>OZ038493.1:19446316-19481316 GCA_964036315.1 Acanthosepion esculentum | reverse complement strand
CTTTTCGGTTCAGTCAATGATTTAAAACATATGCAAAAGAATAAGTATAACAATCCTGAAATTTGGTACTTTATTATATAAGAGAACATTCTTTTCGGCTACAGTGACGAATTAACGATCAGATTTTGGGAAATGGGTCGAGCCGAGAACTTTTCAGCAGCCATCATATATTGTTTTTCATGACATATTAGATCTACTTAAAAAAATGTCCATCAGTCTTTGTTTTTTTTTTTTAAGGGGAAGCGGGGATCTTTTCTGTTAATTCGCACCAAAATATTAATTCATCCCCAAATAAAATTAAAAAAATTATATTTACTAAAATTCACACCAAATTCTCCCAAAGAGAGAATTCCATTGCACTCCCGGTTTGGTTGACTTTTTGCGTTCGCCCCAAATGTCGGTGACAAGGGTGCGCTATTTGAAAGCGTTGGATAAACAAGCCAAAAACTGATTTTTTTTTTTTTTCATTTCTTTTTTAATTGTAAAAAATGCCTTGTAAGTACCTCAAATATCGCCAGCACTTACGAAATATGAATGACTTCCTGATTTTTGGTAATTTTTCATTCTGAAGTTTGGACTTGTTGCGAGGCAAGCTAAACAAATTTCTACTTAAAAATTTATAATTTCAAAAGTGTGCTAAAAATTTAACAAAAAAACAAGCAAACTTTGAATTAAAATTTATAATTTCTTTCGGTGAATTAATATTTGCAATATGTAACTTTCCATTATTTGTGGTAAATTAACAGAAAAGATCCTTGTTTTGTTTGTGTGTTTGTTTGTTGTTGTTTTTTACCAATTACAAGACCCAAGAGCTACTCAATGTAGAGGGTTAATGAATGAAGTATGGACATAAAAAGGAGGAAGTAAGTGCACATAAAGAGGATATGTAGGATAGATAACGATTGACTCACGATTTGAATAGGTTAAAAGTGTAGTGATCGCGGAAACATCTCCTCGGGAGTTTCCTGGGAAGAAGCTGTTCGAATAAAACTTATTAAAAATGAAATAAAATGGAATTAGGATGATTCGAACCTGTGAATGTTGAATGGCAGGTCCTAGCCGTGAAGATCTAAACTGGTGGAAATTAAGTCATGAGGTTCGTCTGAACATTTGTCATTAAATTAATTCATCGCCTAAAAGAAAAACGTAAACGCTTTCGAACTCTGTTAAGACTGGAAAGTTAGGAATGGATAGCAACAGACCAGATACAGCAACCATACTGCATTTTTGGTCTGATCTGACTCTTGTAAAGACAGAACATGAAAGCGATAAAATCGTCCTTATTTTCTACTCACCCCCATGATAAAATACACTCTTCCATCAAAATTAGTTTAAACCAATCATCACATCACATAGAAAATCTCGACTTTTTATTGGTCGAGACGACACCAAAATGTGTAAGAACTGTCGAAAACCTTTTTTCGCGCCAAATTCCCTGGAGCCTACATTGGATTACCGAAACAAATAAAAAGGACCATTTCGACCCAATTCACCAGCCAGTCACTTAGCTTCAGAGAGATGCCACACGAATTCACGCGTGTCACTATTTTGACTTGAGAAACTTTTCGCGCGTCAACTGCTGACTCAAACACCAACATTCTTCTCTCAAAATTTACTTACAACTTTCTGAGAAAAGTGTTCTTACACACTACTAAGATAGAAATTGTATTTAACACAAGATAAACACAGACCAATCCAAGGTAAACAAATCTAGAAAATGAAGACATTTATACTCTACTTTATTGACGCACACAAACTACACAAATTTCTGTATAAGTTTTTTTTTATGTGTCGTGAAATTTTCTGGAATTTAAAGCTTCATAAATTACATTTTAGGGTGAGATTCTGTTTCAGTAGCTATAAGCAGATAAAGAAAAATACTATTCATTTAAAACTTCATTTTAAAAAATGAGCGCATTTTAAAATAACATCGGCGAAAATCGCGCAGTAATCAAGACCGTTAAGATACGAAAAGCCGTTAACTAAGTAAGCTTCCGCGCATTACAACTAGAGGAAAATGTATGTAAACCCCGCTAGTAATGGCGGCTGGAAACGCGACAGAGATCAAAATTGCATTGACGATAAATCGAAAACGGTAATCGAGCAGAATGTTTTAATGTCATTTTCGAAATAACCAGGCAATTTCACACCAGAATGGTACATTCTCAATATTGGGGTCTTTTGGTGCTTATACTTCAAATTAACCCTTGTATTAGATATACAATATTGTGAAAAAAGTAACTTGTAACTAATGTCACAAGTAAATAGTAACGAAATTATTCCAGAGTTTGTAGCCTTGTATAATATTTCTTACTGTATATACTCAAGTATAATGAGAATTTCCATGATCAGTTTTTACGTAAAAAATATATGGTTGCATTATACACAGGTAATTTTTGGATGAAGCTAAAAATCACGCATTTTTGGTGAGCGTTTACACTATACATAGGTAACTGTTTTTTCTGGAGGAGTTAAAATTCATGCAAAAAAGTCAGGGGTCGAACTATAGGTGAAGTCGGCTTATACACGAGTATATTCGGTAATTTAACGCTAATATCAATGACTGAATTTGCTGACATTATGATTATATTTCAAATAGTAGCGAGCTTGTTAAGCTGAGATCCTGGATAGAAATGGTAGGGTTTCACTTGTTCTCTTTCCATTGTGGTCACTAGCGATAGAATTGTAATATGACAGGATACAAATTCAGGCTGTGTTGGGAAGGCCATAGTTTCTAACTTCTGAGTTCTTCTTGTTGGTCGAAATAGCTATTTGAATGAGGTAGATTTGAATTTCTCTCCTATCTAATTAATATGCTCTGTTATAATAAATACATTGAGCTCTTTTTGTGCATCAGTTTTAATATTTTATATTATTAGGATTCACCTGAATTATATACCAACGGATTATTACCTATATATATATATATATATATATATATATATATATCGCTGACAGAGAGAAAGAGAAAAATTCACAGGGCTATTAAAAAGCTTTTATGCTGACAAGTTTTGTTCCTTGAGGATCTTTACAAAACACGTCACTATAAAAAGTTTTACACTATATATATATATATATATATATATATATATATATATATATGCATTATGCGGGTCTACAGCTTGTTATGGAACAAGGTTGACGTTGACAACCACCGGAGAAATTGAATTGAACATCTTCAGTAATAAACTTCAGCACATGGAGATGTCTTTACGCATTTTTATATAACAAATAACATGATTCACAAAAGAGAGAAAATGTATTAGTGCGTTCGCTTATATTTGAAAAGAGTAAGTAAATATAGAATTAGCCGTAGTGTGTTTGTTTCTTTGAATGCCTGCATACTGGAGATGCATTTCGTGGCTGGGTGACTAAGTCCCCAAGAGGATCTACAGAATTCTAGAACGAAAAGCGGAACAGAGAGCTTGTATCCTTCCTTTTATAGTCCTAGGCAAAAAATTGGCAGTTAATGGGTTAATACAAAATGCCTTGTAAACAATTTTCTATAGAAAATATTTTTCAAAAAGTACTATACACTGATTTACTCAAACGAGTATATACTATTCTATTTAAAAAAAAAAAAAAAGATTTTGATTAAAAGTATTTATATGAATTTAATAAAAGTGAGATTATATCTTTCTCACAGTTATCATCGGGCAAGTCTACACTATTTCCGCTTTTGCATCTTATGCATCTCCAGCAAATAAATGAATGATTACACAGGAAAGAAAATATTAAGTCTCTGAGCAAAACGAAATGATTGTTTCTAAACATTTCAAATGTCAAAGAATTCGTGGACCAGAAATAAAGGATAAAACGCTTGATGAGAAATAAATTCGCGTCCATTTTGTCACAGGAAACATTGGTAAGCAACCAGAAAATATTTATCCTTTATATCCACTCAGGTCAAATGCCGTAAAAATGGCGGCTCGAATAAATTTGTGATAAAAAAAAAAGCAGCAAAAACAAAAAAAAATTGAATTAGAATTAGAATAAAAGCTAATTATAATGGCTTATAATACGAAATCGTGAAGGGGACAAAGTTAAATTAAATAAAAAGTGAAAATAATTCTGGTGCTAATCCATCGAGCGTATCAACAAAATATCGAAAAACACATTTAGCTATAAAAATTGTTAACGACGATGAAAGTACACAAATAATAATAATAATAATAATAATAATAATAATATATATATATATATATATATATATATATATATATATATATCATATTATATTATATATTATATTATAATTATTTTTTTTAAATTTAGCCTCTACTTGTTTATCGTGCACTGTTTTTAAAAAATAAAACAAAAATACTAAAGAACTTCGAATTATTAACCTAACGTGTTCTTTCCTATTTTCCTATATATTTGCACACATATATTATATATCATATATATATTATATATTATAAATATATCATATATATTATATATATATCATATATATATTATATATATATATATCATATATATCATATATATATTATATATATATATATATATATATATATATATATATATATATATATATATATATCATATATATCATATATATATTATATATATATATATATATATATATATATATATGATAATTTTATTATTGATGCCGTGGTTCTTCAAGATGAAAGCGAGCATGGCTCTCCACAATTTATCTGCTTTTCGAGCTCTTAGCAGGGTTTGTATTTTTCCTACCTACCCAACTTCCTGTTATGTCATCTATTCTCACAAGCTCATGAGGTACGACGAAATCGGACTACAGCTGTAAACTAAACAATAATAGCAGCAGCAACAACAATAATAATAATAATAATAATAATAACGTTCACCCTTCCCACCAAATAAATTAATTCTTGTAGTTCACGAATCAATAGTCTGTTTTTATTTTGAAGTGATCAAGCGTTGATTTGTTGTCGAAACCTTTTCTCAAAATTCCCTTAGGAATAATAGCAGCGATGGCCGTCCTCATCACTACCACCACTGCAGTCGGACCATTTATGATTTTACAAATGACACAGCAACACGTCTTCGCGGATTATTTCCTAATAAAAGTGTTATAATAAATTTGTTTAGTTCTATGAATGAGAAAACCGTTCGATCTGCCATTGTCTGTCGTTATAATTCTAGGACTGGAATGAGATAGTTGTAAGCGCCTATCGCCTCCCAAAATAACATGAGCCGGGAAGGACTGCTGACACAAGTAAAACGGAAGAACAGCTTCAATCCGGCACTGAGATGGTTTCGCTAATAAAATCATTTTTATAATATTCGTCATCATTTACAAAAACTACTACATTTACTGCTGCAGTAGTAAATACATGCGGATTATATATATATATATATATATATATATATATATATATATATATATATATATATATATATATATATATATATATATATATATATGCTTTAATACACTCCAAAGTGCGAATCACTTAGAGGGTATCGATTTCGTGACAGACGTAATGAAGTGCGTGAATAGCTTGCTAACATTTATTCTACGACGAACCATCAAGCGTGGATTATCATTATGATGAAGAACAGATTTAACAAATAATATTCTTTCTTAAAAAACTATTGATCGCTATTATTGTAATTGATCTTATTAACAATAATCGATAGTAATCGATGATCTTATGGCACAGGCCAAATTTACTTAATTAATTTGAATTCCTTAATAATCGGAGATGTTATGACTAGCATAATTTTAACGATTTGCATCATGTTAATTCGAACTGATTATTAATCATAATATATCATACTAATATATAGTAGGTAATTGAAACGTTAAAAAAATGTACGAACGCGTAACGCAACTAGGATTCTTTTCTACCCATTTTTAGTCTGATATAAAGATATTTATATCATTATCCCGGACCCCAAATTGTTGTTGAATAGGAACTTAGAAATACTATCACAATACATAGATGCCAAGGAGTATCTCCTAGCATATATGACATTTGGATAAAGTTATAATCTGTTATATTTAAAGACATTTTATGATATGTTTAACGTTCTTTTTATAGAGACAAGTATTTAAGCAAATGCTCTATTTTATAATAAACAGTATTAAATAACATTTACCGGCCTGAATGTCCGAGAAATTTTCATAGAAAATTTTCGTTCTCCGACAGGAATCGAACCTGTATCCTATGAAAATTTCTTGGACATTCAGGCCGGTAAATGTTATTTAATACTGTTTATTATAAAACAGAGCATTTGCTTAAAGACTTGTCTCTATAAAAAGAACGTTAAACATATCATAAAATGTCTTTAAATAAATTGTCGGACTTTGTCGAATTCAAAAATGTAATCTGTTATATATATATATAATATATATATATTAATATATTTTTGTCATCCACAGACAGACTGTTTCGCAGCTCAGCAGTATAGCTAGACGTCCGGTTGTCTCTAGCTAGGATCGAAATCCGACTGACTTTGCGTCAGTCCGAACTTCTCCCACTAAGCCGTCAGCGTACGGTACGGGATGAGGGTGAATTTTAGCGTGTTTATTTTTAGATTCAGATAAACAAACAGAGTGTGACTCAATTCTGTGGAAGAGTCGTGCAGTATTAGCTTAAATAGTCACTGTTTACAAATTCACACCTCAAACCAGAGGGCTCAACCGAAATTAATTTTTCAGGAGCTAATATTTTTGTCATCCACAGACAGACTGTTTCGCTGTTTCACAGCTCATCAGTGTGGCTAGACGTCCGATTGCCTCTAGCTAGGATCGAAACCCGACTGACTTTGCGTCAGTCCGAACTTCTCCCACTAAGCCGTCAACGGTACGTGATGTGGGTGAATTTTAGCGTGTTTATTTTTAGATTCAGATAAACACACAGTGACTGAGAGTGACTCAATTCTGTCGAAGAGTCATGTATATATATATATATATATATATATATATATATATATATATATATATATATATATATATATATATATATATATATATATGTTTCATTAAAGACGACAGACAAGATACTGCGATTAAGCTTTTTATTTAATTTTTCTTGTGTTCTCTGTATCTAGTATGGTTGGTTCTGCCTAAGGCATATATATCAAATGATATGTACGCTTAGTCTGGCTGTTGGTACTAAGAAATGGGCTGCTTGACCCTAATACGTCGAAAACGACAGGAGAATCATATATATATATATATATATATATATATATATATATATATATATATATATATATATATGTAGGATTCTTTATTCTATATATATATAATACGAAATGGGAAATGTTTATCAAACATGTTTCACTTTTATTAAAGCTTCATCAGAAAATAAAAGTGAAACATGTTCGATTGATAAACGTTTTCTATTTGTTCTTTATCTTAACATTCTGTCAGAATCTAGCCATATTGGATCCCAATTCATCATCATATATATATATTCGGATTATCAAGTTTTATTTTAACTTAATATGTAGATTTTTATATATGTTTTTATTGATATTTATATATTTTATATATTGATAATGGTCAACAGAATAACCGAATGCGCTCGGATATATAGAACATTTGGACAGTTTTTAAACACTTTATTCCCAGTAAAAAAAAAATACTTTTATGAAAGTAAGAAAAATTGAATAAAAGGTTTAATCGCTGTAGCCTGTTAGTCGTCTTTAATAAAACTTGTATAAAAGAGGGACTGCTGCCCAAAGTGCATAAAAAAGGAAAGTATAAGGAGTAAATTGCTGATACCCCCTGAAGAGTTGACGGGCGGGTCCGTCTATGAAACTCTGGAGTCGGGATGCTGATGGTAATATCAATCAGCTAAGTGATAAACTTTTACTTATATTAATTCTCTCTCTCTCTCTCTCTCTCTCTCTCTCACTCACTCTCTCTCTCACACACACACATACACACACACATTATATATATATATATATATATATATATAATGTATTTTTTATCTGACATTATTTCTTGTTATAATAAACATGTCGGCAATCATGACTCTCCACAATTTCCTATATGTTGTAGCAATATTTGTCTATCTCGCTAATACTAGATTACTCCTGTCATAAAAAAATGGTGATATATTTCTTTTATAAGTACAGTAAAACTTTGGCTTAAAGAACTAATTGGCTTAGTGATGAGTAGTGTGTTCCTTAAATCCGATAATTCTTTCATGCTTTAAAGAAGCAAATTCTGTAGATGCCCGTGTTTAATGAACATCATTTTGTTAAATCGAAGACAGCGAGCAAATGACCAATGTTTAATAAAACTGTATATCGCAGATATATAACTGGATATCAAATAAAACAATCATACACATCTTTCCTTGTTAATATTGAGAGGAATTGGGGGGAAGTGACGAGAAAAGGAACTTCGAAAAAAACTGCAGCTAAAAATCAGAACGAGATAGTTGAAAATTCTGGGAGTACATAATGAAAAAAGAGGACTTGGAGAATTTGACACTCACAGGACATACTGAAAGTAAACTACTTAACAAGTCTGTGTGACAGAAGAGGGGTAACGGCAAAGAGAGATATTGAAATGAAAAGATTTAGTAAAGTGGAATCGGGCAAAAGAAAAGGTTAATTTGCAGTATAAGGAACCAAAAGACCCCGGGGTTGAGAATGTACCATTCTGATGTGAAACTGCCTGGTTATTTCGAAAATGACATTAAAATATTGCGCTCAATTACCGTTTAGAAGTTATGGACAATGTAAGTTCGACTTCTTTCTCGTCGCGTACACAGAACGTCCGCCATTACTGGCATTGTTTACATACGTTTGCCTCGAGTAGTCATACAGCGCGGAAACGTAAAATCCAACAATTAAAATAAAATTATGTGCCTGAAAAATAAAAAGATGATTTTCCCCTTTTTTTTTCAACGATTTTTTCTTATGTGTCGTGAAAGTTTCTTGAATTTAAAGCTTCATAAATTACATTTTAGGCTGAGATTCTGCTTCATTAGCTATAAGCAGCTGTATAAAGAAAAATACTATTCATTTAAAACTTCATTTTAAAAAAATAAGCGCATTTTAATATAACATCAGCGAAAATCGCGCAGTAATCAAGACCGTTAAGATACGAAAAGTTGTAAAAAGTCTGTTAACTAAGTAAGCTTCCGCGCATTACGACTAAAGGAAAACATATGTAAACAGCACGAGTAATGGCGACTGGAAAACGCGAAAGAGATCGAACTTTCAGTAATCAAGCGCAATGTTTTAATGTCATTTTCGAAATAACCAGACAATTTTACACCAGAATGGTACATTCTCAATATTGGAGGCTTTTGGTGCTTATACTGCAAATTAACCAAAGAAGGAGATTTTTTTAAAAAGTAAAAAAAAGAGGAATAATATGAAATCGTGAGTTACAACGGTGATTCTTTACCTTTTTTTGAGTCACGGAAGAATTAACCCTTCATAGAGAGATAGACAAGCAGATACTTTTAGTCTGATTAGTTTTTCGCAGCACCTGTACCTGCATTTCTCCATACTGTACCCCGTCCTGGATATGACGATAAACTACGTCCGGCAGCAAGGCCTTTGATCAGGCGGTTTTGAGGAGCGTGAAACCACCTCTTAATTGCTGGTGTTCCCAGGTCCACCCTGACCCGGGGTGGTAGCACCTGTTAGGGTCCCAGTTATGAGCATATAGTTGACCCCCAAACTACGGTCAAGGCACTATGAAAGTGTAAAAATAGGTTTTAATACCAGAAATACTTTGTAAAAAATTATTACCAGCAATAGATTTTTGAAGGAAAAAATTATTACCAGCAATAAATTATTACCAGTGATATATTTTTTATGAGAAAAATATCACGTTTGAAAAAAATATATATATTACCAGCAATACATTTGTTAAAATATTACCAGCAATACATTTGTTAAAATATTACTAGCAATGCAATTTGGAAAAAAAATATTACCAGCTATACATTTTTTTTTAAAATAATACCAACAATACATTTTCGAAGAAAAAATATTACCAAAAATATATTTTTTGAAGGAAAAAATATTACCAGAAATAGATTTTTTGAAGGAAAAAATATTACCAGAAATAGATTTTTTGAAGGAAAAAATATTACCAGAAATAGATTTTTTGAAGGAAAAAATATTACCAGAAATAGATTTTTGGAGGAAAAAATATTACCAGAAATAGATTTTTTGAAGGAAAAAATATTACCAGAAATAGATTTTTTGAAGGAAAAAATATTACCAGAAATAGATTTTTTGAAGGAAAAAATATTACCAGAAATAGATTTTTTGAAGGAAAAAATATTACCAGAAATAGATTTTTTGAAGGAAAAAATATTACCAGAAATAGATTTTTTGAAGGAAAAAATATTACCAGAAATAGATTTTTGAAGGAGAAAATATTACCACCAATAAATTTTTGAGAAAAATATATTATCATCAATAAAAATTTTGTTAAATTATCTAATGCGGTTGGTATGCCGTAAACCAAACCAAACGAAAGCAAACCATACTGCACCTACATGCACACTAAACCCACATCACTTTTTAGCCAGCCACGCTTAAAAGAAAATTTGGTCAATTAATCCTCACCAATATATGAGAAGATAATCAAGCCGTGGTAAACCGTGAAAAATGATAATTATCACTTGCTCTTATGGAGTGGCAACAGGTGGCGGTCGGACAGAGAATGGTGACGCATGTTTAAATGGTAAAAAGCAGGTCAAGAGACGCCTGGCAGTCGACACTATAAGAAATAACGGCTGGGTGCGTTTTCTTTTATTTCTTTCAATGAGAAACTGTTGATTGGGGTTAAGAGATGTATAACGAATATAAATATTAATTTTTATCTGATCCTCACGAGCCCCTGCAATCCATCCATTGACTTCTGTTTAAGAAGCCCTGAAGTAGATGGAAACTATTATTTTCATAGCGACAGAAAGTGCGACACCAAAATCCGAAGACGTATTGAGATAGCGAAAGATGCCTTCCAAAAGCTAAGTGAAGTATTAAGAAACAGGGAAATCTAGTTTGAAATATTAAAAAAAAGTAATACTGAACTGTTATGTAATAACAGTTTTCCTCTATGGCAGGGAATGTTTGGCATTCTCCTCACAGCTGAGGAAGAGACTTGAAGCAACAGAAATGTGGTTCTGCAAAAGTATGCGGAGGATGACATGGACCGAACATGTGAGCAACATGGAAGTTTTGAGAAAAATTGAAACAAAAAGGATACTTATACTTAGCAGCAGAAAGAGTCGGATGAAAATTCTAGGGTATATGAGGAAAGGAGGCTTTGAAAATGTAACACTCACGCGGTTTATTTACGACAATAGGGACTGAGGAAAACAGTGTATAATCTATCTAATAAGATGGTGTAAATAGTTTGCAGAAAAGGGTTTAGGAGAGATTAAAATTTAAAAAAAAAAAGACAGAATGTACTCAGAATTACAAAGGACAGGGAAATTTGGAGAGCCATGAACACCAACGTCCTGAAGCGACATGGTACATAGAAGAAGGTATAAACTTAATGGATTGCAGGGGCTCGTGAGGATCAGATAAAAATCCTCATAACCGAGGCTTAAAAAATTAACCAAAACTTCACACATAAATAAACTTATTATAAAACATGTTTATATTTATACATTCTTTTTATAGATACAAATATTTAAGTAAATGCTCTGTTTTATAATAAACAGTATTAACAACATTTACCGGCCTGAATGTCCGAGACACTTCATAGAAAATATGCGTCCTCCGACAGAAATCGAACCTGTATCCTATACGAAACCGTCATGACGTCACACATTATGAAATGGACAAAGGACGACAGTTATTTTTAATAAATAATTTTAATAAATAATTGTCGGACTTTGTCCATGACGTCATTTGTTTACATTTGGATACGCATCGAGCAAATGTGAATGTACGTGAGAAAATCTTGGAAAATTGTAGTTTAAAAACAGTAAAATCGACCTTGCTAACCGAAACGCTCTTCTGTGGCGAAATCGGTAAAAGCACGTCAGGCTATATGACGGTTCCGTATAGGATACAGGTTCGATTCCTGTCGGAGGACGCATATTTTTTATGACAACTCGGACATTCAGGCCGGTAAATGTTGTTAATACTGTTTATTATAAACACAGCATTTACTTAAATATTCGTATCTATAAAAAGAATGCATAAACATAAAAATGTCTTAAAATAATTGTCGGACTATGTCCATTTCATAATGTGTGACGTCATTTGTTTACATTTGATACACCATGAGCAGATATGAATGTACGTGAGAGATTCATGGAAGATTGAAGTTTAAAGACACTAAAATCGACCTTACTAACCGAACGCTCCTCTGTGGCCGAAACGGTTAAGGCACGTCAGGCTATATGACGGTTTCGTATAGGATACAGGTTCGATTGCTGTCGGAGGAGGAATATTTTCTATGAAAATTTCTCGGACATTCAGGCCGGTAAATGTTACTAATACTATTTATTATAAAACAAATATTTACTTAAACAAGTAAACAAATATTTACTTAAATATTCGTATCTATAAAAAGAATGTATAAACATGAAAATGTCTTAAAATAATTTTCATAATAAGCTTATTAGTTTGATAGGGTTGTGAATGACTGACTTTTAAAATCCGGCCGAGTTTTTCGATATCCGCGGTTTCTGTTCTAGCATTTACCTAACTTCGTTCAGTAAAAACTAAAAAGTCACTTCGTTATGTCCCATACGATTCACGAGTGGTTCTTTAAACCCGATATTCTTTGAATCGAGGGACGTGAAGTCATGGCTTTACTATATGATGTGTTTAGAAATTATCGATCCACCTATGGACGAGAGAAATAAAAAAAAAACTGAAAATAATTTAAGATAAGAGCATTTTACTCGATTAAAATAGACTAAAGAGAAACTTTCTGTTTTCTCTACATTGTCGGAAAAGCCTGTTGCGGACCCGATAGCGGTGCAGATCTGGCTTACGAAAATAAGGCCTTGTGCCAGACACTACACACACTACTACCGAATCCACAAACAAAGTAAGAATAAATAAGCAGGAGGAATGACGAAGATAAGCCTGGTCAAGAGAACAAATATAAAATTTTATTAGAGTTTAACAAGTGAAGACCTTCAGTGAAGACCTTCAGTAAATGTACTGGAAAATGTAGTTGAAAAAGAGGCCAAGTAGATTGTCTTCAGTAAGGTACTGGACATATTGTAGAGAATGAAATTTAATTGTCTTGAGTGAAGACCTTCAGTAAGATACTGGAAATATGGTAGTTGACACAAAAAAGGTAGATAAAGTTTCGCGCCAAAATTTAAATCCAAGATGGCTATGGCGGGAACAAGGTTCTTCAGGAAGAAGGTCAGAAAGTCAGTTGTAATGCATAATAACATACGGCAAGGAAAAAAATACTCACTGCGAGAGTTTATAATTGTGAGTGTATGTAATTCTTTTTAAAGTAACAGGTTCAGAAAGTACAGTTCGAAGAATATGAAAAATGCTTGTTCATCAGGTTGGAGGTTTTTGAAAGTTCCTGGAAGTTGGCGACTCGATAAAGATGTTCGCTTCTGTCATGAAGGTGACGACCGTGTCGTATGTATTAAGATATAGCGACGAGCCATGAGGTCTAGGCAAGGTTTGCCGAATAAAATGTCTCTGTCTGTATATATGGGGTTACCGACGAGAGACAAGTGAGCCAGCCCAGCCGATGATCAGACGACCACGGGGGCGACTAATTTTTGAAAAGCCAATTTGCCGTGACGTCAGCGCAAAAGCGCGCGAAAAAAATGAATTCTTCCTCATCTTAGGCTAAGACAACGGTTTACTACTATAACCGGCCGAAAGTGAGAAGAAGGGGTGAAAATGTCGCGCGTGCGTCAAACTGAAAGTGGGGACAGCGATGTATCCCACAAGCCTATTACGTAGATGTGGGCAGTTCACACATCTCTATGTAGTGGACTCTTTTGGTGACGTAGAAAAGAGTTACATAAACAAAAATACATATATGAAAGGATGTTGAAATGTTTTCTGCCTGGAGTTAACCATTGACAGTGAGGGTTAACTGAGGCGTGGTTAACGCCCACTGTGCCGTAAGTGGAGCTATGTTTCTCCTCATTTAAGGTGGAAAAACTTGTTCTGCCCCGGGAATTCAAACCCTGCAGCAGTATCTTCCGCACTGCACCAAAGTGGTTGAGTCGGTGTAATACCGATGCCAACATGGCCGTTGTGCGCGGGGGGATGGACAAAAAACAAACAATTTTTATCCTGGGCCCATATACATAAATAAGCGTATGCTCTCCCTACGTTAAAACGACCTTGTGTCACTTCCAGCTTTGGTGGGGAGGTCGAGTAAATATACTTAGCCCACTTCACAAACTCTTATCAAATGACAAAACATCATTTTCTCCTTTTGTTTTAGGAGAGATCGAGATTTTTTTATCGCAGGGAGAAATTTTCGAATTTTATTTTTTTATTTTTTTTTTTTTATAAACATTGTGTATTGTTCAAAAGGATAGACATTTACCGTAATTTTTGGCTTTTAAGACGCACTTTTTTTCATAAAAAAATTCCCTGAAAAGTACGTGTGCGTCTTTCAAGACGAATGTAAGGCAACGCCCAGGCTCAAGTAAGCTTGGACGGTCACCTAATTGGCTTGACTGATCGGGACGTGGATTTGTATGTTGAGTCATTACACTTTAATGTTAGCTATCTAATTCATTGTTTTATATGATGTAACCTCAGTACTTAGCTGTTACAAGTATTTCCATGACTATAAACCTTCCTGGAGCCGAGCCACAAGCTTAAACATGCTCTGTTTACTAGCAGCGGCGGGAGCTTTTCTGCTCTTGACTAGTATGTCATTGCCATACAAACAAAATTGGACGAATGATTAATGTAAACAATACGTGGTGCCAGTATGTGAGGGACGCATGGTGAATGAGTTTTTGTATGAGAATGTCATTTTTTTTCTTAGAAATTTCTTTCCAGTATTAGGGTGCGTCTTCCAAGCTGCAGCGTCATGTAAGCCTGAAAATACGGTATATCTACTGAACTTATTAATCTATTTTTTTTCTCTCGTATGCGAATAACGTTTCGCAAAAGTACATGTTGTTGGCGTATAAAATACCCAAAATTCAAATTGGGTCCAAGCTTTCGCGTGAGTCATGGTCAGGAATGTGGACAAGCAAAGAGTAAAAAAGAAAATCAAATGTATTTTAAGTAGCGCTTTGTTTTAAAAGCGTCGTTATTTTTGGTTTGAATGATAAATCCACTGCTGGAGAACGCGCAGTAAGCCATGTGATATCAGCAGCGTGTAATGACTATGATATTCTACAGTACGAGGATTGAGACTAGAGTTATTTTTTATTAAATGGATGTTTGCTTTTGCTGATTGTAAATAGCTTCAATAATCGTTGGTCATTTCATGGAGTCGAACGATTGGGTCCATTATGAATTTTGGCTATTCTATATATCAACAACAGACACATTTGCGGAATGTTATTCACAAACTAGAATTTGTGTTTTAAATAACTCATGTCTACACGAACAATTGCTGCCAAATATATTGAATTATATATATAGGCGTTCTATAGAGAGCGTGAAACTTAAGTATCGACTCGAGCTGTGTCTCGTTGAGGGTTGACGCTGTGAAGCGGTTTTTGCTGTCTGAATAGCCGAGGAGTTCAGCATTGTTATTTACTGCCTCGGTAGGTGCTTGCTTTTTGGTTTTTTCTTTCTTTCTTTGATTATTTTTCTTGTGTAAGGTTTTTCTTTGTTTTTGGCTTTTTTTATATATATTAGTATTCCCGGCTTTATTTTTTTATGTCTTGTATGGTAGGTAGTCTGTTGGTCACATCAACATTTGGGATTTTCGTATATATATATATATATATATATATATATATATATATGAAGAAATATAGTCTTAAAGTGTGCTATATTTATGGGATAAAGTGCTCAATATCAGAGCAGGTGGCCTGACGATTGCATCTAGCATGAAACAGACTGTCGCCTCTAAGTGTTGACTTCTATGTTCACTTTTATATATATATATATATATATATATATATATATATCAATGACAGCATATGTCTAGAAAAACGAAAGTCGAATGGCAACAATTAAAAGAAAAGAGGAAAAAGAGAGAAAAGGTTAAGGGGTAAGTGTAAAAAGAAAAGAAAAAACGGCGAAAAGGACAAATAAACACATTTTACACGTAAGCACACACGCGCCGACCATCGCAGGACGCACGTGCACGAAGGCACACACAGGCTATAAAAGACAAAACTTGCATCAATGAAACGTTCATATAAAAAAACAAAAATCGAGTAGTATGAACATATTTGCTGATACCCACTAGCAAATGGACGGAGTAATTCCCGGAGGGTCGATCTGGATTTGCGATGCTGAAGATAACATCAATCAGCTACGTGACAAACCTTTTACTTGTAGCAATTCTCTCTCTCTCTCTCTCTCTCTATATATATATATATATATATATATATATATAGAGAGAGAGAGAGAGAGAGAGAGAGAGTGATAGATAGATAGATAGATAGATAGATAGATAGATAGATAGATATTTACCCTGTCTTCCCACTGATGTCTCATTATATAATTTAGACACGTTTTGTCTACTTATTTTTAATAGGATCCTCTCGTAATTACGAACAAGTTTCTTAGTATCCTTATTAAAGATAGAAAGAAAATTACCATGTTGATGCATATTCATTTTATTGCGAGTACTTTCGGCATTAGCAAAATCTCATCATCAGGGTCTTGTTTTTTGGGTGGGGGTTTAGGACAAAAAATTTTTTGTTCATCATTTTCCTAAGCCAAAATTGTTGAGTTCATCTGAAAATTAAGTTTTTACTTGTGAAGTGAAAAAGCTGCCATTTCCAGCCTTGGTAGTTCAAAATCTTTTACGCAATTTTGTCGGAGAACTCTTCTTTTCCGTTCTGCAGCCTCTTTCTCACAAACACAACGTCGTAATCTTACTATATAACCATTCCCATGGCATATATTCAGATGATCTCCATCTTAATTCCGGATCATCACGTTGAAACACCAAAGTTAAGCGTCGAGCCTGATATGTATCTAGATGTGTGACCGCTTGGAAATACGAAGTACTGTAAGCTTGGATCTGAGAGTAAGGTAATGGATAACGGCTCGGAATTCGTAGTCGGAGAGCCGAGTTCCAATTCCAGTCGGGCTCGTTATATTCACTTACACGCAAATACCTTTTGGAAAGGTATGAATCCATCTTTTCTACCTCCTCAGCAATGGGTTAATTAGTAGGACTTGTATCACCAAATCGTTATTTTACTTACATTATTTACATTATTCGGACTGTTATCCTCGTTTTCATTGCCATATTCACAACGTTTCTGCCTTCCTGATAATCCAACAATAGGGAGATTTAAACCCGGGTCTAACCACTCACCCACGTGTCCATTATAAAAACGAAGGTTGAACCAACCAAACAGAGGTTGGTTCAACCACCGTTTTTAACGTACCAATGAATTCCAGATCAGTATCTTGTTTCCTGAAGTCCTGCTCTAAATTTGAGCGGGCTAAAACATTTTTTAAATCGTTTCACTTCAAGCAAGGCAATAAAGCCACTAAGGCGCAAAGGGTTGCTCAGAGTGAGAGAATATGAGACTCCAACAAGATTAATGTTATTGATTGTCTATAATTTTGAGTAGTTTCTTATTGGTGTTACTACGGCATTTTTATAATACCGAAATACCAAACCGATAATAATAAAGTTCGGCATTCCAACCACCTGAAGAAGGCCGGAGCGTACAACGGCTGAAACGTTGTGATAAATAAAGAAAGATGAGGATAATAGTCCGAATAATGTAAATAGTGTACATAATACCTCATCTCAGAAATATAGACAGATAGTGAATATTACTCTTGTATTTGGTACAAAAGATTAATTTTATCCTCGATAAGAAGGGTGCTGAAATGTTCTCGGCTCGTTACAATCTTAACTTCTTCAACCGTTATCTATCCTACACATCCACATAAGCTGCACTAACTCCCTCCTCTTACGTCCATACCTCATTCAGTAACCCTCTACCCTGAGTGGCTCCTGGGTATTGTACTGGGTGCGTGAGCATTTGATTAAAAAAAAAATAGACGTACTTTCAAAAAATATTTTCATGTTTTGTAATTGTTATGGGTCCTTACCTATAACTACAGAATGAACTCTTCCTAACACTATGTATACTACGCCTCTCAAGAGAGAGAGAGAGAGAGAGACGAATCGAGTCGAGCCGATAGTAGTTCACTCCAAACCAGACTGACAGTCATACTGACACCTTCCACATCTTGTATTATTATTCCGTGTAATATATCTTCGTTATTTCTACTCTTGTGTTCGTGTTGTTCTTCCTTGGTCCTAACCTGTACCATAACAGTAATTTGGTCATATTTCGGAAAGTGAGTCAAGCTGACAACTTTTCAGTATCGCCTCCCTTTTTTAATGTTTGTTTTTAGTATTTGTTTTTTAATATTTATTTTTCATTTGTTTTTGTTTAATATTTGCTTTTTAATATTTTTTATATTTTATATTTGCTTTTTAATATTTATTTTTTATTTGTTTTTATTTAATATTTGTTTTTTAATATTTTTATATTTGTTTTTAATATTTATTATTAATAATTATTTTAATAGTTTGTTTTTAATATTTGTTTTTTAATATTTATTCTTAATATGTTTTTTATATTTCTTTTTATATTTGTTTTTAATATTTGTTTTTTTTTTTAGATTTGGAAAGTTTTATGTATTGATCTATTTTCTCTTTTCTTTTTTATTTACTTTTTTCTTTTTCTTCTATTTTTTTCTTTATTTTACTTTCTCATTCTTTTTTTCTTTTCTTTTTACCAGAACGTAATAAAACGTTTTTCTTCATTTTTACACACCCCCCGCCTCGGCCACCATTGTCTTTGTCTCTATTTTTGCTGCCACGTTTTCTTTATTTCTTTCTATTATTTGCATATGTGACGAAATCAATCAAACAACGTTTCTCTTCGTCACTAAACCGTCTTGTAAATCCCAACAAAGAAGGATTATCTTCATTTGGTACAATGTCGCAGTATTGGAGCAGTTATTGAGATTTGAAGTCCCTCCACGAGCATACTTGCTGGACAGGCGACTAAAGACAAGGCGATGTTGTTTAATTATTGGACATGCCTTTCTTTCTCACTCATTATCACGAACTGGGTTTTTTTCAGTATGGCAGACAAATTTATCCAAAATTTTAATGAGAATGTACCACATTTTCATCGAAAATAGAATGCAAAATGAAACAGACATTATCGTCTGAATTTAAGAAAACTTGCTTGAATGAATTCTTGCTGCCTAATAATACCTTATGTATCGTTCCGAGCGTTTTTGACTAATCTGGGGGAAAAACTCAGTATCAAAGATTTTGTTTGCAATAGCACTTAGATATTATTTAAAATATCATAAGCAAAATTCTTGAAAATGGCTAATACATTAGCCGGAAGATCTCGAAACGAGCAATCATTTGTTCGTATATAAGAAAAATACAAAATAAAATACTTAACAGAAGTACCTTGCCAGTCATTTTAACTAAACATGCATGAGAGAAGAATTGTTACCAAACACACAAGTGTGTGTATTTATATATATATATATATATATATATATATATATATATATATATATATATATATATATATATATATATATAATCAAATGAATAAATACAGTGCAATCAGTGTAGGTATATATATATTTTTAATATATATATATATATACACACACACACACACACACACACACACACACACACACACACACACACACACACACACACAAAATAAAATCCAAAATTACCTCATATGAGAAATAGGCTTATTTCAACCGAAGAAATCCGTCAGTCTTATTCAACTTCAGTATAGACTGAGTGTCACTATCTCAGTCTATACCGGGATTGAATAAGACTGACGGATTTCATCGGTTGAAATAAGCCTATTCCTCGTATGAGGCAATTTTAGATTTTATTGTATATTAATTATTTGCTCTGTAATAATAAATACATTGAGCTCTTTTTGTGGATAAGTTTTAGTATTTTATATTACTAGGATCCATTTAGATTATATACCAACGGATTTATTAACTTTACTATATATATATATATATATATATATATATATATATATATATATATATATATATATATATATATATCAAGAAGAAAACCTGAAATATCCATTTCGGTTATAATTTATTTCATGAATATTTCTATGTTTATCTCTTCAGACCGAAAGTTCTTAATAAATAGAGACAATTCATCTGGATTGATATCCTAGATTGACAGGGGGAAGGGAAAGCAAGAGAGAAGAAAGAGGGAGTGGAAGAAAGAAAAATAACAGATTTTCGAATATAAAATTCTTTTTAAAATGTAAAATAGAGAGAGGGAGAGAGAGAGAGTATATCAATATATCTGGTATATCAGTCATGACAAGTTAGTGACAACGATCATAATTTTATTGTTAAAATTGATACAAAAGTATCACGATTTAAGATTAAGATTTTAGGCGCCTTTCGACCGACACTTCTTCAGAAATTAAATCGTCGGCAATAAAACGGAGCAGCTGATAAGAATTTTTTTTTATCAACGACTAAAACTAAGAATGAATTACCAACAAAAGTAGGCAATTGGAGGAGAGGGAAAAAAAACTTTTCGCAATTTTCTTCCCAGTTAGGCAATTGCTTCCCCGAACAGGGCCAACTTGTATTTCATCTGATGTCTACACAAGCAGGACGTTGCATGTTAATAATAATAGACTCCAAGATATCAATGGAGTCTCGCCCTTGCCCTGTGCTAGTCAGAAAAGAAATAAGGAAAATAATTCGTCCTGCAGATAACAGAATTTACTAGGTGCTCACCGATCGCAGAATCATGTGTCTGTGAACGCCCGGATGTCAAAGGTTCGTGTCTCCGCACCTGGCCCGGAACATGCTGGGCGATCCTAACTTCCAACCTCTGGATGGTCTTGCCCACATAGTCGATCTCACATCGACAATTATATTGATATATTACCAAACTTTGTTGGTTGGTAGGTAAGACAACCTTAAAGCATAATAACCTCATCCACATGTAAAAAAAAAGATAAGAAATAATGGAAGCCGTAATAATAAAAAAGAAAAAGCCAACACTTAATAATATTAAATACGAACACTGCCACAATGTGCTGTGTTCGGAAAATAAAATATCCCTATAACTCTAAAAATATATACACAACCCATACACTCAATTAAAAAACAAAAATAAAATCATCCTTGATAATGGTTAAACGTATAGCCGAAAGCGCTCGGAATTACAGAACATTTGGACAGTTTCTACACATTGAGTGTCCAGAAAAGAAAACACTTGTTCGAACACAAGAAAAATTAAATAAAAAGCTTAATCGCAGTACCTTGTCTGTCGTCTTTAATGAAACATACATATATATATATATATATATATATATATATATATATATATATATATATATATATATATATATATATATATACATATATATATATATATATATATATATGTATGTATATATATATATATATATATATATATATATATATATATATATATATATATATATATATATATATACATACATACATATTGAAGATGACTGATAAGGCACTTCGATTAAGCTTTTATTATGTTTTCTTTTCTGGACATAGTGTGTGAAAACTGTCCAAATGATATGTGGATACAATCGCTTTCAGCTAATCCATTATGTAAAAGGTGTTTTTTTTTTGGCGGGGGGGATTGTTTAACTGAATATGTAGATCTTTTTTTATCAGTCGTCTCCAGTGAAACTTGTATAAAAGAGATATGGGTGCCAAAATACACCGGGCCACTGACGTATTTCGCATAGAAGACGTTAAAAATTTCCTTCCTCCCTGCCGTGCGATGTTAGCCTAGGAGTATAATCTCTGAAATATTGAAGAGCTGTGATACAGTGAAACAGTCCGTCTGTGGATGACAAGTATATATATATATATTTATATAAAGAAATATAGTCTTAAAGTGTGCTATATTTATGGGATAAAGTGCTCAATATCAGAGATAGAGCGTGTGTAAATATAAAAGTGAACATAGAAGTCAACACTTAGAGGCGACAGTCTGTTTCATGCTAGATGCAATCGTCAGGCCACCGCCTGACGATTGCATCTAGCATGAAACAGACTGTCGCCTCTAAGTGTTGACTTCTATGTTCACTTTTATATTTATATATTTATATACATACACACACACACACACATATATATATATATATATATATATATATATATATATATATATATATATATATATATATATATATGAGAGAGAGATTCGCCAACAATGAGCATACGCGATGGAAAATGTCCAAAACTAAATAAAACAAAGTTTTATCGTCAAAATCTTTTTCGATGAAAGACCAGAAGATTATTTGATGCAAATATTATTTTTTAAAATCTTTTTTAGAAACTTGGAAATGTTTTTTGGAGTTATTAATTTGTATAAGAAATTTTAGCTCCTTTTTTGCGGTGAAAACCGCATTGATTTGGACATTCTTGCAAAAATCAGTTAATTGATGAATTTTAATGAAACTTACAGCACTTATTCAAAAAAAGTTATTTTAGAAAATCTTGGTAAATTTTTTTTTTTTTTTTACATTTGTTAACATAACTCATCGGAGAATCTAAATCATCAAATCTTTTTTTGGTCAAACCAAACCGCCCGTTACAGAAAATCTGCTCTGAGTTGTAAAAATCAAAATGCTCTAAAAGCTCAGTTAGAACAAGCCTGCTCTGAATGGTAAAATGAAACTAAGACATAATTTAATTTGAAAAACTCATAATTGCTTTAATGAATAAAATATATTATGGACACTATTTCTTAAGAAAATTTTTTTTCGGTGAATAAAGTTTTAAAAGAATTGTTTTAATTTGCTTAAATTTTACTTAGAATAATTTATAAAGTTTTAATACTTTTAAAATTCTGTATTCATTTATAACGGTCAAATGATATTTGTTATAAAATAAAACTGTTTACTATTCATAAATGGACAAGTTTACTAGAATTCAGCATTCCCTAATATTTTAAAAAGAATTTTAAATATTCTTTGTGTGTATAAACGTGCCTATTTTTGTAAATACGGACCTCCATACACGATATTATTAGAAAATAAGAGCAGTAACTAGAGTAAATGTAAAATTTATTGGTAATTTTCTAACATTTCCCCAACAAGCGTTTTTCTTTGTTTTTTTTGTTTTTTTGTTTTTTTTTTTACAGGGACGTTCATCCTCTACAAGACCCGAGAGTCACTGTAGGTAAAGGGTTACAGAATAAGAGGCACAATTTATACGTATATGTAAGGAAGATAACAGTTAACCCTAAACTTGAATAGGTTAAGATTATAGTTATCGGAGAAGAATCCTCTTGGGAGTCTGTTCCACAAAGCAGCGGTTCGTAAGATGAAGCTGCTCGAGTGGAACTTATATCTCACTAATGGAATATGGAGGGAATAAGGGTGGTTCGCTACAATGGGCGTAACATGGCGGGTCTTAGGCGAGAAGTGATGGAATTAAGGAATGTAGTACTTGAGGTCTGGGTTTAGTTTAAATCCCAATAGGCTCTCAAGGCACGGCTCCTATAAAGCCAAAGCATCTAAAATTCAATAAAATGTTTGAATTCTTAAATTATTATTTTTTTTTTTAAATACTGGATAATTAAAAAGTATCTTAAGAGACGTTTACGTTGTATTCGTCATGAAATTTTACTACAGTTATTTTCCTCTTAGATAAATCTCGCACACACCAGATTATCCATATATCTGTCAATGTATCATAAAAAACCCACCGCCGTTTTAAGAATGTTTTTCTGCGATATTTTAAACTAATAGTAAGTAATGTTTGTTTTAATTCAGATTAATTAAACTTTAAATTAGTTAATCTTGCTCAAATGAAGTTTCAGAAAAGTATATTTTATTTTTGAAAGATTTTTTAATAAAGTGAATTATGTTGTCTTGACAGATTTCTCAATATGGACGATTTCATAAAGTTTACAGATAATCAGAAAAAATATTTCAATTGATATAAATTTGGTTTGAAATATAGTAAAGTATTTTGCTTCTTAGAAATATTCAATTCAATCTATCTATTAGCTTGAAATTAAATCTGAAATAAAAACTTCAAGAAAGATTTTTCATTTTCTTAAAAAATGCATTTTAAACATGAAGTATCACTTTTTATAGGAAACACCTATATATAATATATAAACATAAGAAAAGAAACTAAATGAAATTGACTAGATCATATACCGAAACGCATATTTTTAAAAAAGTAAGTAAATTTAAAAGATTAAAATATGTGCATACGCAGTTACCTGACTTTAGTCTGATGAAGTCCTTAAGTTACGAAACGTATCACACGAATTTTTTTCCCACTTTCTTATTTTCCTAACGTTTTTCTGGGATATAAAAATGTAAATCTCTCTCTCTCTCTCTCTCTCTCTCTCTCTCTCTCCCTCTCTCTCTCTCTCTTTCTCTCTCTCTCTCTCTCTCTCTACACGCACGGATACACACACGCACACACACATATCAGGGATGGCCAATCTTGCTTAATGGCCATATACGATAAAGTTCAGATGTTTGAGAGCCACAAGACACGAACAAAACTTACGCATACGTTTTTGTTACATACGCATTAACATTAAACTTACGTTTTAATCCAATGGGGTCTCAATTCATACCAAGTAAATAATTATAAAGCTTGAAATTTTTTATTATTGAGCTTTTTATATTAACTGTAATGAAAAAGAGCTCAGCCAACATATTCAAGATGAAATATATATATGTGTGTGTGTGTGTGTGTGTGTGTGTGTGTAAAAGAAAAAGACAATAGGAAAACTGTAGTATTAGCCGACGCGTTTCGTCCAATGTGGACTTTTTCAAGAGAAAAAACGAAATGAATTTATTGAAACAAAATATCTATAAACAATAAACAAAATGTCGTTAGCAAGTAGAAGAATTTAGAAACGCGTTTGTATATTCATATGGTCAACTGAAAAATTACGTCAGTTACTTTGTTTGAAGATAATTTTTTCTTAAAAGAATATTTTCACGTGTAGAAATATTGTTTGTATTGTTGTATAGTGTATTGAGCACTTTTACGTATCAGCCGTTTTCAACCGTTTTCTTTTGATTTCTTGATATATTTGATTAGTGATTTCTTGATATATTTGAGTAGTGATTCTGTTAGGAAAGGTGATATTGGGAAAAAACCTGGGCGTGGATTAATATTTGGATAATGTTCAATGGTGGCACTCTCCAGGATTTTCCTTCTGAGTGAATTATTTTCTCTTCTTATGAGTGTAGCATTCATAAAGTCAAAATTGTGGTTGAATTTATTTATGTATGACGAGTGCATTAATTAGTTATTATCTATGAGCACGAAAGAGACCTCACAAATAACAACTCAACTGCACCTCTGCAGAGGGTCTAGTCTGCACCTATGCAGAAGGATAACCCCCCCCCCAATGAGGCGTCCTGGGTATGACGATAAACTACATCCGGCACAAGGCCTCTAATTAGGAGGTTTTGAGGGTCATGGAACCACCTCTTAATAGCTGTTGTTCCCAGGTCCACCCTTACCCAGGATGGTAGCACGTGTTAGGGTCCCAGCTATGCGCAAATAGTTAACCCCAGAACTGGGGTCAAAATACTATGAAAGTGTAAAAACAGGTTTTTAAAATAAAAATAGCAGCAATACATTTTTGAAGAAAAAAAATATTACCAGCAATACATTTGGCTCTCAACAAAAAACTATCTTTCAAACATCCGTCTATAAAACTTTATCATCAAACTGATTTCTCATAAATACATATTCTATTCATACGAATCTATCCTCAAAATAGTGATATGCCGTAAAACAAAATAAACCAAACCAAACCAAACATGTGTGTGTGTGTGTGTGTGTTTTACCTATAATCGGGCGGCGTGAAAAAAACCCAGATAATACAAATTGTAAATAATAAAATAGACAAAGTGATATCAGAGAAAAAAATCAATAAAGAAAGAAAAGACTAAAAACATCCGTCCTGCTTGAAAATAATCAATCAGCACCGCAATGTCTCGACAAAAGAAAAAAAAAACACGTACAGAGTTACCTAAGCTAATACGTATAAATGCTCAATCTACTAAGTAGAGCAAAATTAGAATACCTAAAGAGCCAGAACATGTCTACCTAGGTTTCACCTACCGGATCATCAGGATCTGACTCAGAATTATCCTGATGATCCGGTAGGTGAAACCGAGTTAGGTTCTGGCTTTTTAGGTATATATATATATATATATATATATATATATATATATATATATAACTTCTTATTACTATAAACGTTATAAACTCGGACATTTAACATTTGTAAACATTTGTAATATATATATATATATATATATATATATATATATATATTATTATTATTATTATTATTATTATTATTATTATTATTAACTTCAAAGTAATATATATATATATGTATATATATATATATATTCTATTATTATTAAATTCAAATTAATACACATACACTATTAAGTATGTGTGTTTTATTGAATGCAAAAAATTTAAAACTTTTTAAATTCAGTTTTCCTAACGTTTTCACAGTTTTTTTTTCCTATAAGGACTGATAGATAAAAAGAAAAAAATGTAAAAACCTTAGGAAAACTGAATGCGAAATTTCTAAAGAATTAAGATTTAATTTTAATCACAATTTTTTTTATAACTTGAACAGATGTATTAATTACTTTTGTAATTAACGTTTGTAATAATTAAAATTTAAAAACTAGTATTTATAGTGGGAGTTACGGAAGTTTAAAAGTAAAATTTGTTATTATAACTTACTAAGCATATTTTACTTTAAGATCACACCTGTTGAACAACCAGTAAGTATCAACTTCCTAAATAATAGCCTACGAACCCAGCTCGTTGACCACCACTCGATGTCAAGAGCTTCCCTCATCATCGTGCGCACTTAACGTTTGTGAAACGCCGACAAAGAAAGCTACGTGTTTACTTCATGAGCCACGGCCATCTGTCTGTTGCGTTGTTGATTTAGCAGTTACAGCATTTTAAAATGTTTATTTACCGCTGTGATAGTCTTCTTGATTGTACAACTACATAGAGAAATGGCCAAATGGTGAAAAGCTGTTGATTTAAGTAAGAGGCTTGGATTCCAATTAAATCGAAGTACTGGTGTTGTCTGAGACTGAAAAAAAAAGGTCACGTTTGAATTCTCCCTAGTATAGTGAAAATTAGCAATGGCGTATCGTAGTTAGTTAATAATAGTTAGGTCCGCAGTAGATGTATTTTCGTGAATATCATGGAAACGATCTTGCTTCGCATTTCCCTTGAACATTTAACGTCATCGTTTTGTATATAAAAAGTAGAAATAGAATCGAATGCTTAAAAAATTAAAAAAAAATTTTTCTTCTTTCTTTTTTTGGATGTTGTTTGAGTTTAAAAGAATTTTTTAAAAGAAAATTATTCCATCTTGTAAAAATAATAACGAATAAATTGCCGTTTAGGTGTATGCAAAATTTTCCAGCGAAATATTAGTTAGTCATGAGCTGTTTCTAGTTTTTCAAAAGAAAAGAATCAGAAGATAAATAAAGAGAACCACAAACTTTTTACACACACCAAATAGGTGTTTTACCAAGCTACTAATTAAATTATTTTTAATTACTTTTTCTTTAATAAATTTACACTGCTCCGGGCGTTTTAGCAACGTTGTAAAAACGAAGGAAATTTATTTGTGACATTCTATCACGTTAAAAACGGAAAAAGAAGAAGAATGAAAGACAGATAAAAAGAGGAGGAAAAGGACGAGAAAAGAAAGATGGACAGACAAGGCGGGAAAGAAATACAAAAGATGAACAAAGAAGAAAATAACAGAGAAAACTATACGAGTTCAAATTTTATTTCGATTACAATTACATTTAAAGTTACAAAAATAAAAAAAAACGTATTCTTTAACGGAAGGAGAGGACCTATCATATAGAAAGAAAAAATAAATTTTACTTTACATAAGAAAAAGAAAAGATTTTAACTGAAAATATTTTGGGAATAATTTCTTTTGCTCTAAATTCCTTTCCATATTTTTGAGACATTCTACGATTCCTTCCAAGCAGTTCCGTTTCTTGGATAACTTTTCCCTTTCGTCGACAGCAGGTGATGTCAACCTGATCTCGTGAAAGCTTTCATCTCTTTTGCCTTCTTCCGTTCATAATCTAAACTGCGATCAGTCGTGTCTGACACCTACCAATATCCAGGTGTCATCGTGTAGTCGTTTTAAATGTGATATGGCAGAGTTATTCATTAATGTGGTGATTATATCGCAAGAACATTGACTTGTCAAAACATGAACTTTTGTTTTCAACGACATTACCCCGACTACTAAATTCATTATTTCATTTGCCAACATCCGCAAAAAAAGAAACTATTAAAATACCATTCCGGAAATGAAGCAATAACTTTACTACGAGTGTTCGATAGATTTAACCAGCTAATATATATATATATATATATATATATATATATATATATATATATATATATATATATAACCTAAAGAGCCAGAACCTATCTACCTAGGTTTCACCTACCGTATCAGCAGGATAATTCTCACTACAGAATTCTAATAGAATTATTTTGAAGATCCGTTAGGTTTTGGCTCTTTAGGTATTCTAATTTTGCTCTACTTAGTGGATTGAGCATTTTCACGTATCAGCTTAGGTAACGCTGTCGCTGTTTTTTTTGGGGGGGGGGCTAGACATTGCGGTGCTGGTTCATTGTTTTCAAGCAGTACGGATGTTTTTAGTCTTTTCTTTCTTTATTGTATTTTTTCCAAGATATCAGTTTGTGTAATAATATTTTATTTATAAATTGTATCATCTTGGTTTATTTTTCACCGCCAGAGGTATAGTATAGGTATAAAAATAAAAAATAATAGATAGATAGATAGATAGATAGATAGATAGATTGGCGGACTGGACCACTAGGATACCGGGAAATTTCCTGGCGGGACCCAAAGTGATGGTCCATCACTTTAGAAATAATCGAAAAAAGTAAAAAATAAAAAAAAACCTAAAAAAATTATTGCGTAGATACTGGGATGATTTAAATGCTATAAATGTTTTTAAATATTTTATATTTGTAATATTTAATTTGCCTAAAACTATTACTTTTCTTTGATTCCTTTGACTTTGTTTTGAGATTAACTGAGTCTTTTGGACTGGGCCATTTTACAAGTTTTCCCGGCCGAAATTTTCAAACCAGTCCACCACTGCATACATTTGTACACATACATATGTACAAATATACATTCATTCATATAATACTACAAAAGTGAATATATGCATTAATATATGTTATTGTTATATCAGATGTTATGTTATTATTATTGTTATATCAGATGTTATGTTATTATTGTTATATCAGATGTTATTGCTATATCAGATTTTATTGTTATTACTGTTACATCAGATGTTATTGTTATATCATATGTTATGACATTGTTATATCAGATGATATCTTATTGTTATATGAGATGTTATGTTATTATTATATCAGATTTTATTGTTATTATTGTTATATCAGATGTTATTGTTATTATTGTTATATCAGATGTTATTGTTCTTATTGTTATATCATATGTTATGGCATTGTTATATGAGATGATATGTTATTGTTATATGAGATGTTATGATATTATTATTGCTATATCAGATATTATTGTTTATAATGTTATATCAGATGTTATTGTTATATCATATGTTATGACATTGTTATATCAGTTGACATGTTATTGTTATATGAGATGTTATGTTATTATTATTGTTATATCAGATATAATTTTCAAGGATGAATTTCTTCAAGATAGAAGTTGTTATAATAATTATTATTATTGCTCTGTTTTTGGACATTGACCTCTCTCTGGATCTAAATCCTTTTGTAATTTCCTACGAATTACCAAATATTATTATTGGATATATATATATATATATATATATATATATATATTCCCGGTAGACGAGATAGGTAATGTTTAAAATAAACTACTCAATAAATATAACGTCTTAAGCAAGAAAATATGTCGGATTAAAAAATAAATCCATTATGTCTTTAGAAATATACATATATAGTTATGTGCTATGCGTGATACACGCTTAGGCGATCATGTATTTGATTTTTTTACTCCCGCAGTAGGTTGCCATTTCTTTCTGCAGTAGACCAGTTGCCATCCAAGGATATAGAACCTGGTCTGTCTTCTCCCCCCCCCCATAGCTGGTGGGAGAAGAAGAGGGTATTAGCACGTAGGTGAATGGATTCGCTATCCATTACTCCACCGTGACTCCTACATATGTATATAGTACAGGTAATAAATCCGTTGGTATATAATTCAAGTAGATCCTAGTAAATTCAAATATTAAAACTGATCCACAAAAAGAGCTCAATGTATTTATTATAACAGAGCATACAAATTACACAAGAAAATCCCAAATTACATCATATGGGGCACTGGGGGTATAGATCTATTTCAACCAACGAGAAGTACATTAGTCTTATTCAACCCCTGTATAGACTGTTCGTGTCGGAAGTAGAAATTTGAAGTTTAAAATTCTGTATCAATTTTTCGACTTCAACTGCTGTCAAAGTTAAGTGTAATATATATATATATATATATATATATATATATATATATATATATATATATATATGATGAATACGCAAAATGAGAAAAATGACAGTTAATTGCTGAAGCCTCCTGAAGAGTGGATTGAACAATCACAAAAAAAGTTAATCTACGAAACTCTGGAGTCGAGATGCTGAATATAATATCAATGAGCTAAGTGGCAAATTCCATTTGTATCAATCCTATATAAATTAGTTGTTATTAATTTCACTGTTGAACAAAATGAAAAACAACTCAAATACGTGTACCGACTAAAAATAACGTTTATAGTGATAAGAAATAATGTCAGACAAAAAACTTCCATTAAAAATCTCTTTTATTTCATTGAAAATGTTTGACAAGGTTCTATTTTTGTTATTGTCTCTTGCTTGTGTGTGAAAAAATACCAACTGTTCCAACGGACAAAAACACCCAGCTACTGGTATGACGTTTGCCTGATAACGTAACTGTCCGGGTTTCAATTCTCGGTAGTGGATGCTGATGAGTCCCAAATATAGGACGAAACGGCCGTCCAGTGCTTTCTAGGTTGTTGTAGGCTGATGATTTTTTCCTTATTTTCCAAGATATTTTTGCTTTCTAAGTATATCTGGGAAATAAAAAACAAAACGCACACCACACCAAAAATATATTGAAAAATAAGGAAAAAATCATCAGCCTACAACAACCTATCAAAAACTTGCAAACTTTGCTTGGAGGAAAAAATAGCTATCATTACCTTCCCAGACCAAAATAAATTATTAAATAAAAGATCCGAGCTAATCTCAAAATGCAGACATGAAAACAAATTTTTACTACGTAACTTAAAAATCGAAAACTGAAAAAATAAATAAATACATAAACAAAGAAAATGACAATAAAATAAGCAAAATAAATTAATCCAAACAAATTACCAAATCGCACCTGTTAAAATAGACGAAATAGAATAAAAAATAAGGAACAAAATCAATAAATAAAGTAAATAATAAACAAAATATTAGACTATAAGAAATCAAAACAAAAAATCGGACGAAAAAGTGCTATAACTGTTATATAACGATAAAAAAAATGAATAAAAATAATATACTGCGTTACTTAAAAAAATCGAAAAACAAAAAGAGAAAATATACAGTGTAATAAATAAATAACGACAAGTATAATAAATTGATCTAAATACATCCAAATATATAAATTAACTAACAACCGATACCGATAAACTAGCCGTTTAGAAAAAACAAATAAAGATAATCAATCCAAATTAAAAACTGTTCCCGCCAAAAAATAATAGTCAGAACAAACCACAACAATCAACCCCAAAATTCAACAAATAGCTTTATCTTCCCAAACAAAAACAAAACTGTTAAATAAGCTATATAAACAATTTTTTATTACGTTAATAAAAACACCGATCAAAATAAAAATAATAAATAAATAATATATACGATAAAAAATAAAAACAAAAATAAATAAAAACAAGCAAAATAATTTGACCCAAATAAATAAATAAACGACTTTCAGTAAAACAGCCGCCATAATAGACCCCCCACAATAAGCTATATAAACAAATTTTTACTACGTTAATAAAAACACCGATCAAAATAAATAAAAAATAAATAAATAAAAATAAAATAAATATAAAGGATAAAAAACAAAAATAAAATTAAATAAAAACAAGCAAAATAATTTGACACAAATAAATAAATAAATAAATAAACAAATAAACGACTTCCGGTAAAACACCTGCCAAAAATGACTACCTACAATGCACCACTGACCCGTATATATAAATAGCCGAGAAAAATAACAGCACTCGTAGCCCGATGATTGCATCTATCATGAAACAGACTGTCGCCTCTAAGTGTTGACTTCTATTTTCACTTTTATATATATATATATATATATATATATATATATATATATATATATATATATATATATATATAACCAAGTATATGATTGGTATATACGGAATAAATTCCAATAACCAACAATTGTTATTCTTAAAAGAGTGCTCAGTACAGAGTAGAGTAGATATAATTATTTACGTAAAAATTATAACATAAATATGTTATAAAATCACTACAAAAATAGCCATTTTGTTTCAACACCTCCGGTGTCTTATCAAGTGATGATGTTGAATGTATCACTTGATAAGACAGCGGAGGTGTTGAAACAAAATGGCTATTTTTGTAGTGATTTTATAACATATTCATGTTATAATTTTTAAATAAATAATCATATATATATATATATATATATATATATATATATATATATTATAACATAGAAGAAACAATTCCATAATGTATATTTTTTCAAGTTCAAATGAACGCTCGGCACATCGTCACCCGTTTTGCATTTAAAAGTATAATGAAAAAGATTACGGCAATGGATAACAACTCACATCTTTATATAAATACTTATATTAATGAACAACATATAGTTTTGTGCCACTTGCCCCCCTGAAGATGATCTTGGAAGAAGATCTAAAGTACTTGGGAAATGAAAATAAAAGAAATTTAAACAGCTATAGCACATTTCTCTCATTCTTTAACATCAATACAAAGAAAGTTATTCGTGAGTATGAACGGATTTTGTTAAAAATTAGCAGACATAATGTCTGTAATTTATTCAATCAGACACACCTAAAAGAGAATATATATACATATATATACGCACATATATACATATATATATACATATATATATACATATATATATGTATGTATGTGTATATATATACACACGCACACGTGCACACACACACACACACACATACACACACATATATAGTACGTTTCACGTTGAATATGAAATAATTAGAGTATTGTAGGAGCATAAAAGTAGTTCAGAGTATTTCTCCTCATCATGTAATAATTGAGGACTACAAATTCTGAGTGCTCTTGTAGTAACTGACTTCTAACTCTCCACTACCGAACTGAAACGGGCTTTCTCCCGACTCCTACCAAGATCTGCTTCATAAACGAACTTTCGCTACCCCTAATTACAAAAGACTCACTCCGATCGGAGTCAAATATAAAAAAATATATTTTATACCTTTGATCCAGTTCATTTTATTTCCGAAGTTTCCGATAAATAATACTAACCCTCCCAGTTACTTCTCCACACTCTCAAATAGAATAATCCGATGATTATTCCTGATTTTATTTTGTTATTATAGTGAGAATAGAAATTTATGAGGTCATTTTTAGTAGTTGATTTGCGATGGACACTTACTCTATTGTCACTGCGGTGTAGTATGATACCTAGAAATGGTAAAATATTGTTTCCATTTCATAAGTAAATTTTACTGTATGCTCAACTTTGTTTCGATCATCTACAAGGTCAGGTAAAGTAGTTTCCCGATTAATAGACAGTCCTCAGTATATCAGAAGTATGTTAATTGTTAAAGTAAAATATTTCTGAATGGACTAGATTAAAGAAATTCTAAGAACATGAATACCAACACACCGCTTAGAAGCAACCTCATTGGTAAAGCAAATTTTCGTTTATAAAAATTATTGTTAAATGAGAAAGTGCATTGATTAGTGATGAGACGGCATATTTTATTATTATTATTATTATTATTATTATTATTATTATTATTATTATTTCAGCTATTTGTAGTGAGTGGTTTATCTGTGGTTGCGTTAGATGCTTTTTTTTTTAATATAAGCATTTGTTAACAGAAACATTGGTTTAAAGGGATTTAAACATCTAAACTCGGCATGAGTTTGTCAGCCATATTTATCGCCCTTAGTTTTTCAACCAGGTTACTTGAATTTTTACCATAGAAAAGTGGACTTTCTTAAAAATCTCAGCGAATCAATATCTGTCTATATCTCTGAGATAAGGTATTGTAATAACTTGCATTATTTACATTACTCGGATTGTTATCCTCATCTTTATTGCCAAATTAAAAACGTTTCGGCCGTTGTACACTCCGGCCTTCTTCAAGTGATTGGAATTTCGATCGAACTATTTTGTCGTCAAGGACACATGGCCCAGTGGATAAAGACGCTGGTTAGTTCCAGTGACTAGATCCAACGAGTTGTGAGTTCAGTACCAGACCACAGCAGTGGTGAACCAAAACTTGGAGTGTTGAATTAAAGGGAAATAACTGAGACATTCGAGAGAAGCATGGCACGTGGAACTAGAACGGTGGACGAAATCAAGGGTTCGGTTCGAAATTCCAATCACCTGAAGAAGGCCGGAGCGTACAACGACCGAAACGTTGTGAATATGACAATAATGAGATAATAGAAATACTTAT
>OZ038493.1:19371316-19441316 GCA_964036315.1 Acanthosepion esculentum | reverse complement strand
GAGCGAGAAAATTAATTAATTGGTTGACACCTAGAAGCTGGAAGATGTCGTTAAAATGACCTATTCTACTTAAATTCCTAAAGACAAACCTTCAGCCAAACCTGAAGAAGACAGTTGCATTCTAACGAAAAGTCATTTTTCTACACAACAACGCAGTATATCACACTGTTGATGCGACTAATGGATAATTATGTAAATTAGGGTTTACAAGCAATAGGCTTATAATGTAGCCAGCCATGTGCCTGTATCTAAATACCATCAAGAACGTTTGAAACGTTGTCAAGAAGTGTGTTTGTGAAGTCGACATTCTGATTCCAAAAATCCAATAAGCTGTTTCTAGAAGCGAGTTTATTGAAGAAATTCTCAAATTAAATGTTTATTTTGAAAGTAGATTGCTTTAAGTCAATCTCGAGATTCTTGACAAAATCGAAAGAAGGATCTTATATGTTAGCGATCCTGAACTGGTATCTCTTCTTTTGTCCTGGGTATGACGATAAACTACATTCGGCAGCAAGGCCACAGATCAGGAGGTTTTCAGGAGAGTGGAACCACCTCTTAATTGTTGTTGTTCCCAGGTCCATCCTGACCCGGTGTGGTAGCACCTGTTAGGGTCCCAGCTATGGGTAAATAGTTAAACCCTCGGACTGGGGTCAAAACAGTATGAAAATATAAAAATGAATTATAGAAAAAATACCAGCAATAGATTTTCATAGTAAAAAAAAAGAAATTGCCAAAAATACATTTTTGTAACAACAAAAAAGATTACAAGCAATATATTTTTTTTCTCAAATAATTTACTAATGCTCCCAAGAAAATTAAATTACAGCATTAAATGACCCACAAGGAGTTGATATGCCGCCAAAAAAACATCTCGACTTCAGTCAATTCCCGACCCCCCTCCCACCGCCACCACCGTGACGTGGCTACCCTCGGTCTTTTCCATAAATATTTTTCATGGCAATTGTTCCCCCCCCCTTGGTACTTCGACCGCATGAATTTAAGCGTACTACTAGACTGGCTACTAAGTTTCATCATTTTACTGCTGAAACAATGAGATGCAACCGTAGGTTCTATTCTAACGCTTTCTTTTCTCACACTTCTCACCTGTGAAACGCCCTTCCGACATCTCGCTTCCCTTTCACCTACAATCTTCAAAAATTTAAATGCAACGTCAATCGCCATCTTCTGTCTTCCTGGATCCTGTACTTTTATTATCCTTTCTCCTCATTAAAGTCTTCTCATTCTCTTCCATTGTCAGTAACCCCCCCCCCTTTGCGTCTTAGTGGCATTATCGCCTTACTTGGGGGTGAGATGGTTAAAGAAATCTCAGTAAATAATATTACCTTTTGTCGTTATACTGAGGTTACATCAGCAGTTTTATATGTAATGTTACTTTGAATAAATTATTGTTGAGTTAGTCATTGGATTTCATTTATATTATTACACACACCTATATATACAGTATGAGGCAAAAAATGGACGCACCCATAGAAAGTCGATTTTTGTATTTTTACAAAGACAAGTGAGTAATAGAATTCGTTTATCAATACTCTGTATTAATACAGGTTTACATATGTACATTATAGAAGTCAAAAAATGATTTAGTATTTTGTTGGATAACCTTTTGCTTGAATACCGGCCTTAATTCTTCGTGCCATGCTATAGTCGAAATTCTTTAGTAAGTCAACGTCCTTCGCCAGATTTTTCCAGCATTTCTTTAATTCGCGAAAAAGTTCATCTTCTGTGTTAACTTTCCTATTACGGGCACGTTTCTCCATTGTCGCCCAACCGTTTTCAATTGGGTTATGGTCAGGACTCTGACTAGGCCACTGGAAGAGTTGTGAATTATTAAAGCAACCACTGAATATAAACTTCGGCATGAGTGGACCAATATCTGCATTAGAAAATATGCTACTTTTACGTGAGGGAAACTGCAAGAAACTGGTAGGAACCTCACCCAGACCCCGTTACAGAGATAGGAACTGTAGTAATTGTACGGGACTTTACAATACACACATACAGAACAATCAAAGTTAATCGCCCAGAAGTCGGCTTTTACGGAAAGGAAACTGCAAGAAACTGGTAGGAACATCACCCAGGCCCTGTTACAGAGATAGGAGCTGTCACAATTTTATTTTTTTAGGCAACACACACAGAAGAATCAAAGCTAATCGTCCAGACATCATGATCAAAGACCAAAAGAACAGAATGTGCTTTCTTATTGACATAGCAATCCCTGCAGAGGATCTTCAAAAAACAGGGACCTTGAAATGGAAATCTAAAACATGTGGCACATGAAGACATCAATAATTTCGGTTGTAGTTGGAACCCTCGGATTGATTGGAAAAGGGTTAGATAGATTCATTGAAGGTATTCCTGATAGCCCATGCTTTAAAGAAATACAAAAAATTGTACCCACAGGTACAGCTCACACATTACTAAGAGCTTTATCTGTGTAAATGTGTGTGATCTCAGTTTTTTTTTAAATATTTGTTTACAAAAATGATCAGAGCAAAATGTCATGAAGCCATTTCTGAACTTAGGTCTCTGATTGGGACTCGGAAGGAAATGTGTATACAACAGAAATTCGGATTATTCTCCTCATCTTTGCTGTTGTTAAGACAACGTTTCGGCGTTGTGCCGTCCTAATTAATTCGGTAATCTTACTATTTTTCACTTGTTTAAGATATGCTGTACGACTTTTTAAAAACCTATTTAAACAGATTCTTTTGGTTTATTTAAATAATTCAATAATTATTTTCAGCTCCATGTGACAAATCTGTAGTAATGAGAAATATCAGACGACAACAATGCTTATTTTATGAACTCTGTAGGTTTTCTAACTTGCGACTGAATTTTAACAAGATATATATAAATTTTTTCTATACAAGCACGATGAATTTAAAAGTAAAACTTTATCCACAGAAAACATTAGTCATATATGGCATTTTTAAAAATTTCAATTCAAAATAAATAACACAAGAAATATTCATTACAAGAGGCGTTTAAAAATGTTATGCGAATGAAATATTACCGCTCGTGTTCTAAACTCCATTTGTCATAATACATTAGAATCCCTGAGAACCGGACTAAGAAGGGCTTCCGGATATGAGGAATTGGTTACAAAGTCCGGATATGAGGGGTTATATCTAGATTAAAATAAAAGAACTGAAATCAGGTTTAACATTTATTTTTCGGTATTTTATAGCAAACAAAATAAACTAATGGTGAGTGAAATTTAACGGAATTAGATTTAAGGAAAAAGAAATAAATTATGTAATGTTAATGAAAATTCATTAAATTAAGTATGCCACGTATGCAAAACAAATAATGTAAGGAGGATTTTTTAATCGCTGTTGCATGATGATTCTTTCTCTAATGTCATTCTCAACTTTTTCCGCATTTCGTTTTGATTTTGTTCTTTCAAATATTTTAAACGAAAGACACTTTTTAACTCTGTTTGATATTGCAATCGTCATAGTAGAATGCTGGTTTTCTTTCCATAAACCTGACAACCTTTTCAATAGCTTTTTCAATTTCAGTCCAGGTTTCATCACTATCATGCATCTCGTCTCTATCTTGTTGCAGATGTGTCTCGTTGTCATCCTTTCCTCTTATTACCATCATCTTTTGCACCAATACAAGCCATTAGGGTGAAATAAGCATAAGCAATTATCCAAGGTAAATTTCCTGAAAAACAGAAATTTCAAATCAGTTACATATCACACAAATAGTTCAAGTATACACATCAAAATCTTGTCCGGATATGCGGGATTCCGGATATGAGGCACTCCGGATATGCGGGATTCCGGATATGAGGCACTCCAGATATGCGGGATTCCGGGTATGCGGGATTCCGGATATGAGGCACTCCGGATATGAGGGATTCCGGATATAAGGGATTCTCGATATGAGCGATTCTACTATATATATAATAGAATGGTAAACATGCTGAGTTGTTCTACTGATGTAAGACGGGGGACACACAGACAAAATATAACCTTACGCAAATTTATAAAAGATGACTTCATAAAAATATGGAGCCGTATGAAAAATTTTTTTTATATATTCATGCATATATTCAATTGCTTTTTTTTATATTACAACTTAAGACTTTGGTATATTCTTCATACGTAAGACTTACGTAATTATTCGTGTATAATACGCACTCCTAACTGTGATCTACGATATTCTGGTGAAAATATCTCTTGCTAATAGCAGATTGATTCATTGATTTATCTTTTCACGGCCCATCAAACCTTTTTCAAATTTAAATAACTACTTGAAACTTAAATAGGGAGAGAAGAGATGAATTCATAGATTTCCCAAGCGTATTTGAACGTAAGTGAATATAACGAACCCAACTGAAATTGGAAAACAGCACTCCGATTTCAAATCCCGAGACGTAATCCATTACACCACCCGCACATCCAAACTTACAGTACCTAAAATTCCCAATCTGTCACCCATCTAGGTACTGATCAGGTTGGACGTTGATCGTACGGTGTCTCAAAGTGAAGTGGTCGTAAGCCATACCATCCGTACATCTAATCTTATAGCACCTGGTTATTCCAAAGTGGTCACCCATCTAGGTACTGACCAGGTTTGACGTTGCTTAACTTCGATGATCGTACGAGAACCAGTATTTCAAAGTGATATGGCCGTAAGACCTCGTGTATAGTAGACACTGACTAGAATTTGTAGCGACTAGAATTAACCTAAATTTAACATCCAACTTTTTATTCGGCTCGTATCGACCAAAAAAGAATTAATATCTTTTACATTATGTTTTGAAACATACAATTTCCATCGTGCGGACACAGTCTCACAAACATTAACTTCGTACCAAAACGAGAACTTAGCTCGAACTAGGATAAATAAAATCATAAGTAAACACACATTCCATTGGCAATTCAAATATACAAAAGTAAAATACTGTATCGTGAACACACTGCACAACAGTGAAAATGGCGTCCTTTTCGAGGATGAAGAACAAGATTACACTGTGGACGACGATACTGAAAATGACAGAGACATTTACTCCGCTAACAGATAAAATTAGATGATGTCTATCTTTGACAAGGACAGAAGTGGCCATTACTATTATTGAACGGCAGCGAAGATGACGACCTTTATGAGGAAGGACAAAATGATTCTGTGAACGCCGCTGCCGACGATGGCAACAACACCGAAGATAACGAAGACATCTACTCCGCTGCCAATATAGATAAAACGTTTTTTTAAATCGGTATCACCACATGCAAGGCAGTAAAGCCACTAAGACACAAGGGGTGTGGAAGAATTAGGAACAGAAACATTAATAATGAGCGGGAAGAGGAAAGAGTAACCAGGGCAGTAGATAGCAATTGACATTGCATTTAATTTTTTCAGAATAAAGTTGGCTGGAAAGCATCGAACCGTAAGGGAGTTCCACAAGCGAAAAGTGCGAGAAAAGAAGCTATTAGTGTAGAACTTACGGCTACATCTGGTCAGCTTAACTGTAAATTGATGAGATCTTGACATCAGTCTAGTAGTGCGCTGAAATTTAAAAAGTCTAGTTACCATAGCGATGCGCTCATCCGAACAATTACCATGAAAGTATATATAGAAAAAAACAAAAAAAAACAAAACAGAGAGGCAACCTTACGACGGAGAGAAAATCACTGAAGCCGAACCGCCAGATCAGGACCAATAATATTGCTGATTCTTCTTTGGATCTTATTGAGGAGCTCAAAGCAAATAGCAGGGGTACCGGGCCATATATGGTAGCAATATTCTAAGCATGGATGAATGGTAGACATAGATATATAAGATAGATTCTGGAGAGAAAAATGGTCTTGCACGATACAGTGAACTAAATTTCTTAGCATCTGACCTATCAATGGATTCAACATAATGATGTCTATCTTTGACACAAAGAACTGTGAAGGAAACTAAAATTGACTTAATTTTTGTAAGAATAATGTTTAAAACTAATGCTTTGTTTGGTTAGTTATTTAAACATTTTGTTACACATTAGTTAGTTTTGACCATTGAACATACGAAGCTGTGCCAGAATAGTTTCGCCCAATACCACAAGTTGCTACAAAATCAAAAGATTAACCTACAAACTCTAGTCATGTTCTTAAATAGCTTCATCAGATCGATGTCATGTCATTTGTTCTGTGAGTATCAAATTTTCCAAGCCCTGTTTTCTCATTATGCGCCCCAGAAATATCAGCTGTCTCTTCCTGGTGTGAAGTATAAGTGTCCTTTTGTTTCTAGTTTTTCTAAAACTTCGCCGTTGCTCACATATTTGGTTATTCTCAGAATCCTTCTGTAGAACCCCATTTATGTTGCTTCAAGTCTCTCCTTCATCTGTGAGGAGATTGTCCAGCATTCACTGCCATGTAAGAGGATTAATATCACATAACAGTTCAGTATACCTTTCTTTGTTTCTAACGAAATTTTTGTTTTTAATACATTGCTTAGCTTTTGGAAGGCATCTTTCGCTATACCAATGCACGTTCAGATTTCAGCATTGCGCTTTCCGTCCTCTGTTAAAACGCTTCCCAGATATTTAAATTGTTGTATTTGTTTGATTTTAGTATCTCCACTTCGCAGTTTACATGTTGTTGGTCTGTTCTTTTTGCTGACAACCATGAAAAGATTAGAAAGAAAGACTCCATTAATATTGGAAAAAACGAAAACTACTTAATGGACTTAAAAAAAAGCTATTTTCATTAAAAAGAGTTTTAAGAAAATGATTTTATAAATTTCAACTTCTTGCTCGTCAATGAATTCTGTATATTTCCTTATAAGGAAACGGCTAATATTACTACTACAATTTGAACTTAACGACCATCGCAATGATGTCTTGCTTCGACTGTTGGAATGATCTTGCTTCGACTATTGGAATGATCTTGCTTCGACTATTGGAATGATATCTTGCTTCGACTATTGGAATGATCTTGCTTCGACTGTTGGAATGATGTCTTGCTTCGACTATTGGAATGATGTCTTGCTTCGACTATTGGAATGATGTCTTGCTTCGACTATTGGAATGATGTCTTGCTTCGACTATTGGAATGATCTTGCTTCGACTATTGGAATGATGTCTTGCTTCGACTATTGGAATGATCTTGCTTCGACTATTGGAATGATATCTTGCTTCGACTATTGGAATGATATCTTGCTTCGACTGTTGGAATGATGTCTTTCTTCGACTATTGGAATGATCTTGCTTCGACTATTGGAATGTACCTTGCTTTAGGCTATTGAAATGATGTCATACTTCGACTATTGGAATGATCTTGCTTCGACTATGGGAATGATCTTGCTTCGACTATTGGAATGATATCTTGCTTCGACTGTTGGAATGATGTCTTGCTTCGACTATTGGAATGATGTCTTGCGTCGACTATTGGAATGATCTTGCTTCGACTATTGGAATGATATCTTGCTTCGACTATTGGAATGATCTTGCTTCGACTGTTGGAATGATGTCTTGCTTCGACTATTGGAATGATGTCTTACTTCGACTATTGGAATGATGTCTTGCTTCGACTATTGGAATGATGTCTTGCTTCGACTATTGGAATGATCTTGCTTCGACTATTGGAATGATGTCTTGCTTCAACTATTGGAATGATCTTGCTTCGACTATTGGAATGATGTCTTGCTTCGACTATTGGAATGATCTTGCTTCGACTATTGGAATGATATCTTGCTTCGACTATTGGAATGATATCTTGCTTCGACTGTTGGAATGATGTCTTTCTTCGACTATTGGAATGATCTTGCTTCGACTATTGGAATGTACCTTGCTTTAGGCTATTGGAATGATGTCATACTTCGACTATTGGAATGATCTTGCTTCGACTATTGGAATGATCTTGCTTCGACTATTGGAATGATATCTTGCTTCGACTGTTGGAATGATGTCTTGCTTCGACTATTGGAATGATGTCTTGCGTCGACTATTGGAATGATCTTGCTTCGACTATTGGAATGATATCTTGCTTCGACTATTGGAATGATCTTGCTTCGACTATTGTAATGATATCTTGCTTTGACTGTTGGAATGATGTCTTGCTTCGACTATTGGAATGATGTCTTTCTTCATCTATTGGAATGATCTTGCTTCGACTATTGAAATAATGGTACGAATACAAATATTCAGAATTACACTTAAGCACAGAAAATCTATTTTTTACTTTTGATGTTAATAAAAGCAGTGATGGACGTGATAAGACAAATAGATATGAATAGAGTTAAATATGAAAACACTGACATCAATATATATATATGATATAATAAATAAATATAGGCAGATAGGCATGAACAGTTAGATAGATAGATAGATAGATAGATAGATAGATAGATAGATAGGTAGATAGATAAACTTAGATATAAACTCAGATATGGACTTAGATATAAACTTAGATATTAACTTTGATATAAACTTTGATATAAACTTAGACAGACAGACAGATAGATAGATATATAGATAAGAACAAACTGGAATACAGATAGATAGATAGATAGATAGATAGATAGATAGATAGATAGATAGATAGATATAAACTTAGATACATATGAACTTTGATATAAACTTAGACAGATAGATAGATAGATAGATAGATATGAACTTGGATATAAATTTACATACATATGAACTTAGATATAAACTTAGATACATATGAACTTAATATATATGAACGTACATATAAACTTAGATGGATATGAACTTAGATATAAACTTGGATAAAAAATGAACTTAGATAAAAATGAACATACATATGAACTTAGATGTGAACAGACTGAGATATGAATAGATTGGGATAGACAGACGCTAAATAATTGTTATATAGCCGGATGCCGGGGAAGATGAAGCGGTGGAAAAATACCCAATTTGATTTCTTATTAACCATCTACCTTTCGCCAAGCTAAACTCATTACTCGGCCAACGTACAAATATGTACACAAGCGGACATAATTACACATTGTGAAACAATGAAAATTCTTTTCACTTTTAATTTTTAATGCACAATGTACTGATTGAATATGTGCGCGTGTGTGTATGCGCGTGTGATTGCATGTCGAAAATTGCTGTATTGCCTGAAATTCTTCCTTTTTTGAAATCTAATTATGAATCATTTGAAATGCGTACTGACCTCTTTTTTCTTCTTCTTCTTATTCTGTAAAGACGCGTGGTTAACTTTAATTAAAATCAAATGAGTCAGTAGCACTGATCAACAGATAGAAAATGACTGAGAGTAAACACAACGTGATGCGTGAGCGAAGAAATTAAGGATCGAAGCGATTGAAATTTGCTGAAGACAAAAGAAGAAATATTTCCCACCCAGCCATTGTTCTGTTCCGGATCAATAATGATAGACACTCGAAAGTCTTTGTGATGACGTTATGCCTAAAAACGTACACACTCTCCCTAAGCTCCTGTGCGACTTATTGCCTCTCTTGTCACAAAGGGAATTGCTCTTCGGGGATGATTTGCTCACACGAGAAAAGTTTGACGAGATATCTCGGGAGGAATTTATTTTGTTTGGTTTTCTTGCTTAGGCAGCGAATCAGTGATTCAAGATAATTCATAGATGGGGATTAACGCAGTGAAAGCAATTGTTATCCTGTAGTTGCTGTTAAAATGAAGCATCTGCATAAGATTAACTATCTGCGAAGTGTTTCAACGGAAAGCGGCAAATGTGACACCGAAATCAGAAGCAACATTGGAATAGCGAACAATGCCCTCCAAATGTTTTAAGAAGCAGAAGAATTTCTTTTAAAAAAATGAGTAATGAACTGTTAGGTGACATCTGTCTATTTTATATGACAGTGAATGCTGAACAATCTCCTCAAAGATGAAGAAAATATTCGAAGCAACAGTAATGTGGTTCTACAGAAGGATGCTGAGGATACCACGTACCGAACATGTGAGCAACGCCGACGTTTTAGAGAAAACGTAAAAAAAAAGGAAACATATATATAACATCAGGAATAGACAGTTGAAATTTCTGGAACACGTCATAAGGAAAGAGGGCTTAGAAAATTTAATACTGACAGGATAGATTGGGGAAAGTAGAACAATAATTCAATGAAAAAGAAAAAAATGAAAGAAAAAGAGTAAAATGATTGAGATAAGAAAGAAGTATAAAATAATACAGAAAAAAGAAAGGAAAAAAGTAAAATAACGGGGAAAAGAAGGAAGAAGTACAAAATAATAGCGAAAGAAGAAAGAAAAAGAGCAAAAAAATGATAAAAGAAAAAGTATAAAATAATAGAGAAAAAAAGAAAGGAGTAAAGTAAAATAACTGGGAAAAGAAAGAAGTATAAAATAATAACGAAAAAACAAAGAAAAAGAGTAAAATAACTGAGAAAAAAAAGAAGTATAAAATAATAAAGAAAAGGAAAGGAAAGGGGTAAAGAAACTGGGAAAAGAAAGAAGAGTATAAAATAACACAGAAAAGAAATAATAGGAAAAAAAAGAAATGAATAGAGTAAAATAACCGAGAAAAGAAAAAAGTATAAAATAATAGAGAAAAAAAGAAAGAAAAAGAGTAAAATGACTGAGAAAAGAAAAAAGTATAAAATAATAGCGAAAAAAGAAAGAAAACTAGTAAAATAACTGGGAAAAGAAAGAAGTATAAAGTATTAGAGAAAAAAGTAAGAAAAAGAGTAAAATGATTGCGAAAAGAAACAAGTATAAAATCATAGAAAAAAAAAGAAATGAAAAGAGTATAATAACTGGGAAGAGAAAGAAGTATAAAATAATAGGGAAAAAAGGAAGGAAAAGTCTAAACTAACTGCGAAAAGAAAGAGGAAGTATAAAATAATTGAGAAGAAAAGAAACAAAAAGAGTGAAATTTCTGAGAAAAGAAAGACGTGTAAAATAATAGAAAAAAAAGAAAGGAAATGAGTAAAATAAATGGGAAAAGAAAGAAGGTATAAAACAATAGCGGAAGAAGAAAGAAAAAGAGTAAAAAACTGAGAAAAGACAGAAGTATAAAACAAAAGAGAAAAAAGAAAGGATGAGTAAAATAATTGAGAAAAGAAAGAAAATGTCTAAAATAATACAGAAAAAAGGAAGGAAATAGTGTAAATTAACTGAGAAAAGGAAGAAGGATAAAATAATGGAGAAAATAGAAAGAAAAAGAGTGAAATATCTGAGAAAAGAAAGAAGTATAAAATGATAGAGAAAAAAAGAAAGGAAAAGAGTAAAATAACTGGGAAAAGAAAGAAGTAGTATAAAATAGTGGAGAAAAAAAGAAAGGAAATGAGTTAAATAACTCAGAAACGAAGGTATAAAATAATAGAGGAAAAAAGATAGAAAAAGAGTAAAATAACTGAGAAAAGAAAGTATAAAATAATAGAGAAAAAGATGAGAGGAAAAGAATAAAATAACTGGGGAAAAGAAAGAAGAATTATAAAATAATGGAGAAAAAATAAAAGGAAAACTGTAAAATAATTGGGAAAAGAAAGAAGTATAGAAAAATAGAGAAAAAAAGAAAGAAAAATAGCAACATTACTGAGAAAAGAAAGGAGTATAAAACAAGAAAGAAAAAAAGAAAGAAAAAGTGTAAAATAACTGGGCAAAGAAAGAATTATGAAATAGGGAAAAAATGAAAGAAAAAGAGGAAAATAACTGAGAAAAGAAGAAGTATAAAAAATTAGAGTAAAAATAAACGAAGAGAGTTAAGTAACCGAGAAAAGAAAGAAGGTATAAAATAATAAAGAAATAAGAAAGGAAAAGAGTAAAATAACTGGGAAAGGAAAAAAGTATAAAATAATAGAGAACAAAAGAAAGAAAAAGAATTAAATAAATGAGAAAAGAAATTTTTTTTTAAAATAATAGAGAAAAAAATGAAAGTAAAATTGTAAAATGAGTGGGAAAAGAAAGAAAAGCATAAAATAATAGAGACAAAAAGAAAGGAAAATTGTAAAATAACCGAGAAAAGAAAGAATTATATAATAATAGAGAAAAAAAAAAGCAGTGAAAAGAGTAAAGTAACTGGGAAAAGAAAGAAGTATAAAATAAAAGATAAAAAAAGAAAGGAAAAGAGTAAAATAACTTTGAAAAGGAAGAAGTATAAAATAATAGAGAAAAGAAGAAAGGGGAAAATTAAAATAACTGGCAAATAAAGAAGAATTATAAAATATTAGAGTAAAAAGAGGAAAAAAAACGGAGAAAAGAAAATATATAAAATAATACAGAAAAAAAAGGAAAAGAGTGAAATAACTGGGAAAAAAAAGAAGTATAAAATAATAGAGAAAAAAGAAAGAAAAGGAGTAAAATAACTGGGAAAAGAAAGAAGAAGTATAAAATAATACAGAAAAAAAGAAAGGAAAAGAGTAAAATAACTGGGAAAAGAAAGAAGGTATAAAATAATAGAGAAAAAAGAAAGAAAAGGAGTAAAATGACTGAGAAAAGAAAAAAGTATAAAATAAAAAAGTAAAATTACTGGGAAAAGAAAGAAGTATAAAATAATGGAGAGAAAAGAAAGAAAAATAATTGAGGAGAATAAAAAAAGCAAGAGTCAAATATTTGAGAAAAAGAAAAGAAATACTCAAATTCCCGAGGAAAAAGAAAGAGAATGAATAAAATAACTGAGAAACAATAAAGAAAAAGTAAGATAGCTGAGAAGTAAAATGTAAAAACGAGGAAAGATAACTATGAAGAAAGATTATAGAAAAGTAAAGTTGAAGTAACTTAGGAATAGAATGAAAGAAACCAAAAAGAAGGGGCATTATGAAAGAAAGAACAACCAAGAAAGAATGGCAAGAACAGAAAATAAAGTTTAATTTGCATTTGGGTATTTGCACAATAATTTAATTTGCTTCAATCGAAACGCCTATTCGGTAATATTTTGTGCTCTAAAAACGCCATATTTATTCCTACCTTCATTCTGAATCTAACCTGCTTCCCAATTTTAGAAAACTGAGAAAGATAAGTGTTTTTATACAACGATCGACAAGATAGTAGTATATTGTACGTTGGGGTCACTGCGCCATAAAAATGAAAACCTGCTGAATTTCTCGATTCGGTTACGAACAGATAATGAACCAAATAATAGAGAGCTTCGTTACATTTAATATGAAATCTGAGTCATTTGTTTTGGATTGCGAGCAGACTGGAAAATAGACGATTACACACGTTGCAACTTTAAACGCCGTGTTTTAAAACTAATGAATATTTCTCTCAGATGTGCTGGTACGTATAGCTGGCCACTCGTATTTGAAGATACCCGTCTGCTAGGGCGGCTAGCCAATCCCTATTGCAGACGCTTGCTCAGGTGCATTTATGGTTTATTCAACACACACAAAGCCCACCTGCGGTTTATACTGCAACTATGCTGAGCAGGCCTTAGTTACAATTTCTGGGAAAGAGCGTGATCAACAATTTGAACAAGGCCAGCACGCTCAAGCCCTCGGCCACGATGACTTGTGACTTCGTGCTAGCACAACTATCGACGGTCCCCAAAGGTTCCATCTACCTAACATCACTCACAAGGCTAAGGTCAACCCGGGATATGGTCTTCAGTCACTTTCCAAAGGTGCCGCACGCTGGGATCAACCCCTCCAGCCTGATAACATCAAGAAGTCTTCTTCCTGACAAATCGACCATGGTGAGATTCGAACCTGGGACTCATGGTAAGCCGGCACAACATGGGACGAGCTGAAGAAAGAGGTGTTGTTCCTCAGGGAATCAAAACGCATAAAAAAAAAATTAGTCGTACATAGAGATAAGTCCAACCACAAATTCTATTTAAAGAATGCCACACTTATTAAAAGAGAAAATGACTGACTGAGACGGAAAATTCTTGAGAGCGCCACTATCAAATTTTTCCAATATCTCCGTTCCTGAAAGAATTACTCCCTTCCAAAACCAACAGGCATTACTATAAAATGTTAAAAAAAGAAAACTGTTAAATTCATAGACCCCTTTTATTTAAAATATATAATACATAAGTTAATCCTAAACTAAAATAATAAAAATACTAATTACATTATTTAATAAAATAAATAAAAACATTTTACTCACTTTTGTTTATTAGACATTAAATTACTTCACTTAGCATCTTCCATAATTTACCTAGATTTTTCATCTAGCCTGATGTATGTTTATGAGCGTTCTTAAATTTCAAAAATTGAAAAAAACTGACATTTTTCCTTTTGTTTATAAATACCTGTTGCAAAATAAAATCCTTTGTCTTGATAAATTTCACCAAAGGACGAAATTTGTCGGTTAAGATAAGGTTTCCTTTTGTCTTTATTCATGCTGCAATTTTTAATCTAACGACAACACTAAAACATAAAACTGACAGTCCTCATGTAGTGTCGATTCCAATGACTGTACGATCTATAAACGCTATAACGCCGATATTGAATACTTCCCCTTTGAATATAGTAACGTTTAAACAATATAAATGAATATTATCTTCAAACATAAAGTAACAAATGGGGTATACAATTAGAGAAAGAGAACACAGTAACATCAACTATAAACACGGTCACAATGTGCTGACCGTGTTTAGAAAATTTTTTAAAATTCCCATAACTCTAGATACTTACATAGAAATTTCCACATTCAGTTAAAAAAAATACTTGATAATGTCTAATAGAATAACTGGAAGCGCTCGGACAAACAGAATATTCGGACAATTTTTGACATACTCTTGTGGGGCTCTCCCCTTTTACACAAGATGGACACGTCTAAAGTATACTTATACTGACAGAGTTGAAGACAGGGGTAAGATACGTTGAGACAAGGTTGAGATACGTGGTGACAGGGTGAGAGACACTGAGACAGACACAGGGTGTTCACCGAGAGTTATACGAGAGTCCAGAGACAGATAATTACGGCTTCACTTACAGAGACTTGTACATATACTTTCTACTAACCCGCATTCCTGGACTACTAATCTTCATTTCAAGTCTGTATTCTTACGTTTAATACACTTATTTTTCTATCTCAATTACTGGCGTTGTTTATTTATTTGTGCAGGATGCCATCCCCGGAATCCACAACACATACTTTATGGCCAGAAAAGAAAAAAGCTTATAAGAACACAAAACAATTAAAAGAAAAGCTTAAACGGAGTACCTTGCCAGTCGTCTTTAATGAAACACACGCACACACACGCGCGCACACGCACACACACGCGCGCACACGCACACACACACACACACACATATAGGGTGTCCATAAAGTTCGTGTGAACTTTAAAAAATTTATAACTTTATTTGTATTTGCGATAGAAATAATTTGTAAAAAGGATTAGAAAGAAGTATATCTATATTTTTGTAAAGTTTTATTGAAATTTTATTTTAGTTTCCACATGTCCCCCATCATTAGCAATACAGAGGGTAATACGATTTTGCAGTTCACGGAAAAAATTTGCCAACTGATTTACACATTACTGAAATCACATTAGTTATTTTATATTTTACGAACTTTATGGACACCCTGTATATATATATATATATATATAATATATGAATAAAATAACTGAAAAAAAATTGGGTGTTTTTTTTTTTTGCGAAAGTATTTATTTCTATGTTTTTATATATATTTAATATTTCAGACCACCTCGGTCCTTCCTCAGAAATTAATTGTATTACTGTATTTGGCAGTTTGTTTACACTTTACAGCGTCCGTCGCTAGACGCGGACGTCACGTGATGTGGAATGCAACTATGTTTGATTTTTTTAACGTAAATCTAACGATAGTATTTTAGATGTTGTTTAAAAAGGTTTTTTTTAACTATATCTAAAGAAAGTTTTAACTATTGAAATATTTATACAGATTTAAAATACCCAAGTCTTTGTTTAACCCTAGTTTATATGTGTCTAATTTTAAAATCCAGTATTTTTTTTTTTCAGTTATTTTATCGATATATTATATACATATCAAGAAAGTATACGTGGCTTCTCATTATGCCATATATATATATATATACATATATATATATATATATATATATATATACCGGGTGTCACAGCAAAATTGTCCATTTGTTAGATTAAGCTTTGAACCGTTGTATCTTAGAAACGATTAAAGATATTATAATTTTCCGAGGTTTTTATAACAACTATTGAGCTCTACTTTCAGCAATAATAATGTAAAAATAATCTCAAAGCTTAACAGAAAAAACGCGATGAACCTGACATAAATGAACCTGACATGTTCATCATTAATTAATCATAGCTAAGGGTTGGAAGCTCGTGAAGGATTGTAAGTTCAAATATATTATTTCAGGATCATTTTCCAACTTATTCAAGATGATTTTTGCCCTCTCTAACTTCTTAATTTTCTGTCCTGGATTAACAAGGTGCCTCACAAGATTCACGTAAGATTTCATTTTCAATTTTTTTTCACTGCTCTTTGCGCTGTCATAGGTGAAATTCATCTCTCATGTGCCAAACGTCTTATGGATTGAGTTGAATCTTTTCTAATTGATCTCTTTAGCTCTAAGTTGAAATTATGATCCCTCTTCCTGTTGTGACCGCCTGATCAAGTTTTCCTCTCTACTGTTCCCTCTTTTTTTACACTTATTCATCGATCTCTTCAAGGTTCTTGAATGGACTTTGAAGAAACAAGCCAGAGAAAAAATGTTGATATCATTACTGAAGGCCTCAATAATGTTTCCACGATCACTACAATCTTAATCTGTTCAAGCTTAGAGTTAACCGTTATCTTTCCCACCTATCCGCATAAACCGTTCCTCATTCTCTGTAACCCTCTATCCTCGTGTTGCCTCCGGGTCTTATACAGAGTGAACCTCACTCTCCGTCTCCTATACATATATAATTCCATCAGCATGACTTTAGTCTGATTAAGTCCTTCTCGTGGACGAAACGCGTTACACAAAATTTTTCTCCACTTCTTCACTCATTTCCTTATACGTATATATTAATATAAACGCTATATTTTGTATATATATATATATATATATATATATATATATATATATATATATATATATATATATATATATATATATATATATGTACAAAGCCAATATAAATATAAACTATTTTATAAATGTCGGGAGCAAAACGTTAAATACTTTTTAAATTGCATGTTTATGAGAAATTATATAGTATTTAGTATGTTTATTCCTAAGTTTGATAACATTTTATTGAGTGTTGGGTACTTAATATATTTCATATTTCATTAATAATTAAAGAGGTGAAGGTTGAAAGTTTTCAAATTGGCCTACTACCCAAAATCACTATTTTAATGATCAAAATCAGAACACTGATTGTGGGAAGAGTGTTTGTCCTAATCTGTTCAACAGCCTCCCCCCATGTATATATATATATATATATATATATATATATATATATATATATATATATATATATATATATATATATATATTATAATATACACACACACTTCACTATATACATATTCACTTATATATATATATATATATATATATATATATATATATATATATATATATATACACACACACACTTCACAATATACATATTTACTTACGAATTTTTATTTTAAAATTCGCAGGATTTTTCAAAGTATTTATGGTATCAGTTTGTAGTGTACTGTCAGACATTACACTACAAACTGATACTATAAACAGTTTGAAAAATCCCGACAATTTTAAAATTAAAATTCGTAGGTGACAATGGTCATTAACTAAAGGTATCTTAATTCCAATTGTAAAGAAAATTTTATTCTGTTTAATGAAAATAAACATTGAGCGGTCTTTTGTGAGTTAGTTTTGACATATTTCAAATTCTATGTTGTGTTAATAGGACTCGCCTGGATTATACCAACGGATTACTACCTATATATATATATATATATATATATATATATATATATATATATATATATATATATATATATATAGGTAGTAATCCGTTGGTATAATCCATAATAATATATATAATAATATATATATATTCCATAATATATTATATCATATATATAATCCATAATAATGTATATATATATATATATATATATATATATATATATATATATATATATATATATATAAGTGTATTGGGGTAGCAGATCAATATTTAAACATATATTGTTAAATATAACAGAAAATGAATGTCTATTATGTTTGATCATGAGTCGTTCTAAACTTCGTATGTTTCCTTTAATTTCGGGTGAAAATAAAAACAAAAATTGTCCAATTGGATATTTTAATAATTAAGTTGGTACTTGATCTAAGCTTTCGGTTCTCATGACCCGTCTTCAGAGTGGTTATACCCACATTTAAACAAAGATATTCACCATCGAATATGATATTCTGTTATGGTGACCTAGAAGATTGCTATGCGACGATAACGGTCGCAGAATAGCAGACGCAGATCGTAAGTTCAACGGTTGGTTCTATGACGTCATACCACGCGAGAAACCAAAATATTAATAACAAAATCATATGTCTAGATGTTGCAGTTCATTTCTTGCCTCATTTGATTGTAATACACGGAAAAATATTCGTGAATACGAAAGGATTATGCTAAAAATAAGCAGACATAATGTTTGTAATTTATTTAATCAGACATTCCAAAAAGAGAATTTGCTGCCTATATATATATATATATATATATATATATATATATATATATATATATATATATATATATATATAATGCTTATGTATATGAAGCAGTATGTGTCAGATTCGGTATATATGTTAGAAAATCAAAAGGGATTAGAATTACTTCGTTTTAAATACAGGGATCCCACACACACACACACACACACCAAAATTGACATCATTTAAAATGTGAATATCTGAGTAACTATATGTCGCAACAAACAAAATTAAATAGGCTTCACGTTGAACCTTAAAAGATTTATTCAGCAAAATTTGAACAAGATATTCAAAGGGATGTCGATGTTATAACCAATTTCACAAAGCTTCATAAATGTTCAATACGCGCACCACCTGCGACACTGTACACATCAAGTCGGTAGTCCAGCTCCTGCCAAACACGCTGTAGTATGACTTGAGTAACATTCTCCAGCGGCTCGGTGATTCTCTGCTTAAGTTCCTTTAGGCTTGTAGGAAGCGGAAGAGATACAGACCTCTCCTTTCACGTAGCCCCTTAGAAAAAAAATCACAAGTTGTCACGTCAGGTAAACGTGGTGGCCATTTATTTCAACAGCACATTGTCATTATCCCTGGTACACCCGGTCCATCTTCCTGGTAGATTCTCATTGGAATAAATCCGTACAGTCAATTAAGTTAGTTTAAGTTTTTAAACCTGTTTCAATGAAAATATGCTGCCTAAATACACACACACACATATATATATATATATATATATATATATATATATATATATATATATATATATATATATATATATATATATATATGAACTAGAGATATGATCTGATGAACCAGGAAAATATATTTTCTGGGGAAATAAATTATACTTATGGAACCTTACAATTGTCTCTTTCTTAATTATTTAATTTATATATATATATATATATATATATATATATATATATAGAGAGAGAGAGAGAGAGAGAGAGTTCCCCAAAATTGACACCATTTAAGATGTGAATATTTGAGTATTCCAGGCAAACAAAATTAAGTAGGCTTCATGTTGATAAATAAAATATATATTTATCAAAATTGGAACAAGATATTCAAAGGAATGTAGGTTCTATAACCGATTTCACAAAGCTTCCCACATGTTCAATATGCGCACCACATGCGACACGGAACACATCAAGTCCAGCTCCTGCCAAACACGCTGTAGTATGTCTTGCGTAACATTCTCCAGTGCCTCAGAGATTCTCTGCTTAAGTTTCTCTAGGATTCACATAGCCCAATAAAAAACACCCACAAGGTGAACGTGGTGGCCATTTCAAAGGCACATTTTTTCTTGTCACTCGCGTGTCTGATCCATATTCTTGGTAGATTCTCATTGAAATAAGTCCGTACAGTCTACTTAGATTTTACACATTTGAGCGAGAATTGGCTATGTTATTAGACAGCAAAATAATGTCAATTTCTAGGGGACACACTGTATTAAACTCTCAAGATCATAAGTTATGGAGATTTTTTAATCACATATTGCTTTCTATTCTCTCATCTCATGAGTACAGTTAAACAGTCCGCCTCTTTTTCAATAACGATCAATTATCTTCTGAGTCAAAATACTGAGATGCCGTTTATTCCTGTTTATTCAGTACAAAGGCTAATTGTTTTTCTGTTAAAAATGTTGTTATTGATTTAGTCTTTAAGTTGCATTTACAAAGAAATTTATCTCTGCCTTCTAGTTATAAAATAAGCACAGCCGAGTCCGAGAAAAGGCGAAATGGGAAGGGACGAAAGAAATAAAATTGTGTTGCACCAGTTTTCCGAGTTTTCTGTTTTCTGCCTTAAAAATTTCCACTCTGTTTTTGCTTTGTTTTTGTTTGTTTTGTCTTTTGTTTGTTTTGTCTTTTGTTTGTTTTGTCTTTTGTTTTGTTTTTGTTTTTTGTTTGTTTTTTGTGTGAAGGGGGTATATTTTTTGTTGGTTTTTGTTTTCTTTTTTTACCCCTACGTTCAAATAGACATAACTGGAATCGGCGGAAAATGCATAACTACATCATCGATAAGTCAGACTTTTTAAAACTCAATATCGATTAGCGGAGGAATGTGCGCGTGTAGGGTAATGGATATCGGTGAGAAAGGTGAAATCGGCGAGCCGAGTTCAAATTTCAGGCTAGTCTGTTGCGCTCACTTTTGCACAAATGCCTGTGGTAAATATATAAATCTGCCTATTTCCCTCCATCTATAGGTTAAATAGCAGAGTAGACTTGGCTGTCGAGTTTTGGATGGCAACCAGTCTGAGAGAAGGAAAACGCTAAATTCTAAGCAAAAACAACAGGAAACCACTCCAATATCTTTCCCAACAAAGCATGGCAAGTCATAGATAATAAGGAAAAGGAATGTGTGGAGAGCCATGGTCGCCTACGTCTTGAAAGGACATGACTTTAAAAAAACTGATTAGTGCAGAGAAATTTATACAAAGACACGTGTACAGAAATAGCGTAAGAAAGATTGTGTTACGCCAGTCTTTAAAACTGGAAGATCTTGACTGCCTAGAAATTGCTGTTAGAAAGTGCGCGTGTGTGGTTGGCTGAAATTAAGAAACCGGCCTGCCGAAGGAAAAAAATTTCAACCAGTTAGAGAAGTCCTGTTGAATTCGTTATTAGTTTTTGGATCAAAAGAGAAAGATGATTTATAAAGGGTGTCCCAATAACTTGGACCGATTTTAAATGGGAATTAAGTAAACTTAAATCCCATTTATTATCTTGTGAGTCAAAATACTGAGATGCCGTTTGTTCTTGTTTATTCAGTGCAGAGGCTAATTGTTTTTCTGTTAAAAATGTTGTTATTGATTGAGTCTTTAAGTTCCATTCATAAAGAAATTTATCTCTGCCTTCTAGTTATAAAATAAGCACAGCCGAGTGCGAGAAAAGACGAAATGAGAAGGGACATTCTGTTTTTGCTTTGTTTTTGTTTGATTGTTTTTTTTGCTTTGTTTTGTTTTTTGTTTTGTTTGTTTGTTTGTTTTTTTGGGGGGAGGGGTATATTTTTTGTTGGTTTTTGTTTTCATTTTTTTTTACCCCACGTTCAAACCCGTTCAAAGCCTCTAATGGTTTTTTTCTTTTTCTTTCAAATTTCGCGGACATTTGGGCAATATTATTTTTCACGCATAATTGCCGTGACTTAAATAACATGACCCAATAGAGAAATAAATAAATTTTCACCAATAACACTGATTTATTTACGGCTGATTTTGATCCGTCTTAATGAAACACCCTTTTATATAATCAGTCTTAATGAAACACCCTAAACAGTGCCATTACTGGGTGTCTTAACAAACAAGGTGTTAGTAATCTCCACAATAGAAAGAATTTTTTTTCCTTTTTTTAAAATTTTCTTTTGCTTTAACGATTTTTTTTTGTTACTTTTACAAACTAAACACATTAATGTAAACAGAATTATTGTATATTTTTCTGATTCAACAAAGTTTGGCAAACAGTGGCATAAACATGATTAATGGGTTTTTTATATACTATTGTGCACCTGGCACAAAGTTCAAGAACCACTCAAGGTGGAGGGTTACTGAACAAGGTTGTTGTATGAACGTAAGAGGAGGAGGTAAAAAGCGTAGATTATGGGGAACGATAACGGTTGACCTTAGACTTGAATAGGTTAAGATTATAATGATCGGGAAAGCATTCTCCAATGCAACGCTTCTTGGGAAGATGTCGGAATGAAATATGAAGCTAATGGAGATGGTTAGTCCTAGTGTACGTGTGATGACATGTTCTAGCTGGGAAGGTCTGACCTGGTGGGACTAATCAATGTAGATCTTCAAAACATTTTCCATGGGAATAAGGGTAGAGTAGAGACAGGCTTAGCTGTGAAGGTCTGAACTGGTGGAACTAATGAATGTAGATCTTCTGAACATTTCCCATGGAAATGAACATAGATTAGCGAGACAGTAGGAATGTTTCGCCTGTGGTGACAGAAGTTGTAAAGTGGTATATAGTTCATCACCTATAAATCCACGTAGAGATTTTTAAATTCTATCAAGAGTGGAAAGTGCGGATTGAGCAGCTGTGAAAGCAATACTCTCTGGATCCTGTCACCGGATCTAACTAGCGCCTTTATCCACTGTGCCATGTGTCCTCAAGGACACATGGCACAGTGGATAAAGGCGTTAGTTGTGTGCATGAGTTGAATACCTGGTTAAGGCGGTGGAGAACTTGGGGAGTGAAATTAACAGGAGATAACTGATAACTGACATCCATTAGACATGGCACGTGGAACTAGAACAGTCTACCCCAGCGAGCGAAGTAAAGGGTTCAGTTCGACATTCCAACCACCTGAAGAAGGCCGGAGCGAACAACGGTCGAAACGTTGTGATAAATATGGCAACAAAGATTAGGACGATAGTCCGAACAATGTAAATAGTGTACATAATACCTCATCTCAGAAATATAGACAGATACTGAAAGGCCGAAACGTTGTAATAAATATGGCGACAAAGATGAGGATGATACTCCGAACAATGTAAATAGTGTACATAATACCTCGTCTCAGAAATATAGACAGATAGTAAAGTTACTAGTTTGGTTTTGGAGATACTGAATGTGACAAGCAATCCCCCCGCACACACATACACAGACTATTGAGTTGTTAGAACTATAGGTCACATTTTGTTACATTCCTCTAGAATTGATTGGTTTACATATTATATGAAGTGTGTGTATAATACACGAACGCACACACAGAAGTTGTGAGATGATGGGAAGTGATGCCAAGGTTATGAGGTTAGCAAACAGAATATGCGCACTAATAATCCCTGGACAAATGTCTTGTCACTGGCAGACCAAAGGAACTGACAAAGGAGTGCGTTCAGCTTCCTTTTTGCTCTTCCATGTAAATCGAAATTACTACTTTAAAGCAGTAGGTTCGCAATGCTGCCCAGTCTTTTGCACAGGAGTAGAGGTTCATCTCTTGCTTTCTGTTTAGTATTGAGTTTCTGTTTCCTTCTAAAATCTACTTAAACTCTATACTCTTAAGGTCTCCTTTCACTAATTAAATCTTGACCTCTTCAAGTCTAGAATTAGGCGTTATCTTTCCTGTATAACCCCAAGAACTTCACTTCTTGCCCTTTCTTTTTCTCTTACAACTACACACTTACCTTCTACCTTTTTGAACAGGAGTAGAGGTTTAACCCTTGTTTCCTCTTTAAGATTGTGTTTCCAGTTCCTTCACCTCTGTATTTCTGATACCTTTGCCTGAACTATGAAATTTTATTCTCTAATTATTATTTTTTCTCTCCCAATGGGAGTAGATAGGTTGGCCTATTGTCCTGTTCAGAAACCTCCCTAGTTTTTTGAACAGGCGTAAATGTTTATCCTGTGTTACCTGTTTAGGATTGGGTTTCTGTTTCCTTGTAAAGTCTACTTCAACTCTATACTTTTAATGTCTCTGACTGAACTCTGAATTTTTCTTCATTAATTAAATCTTGACCTCTTCAAGTCTAGAATTCGCTGTTATCTTTCCTGCATAACCCCAAGAACTTCACTTCTTGCCCTTTCTTGATCAATACGTGATCAATTTGATAATCACTACAATGTGTTGATGATCGCTTGGTCCGCCCACGAAAAGCAGGGAGTCTACTCAAACACGGTTATCCACAAAATAAGTGTTGATGATCACTTGATCCATCCTCAGATATGGGCAGCGCGAGTGTGGCGTTTTGGTCCAGCTATGGGCTGACATTGCCTTGCACAGATGTGACAATGTCGAGCGTATCTTGCAGTCGTTGTTACATTAATATATTGGATAACTTTCAAATGTTGTTTTAGTTCATAACATGAGGCATAATAATAAATATAATCAGACGATACCATTGCATGAATTTTTTTTTAAGCGAGGAAAATCTGTGCACAGAACAATTCTCACTTTCTGATATTCGAATAGATTTCGCCGAAATGAAGAACTGGTCTATATCATTGGATGGAACCAAAGTAACAAGTATTGTATCAGAGTTTTCCTTCTTCCAGGGTTCTCTTAGTCCCAATAGGCTTACATAGCGCTGGCTATGAACAGTCAGACCGAGATAGATAGATAGATAGATAGATAGATAGATAGATAGATAGATAGATAGATAGATAGATAGATAGATAGATATGAACAAACTGGAATATAGATAGATAGATAGATAGATAGATAGATAGATAGATAGATAGATAGATAGATAGATAGATATGAACAAACTGGAATATAGATAGATAGATAGATAGATAGATATGAACAAACTGGAATATAGATAGATAGATAGATAGATAGATAGATAGATAGATAGATAGATAGATAGATAGATATGAACAAACTGGAATACAGATAGATAGATAGATAGATAGATAGATAGATAGATAGATATGAACAAACTGGAATATAGATAGATAGATAGATAGATAGATAGATAGATAGATAGATAGATAGATATGAACAAACTGGAATACAGATGGATAGATAGATAGATAGATAGATAGATAGATAGATAGATAGATAGATAGATATGAAGAAACTGGGAGATAAATAAATATAGGCAGATAGGCATGAACAGTTAGATATGAACATAGATAGATAGATAGATAGATAGATAGATAGATAGATAGATAGATAGATAGATAGATATGAACAAACTGGAATACAGATGGATAGATAGATAGATATGAACAAACTGGAATACAGATAGATAGATAGATAGATAGATAGATAGATAGATAGATAGATAGATAGATAGATGAACAAACTGGAATATAGATAGATAGATAGATAGATAGATAGATAGATAGATAGATAGATAGATAGATAGATAGATATGAACAAACTATAATACAGATAGATAGATAGATAGATAGATAGATAGATAGATAGATAGATATGAACAAACTGGAATACAGATGGATAGATAGATAGATAGATAGATAGATAGATAGATAGATAGATAGATAGATAGATAGATAGATATGAAGAAACTGGGAGATAAATAAATATAGGCAGATAGGCATGAACAGTTAGATATGAACATAGATAGATAGATAGATAGATAGATAGATAGATAGATATGAACAAACTGGAATACAGATGGATAGATAGATAGATATGAACAAATTGGAATACAGATAGATAGATAGATAGATAGATAGATAGATAGATAGATAGATAGATAGATAGATAGATAGACAGATAGATAGATAGATGAACAAACTGGAATATAGATAGATAGATAGATAGATAGATAGATAGATAGATAGATAGATAGATATGAACAAACTGGAATACAGATAGATAGATAGATAGATAGATAGATAGATAGATAGATAGATAGATATAAACTGGGATAAATATGTGCACATAGATAGATAGATAGATAGATAGATAGATAGATAGATAGACGGACATGAACAAGCTGCAATATAGATAGATACATAGATAGGCAAACTTGCGTGTGTCTTGTGACTATCTTCTCACGAGTATTTCGTCTCCACGTGTGTCACACGCATTTGGCCTCCCTTAAGGACAAAGAAAAGACTCGTCGTGACATGTAAACAAAATAAAATAATTCACGCATTGTGCTTTCCTATGTTCACCAAATCATTACAGTCTATGCACTCACTCGCATGCACGCGCGCACGCACACGCGCACGACAGTAATATGATTCACAGACAATCAAGGTCGCTGCAAAGAATACATCCCTATTTAACACGACCTCGGGCAAGCACAAAATATGCTTAAAAACGCACAGAAACAGTGACAGACAGTTTTCTCCTCACTCCGTTTGTAACACTTTAAGTAAAGCGGGCTCGGTACATTGCTCAACTTGTTACGATGCTAGCTCAATAACGGAAGTAATCGGATTTGAGTAAATATCGTTCGCAGTAGAGGTTGTAGTTTTCTTCTACTGATGCAAGCTGAGGACTCAACTTAACGGCTATTGTCGGAGAGCAAAGATAGTAACGTTCTATTTACAATTGATTTCTACCGTCCTTTACAGAAGGATTAACTCTTCGCCCACCTCCATATTCTAGTGACGCAAAATATGTTACAGACAAGAATATTCTTCTTCTATATGCCGTGTCACTTCAAGACGTTGGCGATCATGGCTCTCCACAATTTCCTGTCTTTTGTAGCTCTTATTAAATTTTGTCTATTTGCTATCTATCCTAAACCCTATTCTACCAACCACTTGCAAAAGCTTGTTAGGTTGGTTATGTACTGTTTTTCTCTCTCCCTCTTGCCTTCAGTAGGCCCCGGTGCGTGTCAAATTTTCTAAGCCTTCTTTCCTCATTATATGCTCCTTAAATTTCAACTGTCTCTTTCTGATGTTAAGTAGAAGTGTTCTTTTTGTTCCAATTTCCTCTAAAACTTCGTCGTTGCTCACATGTTCCGTCCATGGTATTCTCAGTATCCTTCTGTAGAACTACATTTCTGTTGCTTCAAGTCTCTTCTTCGTCTGTAAGGAGATTGTGCAGGATTCACTGCCATAGGAGGAGTCGTATAATCTTACGTAACAGTTCAGCCTTCCTTCTTTTCTTTGTTCCTAATGAAATTTTTCTGTTGCTTAATACTATGTTGAGCTTTTGGAAGGCATTTTTGGCTATTCCAACGCGCCTTCGGATTTCAGTGTCGCGCTTTCCGCCCCCTGTTAAAACACTTTCAATTTTTGTACTTACTTCAATTTGATATCTCCAATTTGTAATTCGTATGTTGGTCTGTTCCTATTGATTATAAGCATACAATATAAAAAGAAATTTAATTGTATTTTTCCAATTTTCAAATAAGGTGTTATATATATATATATATATATATATATATATATATATATATATATAAAGTGAACATAGAAGTCAACACTTAGATGTGACAGTCTGTTTCATGCTAGATACAATCGTCAGGCCTGACGATTGCATCTAGCATGAAACAGACTGTCGCCTCGAAGTGTTGACTTCTATGTTCACTTTTATATTTACACACACTCTATCTCTTTATCCCATAAATATAGCACAACTTAAGACTATAATTCTTCATATATATATATATATATATATATATATATATATATATATATATATATATATATATATATATATATATATATATATATATATATATATATATATATATATTTAAAGATATTTTTGTAGGTACAAAATTTAATCACAGAAATAAAAGTGTGAAGCTTAATATTACTAGACATATTAAAAGCGAAGCAACCGGTTTCGCTCCCGCACTTCAGGCTTCAACGGGAGATTTAACTTAAATTAAAAACACTAGAAAATGTGCAATGAAAAGGAAATGGGGAGGAAAAAAAATAAAAAAAATAAACAAGGAGCTAGAGACAAATAACAGCGATAATATATATATATATATATATATATATATCTGTGTGTGTGTGTGTGTATTTGTATTTGAACTCTTACACCTACATTTATTCATATTTATCCATTTTAGCATATATATATATACTCTCTCTCTCTCTCTCTCTCTCTCTCTCTCTCTCTCTCTCTCTCTCTCTCTCTCTCTCTCTCTCTCAGGAACAGATAGATTGTACTCTTTTCCTGAATACTCTTATCTTCAGATATTTAGAAATTTTTTGGATATTTTATTATGCTTATCTTGCGAATAAAACTGAATAGGTTGAAATGCAGTGTAAAAAGATTGTGTAGGTCTTATTTAAAGAGTGGCTTTTGGCTATTTATTCGAAATTAGCTTTTTAAAAGAAAAATAAATTAATTTTAGGAGGAATAAAGTGTTATTTTATTTCGCTTATTTCCATTTTTACTTTGACATGAGCGCAGACTTCTTGCACTGGTTAGAAACACTCTCCTATTTCCACCCGAAACTCTTATCAATTTTGCATTAAGGTAATAAGTAATGTATTTATGTTTACATTGTGTATTTTCAAGTTTTTCTTTGTGTATTCGCGTCAGTGGTGTAAGAATTTCACTCGTCCTTATCTCCAGATAATTAATACTTTCTGTTAAATAAATCATTTATTGATAATGTCTCACTATAAAAGTTAAGTCATGTCTGAAACTAACGCCCTATAGAAAGTCATATAACTGTAAATACATGTAACCATATTTAAAGTCTCAGCTGTATACAACCGCTTTCCTCAGAAAGCGGTTGTATACAGTTGAGAGTTAAAATGGCTTTGGGCGAGCGAAGGATATGGGTCTTGGTGAAGACCTCCCTTCTTCGAGTTTTGTGCACTGGCGCTACAGAATCACAAAGAACTGAAGTAGATAACATAAGCAAAATCACTTGAGGAATTTCAACAGTAACTGAAATGAATATCACATGTAACCGAAAGAGAAAATAATGACATATTCAAGATGTTGACATTCCACACGACTTCAAATAAAAGGTTAGGAAGGAAACCTTCATCAATAGTTGAAAGAGCGATAACAGCTACTAGGCTTGAGGAGAGAAAATAATGACATAATCAAGATGTTGATATTCCACACGACTTCAAATAAAAGGTTAGGAAGGAAACCTTCATCAATAGTGGAAAGAGCGATAACAGCTAATTGACTTTAGAAACCTCTTTCCCTTAAAACTGTTTTAGAGAAAGATTTTATAAATTTCATCCGAAAGCGGTACGGAATTCTCAGTCAATGAATGGCAGATGTTTCCTTATAAGGAAACGGTTAATATTACCATTATCATTGCTATACTACTGGGAAAATATTTTGATGTTTTTTAAATATTTCTGATTATTATTTACACTATTTACATTGTTCAGACTGTTTCCCACGTTTTTATTCGATTAGTTATAACAAATTTAGTATAGGAGATACGGAAATTGAACATAATATGCTTGGGGTAGTTTTGGGCAACACTGCAAGATTTCTACAAAACCAAAACATTAACCTAAGAAATTGAGTCATGTTCTTAAACAGACTCATTAGATTTAGACATTCATGTGAATGTGTAGCGGAACTGAAAGGCAGCAGTCTGTGGGTTCTGCTGAACTGACTACGGTTCGCCGTTCTAAGAGGCAACGAGTGGCATGCGTGATATGTAAGCAGAATAGTGGACGCTTACGCAAATGTAGCAACAGTCCCTGGCTAAATGGAATAATGGACGAACAAGGAGAAAAAAAAATGGCCTACCTTAGAATCCGAAACGAGCGAGAACGCGTTTCGCCTGCAGATTGCCGGAAATTCATTAAATGTGAGCTACCGCAAAAGACAGCGTTTCCCACTTGTGGGAAGACGCCATGAACATTATACACACATACACGTACGTACGAACATTCACCAAAGAACAAACACAAATATTCACACACGCAAATGTTATTGTCTATGTCCATTGTAAAATTGTTTAATTGTACATATATTTGTTGACATATATATATATATATCGGCTTTGTTTGTTTTCTTCTTCGGTTGGACATAATTTGAGTCCGCCATTTTCTTGTAGTTGGATCTCCTAGCACGTGTTTCTAATACAACAAAACTCAAACCCACACGGTCCGCTACAAAATCTGTGATTGCTTATTTTAATGATTATTTTACTACCAGTCACACCGTAATGTGTCTTTCTTGTTTTGTTTTTTAAATTTCCTCCTCTACTTTTAACTTTTTCTTTTTTCTTTCGTTTCTAGTTGTGTGAAATCAACGAACAGAGTTCAAATTCCGGCCTTGACTGTTACATTCATTTGCGTACTATTACCCTCGGGAAGGGCATGAATTTGTCTATTCGCAATCCCCAGCTCATCTCCAGTATTGCAGTCACTACTTCTAGCTCAACTAAAAGCAATAGCAACTAAAAATTTAACATGTAAACGACGGGTTGTCTTCATTTGTAAGAAGTACAAGGAGAAAAGGAATACATTTCAACATGGAGATATTTTCATGTACTTTTATATAACTAATGAATGGCTCATGACATTCACTTACACGCAAATACCATTGGGAAAGGTATTAATACATCTATTCTCACCCAGCTATGGGTTGAATAGCAGGTGAGACTGGATCCTATAGCTTTGGTTGGAAGCCAGTCTACCGCAGGAAGAAACGACAACCTGCTGCGGGAATATCTTCTGCCTAGTCGGTCATGAATCGAAAGAGAAATGATCGCCCAAAGCGTGTATCAAGTATGGCAGTTGACTGTCTTTATCTCTTCTCGCTCGAATTATAGGTTGAATAACAGGATAGACTGGGTCATATAGCCTTAATTGGGAACCAATCTATCGTGTAAAAAAACGCCAAACTACTGTGGGGAAAATCGTCTGCCTAGTCAGTCATGAATCGAAAGAGACATGATCGCCAATGCGTGTATCACGTATAGCAATTGACTGTCTTTATCTCTTCTCCCTCGAATTATAGGTTGAATCGCCAGATAGATTGGGACATATAGCCTTAATTGTACACCAATCTACCGCGTAAGGAAACCACAACCTGCTGCGGGAATATCTACTGCCTAGTCAGTCATGAATTGAAAGAGACGTCATCGCCCAAGCGTGTTTCGCCTATGTCATTTGACTGACTGAAATGATTAACAAAAGAGAGAAAATATACTAGTATGTATACACCAGAAAAGGAAAAGAAAAACATTGTAACTTAGCTATTAGGAAAGATATGCGTGCGTGTGTGTCTGTGTGTGTGTGCGCGCACGTGTGAGTGTATGCTTGAGTCCTACCAGAAGGGAAGAGTGGACAAATCTTCTACCTACCGAATTCTAGAACGAAAACAGCGAGCTATGTCTACCCTTTTAGAGTTCTGAAACAACGCCACCTAGCGGTCGTCTTGGCAGATCAAGTCGGGGTTCCCCCACACTAGACTTGGGTGGCAACCTGTCTAAAAGAAGGAAAATTCTAAATTCAAAACCGTGGAGATAAAAACAAAAAACAGAATTATCTTTCGCAAGAAGGCATACCAAGTCAATATAAGCAACTCGCTAAAGAAGCGGAATCTATGATTTCCTTCGTCCTGAAGAGTGTTGGTTTCGCCATACGCTAGGTGGCGCTGTTTAAGTGTATAAAAAGACAAACATTTCTTTTCTCTTTCTTTTTCTTCCAGATGTATCAGTAAATAGATAAAAGCGTCCCAGCTAGGCCATATTCGTTTCCCCGATCCACTGACGACTGAATTCTCACTCACATGAACATACACACACGTTTGTATCATACACATAAACAGGTACATTCTTTAATAGCTAGGTTTTTAATGTATTTTGCTTTCCTTTCAACCTTGTGCACTTTTATGTAATTTATCTCTTTTGTTAATACTTGGTTTGTATTTTTTAACGGCATATCAACTCCTTATGGGTCATTTAATGCCGAAATTTAATTTTCTTGGGAGCCATGGCAACTTTTTTCTCCTTCTTTTACAATAGTGTATTTCTGGGTAATTTTTTTACTATGTAAATAAATTGCTGCCATTCTTACTACAAAAATGTATTTTTATATTTTCATAACGTTTTGACTCCAGTTTGGGGTTCACTATTTGTCCATAGCTGGGAACCTAACAGGTGCCAACACTCCGGGTCAGGGTGGACCTGTGAACAACAACAATTAAGAAATGGCTCCACGCTTCTCAAAACCTCCCACTCACTGCCGGATGTAGTTTATTTTCATACCCAGGACGTCTTTTGTTAATAGATGCATTAATTGTTTTTTTTTTTTTTTTAAATCCCTTGTTTGTGTATGATATTTATCCAGGCTCATATGAATCCGCTAAATATCGTTCATGGGACAAATCCTCCAGGAGTTATTAAATATTTACTGAAAAACGTTCACACCTCGCAACACAGAGAGATAAAAGCCGCAACAAGGGAGATAATATTTAAAAAAATAACATAGAACGCCACCTAGTTATTAATACTCGTAACGCCCTAATAACTCTTGGAATGAATTTTAACGGTAAATTTGCTTTTTAACGCCAGCGCTAAATATCTCTTAAAATTTTCCCAAATCGCCAGAATTCTGTGTAAATGTACATGCTGAACTCGAATTAACAATTAAATTATAAAGAAACCTACCGTTTTGGAGTTATCGACAAGAAAAAATCGGACTTCTTGTTGGTAATTCGTCCCTCATTACTGCTATAAGGATCTCTGATTCAGTGCGTAGTACTTCCGCTGGCGGAAACAAAATTTTGACCTATTTACTTTAGCACAGGTGTTAAAAAGTAAATTTACCATTTTAACCAACAAACTTTAGTTACAAGTTTAAAAAAATTTTTTTTTTTAAATATTATAAGAAACAAATGAACTTTTTCTATTAATGATCAGAGATTTATTAAATAATTAGTTTTTTTTTTCTGGTATGTTCGATAATCTATATAATAATAGGAAATATGATTGTCTGTCAGTCGTCCACTGTGTGTGACATTACATGTGCGTATACAATGTACAGTGGATCCTCGGTTCACGAATTTAATTCATCCCTGAAGCCCGTTCGTAACCCGAAGTGTTCGTAACCCGAAACTATTTTTCCAATAGGAATCAATGTAAAATGGATTAATCCGGTCCTGGTCCCAAGATGATTGCTTATTTAAACTTTAACAACAGTACTTTGTGCACAAGTTTCTACACAAAACTAACGAAAGTCTTATAATACATAAAACTAATGACAATCATTAAATCTAAGAAAAAAATTAAAAATAAAAAAAATTTTAAAAAATCCCAATGCTAAACAGATAAAATATAGACGAACATTTCAATTTTACGTACATGCATGTAGGAGAGTTGATGGCATAAGTGGAAGGGGAAGGAAAAATATGTTATTGTTTGGAAAAGGAAAGGAAAGAAAAGACATGATCGTCTCTTTATTTGTAAGAATAGAATAGATCGTAGCTTTTGCCATGTGAAATTGTGTAGGAAGAGACAATATCATCATCATCATCAGAGAGACAATATCATCATCATAGAGACAATATCATCATCATCATCATCAGAGAGACAATATCATCATCAGAGAGACAATATCATCATCATCATCAGAGAGACAATATCATCATCATCATCAGAGAGACAATATCATCATCAGAGAGACAATATCATCATCATCATCAGAGAGACAATATCATCATCAGAGAGACAATATCATCATCATCATCAGAGAGACAATATCATCATCATCATCATCAGAGAGACAATATCATCATCATCATCATCAGAGAGACAATATCATCATCATCAGAGAGACAATATCATCATCAGAGAGACAATATCATCATCATCATCATCAGAGAGACAATATCATCATCAGAGAGACAATATCATCATCAGAGAGACAATATCATCATCATCATCAGAGAGACAATATCATCATCAGAGAGACAATATCATCATCATCATCAGAGAGACAATATCATCATCATCAGAGAGACAATATCATCATCATCATCAGAGAGACAATATCATCATCAGAGAGACAATATCATCATCATCATCAGAGAGACAATATCATCATCATCATCAGAGAGACAATATCATCATCAGAGAGACAATATCATCATCAGAGAGACAATATCATCATCATCATCAGAGAGACAATATCATCATCATCATCAGAGAGACAATATCATCATCAGAGAGACAATATCATCATCAGAGAGACAATATCATCATCATCATCAGAGAGACAATATCATCATCATCATCAGAGAGACAATATCATCATCAGAGAGACAATATCATCATCAGAGAGACAATATCATCATCATCATCATCAGAGAGACAATATCATCATCATCATCAGAGAGACAATATCATCATCAGAGAGACAATATCATCATCAGAGAGACAATATCATCATCATCATCAGAGAGACAATATCATCATCATCATCATCAGAGAGACAATATCATCATCAGAGAGACAATATCATCATCAGAGAGACAATATCATCATCATCATCAGAGAGACAATATCATCATCATCATCAGATAGACAATATCATCATCATCATCATAGAGACAACATCATCAACGATTGTTTTTCTCTTAACTTTTCTTTTCCCTTTACCAGCATCACTGCCAGCTTTCTTTGGAGCCATGACTGAGGACTGATGAAAAGAAGAAAAAAAAACACAGTACAATAAAAGTGGAAAAGAAAAGCACGACACAACGCACGAATGTATACAACACAGCGGTCGACTCAGAAATTATTCCGTTCCGGTTAACTCGGTTCGGCAATGTCATTCGAGAACCCAAATTTTGTTCTATAACCGAGGCATTTTCATCTCGAATATTCTGTTCGAAAACCGATTTGTTCGACATATGAGACATTCGATAACCGAGGTTTCACTGTATATGGTTGGTTAGTTGGATGGTTGGTTGATTTATCGGCATATCAACACCTCTAGGGGTTATTTAATGCCGAAATCTACATATTTTGAACGTAATTTTATGCTTTCAACTACATATATTTTGTACATAATTTTCTACCTTCAGGGTAAATGTATGTTTTTTAGATATATAATTTGTAGATCATAGACTGTATTGTTGGTAATTTTACTATAAAATGTATTTTTAAATCTTTTTAATGTTGCCTTGGTTGTCATTTTGTTACAAAAATGTATTGTTGCTCATTTTATGATAAAGATGTACTGTTTGATTTATTTATTTAACGGCATATCAACACCTTATGGGTCATCTAATGCCGAAATTTAATTTCCTTCAAAGCTTTAACTAATAAATTTATAACATATGTTATTCTTACTCGCATTATTTACATTATTCGGACTGTTATCCTCATCTTCATTGCCATATTTCGGCCACTGTACGCTACGGCCTTCTTCAGGCGATTGCAATGTCAAACCTAACCCGTTATTTCGTCCACCGGGGTAGATTGTTCTAGTCCCACATACCATGCCTCTTCTCGATGTCTCAGTTATTTCCCTTTAAGTCAAATGTCCAAGTTTTTGGTTCAACTGTAGCCTGATATTGAACTCACATTTTTTTGGATCTAGTCACTGGATCTAACCAACATCTTTATCCACTGGGCAATGAAGATAAGGATAACAGTCTGAATAATGTAAATAATGCAAGTAATCATTATACCTCATCTCAGAGATATAGAGGCCGAAACGGTGATAATATGGCAATGAAAATGAGGATAACAGGTCGAATAATGTGAATAATGCAAGTAATCATAATACTTCATCTCAGAGATATAAACAGATATGTTATTCTGTTTTCACAGTTGAATACATGGTAGATGATACTCAGCTTTTGTGCATATACATGTTAGTGTGGGCATAATTAATAGTGGCGGTGATGTGTGTGTTTTATGTTGAAGTTTTATTTTGGAATATCTTTTGATTTCTTTAGGAAATTATAGGATATGTGAATGAATGTCATGAAAGAATTATTTCATGTTGGTTATTTTGCTGGTTGGATGATTGTTTCAACCTCTAGCGGTTATTTAATGCCGAAATCTAAATATTGTGAACGCAATTTTATGGCTTCAACTACAGATATATTGTACATAATTTTATGCTTTCATTTTTATTACTCATTCTGTATTTAAACTGAAAACAATTTAGATTTCAATTTTGGAGATCTTGACTTCAGCGAAGTGACATGTGCCGAACTAATTTTCTTGAAAATAGTAAAATAAAATGTATAACTGTAACAATTCCTCTTTTAGACCAATGGCTAACACTTTAGTCTTTACAACTGTTCTGAGTTCTCTACTCACTACGTGACCGACACAAAACCGGTTCCTTAAATGTTGGAAAATTAAACTTTTCCGTTATGTCTTTTCCAAGTCCAACAAATTTTTGATCCAAATCAACATTTTTTATTATTGTTATTTTTTTTAATTAGGCACGTTGAAACTCCGGTCTTAGTTCGTCCGATCACTGAAATTAAGCAACGTCCAACCTGGTCAATACCTAGATGGGTGACCGCTCTGGAATACCAGGTGCTGTTAGCTTGAATGTGTGAATGTAATGGAAATCGGAGAGCCGAACTGGAATTCCAGTCGGGTTCGTTGTATTCACTATTCGGCCAAATATCCTTGGGAAAGATATGAATCAACCTCTTCTCCTCCTCGCTACGGGTTAAATAGTAGGACTTGTAACAAATAATCATTATGTTCTCAAAAAATTATTCCAGTTCAAAAATATGTTTCGGCTTTAAATAAGCTTAAAAAGGTTGATAGCCCGTAAAAAAAAACAATAAATTTATAATTAGGTTAGAATGGATCGCTAAAAAGAAACTGAATTTTAAAAATATATATATATTCGCATTCCCTTTGTAAAATAAAATACGGAAAAAATAGAAACATGATGATAATTAAATTTATTACTTTCATATTTTCTTCTGAAATCCATCGACGATGAGAAACGTTTTGATATAAAAGAGAGGCTTTTCCGAAAATGTTGACCCTTCAACCACTGCCTGCACTTGAGGGAGATTCATCGTAATAAATGGGGTGAGGTTGAAAAAAAATCAGAAAATGTTAATAAAAAGGTCTTTTTTTAATAAATAGAGGTGGTTGGAAAAAAAATTGAAAGAAGTCTTTTAAAGTATGAAAAAAAAATGTCCATTAATGTTTTTAATTAAAAACCAATCAAAATCGATCGTAAAATGCTTCAACAAAATCGATCATAACGTCTAACCAACGCTACCATGTAATGATTGACTAAGTGTAGCTGAAATGTGAAACAAGACCACAAATCTGAAGCACCCAGCGTGGATCGAACTCACTCGTAATTGATCTACCGAGACAAGCTTGCTAACACTACGCCAAAGTATCCCTAACGTTATAATGTAAATTGATTTCTATCAATGGCCAGTAAATAAATAAGTATTTACTAAGCGTAGTTTAGATGCAATTACGGAGCACCCAGCGAGGATCGAACTCACTAGTCGGTCGTAATTGTTTTAGTGTAACAAGTTTGCTAACCTATTACACCATGTCGAAGTGCCCTTAAATAGTGATTTACTAAGCGTAGTTTAGATGTGGCATACGGCCAAAAGGTTACAGCACGTTGTGAGTATCGAACTTACTAACCATTGCACCACGTCGAAGTGTTCTGACCCACAAACATATATATATATAGAGAGAGAGAGAGAGAGAGAGAGAGAGAGAGAAATTAGGAGTATTTGAGAGAACGGCAATAGAGTAATTCATGGAGTCTAGAAGAAACCTCAACAGAATGAAGAAAGTACTGGACGGCCGTTTCATCCTATATTTCGGAATCATCACTGGTGCGCATTCACTGCTGAGAATTGAAACCCGGTCAGTTACGTTATCAGGCAAACGTCATACCAATTGTTCCAATGGGTCTCGATGAGGTAGCGAATCAGACTCAGTATAGCGCCGCTCGATAACATATTCCGTGATGGAACTCATCCAAGATTTTCTTTAACCATAGGACTGTGCCTCCACGAGCCACGACTACTATCCCCAAGCCGCTCAGTCCAGAGCATTAGGAGCCGGTTCAAGCAAGGATATACAAGTGATAGAAATTAGGATATATATATATATATATAATATATATATATATATATATAGTTTGTTTTATCCACACTGGATTCCTCATTAGTATACTTTGCTATTATATATCTTTATATATATATATATATATATATATATTCATACATGTTACATTAAATAATATAGATAAGTGTTGTCTATATATTTTATGTAAGTTCTTTTCATATCGTCTGATAAGCTTAATAACATATATATATATATATATATATATATATATATATATATATATATATATATATATATATATCCAACCAACAGAGTCTCAAAATAATATTTTATTTATCTTGTTGACTGCCACTCTTAATGAGCAGGGGGCGGGGGGCGTTTATTTGAAACTCGAGAATACCTGTGTAAATTTATTCCACACTAATCATCATCCTCATCATCAGTGGTTTTAGGGTCGCTGTGTAAGTGGGCACCTGGCTATATTGCTCCACATGCCTCAGTAGGTCAATATTTCATTAGTGAATAGCATTTCAGATTTCAGTCGGAGACGTTAGAAGTAGAGTGTGAAGTAGACTTTAGAAGGAACCGGAAACCAAGTCCTAAACAGGAAACAAGGGATAAACCTCTACTCCTGTTCAAAAGACTGGGGAGGAGTGTGAAGTGGACAACAGGCGAACCTATCTACTCCTATTGTGAGAGAAAAGAGAGAAAAAAAATAATTAGTCAGAACTCAGTCGGAAATGTTAGGCGTATAGAGTTGAAGCAGACTTTAGAAGGAACCGTAAACTTAATCCTAAACAGGAAACAAGGGATAAACCTCTACTCCTGTTCAAAAAACAAAACTGGGAAGTGCTCTTCGATTAGAATAAAAGTTTCTGGGAAAAAATTTCACTACTCTCAAAAGAAAACCTTTAAGAAACCATTCTTTGGTTGATTTTGTTTAGTGGCATATCAACACCTCTATGGGTTATTTAATACCGAAATCTAAATAATTTTAATACAGTTTTATGGTTTCAACTAAATATATTTTGAGCGTAATTCTTTGCTTCAACTACAGATAAAATGCATTGCTGATTATTTTGCTATAAACATGTATTTTGCTCCTTTTTTATATAAAAATGTGTTGCTGGTATTTTTTAGTATAAAAATGTATTTTTATACTTTCATAGAGTTTTGTTTCGGGATTCATTATTTTCCCATGGGACTCTAACAGGTACAGGGTGGACCCAGAAACACCAGCAATTAAGAGGTGGTTCCACGCTCCTCAAAACTTCAATCTCCTCATCAGAGCTCTTGCTGCCGGGTGTAGTTTATCGTCATAAGCATGACTGAGGATTATTTGTGGTAAATGAATATCGGCATATTGAAATCAGTCTCGCTTTGCCTAGCATTTGACCATTCGGTCCAGCTAGACCATCGTTTTCTTAAGCTGTGTGCCCCCAATTTAATAGAAGAGTAATTTATTAATTATTTTTTATATTTAAAAAGGCACAAGTTTCATACAAACATATTTAAATATACAAATAATGTCTTAAAAATAAATGCTTATTTAAGGATGACTTCTAAATTATTTTCGTATTTTCAAATTTAATTGGGCATGACGGTAAACTACATCTGCGTCCTGGGTAAGACGATAAACTACATCCATCAGCAAGGCCTCTAATCAGGAGGTTTTGAGGAACGTGGAACCAACTCTTGGTTGCTGATGTTCCCGGGTCCAACCCTGATTCGAGGTGGTGGGGTTCCGGCAATGGACGAATAGTAAACCCCCAAACTGGGGTCAAAACACTATGAAAGTGTAAAAATAAGTTTTAATACCAGCAATACATTTTTGTAAAAATATTACCAGTAATGAATTTTTGAAGAAAAAACTTATTACCAGCAATACATTTTTGAAAAAATATATTACAAGTAGAGTTGGTAGGTTTGGCAATTTATGTTTCGGTATCGGTTTTTTTTTCCGCGGATTTCGATTAATTTTCGGTTTTTAATTTCGTATTTTTACTTTCTAAGGAAGCCATTCATTTTCTTGTGTAATGATAACATTTCCAGTCGATATCTGATTTCGTTTGAGATTGATAAATTTGCAACTTAGTCCGTTCAACTCGCAAACTCTCGTGTATTTCTGGTCCAATCTTAAAAATATTCATATGGCTGGAGAGAAAATAAAATAATCTTTCTAAATATGTAATTTGTATGTGCTTTTATTCATTGAATTATTTTTTACAGCGAGTTAAAACGGTATTTTGCTTTGAACAGCCGAAAATGCGAAATTTTTTTTTCCGAGACTAAATTTTACGCATTACTTTTTTTCAAAAAAATCAACGAAAATAATTTTTATCAATATTCTTGAAATTGTTCACTCAATTAGAAGACACCTTAAACTACAACCAGGAAGATGTTCATTTCTTCTCTGGTTCGTGGAAGCGAATTCCTTAAAAAAAATTATAAAGTAAACAAAAAAAATCAAAAGCAACTGATAGTAAAATGAAATCTGTGGTAAAAGAACTTTCAAATTATTGGAACTACTGTCTGACACTGACAGACACTTTTTTTTCGATTAAAGTGTATTTATTAAACTTTCGAATAAATTGTCAACTATTAACTACCATATTTATTAACAGATTGGTAAAATACGAAAGAAATCGTCACATAAAATAGCTTTATTCGTGTCTTTGGACAACACATTTTTGAGAGAGAAAATGGTATAGCTCTCCAGAAATTAGTTTATGATGTGGCCAAAAAAATGAAACCCCTCAATTTTAAAATAATTAAAAATATGGCAATTCTTTTCTGGTACGCCAGTCAACTGTTATTGCAGTTTTATAAATAAATTTCTTCTAAACAAGGAAAATCAATGAGTTACTTTTTCCCCCTAAATAAATTTATGTTTTTCTAGCGAATACACACTTAAAATTAAATATTCAAAATAATTAAAAGCTTTTAATTTCATTTTTAGAATGTGTACATTTCCAAATCTTCGAGTATCACCTGTTCTTTTTTTAGATACACATTTTAAAACTGAAATTAAAAACTAATTTAATCATATATAAATATAATTAAGTGTATTCGCTAGATAAAACTATAAATATATTTGTAAAAACAAAATGAATTAATTTTCCTTGTTTAGAAGAATTTTATATGCAGAAAAACAGTAAAACACCCACCGAACAATAGTGGCTAAAAATGAATTCTTACTTTGGGTTTTAAAAAAATGACTTGCAGTTTTGAAAATATACACATTTTAAAAATGAGATTAAAACTTGCTTTTTTAATATCTAATTTTAGGTGTATATTCACTAAATAGAAACATAATTTTATTAAGAACTATTTTAATTATTCTTAATGCAATTTCCTAGATATAATAACAAATTTATTTATAAGACAAAATAAATCTTCATTCATTTCTCATGTTTACAACTTTATTTCTTGATTGGCGTAACAATGGCTTACTTTGAAACATGCTCAGAGCTTGTCTATATTCCTGAGATGAGGTATTATGTACATTATTTGCATTATTCGGACTATAGTCCTCATCTTTGTCGCCATATTTATTACAACGTTTCGGTCGTTGTACGCTCCGGCCTTCTTCAGGACACATGGCACAGTGGATCTAGTTAGTTAGATCTAATAACAGGACGCAAACAGTGTGAGTTGAATACCCGGTTAAGGCAGTGGAGAACTAGGAGAGGGGAATTAACAGGAGATAACTGACAACTGATATCCATTAAACATGACACGCGGAACTAGAACAGTCTACATCAGTGAGTGAAATAAAGGGTTCAGTTCGACATTCCAACTACCTGAAGAAGGCCGGAGCGTACAACGGCCGAATCGTTGTAATAAATATGGCCACAAGGATGAGGACAATATTTTGGATAATGTAAATAGTGTACATAATAAGTAAGGCCGAAACGTTGTAATAAATATGACGACAAAGATGAAGACAATAGTCCGAATAATGTACATAGTTTACATAATACCTCATGTTAGAAATATAGACAGATACTGAAAGGCCGAAACGTTGTAATAAATATGGCGACAAAGATGAGGACAGTAGTCCGAATAATGTAAATAGTGTACATAATACCTCATGTTAGAAATATAGACAGATACTGAAAGGCCGAAACGTTGTAATAAATATGGCGACAAAGATGAGGACAATAGTCCGAATAATGTAAATAGTGTACATAATACCTCATCTCAGAAATATAGACAGATACTGAAAGGCCGAAACGTTGTAATAAATATGACGACAAAGATGAAGACAATAGTCCGAATAATGTAAATAGTGTACATAATACCTCATGTTAGAAATATAGACAGATACTGAAAGGCCGAAACGTTGTAATAAATATGGCGACAAAGTTGAAGACAATAGTCCGAATAATGTAAATAGTGTACATAATACCTCATGTTAGAAATATAGACAGATACTGAAAGGCCGAAACGTTGTAATAAATATGGCGACAAAGATGAGGACAATAGTCCGAATAATTTAAATAGTGTACATAAAACCTCATCTCAGAAATATAGACAGATACTGAAAGGCCGAAACGTTGTAATAAATATGGCGACAAAGTTGAAGACAATAGTCCGAATAATGTAAATAGTGTACATAATACCTCATGTTAGAAATATAGACAGATACTGAAAGGCCGAAACGTTGTAATAAATATGGCGACAAAGATGAGGACAATAGTCCGAATAATGTAAATAGTGTACGTAATACCTCATCTCAGAAATATAGACATATACTGAAAGGCCGACCCGTTGTAATAAATATGGCGACAAAGATGAGGACAATAGTCCGAATAATGTAAATAGTGTACATAATACCTCATCTCAGAAATATAGACAGATACTGAAAGGCCGAAACGTTGTAATAAATATGGCGACAAAGATGAGGACAATAGTCCGAATAATGTAAATTGTGTACGTAATACCTCATCTCAGAAATATAGACAGATACTGAAAGGCCGAAACGTTGTAATAAATATGGCGACAAAGATGCAGACAATAGTCCGAATAATGTAAATAGTGTACATAATACCTCATGTTAGAAATATAGACAGATACTGAAAGGCCGAAACGTTGTAATAAATATGGCGACAAAGATGAGGACAATAGTCCGAATAATGTAAATAGTGTACATAAAACCTCATCTCAGAAATATAGACAGATACTGAAAGGCCGAAACGTTGTAATAAATATGGCGACAAAGATGCAGACAATAATCCGAATAATGTAAATAGTGTACGTAATACCTCATCTCAGAAATATAGACAGATACTGAAAGGCCGAAACGTTGTAATAAATATGGCGACAAAGATGAGGACAATAGTCCGAATAATGTAAATAGTGTACATAATACCTCATCTCAGAAATATAGACAGATACTAAAAGGCCGAAACATTGTAATAAATATGGCGACAAAGATGAGGACAATAGTCCGAATAATGTAAATAGTGTACGTAATACCTCATCTCAGAAATATAGACAGATACTGAAAGGCCGAAACATTGTAATAAATATGGCGACAAAGATGAGGACAATAGTCCGAATAATGTAAATAGTGTACGTAATACCTCATCTCAGAAATATAGACAGATACTGAAAGGCCGAAACGTTGTAATAAATATGGCGACAAAGATGAGGACAATAGTCCGAATAATGTAGTGTATGCTCAGTCATATCTGGCGTATTTCCTTTATTTCTTAATTTCTTTTGTAAACAAAGATTTCACATTTATTTCCTAAAACGAGTCAATTAAATGTTTTTAATGTATTTTTGTTCAATCTTACAATGGTATAAATATTGATAAAAGTTAATTCTGTTAACATCTGAAAGTCTTTTTCAATCGTGTTTCTTTGGATATTCTCACTTAGTAGAGATAGCGCTTAATAAAAAACGAACCATTTCGCTTGCGTAAAAAATTTCGATGCGCTTTCACGGGGGGCGGGGGTAAATGAAACCGAAAAATGTCGGTATTACACTTAAACCGTCCATCTCTAATTACAAGAAATACATTACTGAAAAAAAAATCGAGAAATATATTTTTGAAAGAAAAAAGATAGTACCATTTTTTGGAAACAAATATTACTAGCAATAAACATCTTGTCGGCATTAAGTCACCCATTGAGGTTGATATGCCGTAAAGCAAAACAAACTTCACGACAATTTTTTCTGTATTAAAATTTAAAGTACGCCCCAGACTTTTAGTTATTCTATAATTACGCCTTGAAGTTAAAAGAAAAAGGTTGAGAAACACTGATCAAGAAAGTTTGAAGGTTAGATTTAAAAAATTGTTAAACATTTCCAAATTGGCAGACTTCCAATTTACAATTTCGTACAGAATTCATGTTAGAAATTTGAGTTATATCTCACAAGAAAATTATTATACAGGGTGACCCCAAAAAACGGGAACTTTTTAACAATCCAATAAAACCAAGAGTGATGGAAGAAAAATATTTAATTCATAGTAATTGAAACCTTAAAACATGCCATTTAAGAAACAATGATGGAATTTTCATTTTTTTTAAATTACGTCCTGTAGATGGCGTCCTCCTGTACGAATGCATTCTTGAAATCTGCTGTTGAGATTCCTCATTGACTGCTGCAACATCTCAGCTGGGATATTGTGAATTTCATTCTCGTTACTAAAATGGCGAAATGTTTACTTGCTCAAGGTCACTGTCTCGCAGTGTTGCCACTTGCCCATGTCTGGCAATACGAAACTTCAAAAATTCCCGTTTTTTGGGGCCACCCTATATATACTGTGACAGAAATACTTCCCACATAATGGTAAGACAATAGTGTCTTCATCTGGCTAATGTCTTACCATTATGTAGAATATATATATATATATATATATATATATATATATATATATATATATGTGAGTGTTATTTCTGCCGCACCCTGTATTTGGTGTGTGCAAATGTTCCCAATTTTTCTGTTTATTTAAGGGGAAATCAAATACACAAAAAAACTTGTTTCGCACACCCAATAATTTTCGGGTCAAGTTCTTCATCAGGAAATAATAAATAATTTAAAAAATAGCGGAAAGAAAAAAAAAGTCTAGCAAAGGATATCAGGAAAGGAAATTATCGTAACATTTATCAATTAACCAGGGCGCTAAAGATGTTCTGGGGGGCTTCAGCTGTGCACTTAACATTTTGCTAAAACTGCGAACTAAACAGAAGATTAGATTTGTCTTCTTTGGTTTCAATCTATGACAATGCTGTTAAACTGAACTGCAGAGCTGGGCACCAAACCGTTAATCGCTTTAATTAACAAACTTAACATTTTCGCCAACGATTTAATCCCAAGCCAACTTTGAACGTCATCATAGCATCTCAAGAGCTTGAATCTGTTGATGTCGTCAAAGTCAAAACTGTCAGTGCCACTAGACCTCAGTAGGAATAGGTTCAGAATTTAACGTTAACGGTTTATCGATAACTTCCGTTTCATTTTTAAAGAGTTAACTGATCAATGGTTAACGAAGTTAACTTTTTGGTTAACGGTACCTACATGTGATGATTCTCAAAGTCAACTTAAAAGTCAAATCGCCAACGATAATGACAACTCCGTTAATCAAAGATTATCGCATTAACAGTTTGGTGCCTAGCTCTGATCATTTGCCTAGAATCATTACAGTCATTAGTTTTCAAAATCAATCATTGTTTTTTATTTCTTCTTGAAGCATTAGCTTCCAAAATATTTATATTAGTGGCTGACGGCCATATCACGTTGAAACACCGGTTCTAGTCCGATTACCGAAGTTAAGCGACGTCAAGCCTCGTCAGTGTTTAGATGACGTAAGCTTGGATGTGCGGGTGGTGTAATGGAGCTGGAGATGGAAATTCTGGCAAAAATCAAATAATCCTCGGATATAAATTAAACTTTCAGGACTTCACAAATGAATGAAATTATTTTAGAAACGTTTCTTTTTTAGAAAAACAAAATCTTTTTTTTTTCTAAAGAAATGGATGGATTTTATTTCTTTTATTAACCCGACAGACTCTTAAAAGCCTCGTCAGTATTTAAGTGGCGTAAGCTTGGATGTGCGGGTAGTGTAATAAATAACGGCTCATAATTGGAAGTCGGTGAGCCGAGTTCCAATTCTAGTCGGGTTCGTTATATTCACTTACGCGCAAATATCATCGGGAAAGGTTAGAATCCACCTCTTCTCCCCACCAGCTGCAGCTTAAATAGTAGGACTTGTTTCAATAAATCATTACAGTGTAACCCGGATATAAGAGAGTTGTCGGGACCGGATAATAAGTCTCTTATATCCGGGTGTCTCTTATATCCGGGTTACACTGTATTATCTCTGAAAGTTCTTACAATCCAAAAATATTTTTCTGGCTTTAAATAAGTGGGTGGCAAATATGAGGCGGGTAGGCTTATTCGTATATAAGACTAATATACTTTTCTTTTTTTTTTTTTTTTTCTTTTTTGACGGTTCATCAATCTTTTGCAGGTTTATGTTGATATGAAGAAGCACAGATTCTCTGGGCACAAACTTCACCACAGATTATTTTTCTCATCTATAAACTAAATTCTACATTACTATAATTATTAATATTTCAAGGGTGGCCATTGTTCTCTGCCACACAAGGAAAATGAGAGCTTCGATAATCAACGCTTAAGGGATTAACAGTTTGGTGCCCAGCTCATGACAATATATTTATAAACATATTTAAGCCTGTAATGAACCGTCAAAAACAAATCAATCAATTTTATATTAGTCTTATATACGGCTAAATCTACTCCCCTCAGATTTGCCACCTTCCCCCAATTATTTCAACATCCGCCGCTTTAAATTTTGATAAAAAAAAAAACTAGAACCCTTCACGCGGTTATTTATTTTTGTGAAATAACCTAAATTCGAAATTAATCCTACCCTTTCTTCTAATCATTCTACCACCCCCCGTTTATTCCAAACACCTCACTTTAGATTTTGAAAAATCTCCACCAGCCCTGCTTATTTCAAATCCCCCCCTTTATTCAAAATCCGAGAGTAAGATTAATTTTGTGTCAAAAAAATGAAATTGAAGATTTTAAAAATAAAAAGCACCACCCCTGCTACATGGTGATGATGATTTACGGAACATTTTCATCTTTGAAAAGACAACGAATTAAAATTAAATCCAACGTATTCCGCGTGGTGTGGTTTTTACGTTCTTACTTGACTGTAAACCTGTATGAAAGGGTTGGAAAATACATTTGTCGAGAGTGACCTGAAATTGCGATTTATTAAGCCTAGTTCATTTTATGACACAAGGCCATAAGCATAGGGCACCCAGTGAGGATTGAACATTACTCCTAATGATCTAACAAAATGTCTAGTATACTGACCATGAGCGTCCATTGCCCGACCTGAATTCTTATTGCTTTGAGCTACTGCTCTTTACGCAAATATAGTTAATAAAATAATTAAAAAAAAAAAAAGATGTTCTGTTTTTCCCGCCTTCCGCGTCATTAATCTTATTTCAGTTAATCAAAAAGTTATCAACCCAGGTGGGACCAGCTGCCCTTAAAGCTGAACCACGTCTTTAAATTTATGTGATCGCCTTTCTTTCTCGTTGACAAACGCACTGCAGTAACCAACCCCCACTAAATTCCGAACTCGCTGTTCCTCGTAGCTATTAGCAAGCTAGACTCACAGAACAGTGCTATTATAGCGAATTCAATCTTCATTAACTTCCTCTCGTAATTGCCCTTGTGCCAGAATAAGTTTAATTAGCATCCATTTAATTCTAATTTAACGTTTACTTCGTTTTCGTATTTTTTTTTTTTTTTTTCACGAAATATCAGATTTATTAGTCGGGATGAAAAGGATAATAATCGGAAGAAACTGTATTATTGGGGAGTTCTGGAATATTTTTGAAGAGAAGTTGGGTGTCTATGAATTAAATTATACATGGGCAACCTTTTCCGACTAGTGGGAGGCATGAAATATGGTACTCATCATAAGGAGGTCCGTACTACAAAAAAAAATCATTTCAATGCTTCATCCATTTTCGCTACAGAATACAATACGCGTAAGCATCAGCTTTAGAAATGAATAAAAAAATTTTTTTTTCTTTGGAGAAAAGATTTCTACCTCGAATTAAAAAAAAAACTGAAATCCTCTTATCACATTATTACCGATGAAAATGTGATTAATACACATCGCTGTGTGTAATTTGTTTTGAATATATTTATTTGAAAATACAAAAAAGTATTTTTTTTTAAATAAAAAATATGATAATTTCCTGTTTATAGAGTAAAAGATGTTGACACGTATGATCTTCCTTAGTGAAAATCGATAATGGTTTTTAAATGATGAAAACGTTATCGTCGACAAAAGCTTACAAAATTCAATAGACATTTTACTTGTACGAGAGAGTGTGAGCGAACAAGAAATCAAGTTAAATTAAAATAACTGTTATTTTCATCATGAAATTAGGTGTGACATTCATACAGACGAACATTGGCTGAATTAAGTTTTTCTCTTTAAACGTAAAGAAATATTTGGGAAATTTAAATAAACGTGCCCGAAAAAAATCGGAGTCTCAAAAGGACGGTTTTTCCCTTGACACCGCTATTATTTTAACTACCTTCAGCAATGTCTGCTGTTTTTAAAAGCGATGATTAGAACTGTAATAAAACATTAACATATGAAAGTGAATTTATACATTTTCTTTGTTCTTGCGAATTGACAACAAAAATAATAAACACTATTTATTTATTAGATTATTTATTTACACTATTTATTTATTGGAATGGTTGGCTAATTGCCAACTGATTCGAACTTTATAAAATGGTAAATAATAAGTATTTCCTTATAATTGGTTCACATATTTGAATAATTTTGTAAGTGTTTATAAATTTATGAATAAAAAATTGTTTTCATATTTATTTCTTTATAAATTGGTAAATGATAAATATTTCATTGCATTAGTTTTAATTGTATTAGTTTTTGAATGTTGTTTTTAGATCCTCACGAAGTTGTTTTTGGTTTTTAACAAAAAAGTTTTTGCTTAAAAAAAATAAATATACTTGAAAATTTATAAAGAAAAGTGACAAGTTTCGACTGATCAAAAGACAATATTGTTTTGATGTGCAAAATTAAATAATAAACCTAGATAGTAATGAACTTGGCTCGGTGTTTAGATATCCGCATCGCGTAAGTTGTAACTGGGTTCGATCTTATGTGAGAATCAGGGACTCGAATACTGATTTCAAAGCCCAATCAAGCCCTTTCTACTTAGAAGATTGACGCAATACAGTCTTCTTATACCACATTCCCCAATTTTATTGACCACTGTTTCAGTTTAATAATTCTAAATCTATTCAGTTAATTAACCTGAACGATTGAATAGATTTAAAATTTTCATAATTATTTTTTACATTTTTTTTTATTTTCCAAATATAAAAAGCGATATTTTTAATGTCTTAAAATTTGTTTCATAATTTAACCCGGAATTGTTGTAAAATAAGGAGAAATTCATGAAAAAAAAAATCTTACAAGCCTTTGCTAGTGAGTCTTATCTGTATGTGTGTGTGTGGCTTTACCATAGACGTTCGCTGATGTGTAGCAAGCAGTTGATTTGCATTTGTCTTCATCAGACTTTTTTTTATCGAGGACGACGTAGTTTGAAAGTCGGAATTTTATACATACCGAAAATCAAAGGGTCAATATGAATGGTTGCAGGAGATGAGTCACGGCTTAAGCATTCCTTGGTCTCTCTGAATATTATGTGTCTAGATATTCCGAATACATCCTTTTGCCCCTACCACCTTGGAAAAGTTGCAGCGGACTCCAATCAACCTAGTATATATATATATATATATATATATATATATATATATATATATATATATATATATATATATATATATGTGTGTGTGTGTATATGTATATATGTATACATATATATATGTATGTGTATATATATATATGTATATATATGTATGTATGTATATATATATATGTATATATATATATGAATATATATATATATGTATATATATGTACATATATATATGTGTATATATATATATATATATATATATATATATATATATATATATATATATATATATATATATACAGGTAGTAATCCGCTGGGATAACCCAAGCGAGTCCTATTAACACAATATAGATTCAAACAAATTTATAACTTTATTTGTATTTGCGATAGAAATAATCTGTAAAAAATGTTATAAAGTTTAATGTACTTAGTTTTAAGTAGAGCTAAAATAACTAATGTGATTTCAGGCATTACTGTAAATCAATCAGTTGGCAAATGTTATCCGTGAACTGCAAAATCGTATTACCCTTTGTATTGCTAATGATGGGGGACATGTGGAAACTTAAATAAAATTGCAATAAAACCTTAAAAAATATAGAAAAATATAGATTTACTTCTTTCTAATACTTTTTACAAATTATTTCTATCGCAAATACAAATAAAGTTATAATCTTTTAAAGTGCACACGAACTTTATGGACACAGTGTATATATATATATATATATATATATATATATATATATATATATATATATATATATATATATATATATATATAATGCGTGTGTATGTGTGTTATCGGAAAGTATAAACCAGCTTTTCTAAAATGTTGGCGTTTATCAAAGCTCAAACCAGGATTACCAGATTTGACTGCTTTTGAAAGCCAGTTGCTACTAAATTTTGAATTTCACAATTTCCGACTTCTGGTGCTCGGTGAGTCAACTATTGAGACTATTTAAAATTTATTAGTAATCTGTTTTCAAATGTAGTCAATTCGTTAACATTGTAGTCCAGTTATTGAAACCTGGACTCAATCACTGATCTCTGGTGCAGATTTAAAATAAGTTAATAGTCGTTAAGTTACAAAGAAGACCAGCCTGTAAGGAACCCTTTTATTGCCTTGTTTTTTAAGAGCTTAATAGATTATCCACTAGGAAATGAACTCACTATGGCTTGATTTGAAAATCTATAACGGTAACATTTCTCAAGAATAACCTAGTCTAGTATAAGGGCATTAGAGGATTGGAATGTGCGCATAGCTTGACAGTTATCGGCACGAAAAGGATTGGCGTGTCAGGTAGTTACGTTCGCTTTCGTACAATTAACCCTTTCAAAGGCATGAATCCATCTTTCCTCTCACAAGTTAGTTGATAGTAGAGCAGATTGAGCTCTCTAAAAATGAATGGCAACCAGTCTGAGAGAAGGAGAACTCCAATTGAAAATCCACATCGTAAAAACCTACTTGCTACAGAAACTACTACAGCACCTAGCGTGTTGAGGCCGTGGCTCAATACTCCACACTGGGAGTCTACATGACTTATATGGTATCCAGACAACTGCCCGACTGACAAATGCCCGACAAGAACAATTGCCCGACGGAAAATACTCGATAGGGACAACTGCCCGACGGAAAAAATGCCCAATGTTTATATATATGTAGAATATTTAGATATTACATTCACTTACGTGCTAATACCCTTGGGAAAGGTATGAATCTTCTTCTTCTTAACCCCAAGCTATTATGGGTAAATAGCAGGATAGACCATGTTCTTTAGCCTTGGATGGCAACTGGTCTACCGCAGAAAGAAATGGCAACCTACTGCGGGGAAAAATCTGCCTCGTCAGTCATGTATCGAAAGATACATGATCGTCTAAGCTTGTATCCCGCGTGGAATATAACTCACTGAGAATTTAGATGTTTTTTTCGAAGGGGAAAGTATTATAGTATAATTTCAGGGAAATAGTTGTTTTCATCGCGTTACAGTTTGAAAATTACAATCAATTTTTTGAAGAGAGAGAGACACATTTTGATTCTTCACTTTTGATCTTCACTGGCAATTGGTTTTCGTACTAAATTGTAAGTTTCAATAGCTTTAAACCTTTGATCTATTCTTTATGATTACGCTATTTTTGTTACATTAATAATAATAATAATAATGATAATGATCCAGTAATAATAATAATAATGTTAACCATAATATAAATAAATCAAATAATAATAATAATCTTAAATATTGATTAAGAAAGCAATAAAGAATCTAATGATACGAATGATTTTATATTAAACAAACCAACTCTTGCAAACTCACGACATAATTTTTTGTACATTATTTACATTATTCGGACTATTGTCCTCATCTTTGTCGCTGTATTTATTACAACGTTTCGGCCGTTCTACGCTCCGGCCTTCTACAGGACACATGGCACAGTGGATAAAGGCGTTACTTAGATCCAGTGACAGGACCCAAAGAGTGTCAGTTCAATACCCGGTTAAGATAGTGGAGAACTTTCAGAGGGAAATTAACAGGCGATAACTGATAACTGACATCCATTAAACATGGCACGTGGAACTATAACAATCTACCCCAGTGAGCGAAATAAAGGGTTCAGTTTGACATTCCAACCACCTGAAGAAGTCCGGAGCGTACAACGGCCGAAACGTTGTAATAAATATGGCGACAAAGATGAGGACAATAGTCCGAATAATGTAAATAGTGTACATAATACCTCATGTCAGAAATATAGACAGATAATTTTTCGTTCTCAAAAATATCTTGATCCGACAAATAGTAAGCGTCACCTTGGCGCAGGGTCTTCATCTCCGTGAGAAGGGGAGGGGAGGGGAGGGGGTAGAACGGTTAGCTATTATCTATAACTTTACCTTTCGAATAACAGCAAAAATATCTAAATATTCTACATGTATATAAACATCGAACATTTTTCCAACGGGCAGTCATCAGTCAGGCAGTTGTCCGTTGGGCTCTTGTCAGTCGGGCAGTTGACCTAGAACCGACTTATATACACAGAGGAGAGAATTGAACTCATTTACAACAGGCATCTCGGCATCAGTCACTTCCCCACCGACGTAACACAGCTTTCCTGTGCGTTTTCTAGAAATATTTTCATGGAAATTGTTTTGACGAGCTTTCCTCTTTGGTACTTCGACTTCATGGATATAAGCGCAGTACTAAATTGGCAGATAGGTTTTTTTTATTGTTGAAATTGATAAATGTAACCGCAAGTTCTATTCTAATAGTTTCTTCTCTCGCACTTCTCGACTGTGGAACTCGCTTCTGATTTCTTCCTTCCCGGTTAACTACAATATACATAAAATAAAATTGCCGTCGGGCAATTGTCCTTATCGGGCAGTTATCAGTCAGGCAGTTGTCCGTTGGGCTCTTGTCAGTCGGGCAATTGACCTAGAAACGATTTATATTCATAAAGGAGAGGATTGGATCCATTTGGATTGCTTGCCATAGCTCTTTGAAGGCGTATCAATTAACTCTAGTACAAGGCTTCAATATTGAAGCACTCTGTAAAAACCAAGCTCAGTAACAATGGCTTGGCCTATGAGATTAGTAAGCCATTGCACTGCAGTCAGTTCATTGATCTGCTCGGGCAAGATGGTCAAATAATCTGCAACCTGTATTGAGATCAAACGACTGATTGCATGCGCTGAGAGAACAAAGTTAAGTGAAGACACTTTAACGTCAATCTAACGTTTTCCACTTATATGAATTTTTTTTTTTTAAGCATTCAACCCCCAAGCAAGGCGGGAAGCCACTAGCACGCAAAGGGTTTCAGAGTATGAGCGAGAACAAAGAGGAGTGACAGAGGAAAGGATGAAGAGAAGGATAGGGGATCAGGGCATCTGGAGACGGCGATTGACGTTACATTTGAATAGTTGGAGATTTCGCTATCAGGAAAACAAGAAATGGGGAGAGAGTTCCACAGGCGAGAAGTGCGAGACTTGAAGCTATTGGAGTAGAAGAGACGGAAAGATTATATCGAAACAATTACTAAGACTGATGTTAAGAAAGTTGGTTCTCGGTGTCGGGCCAATTTTTCTCACCCGAATCTGTCTTGCACCTTTATAAGTCTGTGCATTGAATATTGTTGCCACACCAGGTATGATGCTTCTGCTATGTACCTTGAGATTCTGGACAAAATCCAAAGAAATATATGCAATATTATCGGTCCCGAACTGGCATCACGTCATCAGTCATTTTCCCACTGTCCTAACCCAGCTTGCCTGTGCGTTTTCTAGAAATATTTTCATAGAAAATGTTTTGACGAGCTTTCCTCTTTGGTACTTCGACTTCATGGATATAAGCGCAGTACAGGATTGGCAGTTAGGTTTTATTATTCTATTGCTAAAATTGATAATTGTAACCGCAGGTTCTATTCTAATACTTTCTTCTCTCGCACTTCTCGACTGTGGAACACTCTTCTTGTTTCTTCCTTCCCGGTTAACTACAATACACAAAAAATTTAAATCGCCAGTCGTCATTTTCCGTGTCCTTAAATCCTATTCTTTTTATTGTGCGTTGTCTTCGATAATGTTTTCTCAGTTTCCTCCACTCTCTTGACTTTCATACTCAGTAACCTCTTGCGTCTTAGTGGCTTAATCGCCTTGTTTGAGGTGAAATAGAGAAAGAGGAGTGCAAGTACATATTCTTTTACTTGATTTATTTAATCTGTACAGCGAGATGATTCTAACAGGTCTATCAGCGTATAACAATCTTTCTATATGGCAGTGAAAGCTGGACAAATTCCTCACATATTAGGAAGGGACTTGAAGCAGCAAAAATGTAGTTTGAAGCAATGTAGTACTAGAGACATTGTCAACAAAAAGAGACATGCTTAACACCAGGAAGAAACAGTTGAAATTTCTATGGCACATAATGAGGAAAGAGAGCTTGGAAAATTTGATACTCACAAGACAGATTGAAAGTAAGAGGGGCATCGAAAAAAAAACACGAGATAAAATTCCATATTTTTTATCCATAATGTTGAATGTGTTAAAATTATTCAACTTTTTAACAAGAAAAATCTCAAGTTGATGTTAAAAATGGCCGCAGAATAGTTCTGATTTATTTAAGATGGAATAATCTATTATGACATGTCTCTAATTTGTATTTAGATACATTGTATTTATTTTCAATTTTTCTAGTTGAATTGTTCACCTACATTGCATATGACTCCTGGGTCAACTCGACGTAGTGTAATGGTTAGTAAGCTTGTCTCGCTAGAACAATTATGACTGAGTAGTGAGTTCGATCCTCACTGGGTGCCCCATACTTTCGGCTTTACTTAGAAAATCACTATTGCATATGATCCATTATTGTACCTAATTAGGTTACAATAAAATCTGAATCTTATTTGAATGCTACCTTATGAAAATTGAGTTGTAGTAGAGTGAGGAATATGAGCTACTTGCACCGGTCCTGTTAGAAGCTATGTGTACAACTTGATATATTTTTGTGGCAAAATTTGTTCTGTGAAATCGTCAATTAGTTAAGCGGTCTAATAATATGGTCAATATAATGATAGTCAAAATTAGTGATTTTAAATAAGAATTCAAAATTTTATTCAATCACACTAAATCCTTTCCGGTATCTTTCATTTTAGCGTCTGAAACCTTTTCTTCTTGTATTATTTAGCAAATCACATCCTAAATTATATCTTTTAGATTGTTTTACTTAACCTGAGCACGTAAAATTTTGTGGCCAATAAAAGTTTTTGACACAAAAGTAACTAATTAAAATATATGTTTTAAAAAAATGATGGTCGATAGTACTTTGTACATAAAATGAAACGAAAACTATATCAATTATTGCTTCTTTGTCCAACTAAACATCAGTTATCCTTATTTTGTTTTGATATTTAATTTCGTTTTTTCGGTTCTTCCCCACCTCTTATTCTTTTTTATCATCCATAGATTTTTATGCATTTAAAATTTTAAAATCACGAAATTTTTATCGCATGGGGTATATGGAGGATTGAATGACGACGGATAAGTTCTTTTGGTTTATATGCAAATTGTAACGAGTTAATGGGTCGTTAATCTGATTAACTAGCTATAGGATAGTAAGTGACAACCAGCCTCAACCGAATTCCTCCTTATCGGCCTTATGCCACAATTGTATATTTTATGCAATAATTCTTCTATATCAATTATTGCTTCTGTACTGTAACATATCCAAAGGAATGAGTCAAATTTAGTGCAACAAAGAATAGGAAATTGTGGAGAGTCGTGATCACTGACGTCCCCAAGTGCCATGGTACGTAATAGAAAACTACATTTAAAGAAGTAGGTCTGCCTTCTTTTCTTTTTTTTTTTGCTTTTGAATCGAAGTTTAGTATTTCTAATTCTTATCCAACAGTTCTTTTCGTTATTTCTTTTGTTATTTAGAAATGTAAAGTTTGAAACTTTACTTACGCCATTGATATCTGCGGACGAAAACAAATCTGTTTTTCTTTACTTTTTTAAATATTTTAAATAAGCAATTACTTGACGAACGAATATGGATTTTTTTTTGTTTTTACATTTTTTGCTAATCGATTTCTTGTCAATAAAGAAAAAAACATAGGGATTTACTAAGCATAGCTTAGATGTGGCGCAAGGCCGAATGTATGGAGCGCCTAGTGATGATGAAACTCACTACTGAGTCGTAATTGAGCTAGCAAGAAAAAATTGCTAACCATTACGGTGAATGGGAATAATGGCACCGGTAAAAATGGCACAAGTGAAAATAATAGGAAAAAATTAATTTATTGAAATATACAATATTAGCAAAAAAGTTGGTTTTTAATGACGTCTAATTTTTAAAAAATATATATATATATATATATATATATATATATATATATATATATATATATATATATATATATATATATATATATCATATATATATATATATCATATATATATATCTATATATCATATATATATATCATATATATATCATATATATCATATATATATCATATATATATATATATCATATATATATCATATGTATATATCATATATGTATATATTATATATATACATCATACATATATCATATGTATATATCATACATATATGATATATATATCATATATATATCATATATATATATCATATATATATCATATATATATATCATATATATATCATATATCATATATATATGTATATATCATATATATATATATATAATATATATATGTATATATCATATATATATATCATATGTATCATATATATATATATCATATATATATCATATATCATATATATATGCATATATCATATATATATCATATATATATATCATATATATTATATATATCATATATAGATATAACATATATATATCATATATATATATATCACATATCATATATATATATGATATATATATATCATATATATATCATATATATATATCATATATCATATATATATGTATATATCATATATATATCATATATCATATATATATGTATATATCATATATATATCATATATATATCATATATCATATGATATATATATATGATATATATATATATATGATATATATATGATATATATATCATATATATATATCATATATCGTATATATATGTATATATCATATATATATATATATATCATATATATATATCATATATATATCATATATATATATCATATATATATATCATATATACATATATCATATATATATCATATATATATATCATATATGCATATATGATATATATGTATATATATATATATATATATATATATTTATATATGATATATATATATATATATATTTATATATGATATATATATATATATATATATATATATATATATATATATATATATATATATATATAACATGTTATTTATTTTTAATATGAGCAAAAAAGCGAGCTTGAGTAAATGGATGGCGACAAGGTTTAGGATAGATAACACAAAGGCAATTTATTAAGAGCTACAAAGGACAGGAAATTGTGGAAAGTCATCGTCCTGAAAGGACACGGTACATAGAAGAAGTCACCTGGAAAAAAATGACTGGTAACAACAGACAGAAAGAACTCGGTAAAAAGACAAAGAGATAAACTAACACAATGAATATTAAATAGATAGATATTTAAAAAAAACTCACGTAAAGTTGGATCTTGAAGTTTTACAGAAAAATGTAAATAATTTTTTAGCGACATCGTGGCAACCACGTAAAGACACGTTTTTTTTCCCTCCTTTTTTCTCAATCGTTCTGAATTTACCATCCCCTTACCTCTTTTAAATTGAAAGTTCAAATTGTCAAGTGTTTTATATTTTGAAAACTCAATTAAACTGCAACCAGATGCAGTGGTGTGTCAACTCCATGTATGTTCTTCAAAGAGCGTGGAAATTGGAAGAGTAATAATGAATAATGCAAACGACATTGTTGAAAAACGAACCAGATTCGCCGTCGTAACTTTACCGTTTAAAATTCATACAAACGAATTAAAAACAGATTTATATACTCTTTCGGTTCGGGATAACTATTGATCATAATCGATTTCTTCTTACTCAGTCTGAAGCTTAATCTTAGCAATCTTTTTTTTTACCCTATTTTTACCTCGATTAATAAAAAAAAAAAAAGCTGACGTCGAAATAATTTCGCTCTTATCCCTTAGTGAAATTATTTCTGAGACTATTTCCACAGTCAGTCCAACATACAGTCGCGTGATATTAAGTTTAACCATTTTTTCTTCTCCATATCTTTTCATGATATAGGCGATCATGGCTAGTCCCAGTATCCCTTTTGTTTTTATCTGTGTAGATTGTCTTGTTTTCTTACTCCTGCTACATTAGCACTGCACCATTCAAAATCAAGGGTCAGCTCAAATGTTATCTATCCTCCTTATCTTAATAATCTTCACTTCCTCTTACCTCTCCTTTATATTACACACCTCATTCATTATATAAACGTTTGCACAGTAAACTTTATCTTGAGTGACTCACCAACCTTATATCGGATCAATTTTAGTACGCACGCACGCACACACAATATACATATATATATATATATATATATATATATATATATATATATATATATATATATATATACTCACAATATATATATATATATATATATACTCACAAAATATATATATATATATATATATATATATATATATATATATATATATATATATATATATAAAGAAAAGCTTAAATTAGCCGACGCGTTTCGTCCTCTGATGGACTTTATCAAGACTAATGCAAGGATTTTATTTTGCAACAATTATTATTTATAAATAAAATAAAAATATCTGTCTATATTTCTGAGATGAGGTATTATGTACATTATTTACATTATTCGGACTATTGTCCTCATCTTTGTCGCCATATTTATTACAAAGTTTCGGCCGTTGTACGCTTCGGCCTTCTTCAGGTGGTTGGAATGTCCTCAAGGATACATGGCACAGTGGATAAAGGCGTTGGTTAGATCCAGTGACAGGACCCAAAGAGTGTCAGTTCAATACCCGGTTAAGGCAGTGGAGAACTTTCAGAGGGAAAAATGAACAGGAGATAACTGATAACTGACATCCATTAAACATGGCTCGTGGAGCTAGAACAGTCTACCCCAGTGAGCGAAATAAAGAGTTCAGTTCGACATTCCAACCACCTGAAAAAGGCCAGAGCGTACAACGACCGAAACGTTGTAATAAATATGGCGACAAAGATGAGGACAATTGTCCGAATAATGTAAATAAAAGTAAAAATGTTAGTTTTTCAAAATTTTTAAATTCAAGAATGCTCAATACTTCAGGGTAACTGAAAGTCAAGGTAAATTATGGAGGATGCTAAGTGATATAATTTAATGTCTAATAAACGAAAGTGAGCAAATGTTGAATATTTTTATAATGTAATTATTAATTATATTTTAAATTAAGATTAATTTGTGTATTATATACTTTAAACAATGGCTGGATTTGAACATAATCGTTTGCTTTTAATTTTCCAGCTTTGATAGTCATGTATGTTGGCTTAGGAAAGTAATATTTCTTTTAAGAAAGGAGATATTTGAAAAAATCTGAGCGCAGATTTATATTTGTGTAAAATTCAATAGCGGCATTCTCAACAATTTTCCGTCTAAGTAAGTTACTTTTTTCTTTTAATAAGTGTGGCATCCATTAGATATTTTTTACAGATATATATTTTTTAGCTATATTTGAATTTTTACTAATATATATATATATATATATATATATATATTTGTTAAATTTTTTTATAACATATCTATATATATATATAAGTGGATATTGGGGTCAACACTCAGTGGCGACAGTCTGTTTCGTGTTTAAACGCAGTCGTCAAGACTGTCGACGTTGGGTGTTGACTTCAATGTCAACTTTTATATTTGCATACGCTCTGTCCCTGATATCAAGCATTTTAACCCATAAACGTAGCATACATTTAAACAATATTTTATTTTATATATATATATATATATATATATATATATATATATATATATATATATATATATATATATATTGGTAGAAATCCGTTGGTATAATCTAAGCCTGTCCTATTAAAATAATATAGAATTTGAAATATTAAATGTTAAACTGACTCACAAAGAATTCTCAATATTTATTTTCATTAAACAGGGCAACATTTTTCTTACAATTGTAATTAAGATGTTTAACGTGTACGGACGCATGTGTGTTCGCATGTATATTCAATTTCCCTCTACATCATTAAAACACTTCTCTTAAAACTTATATAGGTTCTGATATATGGACGAATTTAATACACCAATAATTCTGAATTATCTCTCTTTCTTCACACAAAGGTTATCTCTTGGTATTTTATATAAATTAGTTTTTTTTCATTTTTTCATTAATCTCTGTGGATTCCCGTTGAATCAAACTTTAACCGTGTGCCCATTAAAATGTAGGTCAGCTCATCGGGATCCCCTTCTCTCCCCCTTCCCATTCATACCTCCATAATATAATACCCCACATTACTTCGTGTAACTATGCCTTCTTCTGGCATCTCTTCCCCTCTGTCCCCTCTGACGTTCTCGCCGTTTTACCTTCCCCAACTAAACAGTCCCCTTCTACAAATTGACACCACAGTTTGAAAAATCTTGCGAATTGTAAATTTTAAAATTCGTAGGTGAAAATGGTCATTAAGTAATAATATCTTAATTCCAATTGTAAGAAATATATATATATATATGTTTGTGTGTGTCTGTGTGTGATAAATACAAATGTAAAATTAAATTTGTCACTTAGCTGATTGATGTCTGTGTGTGTACGTACTAAAATTCACCCAATATAAAGTTCAGGAATCACTCAAGGTAAAAATGTTATTGCTAAAATGTTTATAGTGAATGAGGTGTGTGATATGTACGAAAGGGAATACTACAAAGTGGCGATTATGATGATAGGGAGGATAGATAACGTTTGGTCTTTGACTTGACTGGTGCAGTGCTAATGTAGCAAAACTTCGTGACGCCAATGCAAAACAATTACTTTTAAGCACAGGAAGAATGAAGCTCATATTCGATACAGAAAAAATAATAATAAACACTCTTAAAAAGTCGAAAATTCAAAGGGTGTTCCAATAACTTGGACCGATTTTAAATGTGAATTAAGTTTAAGCGTATAATGATATTTTTCCTTTTTCTTTCAGATTTGGCGGACATTTGGACGATATTATTTTTCATATATAATTGCCATGACTTAAATAACATGATCCAATAAAGAAAGAAATACATTTTCACCAATAACACTGATTTATACTGATTTATTTACTGCTAACTTCGATCCATCTTAATGAAACACCCTTATATATAATCCGCCTTAATGAAACAACCTTTATATGTGATTAAAAAAGGGCGAAGAAGAAAACAAAGTTAGGCCATACCCAGATATGTTTTCTGGAACTACGAAAGAGAAATAGCGTGCTTGCATGTCATATGCAGATATATCTCACAACCTGGGAAACCAGATACAAAAGACAATGCTGAAAAAATATAATTTTAAAATAATCAAAAATGACCAAAGAATTTACTATTAGTGATAAAACTATTCTAATTGTCTGGTTGTGAGCAGCAGTTATTGAATCTTCTCAATTTACATCGTTCTATTTTCACGTGAAACTTGTTAAACTTGGCGCAATTACAAATTCTATATACGATGAAGTTCCAAGATGATCAACAAAAGAGATGATATACCATTTTTAATGTCCCTTCTGGATGTAAATGATCATGGTTCTTTTTCTTATATAATCTATGAATTTCCATGTCCTCCTGGGGAAAATAGTGGAATAGTTCTCCATTGGCTAATGTAATTTTATTAAGCCGCAATCTCAATAAATTTCTCATGTTCGTGTTTATTTACCAATCCCAGTGCTTTTTTTATTTCACTCCAAACAAGGCAATAAACTCACTAAGACAAAGGAGAGGGAGGTACTGAGTGTGAAAGAGCATAAGAAAAACAAAAAACATTAAAGAGCGAGAATAATAACAGAACTGGAATTAAGAGTTTTCTCATTGACAGTTGTATGTAGCGTACAGTAGAACAAAAAAATAAATAATAAAAACCTCAAAGTAAGCATTGAAAATAAAGACAACTAAGGCAATCTTCTTCAGAATAAAACCTCCACAAGAAACGTCGTGATAAATGAATTAATTGATTAAACATTTGTGAGTTCTGAAATGACTTCTGTAACGCATGAATTTAGGCTCTTTTTTCATTTTAGCCGTTTGATATCGATAGTAAAGACAATATTGCCCGTATGCAGTAAATATAGCAAGATCAACAAAATTGCACAACTTTTACAACCAAGGAAATCTTTTCAAAAAAATAAGTTATTACAAGAAACGTATTAATAAGGGAACTGTGTAAACACTGCAGTGACTTCTGCTTAAGTTGTGAATTCTGAACCTTCATTAAGAAATGTAACGTAATACATGAAATCTTTATGTTTGTTATGCAATAAATATGTTGCGGGTCTAACCACGCTGATGAGCTGTGATTCAGTGAAACACTCTATCTGCGGATGATGTGTATATATATATATATATATATATATATATATATATATATATATATATATATAGTGCTGTTCGATAAAAGTGACTCACCTGATTTTTTTTTACTTAAAAGTTTTTTCGCCTATTGTTTTTGGGGTCAAACTAATTTTTAATATTACTAATATAAAGACCCCTTCCCGACCACCTAGTAAAAAAGTTTACTCGCCCTAAGGTATTCTATTGATAATTATAATTTTGGATATAAATGAGATTTAGGGAAAAACTCTGTGCAAAAAAAGTCACTCATTTATTTCCTGCAACTAGTAATCAATAGAAACATAACCAAACAACTTTAAATAAAGAATAATAGAAGTATAATTTATTTATAATAGGTAATATAGTTCGAAATATTTAATAATCTGTGGGTCCTCCTTTATTTTGAATAAACTTTTCAACCCTTTTTGGCATTGAGTTGATCAGGTCTGGCAAATCTCATCTCCAAGCATTGAATTCCATTCGGATATGAAATTCACAATCAAATCCTCTTTGTTGGTCAACTGCTTTCTCAAGTGCCTGTACTTTATAATGCTCCATAAGTTTTCTATGGGGTTGAGGTCAGGAGATTGGGGCGGCTATGTCATAACACTCATCTGCTTCTCATCAGAGTATTCCTTCATCAATTTTGATTTGTGACAGGGAGCATTATCCTGCATAAAAATGAGCTTGGTGGGGTCGATTTGCACCCTTTCAGCAGAAGGGAGCAGACAAGATTCTAAAATTCTCTTGTACTGCTCGCTCCTGAGGGTCTTTTCAATAGGTTTTAAGAAACCAGTTCCATGAAAAGAAAAGCATCCCCAGAACATTATACTGAACGGATGCTTGACATTACTTACTGCTAAATTCAAAGAGCTTTCAAAGCTTCTTCTTCGGATTTTAGATCGCTTATCCTTTGAATTTAGATCAACTTTCGTTTCATCGGAGAAGAGAACATTTAGTAAAAATAATCAGGTGAGTCACTTTTATCGAACAGCACTATATATATATATATATATATATATATATATATATATAGAGAGAGAGAGAGAGAGAGAGAGAGAGAGAGAGAGAGAAAGAAAGAGGGGGAGAGAGAGATCTTTGGTAACGCCATCAAACGATCATTAGTAGCAGTTCTTTGTCAGACAAGTGGGGTAGTGTCAAACTTTATTTAACTCAATTACTAATGCAGTGTTTATGTAATCTTCATACCCTGTGCATATAGGCTTAAAAGGGCGCTGAAATTTACTATAAGGCAAAAGATTATCACGGTGAGGGTATTATAATGTCTACTCGCTACCTTCATTACCTCAGCCTCACGGACTTTAGAATACCGCATTGTTCCCAGAATCCATTTGCATCAGTGTCGAGTAGCATTGTTCAGAAATAAAGAATAACTTCCGACAACATTTAAGGAAAAATGATGCGAGTATTAATTTAAATTATTCTTTCTTTATTTCCGATCTTTTCTGTTTCTTGAAATGACCGTAAAATCTTTGAAAAAGGTTTGAACGCTGTGATAAAATGTAGTAAAAACAAATGAAGATAAAAGAAAAAGTAAAAAATTAATAATAAATTATTAACACACCGAGTCTTTCTATTTTAAACAGGGATTAAACGAACGACAAAGGGGATAAATAAATAAAAAACACTAAAAAGAAGGAAGTCGAATACATATTCACAACCACATACAGTTCTACGTGTATATACACACTACACAGTCATACATACAGCCTTTTCACGACAGTATATTCAATTATACAGCACACGTAACAAAACAATTTCAAAAATATTCCTCTAAAAGACGTTAAGTTTTAGATAAAATTTTTAAAAAAATGTGTACGTATTTCTCACAATAATAGACCAAACTGAACAACAAAGAATGTATTGAAACAGATAATAAATCATGTTTAGAAAATAAAGCAAAAAAGATTTCAATGAAAACATGAAATTGTCGATTCAACTCAAACGCTATGAAAGAAAGACACACAGACGACACTCCCGGAGGAAAATCTCTGAAACTTATAACAAATATTTTCAATAATGGTGAAACGACATCGAATTCACTAAAATAAATAAATAAATATTTCCCCTTTCCTTTTCAGTAAATAACAATAGTAATAACATGATACGCTAAGGGGGAGTGACAACAAGTCCCAATACTCCAACACTCCTCCTCCTCCTAATCCTCCTCCTCCCCCTCCTAATCTTCTTCTTCTTCTTCTTCTTCTTCTTCTTCTTCTTCTTCTTCTTCTTCTTCTTCTTCTTCTTCTCATCATCATCATCATCATCATCATCATATCATGCATATTCATGTTCACACCAGATGTTTGGTGGTTATCACTGAATCCTGAGTGACAGTCAGTCTCCTCAAATCTCCAGCACCCTTCTCGGTATCTTCGCAGCAACGTCGTGGTTTTTCTAGGCAAAAATCCATACTCGGATTTCCAGTTCATCCATTCTCGATTCCAACGTTTTCCAAAGTAGGTCTACTAATACTGGCACAGTTCCCTAACCATCATATCTTTCTCAGGTCCAATGGAAAGACCTGATATTTTTATTATTGTTACTATTTCTTTCGTTTGCTTTTTCGTTTTCATACGGAGATCTTGCCTTATGCGTGTTTTAAATCGTCATATGATATTTTGCCCTTATTATCATTATTATTATTATTATCATTATTATTATTATTATCATTATCATTATTATTATTATTATTATTATTATTTTCTTTGATATCTGGCGTTTACACATTTCTTTCCGGGTCCCTCCCAGGGACCTAAGGTTAGAAATGGTATCATGACACTTTCCACTGCAAAAATAAAAATAAAAATAAAAAATAAAATAAAATAAAATAAAAAAATAATTACTTAGATAAAGCCCTTCGTAAAGTGTGGGCTGTACTTGTCAGAACAATTTTTTGTATCTCTTTGAGGCATGGACTTCCAGGGATCCCTTCAATCAGCCTACTGGAATCTTTTCCAACCAGTCCAAGGGCTCCAACTACAACAGGGATTGTTGATGTTCCCATGTGTCACATTTTTTAGATTTCTATTTCAAGGTCCTTGTATTTTGACAGTTTTTCGAATATCTTCAGGGACTGCCATATCAATAAGGAGGCACTTATTTTGTTTGTGGTCTTTAATAACAATGTCTGGGCAGTTGGCTTTGATTGTTCTGTCAGTGTGTATTGTGTAGTCCCATAGAATTGTAACAGGTCCTATCTCCGTAACCGGGTCAGGGTGGTGTTCGTACCAGTTTTATTCAGTTTCCTTCCCATTATTATTATTATTATTATTGTTATTATTATTATTATTATTATTAAACCAACTTTTTCTAAATTTCTTCAGTAAAAAAAATGCTCATCACGTATAAAATCTATGAACTTTACCCTAATTCATACCGATTGTAGGAAAAATAAGACGTTTTGTGCGAGGTTTCATATTTTCTTCAACAGCTCTCAATGTTTTAAACATTGGCATACTTTTTTTGTAACCTTTTAAGTATCTAAAATATTAAATCATTAAAAAAAGAAACATGAATCCACTTAATGCTGTCTATTGTTTTTATGGGCATGTGGTGAATACGAACTAAAAATAACTCTCTTTTTTTTTCACTGTTTTCAAATTCGCGAGCGAGCCTGTGCGAAAATTTATTTTGACCAATAGAAAAAGGGATTGGCTCCGGACTGAAGAAAAGACAAAGGCAGAGTCTAATGAGCCCACGTGAACATTTATTTTGACCAATGGAAAGGGGTGCGGCTTACAAACTGAGAATAAAGTAACGAGCCGATTTCAAATCGCTTTTTGATATAAATAGGTAGTGAAAATTAAATCAAGTCAGTGGCAGAGAGGGAGAGGGGGAGAGAGAGAAAGAGAGAGAGAGAGAAAAAAAAAGCCGAAAGAAGCAGAGTTCCCGGCGTCTGAAGAACACCAGTGTCAAATTACACACGCTGATACATTATCAGCCTCTAATGAGTGCATATTCAACTTCAAAGCTAAGTACCTTAAAATATATTTTGTCATTCATGTTGAATAAACCGTATAACTTTTATGTGAAAAACGAACTCTCTCAATTTGTCTTAAACATTTTGGAATATTACTTTGTGTCTGATGTTTTAATATGAACATTTTCCCTTCTTGACAATTCATTGAAACTACGAACGTTAAATATTTCCTTTTGCTGAAACAAGCTACTGACAACTTCAAATGTTTAAACTTGTAAATAAATTCTTTATCTTGTTTTGTTAAATATAACACATGTGTTTCCACGCCATTATCCCTCGTATACTTTAAGGCAAAGGTTTTTTTTCCTAGTGGTTGTACAGCGCTAACAGTCTCTTTTTGTGTGGGATGGAAAAGAACGAATATTTCAACAAGAATCCGTCCACACCATGTTGCCATAATGCATGGCGTCATCACGTTACGTCATCGTACGAACGGCAACAGAACAAATTGCCCAAAACTAAACATGATGCAACTAAAAATAAATAAATTTTACCATCCTCTCACATTAAAAAATGTATGTTAGGTCACGTACAAAGAAATATATTATACAGATCACCATCCATAATGAATGTTCGCTTGTGTTGGTCTGGCGAATTCGTTTTTTGTTACGCATCCTGCTTCTGTAGTCGGCTAAAGTTAAACTTTTAAAATAAATCAGCTCCCGTATCGCATCTTGTCGACCATGTCACTGATAATGAGTTTAATCCTTATTTAGTACCCTAATACTATGGCCTTGTACCTGACTAACTTGAGCTTAGCAACGTCAGCAAAAACGAGTTTCAGGGTGCTTTGTTAATGTTTTTAATATTTTTGATTATTAATAATAATTCCGACAAAACGCGCATTCCTTTCACAGGAATCGTACTCCAATCTGTTTATTTTAAATATTTATTGAGTAATTACAATGCATTTCTGAAAGTATTGAAAAACGATAAATAAAAGGTATTTGAATCAACTGATAGCTGGGAGGAGATGGAGTAATACCTTTCCCAAGTGTATTAGCGCATAAGTGAATGTAATGAACTTGACTGGAATTCGAACTCGGCTCCCTAATCCGAGACGCTATCCATTTCGCCACCGTGCCTCCACTGTACTAAATAGAAAAGACTTCATCACTTGAACATTTCCAACAGTAAAAACAAAATTGGTTAGCACATGTAACTAGTAGAGACAATAATGATGTTAACTTTCCACATTACCTTAAACAAAAGGTTAGGAAGGAAACTCCAATCAGTACTAGAAGGAGTGATAACAGTAGACTGGAGAAATCTAAAACATAAATGCCAACCATCATTAACTCGGTCAGCTTGATGAATGCATGTCGAATATTTCCTGGATGGAAACGGTTAATCTAATCATTTTCATTTAGAGGTGAAATATACCCATTCTATTTTTTTATTTTTTTTATTTATTAAGCTGAGCTTAGCTCAACACAAAGTAAAATAGGGGACTGAAGGTTGTATTGCGACATTCTTCGACATGGAGAAGATTTACCTGCTTTAAATTCAAGGCTTTTACCAGGGTTCGAACACCGATCGCTGGCTTATAACATTTCCTGTGTATTTTCAGTTCATCCCTCATTAAGGAAATAGGCTTTTGGTGGCAATCGGGATTCAAAGAGAAAATTAACAACGATAAGATATCAAATAATAAAAATAAAATAAAAAGTTTCCAATATTTTGTTAAAGTTCTTATGCTCAAATATTTAACGATTATATAGTGACATTTCCAAGCGTATTTTATGAAAGTGTAAATCGCAGGCAATGTATTCAATTATTAAATTTATAACTTATAAGCATCAGAGAAATTTTAAACATCGGAAAACCGTGAAATTTTCAAGGGTACAGCTAATATATTCTTTTATTAGCATTTTTTTAAATGCTTGAGGACATCATAGCATCACACAGATTACCTTTTCTTGGGAAAGATAAAGGAGTGGTTTCCATTACCTTCTACACAGATCCCTTTTTTATTCTCTGAGAAATGCCATACCTTCTTGGGAAAGATCAAGGGTTGGTTTCCCACTGCCTTCTCCAAGGTCTGGAATTCAGTTCTCTTCCTCTTAGACTGGTTATCACCAGTCTATCCGGCTGTTTAACCCATAGCTGGTTAGAGAAAATAGACATATTTTCCCCAAAAGCATTAGTGCGAAAGTGAACGCAATAAAGTAGACTGGAATTTCAACTCGGTTCTCCGATTCAACTTTTCACGCCGATAGTCGTTACGCTACAAGCATATTACCCATGAAAATGACTGGATTATTTTACGTTTGGATTGGAACTTATGTCGAAGATCAGTGTAGTATCTGTGCGCTCTGTGAATAACACACACACACACACTCATTATTGTGTTTAATACATGTGTATATTACTAGTTTTAAGTCATCGTGACCGAGGGTTTGAGTGTACAGGCCTTGTTCAATCACTGTTCATACGCTATCTTCCAGAAACTAATGTCCGCTCACGATAGGTTGTTTATGTGGGTGTTGAACAAGTATTAGCTAGCACAGATGGTGGTTATATTGGAAGGCAAGAAACTGACCAGGAGGAGATCGCTGATCTTGATTGGGTCGCCTGGGAAATAGATCAGGTAGGCTATGTAGGTGTTGAACAAACACAAATGTGCCTGAGAAGGCATCTGCAACGGGGATTAGCTAACCGCCCCAGTAGACAGGCATCATCGGATACGAGTGGCCAGCCACTATACTATATTACTAGTTTTACTCAATCTCACTAATGAACTTACGTACATATCACGTTGAATCACCGGTTCTCATACAATCACTGAAGTTAAGCAACATCGAGCCTGGTCATTACCTAGACCGGTGACCGCTTTGGAATATCAGATTTCTTGGATGTGCGGGTGATGCAATGGACAATTTCCTCACAGATGAAGAGGAAACTTTGAGAATTTGACACTCACAAGACATTTTGAACGCAAGAAGGGGAGGGGAAAGCAGCGGGTGACCTACCTGAAGAGCTTGTGTAAATGGATGGCAGAATATGGACTGGAATGCATAGTAAAGAGATAAACATTGTTTAGAGTTACAAAGAATGGGAAGTTGTGGAGAGCTATGATCGCCTACGTCCTGAAGAAACACGACACTTAAAAGAAAAACCCCAAACCAGAGGTTACTAAC
>OZ038493.1:19216316-19363816 GCA_964036315.1 Acanthosepion esculentum | reverse complement strand
TGCCGTAAAACAAAACAAACCAAACCAATCTAAACCAAAGAATACATATTCTATTCATACAAATCTATCCTAAAAATGTTATCGGCATTAAATAACCCATTGAGGTTGATATGCCGTAAAACAAAACAAACCAAACCAATCTAAACCAAAGAATACATATTCTATTCATACAAATCTATCCTAAAAATGTTATCGGCATTAAATAACCCATTGAGGTTGATATGCCGTAAAACAAAACAAACCAAACCAATCTAAACCAAAGAATACATATTCTATTCATACAAATCTATCCTAAAAATGTTGTCGGCATTAAATAACCCATTGAAGTTGATATGCCGTAAAATAAAATAAACCAAACCAATCTAAACCAAAGAATACATATTCTATTCATACAAATCTATCCTAAAAATGTTATCGGCATTAAATAACCCATTGAGGTTGATATGCCGTAAAACAAAACAAACCAAACCAATCTAAACCAAAGAATACATATTCTATTCATACAAATCTATCCTAAAAATGTTATCGGCATTAAATAACCCATTGAGGTTGATATGCCGTAAAACAAAACAAACCAAACCAATCTAAACCAAAGAATCCATATTCTATTCATACGAATCTATCCTAAAAATGTTGTCGGCTTTAAATAACCCATTGAGGTTGATATGCCGTAAAACAAAATAAGCCAAACCAATCTAAACCAAAGAATCCATATTCTATTCATACGAATCTATCCTAAAAATATTGTCAGCATTAAATAACCCACTGAGGTTGATATGCCATAAAACAAAATAAACCAAACCAATCAAAGAATTTTCTCTCGACCATCCAAGAATGCTAAGTATTTCAAACTGTCTCTCTTCGTCTACTTTTGAACGTATGCAACCATATATCCCTTTTGTGTGCAACGAACTTTCTGACGTTTGTTTTAAACATTTTTTATTATTGTGTGACAGATCATTTAACCTGTTGTCGAAGCTTTTCCTAGTCTTCATGGCAATACGGTAACTACGGACTTTAAGAATTCTGTTTTATTTTCCTGAAACGAACTAAATTCAAGCGCGTAAATTCGTGAATAAATTCTTTATCTTGTTTTGTTAAAATTACCTGTGTCTTTCATCATCATTGGCATCCTTCATTAATTTTCTTGGCGTGGGTAAATCACCTGTTTATTTTAACCCCCAACCCCGCCTCCCGCCACTATAATTTTTTTTATATTTCAAGCTAAAAGAAGAGTATTATATGCTAAAGTCGCCTGGTAGTATTTATTTTCATCACAAAGCAATGACTAGTTTCCTAAACACTCTAACCGGTCAATAAAGATGAACACATCTTAAACAGTTACTGTTTGCGATTTTCTTTCAAGTCGTTGGAGATGAGAATTGCTTATTTTTCCCGCCTTTCCTGTCAAAAGTCATAATAAAATGCCAAAGTTTGAACAAGAAAAATTCTAAACAATAAAAGATGAAACAGACAGACAAAAAAAATAAAACAGACAGACAAAAAAAATGAAATAAACAAACCTTGTCGATTGAATTTAGCAAAATTTGTTTAGATTAATTTTTGCTGCTTAAGTATATCTTATATCTCTCTATCTCTCTATCTATCTCTCTATCTATCTATCTATCTATCTATATATATATATATATATATATATATATATATATATATATATATATATATATATAAGAGGTTATAGTGGTTCCAACAAGAGAAAAGTGTGTATATTAAAAAGAAGAGAGATACCGCAAACGTTTTTGGTTGTAATGTGGATTTTTTTTTTTTAATATAATTTTTTATTTTCCATAATTTTACTCTACGTGTTTCTGGTCTCGTGACCGTCTTCAGGTAAAGGATGGAGATTTCCACATATTATTAAAAAATAATTAATTTTTTTCTCCTTTATGTTTTTCAATGTTAAATATTCTCGATATGAGACATTCTCGTTTTTTGTGTTAGTAATCCGAATGTCTTTCTTGAAATGGCAGTGAAGTGTTCTGCGCGAAGGGTTATAAAACAATTAAAGTTGGTCCGAGAAATGATGAATTAGTTGTCGGTATCTTATCTTTTAATGTTTTAATGACCCCTGTATGTTCTTAGATCTATTTCCATTTTCGTGTGTTTCTATCAGCATGCGTGTATATATGCGTGTGTATATTCCCCCTCCATATATACACACTGTCTCACTATATATATAAAAGAGAGAGAGGTGCTACCTCTAAAGGTGCGTTAAAAAGTGAACATGCGTGAGGAAAAAACGCTTAAAACTTAATAAAATAAATTTTTTATTGTCAAAATCTTTGTTAATATTACAGAACATTATCAGAAAATAAGGAAAGTATCTAGTAAGACCAAAAGATTTTTGATTATTAAATTATTTTTTAATTCTTTTTAGAACCTTCAAAACTTTTGCTTAAAAATTATTTTTCTTGTGTCAGCAGGTAACTATAAATTAGTATAGGAAATTTGACCATCCTTTTGAAGTGAAAAACAATGTTTTGGAAATTGTTGTAAAAATCAAATGATTGTCAGATTTTAATGGTAATTCCAGGACTTACTCACAAATGAAAGAAATTTGGTTTTTTTTATGTTTCTTTTTTCAAAAAACCTTGGTAAAAATATTTTTATTTTTATTTTTTTTATACATCTGTTCCCCCCCCCCCAAAAAACTTAATTTAATGAAATTCTTTTTTGTGTTGCTTAATGTTTATATTAATTCTACCCTGAAGTCATTGGAAAATTTAAATCATCAATTTCTTTTTTCTTTTTTGTTGTTTTTTTTTTGTTGTTGTTTCTGACACTGTTCTGAAAAAAGATTCGCCAAAAATGAGTGTACATGATGAAAAAATGCCCCAAACTTAATAAAAACAGTTTTATCGTCAAAAGCTTTGTTATTATTAAGAGAAAAGACCATGGGATTTTTTTTTATTTTTAAATTATGTTTTTTAATCCTTTTTAGAACCTTCCAAATTTAAGTTAAAAATTTTGTTTTTCTTACATCAACGGGTGACCATATGGTAAATTTGAGCGTTTTTTGTAGTGAAAATCACATTGATTTGAAAAATTCATAAAAAATCTAATAATTGTTAGATTTTAATGAAATTCACAGGACTTATTTACAAATGAATGAAATCAGTTTCGAAATTAATCTCTTATATCTTGGTAAAAGATATTTTTTACATCTATTACCCCCCTCCTCTCCCCACACTCTTATTTAATTTTATGAAATTTCGAGAAATTCATTTTTTATTTTTACTTAGTTTAGATATAAGGACAATTCCTCAGAAAATTTAAATCAACAAATTTATTTGTCAAACAGGACTCCTAGTTAGAGTAAATCTGCTCTAAATCGTAAAATAAAAGTTTTATTTTATGATTCAGAGCAGATTTACTTTTCTAATTAAATAAAGTATTAGTTTTATTATAAAACTAATACATTAGTATCTGTCTATATTTCTGAGACGAGGTATTATGTACATTATTTACATTATTCGGACTATTGTCCTCATCTTTGTCACCATATTTATCACAACGTTTCGACCGTTGTACGCTCCGGCCTTCTTCGGGTGGTTGGAATGTCGAACTGAACCCTTTATTTCGCTCACAGGAGTAGACTGTTCTAGTTCCACGTGTCATGTTTAATGGATGTCATTTATCAGTTATCTCCTGTTAATTTCCCTTTTATATTTACACACGCTCTATCTCCAATATTGAGCACTTTATCCCATAAATATAGCACATCTTAAGACTATATTCCTTCATATATATATATATATATATATATATATATATATATATATATATACACTATGTGTGTCTGTGTGTGTGAAATTTCAGATATATCTACATATATATCTGTAAAAAGACAATATGAATAATGTTTTTATTTTGTCTTTATATATATATATATGTAGGAAAACGATATATAACATTTTATATATCAGTCCAATTTTAGGAAGATCTATAACAAAGTGGAAATTTTTTTTTCGTGTGACGCGTTTCGTCCTTTAGACCTTCATCGTACTAAAGTGATGTTTACGTTGATGTGATTACACATGCGCACGAAATTTTACTAAGACGAAAGTGTATAGAAAGTGCTTTAATCGCTAGATCATCCGCAGTAACATTTCACCTTTCTTGACAGAGCTTCTATTATCACAATGTGCGACATGTAATAGCAAAAATGATAAAAACAAAGAAAAAGAAATTAAATGAAATCAGCTTAACTATTTACTCAAACATATACTTAAAAAAAAAAAATTCAGCGTCTCCTCTTCTCCTTCATGCGCATGTATAATCACATCAACATAAACATCACTTTAGTCCGATAAAGTCCTAAAGGTGATAGGAAAAGTTTTTTCTACTTTGCTATAGATTTTCAGAATATATATATATATATATATATATATATATATATATATATATATATATATATATATATATATATATATATAGGTAGTAATCTGTTGGTATAATCCAGGCGAGTCCTATTAACAGAACATAGAATTTGAAATATTTTAAAACTCACTACAAAAGAGCGCTCAATGTTTATTTTCATTAAACAGAGAAAATTTTCTTTATCATTGGAATTAAGATACCCTTAGTAAATAATCATTTCCACCTTCCAAAATTCGCAGGATTTTTCCAACTGTCTATGGTCCTTAGATCAATAGACAGTTTGAAAAATCCTGCGAATTTTAAAATTAAAATTCGAAAGGAGAAAATGGTCATTTACTAAGGGTATCTTAATTCCAATGGTAAAGAAATATATATATATATATATATATATATATATATATATATATATATATCAGTGGCGACTCCAGGGGTTGGGCTAATCGGGTTGAGTTCGAATAATTCAACTGTATCGGTTTCAAACCAACCAAAATCTATAAGAACACGCTACTTGGACGCAAAATCATGACACGAACTCTCAAGAAAAATAATCTTTTTATAGTTTTGTTTTAAATCCATACTCTGAAATGTTAACTTAAATAAAATTGGCTGAAAGAAGGAAAAACATAATGTGGCTAGCAGCAGAGGAAAGTGATTTCAGGACCCCAAAATTCTAGCCCGTAAGGCCAAATGACGATAAGAAATATTTCTAACAACCTTGTGGGTAACGAATTATTTTCCACCCTGTGGCAAGGTGCTTTATTGCTACTTCCATGGAAACTGCTCGGACGAACTACATTCCTTGGTTCCGTCAGGTCTAACCTTCACGGCTAGGACCCGCCATGACACTTACATAGTAGCAAACCACCCACATTCCCTCCGTATTCCATCAGTGAGACGTTCCACTCAAACAGCTTCTTGCAAACCACTGCTCTGTGGAACAGACTCCCAAGAGGATGCTTCCCCGATCACTACAATCTTAACCTGTTCAAGTCTAGAGTTAACAGTTATCTTCCCCTCCTATCCGCATAAACTACCCCTTGACGTAACCTATTTCGAATGGATTATTTTATGACGTAATAGATTTAGCGATAGCTTAATTTTAGGCATTTTTAAGTAAAAGGTATATAACTGTAAAAATTAATTGAATACAACGTGAACGCCTTTATTATATATTTTTTTAACTACTAGGTAATCTTAAAAATTAGAAAAATATTCTAAGTAAAATCTAATATGTTATTGAATTTTAGATACTTTTGCTTTATTACTTGCGAAGACGCCTCTTGGTCAATGTTAGAAAATTACCAATAAATTTTACATTTACTATAGGTACTTTCTTATTTTCTGATAATATTGTGTACAGTATGAACGTCCGTATTTACAAGATCTGGCGCTTTATGCACACACAAAAGCAAAACTCTTTTTAAAATATTAGGGAGGGCTTTGCTAAATTGTAGTATTTTTTTCCATTTATAATTACTAAATATAGTTTTTACTTAATAACACTATCACGTACTCGCTACAAATTAATTCTGAATTTTAAGATTTAAAATGTTATCGTTATAATCAAATTTTTTGCAAAAATTCATTATTCATCGAAAAAAACAAAAACAAAAATAAAGGCCTTTCTTAAGACAATATTATCCATAACAGATCTTATTCATAAAAGCATTTAAAAAAACTTTTCTAAATAGATAACGTATTAGTACATTATTTATATTATTCAGACTATTGTCCTCATCTTTGTCGACATATTTATTACAACGTTTCGGCCGTTGTACGCTCCAGCCTTCTTCAGGTGGTTGGAATGTCGATCTGAACCCTTTATTTGGCTCACTGGAGTAGACTGTTCTAGTTCCATGTACCATGTTTAATGGATATCATGTACCATGTACCATGTTTAATGCCACGATTGCCTGACGATTGCATCTAGCATAAAACAGACTGTCGCCTCTAAGTGTTGACTTCTATGTTCACTTTTATATATATATATATATATATATATATATATATATATATATATATATATATACTCGACTCTCCTGTCGAATTGATGTATGAGGGTCAAGCAGATTAGTTCCTAGGAAACCGACAGCCCGACAAAAGCACATGAGATTTGATTATAGTGGTGAAGGTTTCGTGCAGGACAATTCACACTTTTTGAAGGGCCGAATACAGGGTCCCCAAACGACTCTCCGCAGGTTTTAAATTCAGAGTTGTCCTTCTCCTAGACCAGTTTCCATCCAAGGCTATAGAACCCAGTCTGTCCTGATATTTTCCTATAGCTGGAGGGAGAAGAAGAGGATTCACACCTTTCCCAAGGTTATTAGCACGTAAGTGAATGTAATGGATTCGACTGGAATTCAAAATCGGCTCTCCGATTCCTCAATCCAAGCCACTACTCCACCGTGCCTCCTCAAAAATGGTGTGGGATGCCGAAAACTGTAGTTGAACCAGGGACCTTTTAGATCTTCAGTCTAACGCTCTCTCAACTGAGCCGATATATATATATATATATATATATATATATATATATATATATATATATATATATATATCATGTCTCAGATTATTTGCTACTTTTGATTTTTTTTAAAATTATGAAGGGATTCGCGGAAATATTTCCACTGTTAACATGCAGGATATGTCACAAAAAATTGATAAGGTAAGACACAAAACATATTTGAACTGCTAGGAAAACTCAACTGATATGGGAAAGATATTAGAATATTTCGAAACATTTACTGAGAACAAATCCCTTCAGGCGGATAGAAAACGATTTGAGCAAGTACACAAAACTAGAAACAAGGGTAAAATAAGGATACGCTTTCTTATCGGATTTTTTAAACTTATTCAGTAAAAAGATGCTGAGAGAACTAGAAGTCCCACCAGGATTTATTATCGGCAGACACAATCGTAACAGTTATAAGATACGCAGATAAATATTGTGTTAAAGGCGGACTCGGAAAGAATACTGCAGTATCTTCTAGACAATGTAATGAAGGAAAGTGAGAAGAAAGAACTAATTGTAGGAAGGCAGAATGTATGATTGTTAGCAAGAGAGACAGCCTGTCGAGCGAAGACAGAAATAAACACCAAGACAATCAATCATCAAATGGTTAAAAAAAAAAAGGTTTCTGAGTCGGAGGATCCGCGCATCCTTTCGGTTAATAAATTAATCCTTTGAAAATAAATATTTAACATTTTTCAACCAATGGGTCGCGTTCCCGCCGACAATTAGAAAAACATGCTTCGTGATCCTTTTGAGGAGTATATAACCAAAGTATTTAGACAAGACAAACTAGTAAGAGATAGAGACAGAACATACGGCAACTTTTCAAGATGTTGCTACAAAGATTTTTCCCTTACACATTCATCCGTCTTCCTCGTCAAGTTACGTGACACTTACACTTCCCTCCTCACTTTCTCCTTTGCCTCTCTTTTTCACAAATTACACGCGAAGAAATCATATTTTTTTCATCTAAACGAATAACTATAAACAAGACATACACGCTGAGAAAAATTTAGTTGTAAAAACACAAAAATAAAAATATTTTATCTTTTTATCTTCAAAAACCGTTCTCGCCTTTTTCTTGTGTGGGTTGATTCAAATCTGCAACATGACAACGGTGTGAGCTTTGACTTGAAAACATCAGAATCAGGCAAATACAGAAATTTAACGATCTGGGTAATGTAGAACGAGACGGTGGAGAATGTGACACGGAATCTCGAAGGTGCATCGGAAGCGAAAGATGCCTTCCAGAAAATAAGCATAGTAATAAGATATATTGAAATTTCGTCTCGTGAACAGCTATATCATATTTATCCTCTCATATATCAATGAATGCTTGGCAAATATCTTTACAGATGAAGAAAAAACGACGGAGATGTAATCCAACAGACGGATGTTAAGGATACCATGGACAGAACATGTAAGCAATGTGAAAATTGGAACTAAAAGACAATCAGAAAGATGCAGTTACGAATTTTGGAACACATGAGGAAGGGCGGTTAGGAAAATTTAGTACTCACAAGACATATTGTAGAGAGAAACTGAACAAAATATCTGTTTATAACAACATCAATAATGTCGATTATGATTATGAATGTAAGCACTTCCGGTCTCACGAGGGAACGCTGGGAGCAAGCAGATCAAGCGGAAGTTTGAATAAAATAGTTGAGTTTAGAGCACGTCTCGTATCGTCCTTCTGTTGTTTCAGCTTTCCCGTGGCCAGTCTCATATAATTTCTTCCCATCCTAAACCCAGTGAAACAATGCCTAATGAGTTTGTATGAATGCATAACAGAGCATGGACAAGGAGTTATGGTAAAGAATCAATAGTTAGAAGTGACAGGAAGTTGTGGAGAGGCGTTATCCCCCACGTTCTAAAGGACCACAGCACATTAATGATAATAACGATAGTAGACTACATGTTACTCTTATGATGTGGCAACAGTTTTATTCATTTTAATGGATTTTCCAAGTTTTGCATTAATCGCCAGGTTGCTTAAACTTCAGGAAGCATTTTGCTGTAATTGAAAATTATAATTACAGAACGTCTGTAAATTTTACAAATACAAACAACTATTTTGCGCAAAAACAAAAATCAGCCATTTTAAGGACGAGTTATACCTCAACTTTTTCGCTAAAAAAGTATAGCATGATGAAAAAGGCTCCAAACTTGTCAAAATGTTTGTTACTAAGAGGAAAGACCAAAGTATTTTGGTTAAAATTTTTGTTTTTCTTTTTCGTTAAATTTGTTTCAAATAAGATTAATTATTCTTTAAATCAGCTAATATTTCTCAAATAAAATTTCAGAAAAGTATATTATTTTTGCAAGATTTTTAAAACCGAGAACTAACTTCAGTTTACAAATATATGAAAAATGGACTACTTTGTCGATGCTACTGAAAAAGAAAATGAAAATCGATTCTAATAATCAATATAATTTCTGTTTGAAATACACCATAGTATTTTGGTTAATGGAGATAGTAATTGTAATCCTTTAGCTTTCAATTAAAGATAAATAAAAATTTTACGAAAGTTTTTTTTTTCATTTTTAAGAATTCATTTAAACCTTAGGTATTGCGATTTTTGTGGAGGTACCTACGTTAAAGTAGATATCTCCTCCATGTTATAAAACCAGTTTGTTTCAGGAAAATAGTTCAGTCATTGATTTTGTATTTCCTCATAGACTGCACAGTATTCAAAATTGTATTCCAAAGTTCATAATTGCGGGTAAATTTCAGTTTGCCAATTTACACCTTCGTCTTCAGATTGCTCCTCCAATTTTTCGATCGAATTACAGCTGTTTAAAACCCTTGTTTTTGTCATATAGGAAAATCCAATATAGCGCGTAAACGAAATATTCGGCGAAAAATCCCGTTCGTCAGTAACATTTTTAACACCCCATAGAATGTAAAGTTCTCAATGCAAACCTGTGATGAAATGTTTTCCTGAATCCTTGATGACTTGGCTGTCCGAAAATAACAACATTAAGATGAAATAATGGAAACTGACCGTGAAAAACACAATTATGCGCAACAGGGTTTTGATCAATTAGTAAACTTCTGGACCTTTTAGGGCGATGTTATAGGGTCCAGACGGCTAATTTTTACACATGGAATTATTCACTGATAATAAATCTTCGATTTGGCTGTGAAAAATGTCACTCGGCGGTTAGCAATAAAAAATTATGGTCAATTTTGTATGAAAAATCACTTTTTCTTATTTAAGAAATTTTTTTTTTCACTTCAAAACAATTTTTTTTCAAACTTCAATCCTTTGTCTTTACGTTGGTTTAAATATCATTGAATAAAATGAACTACTATATGACCCCGGCAATGGGAAATACGAAAGGTATATTGCGAAAAAAACAGTATCGTCTGCTAGTGTTTTTGTCACCCGGGCCGGTGCCCCTCGAAATAAAAGTGCAGTTGTAATTCATTTTTTTAAAATAAAACTGGGGGTATGTTTTTAAAAAAGCAAAAAAATAAAATGAAATAAAAAAATAAAACGAAAACGTTACTTTTTTTTCTAAATCAGGAAAAACTTTAAAAACTTTTTACGATATTAAAAAAAAGATAACTTGCTTCTGTTTATCTTTATCCAGCTATTTTAGAATTAATGAAAGAATGATAGGTATAAAAAAAAAATCCCAGGCCTATTATAAGATAAAAAAACAAAACAATGATTCACTTATTTAATTTTTTTTTTACTAACAGTGACAAACATGAAAAATCAAAACAAAAGAAGTCTGGACTTTCTCATCGCACGTGTTAGCGGGGGTCTCAAGGTGCCAATTTTTTTTCCCACTTTTGATACCAAACAATCTGTACTTTAGTGATGAAAAGTTAAGTGGATGGGGTTTATCCCCACCAGCTAAATGATGGCAGTTTATTGTTTGTCATTATTGCTTTGAGAGATTTTTATTGCTTTGTCCAAAAAGACAATTTGACTTTTGATTAACCCTTCCTTATCGCTGATCTGGTATTTGGGGACGGGTGATATGACTCGTATCAAATTTCTTTTAACCCCTGCTATATATTTACTGTACACCAGCCAATTTTACTTTTAAATGAAAGAACATACTGTTTGCTTTCAGAAAGTACCCACTTTCATGAAATTATGATTGACATTTCACCAGATAATGGACTAAAATACTGAAATATTGAAATTTTTGAAGATTTTACCTTATTTTTGACCACCTGAGAATTTTGTTTTGCTTCAAACTCTCAATTTAATGGCTGAAATTGCTTAGTTATATTTATGCTTTCTGATTTTCAAAAAAAAAAGCTTAATTTCCCATTAATGTGGAAAATGTTTGTTTAGAACTAGAAAAAATGCAAAATTTTCACTATTTTTTCAAATTTTACCCCCTGAAAATATATTTTTTTACCCAATTAAACAAACCAATTTTATTTTGAAATAAAAGAACATACTATTTGCTTTCAGATAATACCTAGTTTTATGGTGTTCAGATCGAAATGTTTTTCCTTGTTTTACCACTATAAAAGTATGAAAATCCTTTTTTTCAGAGAAAATAGGCTGTGACAAAATGACTTTTGCTATTTTTGTGATGGTTTATACTTGGGAGAGAGAAAATTCTTAACATAGCAGACCTGAATAGATGTTATTTAAGCTTAGTATGGCTATAGGAACCCTCAAACAGGTCGAATAAAAACCGGTCATTTGTGTCTTTCAGACCCATTTTATCAAGATTATTGATTCGCTTACTTTTCCGAATAGGGGGGTCATCTCAACTCTCCAGTAGCCACTTTTTTTCGTCATCTTCACAGATTTTGATAATTGAGCGTCTTAGTCACAAAATAAAACAATCTTTTCCCGATCTCCCATCAATCTACTTTCGCTGGTTCCCAGACTTCATGAATTCAAGCGTCCTACGAGGCTGGCATCCCGTTCCCACCCTTTCACTATTGAAACTGTTAAATGTAGCCGTCTCTTCTACTTCAATAGCTTCATATCTCGCACCTTTCGCCTGTGGAAGTCCCTTCCTTATTCCTGTTTCCCTGACAACTATAATCTCCAACTATTCAAATGTAATGTCAATCGACATCTCCAGTTGCCTTGATCTATCCACCATCCTTCTCCACTTCCTTTCCTCTAACACTCCTATCTGCTTTCGCTCCAAATCTTCTGTAACCCCTGCGTGCTAGAGTCTTCCCGCCTTGCTTGGGGTGAAATGCTTAAAAAAAAAATTACTCTAACAACAATTATTTTTGGTTTTAGTAATATAAATAATCATGTTTTTTTTTCCCCTTGTGTCGCGTTACTTTAGTAATAAATGTTGATAACATTGTCAGAATAATTTCTTTGAGACGCTCGCTACATTATAGTAATAACCAAGCAACTAAGTATATAGTATATTGACCAAAGTATAAGTTGACCAAAGCTAAGTAAATTATGTTAAAAAATACAACATTCGTAAAAATTCATTTCCTGGTGCGAAATTTACAGAAAAGAAAAGAATAGAAAAATTCACACTTAATCATAAATTCATGATTTTGAAACTTTTTCCCGGGCAACAAATGAATTTAAAATAAAACTGAAAATTTTAACACATGACGTCATAGTCAACGAACTTATTCAATTTGTACAAAGAGAAATAACTTCTGTGTGAAATTCCATTTTTCGCTAGTAATACTAAAAAGCTATAAGCCCAGAAAAATAAGAAGACTACTAAATTCCAGGACATGAAATTTAACCGCATATGTTATAGCTAATGTTAAATTTCGATATTTGAACACGAAAAAAGTGTTTTACTTTTTTGTTTCAATATCAAAAACTGTCCGAAGCTAATTTGGGATGGAAATGATGCTAAAGTTTTAGTAGTGTCAGAGTTTCATATTTAGATTAACGTTCTAAACTCCACTTATTCAATTTAATAATTTTATCCAGTTATATAATTTATTTAGCTTCAACAAACGCTTCATGTGTCAAAATTTTCAGTTGACTGCTCGCCGCTCAAACTAACGCTTGAAAGCGCATTTCAAATTTTATTTCATACGTTTGTTTTCAAATATTTTTTTAATGATGGACTTCCAGCCAAAGACTAAATTCAACAAGTAGCTAGTTTCTTTATGGGGGCATTACCAAAAAAAAATAGAAAAGTAAAGAACTAAAAAAAAATCTTAAATTTTGAAAATGCACGTGGCTTTGGGAAGAAACTGTAGGCTAAGGGGGGTAATCGAATTGTAAGTTTGCGGTGATTATCTCCCTTGTCTTATACCCGCTACAGATACTGATGAAGAAATATTTGATATATTTTTATAAAATTTTATCTTATGTTTGAATTAAAATCATGATGATAAATATGAGATATTTTATTAATATTTTTTTTTTCTCTCATATAGTTTTGTAATTTTAAATATGTAAAGAAAAGAGTCACTAAGAAATAAAAATGAATGAGCCTTTTAGTTGTCTGCAGTTCTTCAATGTATAAATTCTTTAGTTTTTGTTTCATCTTATTTTAATTTGTTACTATAGCAATATTCGGCTCATTTCCTTTAACTTTTCTATGAGAATACTCAGGTCATTTTACATTATAAATTAATTAATTAATCAACATGAATTAAAAATAGAGAAATATTCTCCAAGATTCGAACTTGAAATGTTATCCTTTGAATCCTGAATGTTGGCTTCAGATCGAATTTATTTATTCTTTTTGTTACTGTGTAAGGCACTATAAAATTGGAGAGCAGCCCCAGGTGCACCAATATATATATATATATATATATATACACACACACACACACACACACACACACACACACACACACACACACACACACACACACACACACACACAAAAACAAACAAACAAAACACTATTGCGTGAAGAAATGTAATTAATAACATGTATACATTGAAAATTGTCAGTGTATGGAAGTGTTCATATTTTACAAGCTCCCATGTTGGGATTTAATTTGAGAACAATATTTTACAAGTTCCCATTCTCGCTATTTTTACTATCCTCACTCCAACCTCTTTTTACTTTCAAAACCGGCTCCCAAGGCCTTGAACCTTCAGAGATAAGAATATATTTTCCAGCTCTCTCGTTAGTCAGAAAGTATATTCTTATCTCTGATAAGAATCAAGGCCTTGGGGGCCGGTTTTGAAAGTAAAAAGAGGTTGGAGTGAGGATAGTAAAAATAGCGAGAATGTGAACTTGTAAAATATTGTTCTCAAATTAAATTCCAACACCCAAGAATAAAAGCGGCCCCTCAAACTTTTTTGTCCTAGAACTAAGAACTAGAACCTCATACTGATGGTAACAGTCAAAAATAAGTGGCACCCATGCTGCGTGCTGTTTTTCATTGTTTTCTTCTCTGCTGCGACGAGAATTAAATAAGGTGGGCAGTGAGCTGTTGATTAGTTTTTGTGCGCAGTATAGCAATCTTAAAATAATTTTGGGGGATGAAATAAAAGTTTGTAATGTTTTTTAACAGGTGGCGTATGAACACGTGATTTCATTACGTGACAGAAACTTCTGACATATCCATATTTTGAAAGGTAACATTTCACCATGTCGTTCCACACAATTTGTATGTGAATTGTTAATTTTTAATGTTTTTGTGTCAGAAGTGAAAATGAAGATAAATTAAATGTAATTCTGTCAGTTGATGGTCATTTTTTTTCTGGAAAGAAAATAAATGCCATAAAAAACAGCAAAAAAATATGTGCCATTTATAGAAATAGTGCCTTAGCTGAGAGTACTTTCGTCAGTGGTTCTCTAGCTTCAGAAGTGTAAAATTTGATCTAGAAGACTGAGAAAATGGCAGGCTTGCTGTCATTGATGATGACCAAACTTAAACTGATTAAAAATAATCCCAGTTACACAATACAGGACATTTGCAGAGATACTCCATATATCTCAATTGAACATTGTAAGATAGTTGAAAACACTTGGATACATAAATTGCTATGATGTTTGGGTGTCATGATTTAATGGAAAAAATTAATAGACTGCATTTCTATCCGCGACTCTATGCTCAAATGAAACAAAGATGTTATGAGCAATGAAAAACGGATCGTTTGCAACAATGTGGGGCAAAAAAGGTCATGGAGAAAAGAATAAAACAAGTCTGCAACCAAAGAAGGTGATGCTATGTGTCTGGTAGGTTTGGAAATGCATTTTGTATTAGAATTCTCTATCCGCAAAATCAGATGTTGAATTCAAACAAGTACTGTTTCGATTTGGACCAAGTAAAGGCAGCAATTCAAGAAAAGTATCCAGAATTAGTCAATCGAAAGAGTGCTGTCTTTCATTAGGACAATGCCAGACCTTACGTTTCTTTGCAGACCTGGCAGAAATTGGTACAATTTGGCTGGAATCTCCTACTAGGCCTGCCATACTCTACTGAGCTTACATGTTCGATCAATACAAAATTCTCTTAATGGGAAAGACTTCAGTTCTCTGAAAGCCTATAAAAACAAACTTAAACCAGTTCTTCACTCAGAAAGACGCCAAGTTCTGGGAGAATGGAATCATGAAAGTGCCTCAAAATAGTGAATGGTAAATGGAACAACATAGCGCATATGTGATGGAATAAAATAAATCTACGTTTATCACTTTAAAGTAAATATTATTTTTAGTGGATACTTATATTTGAGTAGACGTTCCCTTTATTTATTAGGCGGTATGTTTATTTATTTTCATCTACCGGTCTGAATGTTCAAGAAATCTTAAATAAAAATTTACGCTCTCTGGCAGGATTCGAACCTGCATCCCTCTGGGCAGAGGGGGCTACCATTAGACCCGACGCGATCTCACCAACTAAACTACAGAGAACCAATTGATCAGGTAAGGCCAAATTGTACCTTCTCGCATCATAGATCTCCCGATTTTTTTCATATCTGTAGTTTCGTATCCAAACGTAAAAAAAACAAAGAATTTTCCAAAGTAAGTAATGGACCTTTTATTAATCCAATATAGATTACTACTTCAAACGTTATTTTTAGTGGATACTAGTATTTGAGTAGATGCTTCGTTTATTAAATAAAAAGTATATTTATTTATTTACTAGCCGAGAAGAAGCCGCCCTTCGGTGGACTTTAGGCTAGCTCCTGTGGAGCGCCTTTGGCCCCTCGGCCTTTTACCTTCAGCGTTCTATGTACGAAAAAGTTATAAGAATTTTGAAATTGTAGCGGACCGAGGGATGAAGATGTGAAGAGATATCAGAAGGTTAAGATTTCCTGCCGGCCGGTCCAGCTACATGGGAATGTTGGCCTTTAATTAAGTCCAAAGAAGACAAAGAAAAACAAACAAGACTGATATGTATGGGTAAACAAATATATATTAATAACAAGTTACACAAAGACATGAACACTTACATAGTGTTTGTATGGAGAAATTATGTGTGTGTGTTGTGAGTGTTCGTACGTACGTATATTGTTCTTAGCGTGTTCCCAGAATTTGGGAAACGCTGTATCTGTGAGAGGTTACATATTGGCCTAAGTGGAAAAAGAGAGATTTTACCTCGTCTCCACGCGCCGTGGCGGCCCAATGCCTAAGTCGAAAAAGAGAGAGTTTTACCTCGTCTCCACGCGAGGTGGCGGCCCAAGGCCTGAGTCGGAAAAGAGAGAGAGACGAAGGGTCAGCAAGTATTTATAGCCAGGGGAGAGAGACCCCTGTTGAAGGATTAAGGAACTGAGGAGGAGCTAACCCCGACAAAATAATAAAATTATTTTATCTTTATTCAACACCTTAATTCGGCATAATCTTTCTTCATATACGCAACCGATCTCTGTAGTGTTTACACTTATTTTGTGCGCAATTTTTATTTTCTTTTAAAATCACCATTATTTATGATCCCTTCAAATAAGGTCTCTCTTAAAAGACATTAGGGAACCCAAACTATGTAATATTTCATATACGTCACAGTACGTGTGCTAGAAAAAGAAAAAAAAACTGATGCAATGAATATGCAGTAATATGATTGGCTGGTGTCAGCCATAAATACAGACTGATGTGGAGGTACATCGCCTACGCCTATTGCCTACGACTACGACGAGTACCAGTCCATTACGGCTACTAGCTAGATTGTCATACCCGGTTACAGTAGCCAAAACCACTTAGCTACTTCGAACAAATATATCCCTTTCCGGGACATATCAAAAACATATGAGCAATGTACCATGACCTGCTTAAGTTTTAATTATGGTTATATTATATCAATTGCAACGAAAAGCGATATTAAACTTTTAATAAAGATTTTTTTTAAACTTTTCACTCTGATATTTAAATTTAACTTTAAATGAGTTATTTATTTAATTTTTAATCGCGTGTAACTACAGTAGTTACTGACTGTTACTTCAGGGTGTTTATGATTCGCCGAGATCGAAAAACGGACGGACACACGTCCACTGCACTTTATTATTAGATATAGATATAGATAGAAGATTATTTGAAGAAAAAGTTTTCGGGCGGACTTTAGGCGAGTAAAAAAAAAAAATAATGCTGCAAATAATTGATGAATATTAACACTTCCATTGTTCTTTTTATTCGACGCGCATGCGTAAATCCCGAAATCGAAAAATGTATAGGCGGACGGACAGACACACTTACACTGCGCTTTATTATTATATATTTATTTTTGTCTACCAGCCTAAATGTTTGAGGAATCTTATTAAAGAAAAATGTCCACAAGAAACATGGCAGACTCGGAGTATTAGTCCACCAGAAGAAATGTAAAGAAATAAAAGAATCGATATATATATATATATATATATATATATATATATATATACAAACACCTTGTTTCTTGTTTAGGAAGGGGTTCCCGGAAATCACTCTCTCCCCCTCTCTCCCCCCCCTCTCTCTCTCTCTCTCTCTCTCTGGCCTCCGTACTAGTACTGCTGTGTTTCTCCCGTGATGTGCGCAGTCTGTGGCATTACCTCTTCATTCTGGGGGTACACGGTTGACAGTTCCCTGGTTAGGCTCCATGAATTCAAGCGTCCTACGAGGCTGGCATCCCGTTCCCACCCTTTCACTGTTGAAACCGCTAAATGTAGACGTCTCTTCTACTCCAATAGCTTCATATCTCGCACCTCACGCCTATGGAACTCCCTTCCTCATTCCTGTTTCCCTGATGACTATGATCTCCAACTATTCAAGTGTAACGTCAATCGACATCTCCAGTTGCCTTGATCTATCCTTCTCCACATCCTTTCCTCTAACACTCCTATTTGCTCTCGCTGCAAATCCTCTGTAACCCCTTGCGTGCTAGTGGCTTCCAGCCCTGCCTGTGATGAAAAGCTTTAAAAAAAAAACAAACAAAAAAAAAACAAACAAATGATAATGTATTAACAACAAAAAAGGGTTACAAAGTGACAAAGACAATGTGAAACAAATGAATGTGGAAACTTTTTGGTCCAAAGTATGTGAAGTGAGCAAATATGCATACATACGTGTGTGTGTGTGTGTGTGTGTGTGTGTGTGTGTGTGTGTTGTTCATACGTTTCCTGTGGTGGGAGACACGACCTTCCGTGAGAGATTTACATTGTTGTTGTATTAGCAGAAAAGTCAGAAGAGAGAGATAAAAAATGATCTCAGTGTATTTAGTGTTGCAGAGCGTACCCTGGTATCAGTTTCAAAAATTACGAAGAAATAACCCAACAATCACTTTAAATTTAAAGTGATAAACAATTTGTTGGATTAATAAAACGCCTATTCAATCAGTCAGTTAAGTGCCATGCATGATACAGGATTAGGCGATCATGTATCTTTTGATACATGACTGATAAGGCAGATTTTTTCCTGCAGTAGATTGTTATTTCTTTCTGTGGTAGATCAGTTTAAATAACCCTCAAAGGGTTGATAAGCCATAAAAAACAAAACAAACTTCTCAAATTACCATGGCTCTCTTTGCATGTGTTCTACAAGGTGTTTAAATTTTGTTTTGCTGTAATGAGTAGAACATGTTAAGTACTTTTTATTAAAGTACTTTATTTTTCATGCCAAACTTGGCCTACTGTTTGTGTATATGCTCATTGGCTCCAATACACAGGAAACCAAGCTTTTAATAACTCCTTGAAGTTAAGTGCATTCTTTTATACATCTTGTTCAAGAAGAATAATTACCATTTCTAAAATTATTCTGTTTGTTCCTTCCTGCATTCGATTGCAAGGAAAGTTGGCTCACTGTGCTGAGCCAGAAAATTTTTCCCATCAGAATCCATCTTGCACATTTATAAACCTCCCGTTCATCAAAGCATTGAATACTGTTGCCATATCTGGTCTGGCGCTCCTGTTATATATCTTGAGATTCTTGCAAAAACCAAAGATTATTCTGTAATGTAAACAGTCCTGGACTGGCATTTTCACTACACTTTCCCACCTCTGTGACATGGCTTCCCTCTGTCTTTTCTATAAATATTTTCAAGTGAACTGTTCTTTTGAGCTTTCCTTCTTGACTGCATGAATTTCAGCATACTACTTGATTGGCAACTAGGTCCCACCTTTTTGCTGTTGAACTAGCTATACTTAACCATAAGTTCTATTCGATTTCTTTTCTTGCATTTCTCCCCTGTGGAACTATCTTCCAATTTCTTGCTTCCCTGCTAATTTCAATCTTCAAAGATTTAAATACAATGCCAGTCGCCATATACTGACTTCCTGAAACCTCTTCTTTTATTGTCCTTTATCCTTACTAAAATCTTCTCATTCTCTTTCACTCCCTTTAACCCCTTGCATCTTAGTGGCATTATTGCCTAGTTTGGGATGAAATGATTTTTTAAAAAAAGTTAATTATTAAGTAATAACTAAAAGGAAAATATTCTGCATGTTTGTCAGTAAATCTGTTACATTTTTTGACCGAGTGCTTGCTTAGTCACTAGTGCTTCCTGAAGTGAATTCTGGCAAGATTCAAATCTGTAATTTGGAACTAGCAATGCAAAGAACATATCTATTAGACCTGTATTTTTTTGTCTTTTTATCCCTTTAGGATGTGAGCAGTCATGGCTCTCCCTAACTTCCTATCCTTTGTAACTTACTTTTCTTCCCAGTCCATGTTCTACTGTCAATTTACACAAGCTTATTAGGTTGCTGCAGGTTTCATCAATTTTTGTTGCGAGGTGTGGACATTTTTCAGTAAATATTTAATGTCTCCTGAAACATTTGTCCCATAAACAATATTTGGCGGCCTTATGTGTGTCCAGGTAAAATAAGTTAGAAAAATATGGAATTTAAACAAATGGCAATTATATGAATGTATTAATAAAAGGAAATGACATTAATGTGTACACAGTTGAGAGGAAAGGAAAAGACATTAAAAATCTATTAAAAATCTATTAAAAATCTATTAAAAATCTAGCTATTATAAATTTGCTTGTTTCTGTGTATGATACAAGTGTGTGTACACATGTGTGCATGTGCATGTGCCTGAGAGTTCAGTGGTCCAAGGATACAAATGTTTCCCCAGCAGAATTCCTTTATCTATTTCCTGCTAGATCTTGGAGCAATTGGAAGAAAAAGAAAGATAAGCCATAAAAAACAAAAAAAAAAAACCCAAATCAATAACATCAAAAAATCGATCTTGCTATATTACAAAATTGCTCCAATATATAAAATATATAAGTTACTAACATATAAGTTACCAAACTTGACCTGATACTAATGAACTTCATCATATTTCATTTTTTAGCAGAGCCAATTTTTTAATAAAATTCTGTGGGGGGCTACTCCACCTTGTCTACTAAGACACCAGCTAGGTGGCATTCTACAATAAAAGGAAAATACATAAACAAATTTCTTGTTCTTTTTTACTCAAAGATGTACTAGTAACAACACAGCACTCTTCTGATCTGGAAGACACTTCCCATGCAGCAGACTACTTAATTTCAACCCAGCCATGTGGTGCATAACACACACTCACACTACAGCTAAGCACATAGATGTTTTCTTTCCTTTTTTAAGCTATTTATATGCACTTAAAAATCATTTTTCTCTTTTTCTTCTTTCATGTGGATATGTGGGTGATATAATGGATAGCAGTTCAGAATAAGAAATGAAGAGCTAAGTTCAAATTCCGATTGGGTTTGTTATATTCACCTATGTGCAATCACCCTTGAGAAAGGTATAAATACATCACCCCCAAGCTATGGGTTAAATAGTAGGACTTGAAAAATCATTGTTATTCTCAAAAAATTATTAATGCCATATTCACTCACAAAAGAATTGTGGTTACAATCCAGAATTTGTTTTGACTTTAAATAAGCCACAAAGGGTTGATAAGCCATAATAAACAAATCAATCAACAATGTCTTCTTTTGTGAGCAATGAGTGAAAAAAAAAAAAACTCAAGAGATGGAGTCGAATATTACTGCCTTTGTGACATATTTGTTGCTTGCGGTCTAAATTCCTGGCCATGCAGGAAGAGTGAACAATTCTGGATCCTAACCCAACTTTTTTCAACAAATTCACAGCCACATCCAGCCACTAAACTTCAAGGCCCAAGAAGCCCTTCATCCAAATACAGCAGCCATATGGAAGGCCCCCTTTTGAAGTGAAGTATTTTTGTCTAAGTATACCATTTTCCATCTTTGGAACTTTTTGGGTATTTACACTTTTTATGTAAATTAACACTACTGAATACGAATGCATCTGTTTATATGTGTTTGGGAATTTAGCGATGATCTTACATGCATGTCGTAATATTCTTCTTCTTTGAAAGTGCGTTTCTGCCCCCTGAAGCTTAATTTGATTTATGGTGTTGTTTGTAATGGAAAAGAAGGGTTTTCATTTTTCATGTGCATGAATATATTCATCTTTTCTTTATTTCATCAATCTTGTTATTGGCCTAAAATTTCATATTTCTGACACACAATACGCTATCATGTATGGCCAGGATAACCTGTAATAGGTCGTTTTTTTTTTTTTTGCAATAAACTTTTTTTAATTCTCCTCCTGTGCCTTCTGAGTCATGTGTTCCACTAATGTTGCTACTCCTTTTTTTTTCCAATAATATTAGCTGAACATTTATGAATTTATAAATGAAACAGCAAAAAAATCTATTCTTATATTAAGAAAGAATTCATATCAGTTCAAGTAGTTTATCTACTTTGGGATCATATTAAAAAACAATATACCAAGCACTTGTGTTAATAAGTTTCACGGTAATAAACCAATCGTGAGATGCTCACAATAGACCTATTCAGAACGTGTGATAATCAGTTCATTACTGTGAAAATTTTATTAATGTGAGTGCGGGGTAGTATTCATTTTTTTAAAAGATCCACAAAAAGAAATACACAACATACACACTATATATCGCTGTATCTAAAGGATATTTAAAACATATATATGTCTGGACCCGCTTTCTTGTCAAGCGAGAAGCGGGTCCAGACACCTTAACTCTACATAACTTAAAAAATTACGTTAGGGGTCTCGGCTCTCGCTTTTGAAACATGAGAACTCTTATGTAGCGAAGGAATCATATTTTTAAAAACTAAAAATATTATTATAATATATATATATATATATATATATATCACATACACACATATATATATATATATATATATCACACATATATATATACGCATATATATATCACACATATATATATACACATACACACACACACACACACACACACACATATATATATATACCAGGTATAATTATATATTTGTTCCCCACTGCTCAATGCTATTTGAACTTGCATGCGTGTAATGATTGTCAGAAAAAAAATATTTTGATTTGTGTTAACATTAGCTGGTGTTTGTCTAAATTGTATTTCAGTTGAAGGTTTAACAATTTATATATATATATATATATATATATATATATATATATATGTAGCATTTTTGCTCTAAGTAATCTAAGTATTGAGCATTTTACTTAATAGCTTGCCTTTTAGGTCTTTTTCTTTTTTCTTATTTCATTTTTAGACCTTTTTTCTTTTTTCTTATTATTCATTGCTTGGTATTTAGGTCTTTTGGCTAGTTGTCTGTTGGTTCCACCAAAGGTTTCAGGTTTTCTTTAATATATATATATATATATATATATATATATATATATATATATATATATATATATATACCCAAGTGTGGGATTGGTATATATGGAGTAAATTCCAATAACCAACAATTATTATTCTTTAAAGAGTGCTCAATACAGAGTAGAGCAGATATAATCATTTATTTAAATATTATAACATAAATATGTTATAAAATCACTACAAAAATAGCCATTTTGTTTCAACACTCCCAGTATCTTATCAAGTGATGATGTTGAATGTAGAATAAATGGTTTTAAAAAGTTCCAAATTCATCAACGGTCCTTCGCTAGGGGTAAATGCTGTAACATAAGTCAGAATGACCAATCCGTGGTCAGGTTTTTTGAATCACCATATACTTGCGTTTTGATTGGTCATTCTGACTTATAAGACACTGAGAGTGTTGAAACAAAATGGCTATTTTTGTAGTGATTTTATAACATATTTATGTTATAATATTTAAATAAATGATTATATATATATATATATATATATATATATATATTTTTTAAATTAATATTTCATTCTTCATATAACCCCAAATTAATGTCATAAGGTTAATATTTGGGTTTAATTTTATAAAGCTTATTCCCTTTAAGACAAATACCTCCCACCCTTTCGCTGGCCCCCTTTCGCCTGACTGAAACATTGAAATGGATAAATTCTGTATTAGTTTTTCAACTGGTGTTTTTTTTTTTATCTTTCACACTTAAATTTCTATTTCTGACATGAACTCAGTCCATGCTAGGATTGATGAGACAGACGACACATATCTTCGTCTGCCGAAATAGGCTATTCCTCATATGAGGTGATTTTGGATTTTATTGTTTATTAATTATCTGCTCTGTAATAATAAATACATTGAGCTCTTTTTGTGGATCAGTTTTAATATTTTATTACTAGGATCCACTTGTATTATGTACCAATGGATTTGATACCTTTAATATATATATATATATATATAAAAGTGGACATGAAAGTCAGCACTTAGAGGCCTCTAAGTGCTACTTTTTTACAAACTAAATAAACGTTAAAATCCTTTTAGTCTTGCATATTGACTATTGATCCTGAAGATGAACAATGATTTTCAAAAGAAAATATATATATATATATATATATATATATATATATATATACATATAAAGTGGACACCGAGTCAAAACAGAGTGGCGACAGTCTGTTTCATGTTTGAACGCAATTTTCAGTCTATGTAAATATGTAATATGCTATGAGCTGAAGATTGCATTCAAGCGGGAAACGGACTCACCACTTGGTGTTGACCTCAATGTCCACTTTTATATTTACATATGCTGTATCCCTGATATTGAGAAATTTTACCTATAAATATAGCATACCTTAAAACTATATTTTTTTATTGTGTGTGTGTGTATGTGATGCCCGTGACTTTTCTATAAATACTTTCATGGTAATTGTCCTGATAAACTTTCCTCTCTGCCATCTTGACTTTCTGAATTTGAGCACAGTACAAGATTGGCAGTTAGGTCTCATCATTTTATAGTTTAAATGGCTAGATGTAATCGTAAGTTCTATGCTAGCAGTTTCTTCTCTCACACTTCTTGCTTGTGGAACTCTCTTTCAACCTCTTGCTTTCCAGTTAACTTTGATCTTCAAAAATTGAAATGCTATGTCAATCGTCATCTTCTGTCTTCTTGATTCTTGTTCTTTTATTGTTCTCTCTCCTTAATGGTGTTTTTGCTTTTCTCATATTCTCTAACACTCAGTAGCCTCTTGTGTCTTAATGTCTTTATTGCCTTGCTTGGGGTGAAATGATTAAATGTAGGTATGTATGTATAATGAATAGTATATAATGATAAAAAAAAAAAAAGGATTTATAATCTACACTTATAATCAAAATAGAAGCTTTCGTTTTAAGAAAAACTAACATCATCATCATCATAAAAAGTTTCAGTTTCATGGAAAAATCATCACCATCATTATGAAGATGAAAATCTCATTTTCATGGACAATTCATCAGTTGATGGAAATATGGAAATTTTAATTTGTTCTGTGAAAAGCAATATAATTTTGGTTTTCTTTTGAAAAGAGACGTGAGATGCATAGGAATCTCGTATTTAGCATAATTAAAATTGGAGGAAAAAAAGATAAATTCTATGATAAAAAAAAAAACACGAATGAAAAAATAATCATTATTATAAGCAATTGAAAGGCAGGAGTTGAATCATCATCATTATTATAATCAAAATAAAACCTGTAGTTTAAAGGAAAATCATCATCATCATTATAATAATCAAAATAAAACCTGTAGTTTAAAGGAAAATCATCATCATCATTATAATAATCAAAATAAAACCTGTAGTTTAAAGGAAAATCATCATCATCATTATTATAGTCAAAATAAAAGCCCCATGTTAAAAGATGATGATCAGTATAATCAGAAGAAAAATTCACTATTTAAAGAAAGTCATCATTACAGTTAAAATAATAGCCTCATATTAAAAGATCATCATTATCATCATCAGAATAAAGGCACAATTTAAAGAAAAATCATCATCATTATAATCAGAATATCACTTGCAGTTTGAAAGAAAATCATCATCATCATCATCATTATAAACAGAATGAAAATCATCATTATAATTGGAATGAAAGCCACATTTGAAAGAAAATAATCATCATCATCATTACAATCAAAATCAAAATTGAAGTTTAAAGGAAAAATATCATTAAATTAGAATAAAAAATAAAAATTAAAAAAAATAGTAATCATTATAATTAGAAACAAGACCAGTTTAAAGCAAAATCATTATCTTCATTATAGTCAGAATCAAAGCCAGTTTAAAGTATAATAATAATAATAATAATAATAATAATAATCATCATCATCATCATCATTATAATTAAAACACAAGAATAAACCATATATGAGAAATCATTATCATCTTCTTAACAGGTTATCATTTTACAATGTTGTTTTTAAAACATTGTAATCCCTAAAATGTTTAAATATTATTTTCTGCAATCCCTTTTAATCAAATATTAATTTCATTTTATTTGTATTTTATGCATAAAAAAAAATATTGTCACTGACTAAACAATAAAAAAGTTTCATTCTAGTTTGAGAGCATTTAATCCACAAAGAGGAAATTCACTGTCGATGGCTTGCAAGATCAGAACTGAGAAAAACTGTATTAATGAACCAAACATATAATAAAATTTATTGTTTTGGTTTAACTAAATAGATGAGGAAAAACTGAATTGTCTATGAATTCTAACGTCTTTATTTTTGTATTTTGTCATTAGTTAGGAAATGAAACAAATGGTTGATTGCAGAAAGAATTTTTGTGCTTTGTTATTATTTAATATATTTATTGAACAATACCAACTCAGGCACAAAGCCTTCTTTATGGTGTGCTCAATAAAAAGAAAAGAAGCATTACTGGTCTAGATGATTAAATATTTACTTGACAATATCAACTCTGTTATAAGGATCATAAAGACTGATTCTTATAGAGAGGGCCAGATTATGGTATTTTGGGGCTCCTAGGCTAATGAAATGATGACCCCCCCCACACACACACACACACCTCTAACTTGCCCACACTTGTCTTGAATATTTTTTACTTGTGATATATTCTAGTGACATTTACATAGCTTGAAGTAAACTTGTTGCAAATTCTTTAAATAAACTAGAATAGCTATTTTTTGTCAATAAAAATATTCTTTAAGAAATACCACTATTTTATTATTATATTATATTATTATTATATTATATTATTATTATATTATATTATTATTATATTATATTATTATTATATTATATTATTATTATATTATATTTATTATTATGTTTATTATTATATTATGGCAAACCAAAATAACACACCTTTCAACACAACTGTAGTAAAAACAGATTTTTATAGCCAGCATTATAACAATAAAACAATCAAAATAAATATGAGTTTGTAATATTGATAGAATTTCAGTTTATTAAACTATTTAGAATTTATGACATCTAGAAAATTAAAATTACTGCTTTATAAAAATTTCTAAGATTTAAATATTCTGAACTAAAATCAAAGATGTTATCTACTTGAAACACAATGACACAAACTAAAACATTTTTTTTTCTTTGCTTTGCTTCCTGCAAAATTAAATAAATGAGTTTGTCATATTGATATCATTTTAATTTATGAAACTATTTAGAAGTTATAACATAAGATTTGAATCAGCCCACAATAAAGAAAAAGGCAAAAAGGTGTTTAAATATTTAAATATAAGATCTTTTATTTTTAGTTTTTTTTTTACAATTAAATTTTTCTTTGCAGGTATGAATGTTAAAGTTCTTATATTTGTCAAGATACAGTCCTTTCCTTGCAGTTGTTTTCCAAGATGAAAAGAAATAATTGTGATTTCCTTATGTGTGTGTGCGTGAGAAAGAAGAGGTGAGGAAGAACATGAGAAGGAAAGTGTAAGTGTTCCATAGCTTGTTGAGGAACATGTGTGAATGTGTAAGGGAATTTCATTTGCGTCAAGTGTCATGACCTGTGACGTCTGTCTCTCCTTATGGTTTGTCTGTCTGGAAACTTTTCTTAAATACCTGGTAGGTCTATGTAACATAACTAGGGTCCACATAAATAAGGGTGTGTCACATTGATATCATTTCAGTTTATGAAACTATTTAGAAGTTATAACATCTTGTTGTAGATTTGAATAACTCCAAATAAAGAAAAAGGCAAAAAGGTGTTTAAATATTTAAATATAAAATATTTTTATTCTCATGCTTTTTTTTTTACAATTAAATTTTTCTTGGCAATTATGAATGTTAAAGTTCTTATATTTGTCAATACACAGTCCTTTCCTTGCAGTTGTTTTCAAAGATGAAAAGAAATAAATGTGATTTCTTCATGTGCATGAGGGAGAAGGAAGAGGTGAGGAAGAAAGTGAGGCGGAAAGTGTAAGTGACCTGTAACTTGGTGAGGAAGATGGGTGAATTTGTAAGAGAATTTCATTTATGTTGAGTGTCATGATCTGTGCCGTCTGTCTCTCCTTTTGGTTTGTCTGTCTGGAAACTTTGCTTAAATACCCTTCAAAGGGATCACGAAGCATGTCTTTTATTGTTGGTGGGAACAATGTTAAATATTTATTTTAGAAACATTAATTATTTAACCAGAACAATGCACAGTCCTCCAACTCAGAAAAAAAATTTTTCATTTGCTGTTTGAATGTCTTGGTGTTTATTCCTGTCTTTGCTCTGCAATCTACAAAAGTAAAATCATCTACATATATAAAACAGAGAATGTCTGTGTGTCTATCTGTCTGTATGATATCTTCTCACTTGAGATCCATCCAACCAATTTTGACCAAACTTGGTACATACATTGTACAATGTAAGAGATAGGTTCTTAGCATAAAAAATCAATAATTGTTTTTAAAAAATCAATAAAGCTGATCAAAAATCAATAAATTCAATTTTTTTACTCCGATTTTGTTCAAACTCAGTATCTAGGTTACTTATATCATAACGAGCTCAACAATACCTAGTTTTTATTTCTACGCCACTGCATTTACTGAAAAACTGCAAAAAATGAAAAATCAATTTCAACACAAATTTTAAACTAAAAACTCCCTCAGTTTTCAAGCAATCTAATACAAATTTCACTCAATTGTAGCCAACAATAAGTTGATTGTTTAACAGTCATTTAACTTGATAATTGAGTCCACTCATATAGTGAAAACCCTCGCAAAATAGTGAAAAATGGTGATTTTTACTGGTTTCTTATTTTTCATTGATATTTCAACCAATTTTCATCAAACTTAATTGCTTTATAAATGTATCCCCTTTTACATTCCTGGTAGCACACTGACAAATTGAATTTCAAAACTCTAAAATAATTGTGGTCTGAAGTGGGTCTTCGTGTTGCCTATTTTACCCCTTCATGTGCTCTGCTAACTTCGATTGAATAAATACAGACGACTTCTGTTATATCAGTAACTGCATTAATTCAAAATGTTTTTTTAATGAAAGTACTTTAAAGTTACATCTAAACATGCTTCTGTTTTGCTCCATTCTAATTGAACGCTTTTTCTGATCGACCAACTGGGTATGGTTGCTAGTTACTTTATAAAAGCTTGAAGGGTCTTAGGCTGCAGCCTATACTAGCCTAAAGGATAATCCTACCTTGATTATAGGGTACTCTTTATAAAGAGTGATTATTCTCTAAGGGTTTTACAATATATCAGATTCTTACTTTATCATTTCTCTTTTAGATTCTTGATGTCCTGGGTATGATGATAAACTACATCCAGCAGCAAGGCCTCTGATCGGTAAGTTTTGAGGAGCATGGAACCACCTTTTAATTGCTGTTGTCCCCAGGCCCACTCTGATCTGGGGTGGTAGTACCTGGTAAGGTCCCAGCTATGAGCAAATAGTTAATCCACAAACTATGATCAAACACTGTGAAAGTATAAAAGATGTTTATAGTATAAATATCATTAATACATTTTGGAAAAGTAAAAAGATTACCAGCAATACATTTTTTGAAAAAGACATTACTAATGCTCCCAAGAAAATTAAATTTCGGCATTAAATGACCCATGAGAAGTTGATATGTCATTAAACAATCAAATCAAATAAAATCAAAGCTCCCAAGAAAATTAAATTTCGGTATTAAATGACCCATGAGAAGTTGATATGCCGCTAAACAAACAAACAAAATCTCAGATTCTTATTTATTTTTGATGATTAATTCTTTTTCTCAATAAATGTTGTTTCATTTTATTCTTTCCGTATTAATGAATTCTCTCCTTACTTTTATTCATTTGTTTGAAATGATGGCTTAATATTTTCTAACAGAAGTCTTCATGCAATATATCGCTGACCAAATCAAGGATCAAGGAATTGATCATCACACACATATGACACGCACTTGTAAAGTCAGATAAATAAAACTAGCTAACTCACAATATTTTAAGCTTGTAGCAGAGGGGCTACAATTTGTAATCAATGTATTTGTAACACAACTGACAGGGGGCCAGAGTGCGTACTACTCTTGAAACCTCCAACCTGCAATACTTTGTGACCCTCACTATCTTACCAACATTTGCTTTTTTCTACCTACACGTATATACATTACAAACTAAGCACAAATGACTATTAAAGGATGAAAAATTATTTTTTTTGTCCAAATGTGTGAATTTGTTTTGTTCATGATAAGTCTAAAAAACAAAACACGAGATAAAAATCACAATTTTTTATCCAGAATGTTGAATGTGTTAAAATTATTCAACCTTTTAAGAAGGAAAATGTCAAGTTGATGTTAAAAATTGCTGCAAAACATTGTTTATTTAAGATGGAATGATCTATTATGACATGTCTCTAATTTGTATTTAGATACACTATATTTATTTTGAATTTTTCTACTTGAATTGTTCACCTATACTGCATATGATCCATTATTGTATATAATCAAGTTACAACAAAAACTGTATCTTATATGAATACTACCTTATGAAAAGTGATATGTAGTAGAGTTGCCGTCCCTGTATCAGGAATTAAGGGGACACAAGAAACGTGCACTGACCCTGATTCCCATCATATGTTGCTATATTTGGTTTGGGTGTATATTGGTCTTGTGTAATGATAAAAAGAAAATGCATAGTGTGTTGATAAATACAAAATAAATCTTTATATAATACAATACAGAAGGATGAGATGAAAGTTGAAATCTCAAGAGTTCCTGGTGCATGAGAGAGAGAGAGAGAGAGAGAGAAAGAGAGCGTGAGAGAGTGTGAGAGAGAGAATGTGTGTGTGTGTGTGTGTGTGTGTGTGTGTGAGAGAGAGAGTGTGTGTGTGTGTGTAAGTGTGTGTGAGAGAGAGAGTGTGTGTGTGTATATGTGTGTGAGAGAGAGTGTGTGTGTGTATGTATGTGTGTGAGAGAGAGAGAGAGTGAGAGAGAGAGCATGAGAGAGAGTGTGTGTGTATGTGTGTGTGTGAGAGAGAGTGTGTGTGTGTGTATGTGTGTGTGTGAGAGAGAGAGAGAGAGTGTGTGTGTGTGTGTGAGAGAGAGAGAGAGAGAGCGTGCGTGTGTGTGTGTGTGTCCAGGATAAAATAAATATATATGTGTCTGTATCCAAATGTAGTAGCCACCTGCTTAACAGTGTGGGTGAAGGAAAGTATGTATATTTTTAAATGTAGCAGTGGGCTGCTTAAAACTTGATGAAAGACAGAATGTATGTTTTTAAATGTAGCATGATGGTGTAGCCCTCTAAAGTCACCAGCAAATCATGCAAATATTGTATTTTGTCTCTGGATTTGTTACAATGACTGCATCATTGTAGAATGGATAAAATTAATTTATAGATTCTGATTTAGGTTGAGTTTCAATCTTGTTATATACATATCCACTGATCCATTTCTGATTGGCTTGCAGCCTTATATCCTGATTATGAAAACTTTCTGATTGGTTGGTCAAAATATGGCTTTGTGGCCTGATGATTCTAAATATACATCTATTTTTAGAGACTGTGAAATTTTGGTCTCCTTGTCATTATTTATTTTTATTCATTTATTTTTCTATCACTACAGAAACTTCAAGGAAAATATAAACAAAAGTGACACATACTTAAAATCAGATAGAGCCAGTTTAAATTTCTGGGACACAGTGAAGCAAGAAGGCTTGGAAAATTTGACATTCACAGGACTTACTGAAGGTAAGGGGGCAGAAGGAAATGATCTTGAAAAAGTGGATGACAGAAAAGAGAGTAGGAGAGATAGTAAAAAGGCAAATATTGATAAGGATAGGAAGTTGTGAAGAGCCATGATCGACCATGATCTGAAGAGACACAGCACATAAAAGAAAATTAACATAACGCACAGAGTATATATAAATTTCTAAAATTTAGGAGATTTCAAAAATGTACTAATAATACACTTGTGATGTGAGTTAAAGTGTAATTATTGCAATAATATCCCAAGGAAGCTGGTCATACCTATGTTTGAAATTTTGTCATTAACTATCAGACTAACTGGTTAGATTCTGAAAGAAGGTATAATTTTTTTTTAGTTTACTTACTACTAGTGATTTTCCAAGCGTACCTCAGATGTAGCACAAGGCCGAAAGTATTGGGCACCCAGTGAGGATCAAACTCACTGCTCAGTCGTAATTGTTCTAGCGAGACAAACTTGCTAACCATTTACACCACCTCGAGTTGCCCTGGTTTACACTACTTATTACCATAAGAATAAGATTGAAGATGGTATATGAAAAAAAATAAACAGATGCATATTAATTGGGACGTATTGGGACAGACGAAGAAAGATTTAGAGAGATAATGAAAATGATAGCAAGAAAAAAGCTAGTTTTAATAATTTTGCGTTCGTAAAATATTTTTGAAAAAAATAAAAATATAAAAATTGACTGATTTCTTAAAAACAAACTTTCTTCCAAGTTCAGTTTATAAAATACATGACTTTGCAGATGCCGAATATATTTGAAACCTTTCCTCGCGTAGCAGTTTGTTCACACACATTTATTAAAAAAAAAAATATAACGAATCTGTAAAATGACAATTTTGGAATTTTTATTTCTTTTTCTCTTGAGTATTCCTCAAGATTCTCTAAATAAATAAAATAGCAACGCTGCCGGTAGTTCCCCCTATTGGTCGTTGTCCAAACCAAGGGCAAGTAACTGTGTATGTAAATAGCCAGTCACTGTTGTTTGTCTTGTTAGTGGGTGGAAGTGCATCAACGCATCCACACTCACTTTGTATAAAAGAGGGATTTTAATTGAGATTTTTTTTTTTTTTTGGAGACAATTTTTTTTGTCCCCTCCCCCCTTTTTATTTTTTTTTTTATATGCACAACTTTCTTCCTGTTTATTATATTTTCAGTTATGTGACTGTTTTTGTTTTATTTTTCTTTCTGACGAAGAAAAGAGAACTGCAATACAACGGAAAAAAGATGTGGGTCCAATCACTTATACCACCAGACCAAACTACTAAATGATTGATATTTTTTTCTGTTTAGCAAGAAAAAAAAAAAAGAAACAAATCTTCACGTGCACGTAAATTGTTTTATAAATCTCCAAAGACTGTTTTTAATTAAAAAAAAAAAAAAAAAAAAATAGCTAAACACATCACTGAACGGACATTTAGCCAAAAAAAAAAAAAAATATGAACCCTTAAAAAAAAAACACGTATTACTTTCTATTTTAGTTTGATTTCATTCCCGTAATTTCTACTCTTTGCTTTTTTAATCTTAAAAGAAAACATTTAAATATCGAAAAGACGGTTGACGACAATAATTTAGAAGACAGAATCACAACATATTAATGGTCGTTCAGTTGTTAACAGCTCCTACAGAAAGTGTTCCGCATCTTTTGGCAACCCCGACCCCAACATTTTTATTCTCTTCTCCCACGCGAACATCAATTTCCGTATCTTCCCCAGAACCTCCATTTTTGCGCTCCAGTGTCAATGGGGTTTCCTCTTCTTCTGCCTTTCTATCTCTATCATCGCCACCCTCATTGCGGGTGGACGGCCTCAACTCTAACCACAGTGCTCAACCATCCACAAAAATCCTTTTTCCGACCGACCTGCCGTCATCACACATGGAGGCCCGATGTTCCCCGGGAGACTTACTCGGACCCCTGGGCCTCTTCGTCCAAGCACTTCTTGCCTTCCTTGCCTTTACTACCCTAATAGGTAAGTTTAAAAATAAAATAATTTTTAAAAAAATGTTTTACTACATTTTTTTTTCTCATTTTTATCACTTTTTTTTAATTGTCAATTATTGATGAAAGAGTCGAATGCTCCTCATTAGAAAATATCTACCTGGCACAGCTAGTGATCCCTATCTTTTTTTTTAATTAAGTGTATTAGGATTTTTTCTGTGTTAATCAAAAAAAAGGTATTTCTTAGTCATCTTTGATTAGTCTTTTTTTTAAATTTTTTTTTTTTTTACTTCCAATTGCTTTTAATTTTACTTTTCATTCCAAGCTAAATCCGATTGTGTGTGTAAATAGAGACCCAAAGAAATAATGTATAAATGGCAAACTCTTGTGCGGCAAATACAATAAATAAATGACATGGAATTTTTATTATTATTTACTATATACAACAACAATATACATTGATTGATCTTTTTTATTTTTTGTAGATGCATTGTTGTTGCCATGATTATGGTTTCCTTTTTTAATTTTAATTTTTTTTTTTTTTTTAAGAAATACAAAAAAATTTAATTTTTGAATGCTTTTGTGTGTTTTTTTTATTACAATGTTATTTTGTAAAAATCTTTTTTTTTTTTTATCATAAATAAAATTCCACTTAAAATTCTGACATGAGAGCTCCCTCATTTTCTGTTCAAAATTACTGTACAAAAAAAGTTTTAATTCAGAACATGAAATTAAAGAATAAAAAAATAAACTGTTCTGTGGCTGAGTACACATTCAAAAATTTAAAATTTGTAAAAAAAATTTTTTTATTACTTGTTCTTGATTCAAAATTTGAATTGAGTGTGCAGCTAAAAAATTTTGGACAAGTTTTGTTAAAAATGTATAACAAAAAAAAAAGATTTCACATGATTCAATTTTATATTAAAAAACGAAATTAAATTCATTAGTGAACTGTAAAATAAGTTAATCCCTTTTATGGAAAGAAAAAACAACTTTGGAAGCACAACAATAAAAATAGGTTGGGAAATGGTGGCGGATAAGAAGCTCATATTTTCCAAAAAGCTCATAAAAAGTTTTGACAGCATAAAAAAATTAAATACGCCCCCACCCCCCAAATATAGGTTATTACAGTTACGTCATAATTTGCAAAACCTTTTTAAAAGTGTCCCCCACCCTTGTTTTTTTTTTTTTTTTTTTGCAATCTTGTCTATGAGAATAATTCTTTTGATGAGTCAGTCTTGTATCAATTTCACACTAAAATAAAAGAATTTAAAAAATGTCTCTATACGCATGGCTTAATTTTTTTTATTTTGGTTTGGGACATTAAATTAAAAATGATTTTTAAAAGATTTTTTTTTTTTTTTTTTTTTTTTTGTTCATGGGCCAGTTTGTTTTCATTTTCTTGAAGCCTTTGGCCGGGAATCAAGTGACAAAAATCTCCTTAAATGTCCAGAACTTCATTAGCAACTGTTTTTTTAATTAGTCTCTCTAGTCTGACTCCGTAGTAGATTCACTTATTTTGCTTTTTGAAATTTACTTTGTCAAAGAATCCTTTTAAAACTGGGGGATGTGGTTTCGAGTTATTTGGAAATGGATTTTTTTTGTCTTCTTTAAAGACAGAATTTCATGCTCAAATTAAATAAATATAAAGATAATTACCAAACCAATCATAGTCGACAATTTATTTGTTTTTTTTATTCCTGCTTTACGCAAAGTTATGATGACATCTCCTCATATTTGTCATGCTGCAGTCGTTTTGTTGTAGGAGACATTCTCATCTTGTTTTTCCAGTTATTTTCATGTAACTTAATCAAATACAGCTTTGATTTTAAAAAAAAGAAAAAAAAAATTTATTAGTTTTAAATTTTAAAATGTTTTAGATTTTTAAATTTAAAGACTCCTTCGGTTTTAAGCGTAAAAACTTTAGTTTCAGATTCTCATTGTCAATAACTTTTTCCCCCTTTTTCAAACAATAAAGATTAAGATTAAGAATCATGTCAAAATAAAATCGCAAGTTAAAAATAGTTTTAACTTTGTTTTTGCGGCAATTCATTTTTCTTCTCAAAAGCAGAAACATTTTAACTCCAAATGATTTCATTAGTGTTGTTAATCGCTTATTTTACTAATTAAAATTAATGAATAGAAGCAATTCGCCTCAAGGCGTTGTTTAGAAATAAAAATGTTTGTCCTATTTATTAATTGCTTCACCTCACATTGCAAATGCGACTTATTTTTACAGAATAACTTCTTTTTACCAAGTTTTCTAAAAACTAAAAATGTTTTTCCTGCTTATTGTCAGTGCTATTTTCGAAGATATATTTTTTTTTTTTTAGGATTTAAAAAAATTATAATTTAGGCATTATTCTGCAATAGGGCTTGTTAAAAAAAAAAAAAAAAAAAAACAGCGTAAAAAAAGAAAAACACATACAATAATACATTTCTTTCTTTTCACTTTAGTTTTGTCTATGGTTGCATTGATTTCACTGTCTTTCCGTTCTAGCGAAGAGAAATTCCTGGAATGTCTGTTATGTTGTTGTTTTTTTTTCTGCTTCGAAGTAAATATCTCTTAGTCTTATGAATGTGAATCTATGAAGAACAATAATAACATAACCCTTTTTTTTGTCTGCGACGGAGGAAGAAAATATTTATTTTTAAATTTATTAAAGAACTTAAAATCCAAACAAACAAAGGCTATGAACTAGTAAATAAAAATCCTTCCAAAGATTGATATTTAATTTGAAATTTAACTTGGTCACGAAATATTCTTTTTAATTTAGTTCTGGTAATTAAGTACTAATTAAATTTTTAAACGAGGTTTTGTTTTACATGTACTAAAATTAAGAGACTGGAACTGCTTTTTTTATTTAAAATAAAAACAATCTATTTTTCTTTGAGTTCAATTATAGTTTATTTTAGAGAAAATACTTGGTTTATTTTTATTTTATTTTTTAAGTGTGCTTTCGTAGACTAGAATTATTTTTTATGAAAAATTACTTTTAATTACAAATCACATGTAAAAATTTGCGCAAACACTTGTGTGTGCGGTAAAACAAACAAAAATTTCGGTGAATAAGTAAAAAAAAAAAAAACACCTAAAGGAATTGAATGTAAATTGAAATCTAGCGTGTATTTGATAGGATTGTTATTTATTTAAAAAATAAGTATTTTCTTGCAAATTGCAATCTTCTCATTCTATTTTTCGAGACACGTGGAGTTAAGTGTAAGAAGAAGAAGCAACAACACGCAGAATTGTGATTTCACATTCCTTCCTTCCTTTTTTGTATCTCGACCAATTTCTTCTTTTCCCCAATTTCAATCCATTGTTTTCAGACAATTCAATTAAATCATGTATTAGAGAGAGAAAGAAAGAAAAAACTGATATTAACACTTCTCTACTCTACAATACTTGGGAGGAAGAAAATGCGTGGAAGATTTTTTTTTTTTTTTTTTACATTTTTACAAATAAAATCATTTTTTTACTCAATGGCAGTAAATTTCTATTTTTATTATAACTAAAAAGATATATTTTTCTTTGTTACTTCATACTAGTTTTAATTTAAATGTTTTAAACTTTTATCTACTTGCCTACTTTATTTACGATACATACCCTCACCCCTTGTTCTTCTTAATTATTGTGGTATTTCAAAATAATTACTAATTAGTAATTCAAGTAAGTACACTGCAGACGTCTCTACGGTTTATTTTTTTGTGAGGTGGGGTAAGAAAAATTTAAGTATTTTCGTATGATCAGAGTTTTTACTTTGGTATATAAGTGTTTATATATTTTTTATTTCTAAATCATCCTTTCATTGGATTAGTTTTTTTGTTGCTTAAATAGTGGATTGGTGATTTGTTTATTTTTAACCGCCTCATCATCATAACCAAAGTGCTTTGTAGACACGTGATTTCAACCTAAAAATCCTTCCATGCTGTGGAAAGAAAGAAAAAAAAAACTACAAGCGGCTTTTAAGTAATGAGTCTGCTAGCTAGTGTGTAGTACTACTAAAAAGCATTTTTCTTTCTATCTTTGAACATATAACTCCGTGTCAGAGCAAAGAACTGATGGCATTCCAGCCAGACATTTTACTTCAAAAGCAGTTGATAAACTTTAAGTAGTTTTCTTTTTCATTTTCAGACTACCTAAAAAACACACCTTCACACATTAATTCTTGTTAGTTAAAAAAAAATGTGAGCATCAACCATAATCAACTCTTGTTTACTTGAGTGAATATTTTCTTTTCTATTTACGGAACTGTGGATGTGCGTTTTTGTGGTATCGGCTCGAGAAAGAACTGAGTTCGAATTCCAACCGGGTTAATTACATTTATTTACGCAGAGATGCCATTGCGAAAGGTAGACTTTATTTCTTCTCCACTCAGCTATGGATTGAAATAGATATCAGGACAGACTGGCTCCTATAGCCTTGGCTGGCAACCAGTCTACCGCAGAAAGAAACGGTAACCTACTGCGGAAAATCTCTGCATAAATCGAAAAAGATCGCCCAAAGCGTGTATCATGTATGGCTGTGACTGAGGGTTTTTTTGTTTTGTTTTTTAAAACAAAAAGGTTTCTTGATTAGAAGTGTGTGGTATTTAACTCCCAATCACGCCCAGCCACTCATTCGATTCTTATAATTTTTTATTGTTTTACATAACTAATTCATCTTAAAAGAACAAAAAGTTGTTTTTCTCAGAAGCTAAATCCAACGTAAACACTTAGGAGGATTCATGCATTTTTTTTCAGTTGCAATTTCTGAGTTTTCTGTTTAAAATTTAATTTGTCAAGGAGTTTTTTTTATTTTTATAAGAAGTCTCCAGAACCTTTTCTTGCAGTTTGAAATTAACTACTTTCTCTGATTTCATTTTCTTTTCTTTTTTTTTTTCCTCCCGTAGCAAAAGTATGTGTACATTATGCTTTTTACAAACCAGAATAGAAAATGTACCTCACTTCCTTTAAATGTGTTGCTTTGTTTTGGATGTGGTTAAAAACAATGCCGACTTGGTTCTGCCAATGCTAATTTCAAGAGAACACCTCCCTGTTACACAAAAGTGGAGTCAGAGGAAATATATTTTTCAAAAACTGACCTCCTAGTCAATAGGAAACAGTTGGGTAAGAAGAGATTTTAATTTTTCAATAAATATAATAAAATACAATGTATGTCCATATATCTTACTATATTTTTCAACATCAGAAGTGGTCACTGTAGAAATAGGCAATTCATTCAGCTCTGATGTAGCAGGAAAATAATTTGTAGTGATAGACAAATAAAGTTTACAATTTTTAAAAAATAGAAAACTAAGTCTGCAAACCATTTTGGTTTGTTGTAAAGAAATAAGAGGCCAAAAGGTTATCCTTCGTAAATGTAAGTGAAGGAAAGGAATACTCGGATGACTGATTGGTCACATCTATGAACCAATCAGAAATCAAGAAACAATTCTAGAATGAATTTCATTGTTCTGGGAAAAAAAGTGTAAAAATAGATGGAAATTCCCATAGTTAAAAGAATTACTACTATCAAGAAATGTTTACATACACATTTACAAGGCCTCTCTTTCATATGTTAAAGAACTTTGGCATTCAACACAAGAACTTTCTGATAGGAACTTATGAATTCTTTTGAATATTATTGTATATTTTAAGAGATATATTGCATGTACTGATAAAAATTTATATCTCTTTGTATTATGTTTGCATGCATTTTTAAAAGGCCATAAATTGGTGCATATTTGGATAAAAGATGTTTTATCCTAAGATAACCACCTGTAAATGCATAACACCCAAGTAAACCCCTAAATTGGTAACCCCATAAATTTTTATTTCAAACTTGACAAAATGCCATGACTTATGTTTTTAAATTTATATTCAACTCACAAATAAGTGGATTGTAATTTTGTAATCGTGTTTAAATATTTTGGTTAAATAGTATGAAGTCAATATTTAATACTTTAATATTTTGGTCCTTTTTGATGAAACAAATAAACTCATGATTATAAATAGAATCATTAATTAGTACATTATTATACATAGTTAATCTGTCGGAGTTAGCTCCTCCTCAGTTCTTTAATCCTTCAACAGGGGTCTCTCTCTCTCCTGGCTATAAATACTGGCTGACCCTTCTCTCTCTCTCGACTTAGGCCTTGGGCCGCTACCTCGCGCGGAGGTGAGGTAAAATCTCTCTTTTTCCACTTAGGCCAATATGTGACCTCTCACAGATACAGTGTTTCCCAAATTCTGGGAACGCGCTAAGAACAATACACATACGTACGAACACTTACAACACACACACATAATTTCTCCATACAAACTCTATGTAATAGTCCATGTCTTGGTTTAACTTGTTTTGTTATTAATATATATTTGTTTACCCATGTATATCGGTCTTGTTTGTTTTCTTTGTCTTCTTTGGACATAATTAAAGTCCTACATTCTCATGTAGCTGGACCGACCGGCAGGAAAGTTTAACCTTCTGATATCTCCTCACATCTTCACCCCCACAAATCTTCTGTGCACATGTTTTTTGTTTTTTTTATGTTTTGATTGCAAAACAGAACTGCCCAGAGAGAACTGTAGACATTAATGATTTCATAATGGTAGTTTGTGAGATTAAAGAAAAAACATATCCAAAATTCTGTGTGTGTGTGTATATATATATATATATATATATATATATATATATATATATATATATAAATTTCTATGGTACGATGACCTAGTGGGTTAGCTAGTCTGGTGATATAATTGTGAATTCATTCTCCAGTCTCCAGACCGAGTCATATAGAGTAGTTTCAGTGGAAACAGGACTAGCAACAAGTGAACAGTTAACCAAGATGAGATATTTCTAGGCATGGATAGGGTAGGCTTGCTAGATCATAAAATTTCTCTCGTGTGTGTGTATATATATATATATATATATATATATACACACACATCCAGACCAATATATTATATAAGAGTCATAAGTTAAAACCATAAAGCAATGATTTTAATGGGTTATGAGGGAAATAAAAGTAAAATCATTTGAAAATTATTTAATACAAGCTAAGAAAAAGAAATTCTGTAAAAGTGAAACCATTTGAATATGTTTATTTAATGTAGACAACAGAGAAACAAACATGTCAATTCTGTGTAAACTTCTAGCAACGTTAGTTTCCACATGGATTATTTTCATCAAGAGATTCTGAGAAAATAAAGTATAATTACTTATAAAGTTACAACCAAGAACTGTAAGAAGCTAGTAAAAATATATTTTTATTATGAAATTTGAAAATGAACTAAATACGGGACATTTGGGGTGTCTCTGAAAAATCAATACAGGACAGAGGACAAAATTATCCAATAAGACGACATGTCCAGTATATAAGGGATGTTTGGCAACCCTAGGGGTAGGAGAATGAGATCAACTGACTCCTGTAGCTTAAATAAAAGGTTCAGTTTTTTGGGGTTTTTTTTGTATTAATGTTCACCCAATACAAGGCCTGAGGCCCACTCAAGGTAGAAGGTTACTGTATGGAATTCTATTTGTATAGGAAAGGATAAGCATTAGGCATATAGATCTGAAGTACTTTAGAAGGAACTGGAAACAAGGGGTAAACTTCTACTCTGGTTCAAAAGGCCGGAGTGAACCAGATGATAGATGAACCAATCTACTCCTATTGGTGGGGAAGAGAAAATAAATAAATAAAAATAGAATAAAATAAAATAATAATTAGTGAATAAAATTTTGAAGTTCAGGCATGTCAATTAGCTCCGAATATATACGTTTGTTCGTGTGGAGTTATGGAGCTGACAGTATATTATCTATTATTTTAATGTAGAGGATATTTGAACTTATATTATCAAATAAAATTGATCAGGTAATTAACATTATTTGAACCTTTTTTTTTTTCTTCTCAAACACAAAAAAAAATATGAAGAGATATGCACAAACAAGTCCAAAATTTGGCCAGACTGTTTAGGCTAGTAAAAGATGATTACAAGCTAAAATATGCATTTACCCATTCAAAAATGAATGCACTTAAATAATTCAAATCAAGTACAGAATAAACAAAATAAAATGAAACTTATTGGAGTGGATTTTGTCAACCATAACCAACCGTTTGGCCAAAAGGAATCCAACAATTTCCTGTTATTTGGATTAACAGACATTTGGAGAAGGCCTGAGGCCACAAAGGATGAAATGTTGTGATTGTAGCAACAGACGAGAAGGACAGGAGTCTAGCCGGATAATTTACCATCTCACAAATACAAACAGAAATTAATTTTACATCTTTGAATTTTTTTTGCCAACAGAATTATTTTGTTAGTTTGAACTTTTAGATTAACAAGATAATTTTTTTTTTTTTTTCAAGATTGTGTGTGGATATATATATATATATATATATTAAAAATCATGTTTCATTAAATAATATAGACAGGTTTTGTCTATTTATTTTAAGTAAGTTCCTTTTATATTGTCTGATAAGCTTAATCACATTAATCGTTGAAAAATCCTTGAAGCTATATACATAAAACAGTTGAAACCTAACCTGAACAAAATAAATTATGAAATATCCACAAATATTCTTAAATGCCTATACGTTATAACAGAAGCCATTAGTTTATACCAATGGCTTCCCATACTTCTCATTTTTCATTCTCGCGTGGTCATGTGTGATGTCACGAGCTGCAACGCAATTTTCACTTCCTCGTCTCGTATATACGAGCTTGTCGTTACTTTGAGCTTATTCAAGCAGCAAGGGCGGACTATCATTGTAGTTTCGTCTGTGCGTTGTTTGATTTATTGAAATTGTCATTTTTGATAATGGCTTATGTAAGCTGAAAGCTTAGATTGGATTTAAACATGTATCAATATGGTGTTTTCCTTTCGTCTTTCAACAATAATGTGATTAAGCTCATCAGACAATATGAAAGGAACTTACTTAAAATAGACAAAACCTGTCTATATTATTTAATGAAACATGCATTAGTGAAAAATTGCTGCCGAAATATACACACACTATATATATATATATATATATATGTATGTATTATGAAATGGACAAAGTCTGACAATTATTTTAAGACATTTTTATGTTTAACATTCTTTTTATAGATACAAATATTTAAGTAAATGCTCTGTTTATAATAAACGGTATTAAACAACATTTACTGTCCTGAATGTCCGAGAAATTTTCATAGAAAATATTTGTCCTCCGACAGGATTCAAACCCCCGTATCTTATACGGAACCGTCATATAGCCTGACATGCCTTTTAACCAATTCGGCCACAGAGGATCAGTTGGCAAGGTCGAATTTACTGCTTATAAACTTCAATCTTCCATGAATCTCTCACGTACATTCATATCTGCTCAAAGCTTATCCAAATGTAAACAAATGATGTCACACATTATGAAATGGACAAAGTCCGACAATTATTTTAAGACATTTTTATGTTTATACATTCTTTTTTATAGATACAAATATTTAAGTAAATGCTCTGCTTATAATAAACAGTATTAAACAACATTTACTTCTATTGAGGGGGAAAAATACTAATTAAAATTTCAGAGTTTTAGGTGAAGACATTAGGATAGTTGAAGTAGACTTAAGGAACTGGAAACTTAAAATTTCTTAAATAATTAGATGGTTTCCAGAAAGTGAATAAAAAGATATATAATCAAGATAAACCATTCACCTAATGTATTTATCATCACAGACAAAACTAGAAATTGATATAAACTAAGACCTCTAAAACGATGCACTATTGAAGAACAATCATTCAGTAAAGCACTAAAAACTATCTGAGACTATATTAACGTGATAGCTGAAACAATCTCCCAAATGTTAGACTGAGAATAAATTGCATTGTTAAATCACAATCATTCATTTTATTAAAAGTTTACAAAGAAAACTTTAAAACAAACTCAACATACAGACTTATAAACCCCACTAAGAGTGAATGAAGTAAACTCAAATAATACCAGAAATAATTCATTTTGATGTAAAGACAAAGTTCTGTGTACACCAGTTGAAAAAAACACCAAAAAACGATAGACTGGTTCTGTAATGTATAAACAATACATAATAGCATAAATATTTATAACTTGATTTACAAATACCTTACCTTCAATAAATGAATCTATACTAGATTGCCAAACAAATAAAATAAGCATAAATGAATTTAAAATCATCAGTCACTGCTGAATATCCCTATTATTTGACAATGAAGACACATGGCTAGAGAAAGAATGTTAGATGTTACAATGGGAAGTTTTGATGGACCTGAGGAAACCATAATTTAATCAAAATAATCAACAAAAATGATACAGGATAATTTTTTACACTTTCACAGTATTTTTACCCCAGTTTGGGAGTTAACTATTTGCTCATAGCCGGGACGCTAACAGATGCTGCCACTGCAGGTCCGGGTGGATCTGGGAACACCAGCAATTAAGAGGATGGTTCCACACTTCTCAAAACCTGATCAGAAGCCTTGCTGCTGGATGTAGTTTATAGTCATACCCAGGATGCGTCTTATCCTTCTGCAGAGGAGCAGTCAGCATATTCTGAAGCCCAAGCTATCAGGGATGACGGTCTCTTGATTCTAAGAAACTGTATTAGACTTAATGAAGAAAACCTGAAAAATAATCACCAAAAACTATAGGATTTGATGTAGACATAAAAAGCAAGTTAAAAGAATTAGATTTTTTAGATCAATTTTGCACTCATCTTCCAAAACCACCTGCCAGCAATAATGAAGCATATGTCACAATCATTTAACTGCAGTTTATCTAAAAACACATCAACTGAAACGAAAAATTTCACAAACAGCTATGAAGTGAGAACAATAACAAAGCACACATAAAGACAAAGAAATGTAAGAATAATATACAACAACAAATAATTAATCAATAAATACAAGATACCCTAAGTAATCAATAAAACATGGGTTAAAAGTTAAGAAACAAGCCTATACAATGTCTACAAGGAAGCACATTTGGATTTATAGTTATTTGTGGTCAATAATTGTTAGAATAACTTCAAATACAACCATTACCATCTAGACAATAGAAGTTAGGATTATATAATAAACAAGCTAATACTTGACCTTGCTACTCATAATGCTCCATTGACTAGCGTATATAAATAGTCAAGCTAACACATGGCCTGAAGTTTTTGCTCAAGCATGAAAAAGACTGTCACCTGTTGGTATTGAACTCAGGGCCTCTCTGTGTGTTTTTTATATCTATCTGTCTGTCTGGTTCTATCTGTCTATCTGTCTGGTTCTATCTATCTGTTTCATGCAATTGACGTTGAATATTATGTATATTCACTAATATATACTTATGGTTCTGCTTCACAACTTTGACCACTGTATTTATAACATCTGAGGAAGAAATATATATAGTATCTGTACAGCATTTCCTCTTTTATACAGGTTTCGTTAAAGTATCGCAATTACTTTTGAAAGAAAGTGGATAACTTGTTAATTAGCATCTACTATTGAGAGAGAGAGAGAAATAGCATAAAGATAGATTCATTAGTCATTATTGTTCAATTTCAGATTGAAACTTTACACAATTTTTTAACGAATCATTTTTATGCCAGATCAGAAAAGAATTCCATCTTTGAGTGATGTGTAAGAGCAAACTAAAGGTACAAGCAGACTGAACTTTTAGGGATCTCTTTTCCCCTCTTTCTAGAAATATTTATTTGAAGTAAAAAATAATGAAAGCTAAGTAGGGAAATGGTTGATTAATAATACTGGGCAACATAAAAAATAAGAAACTTTACCTACCCTTATGGATTAAATAATTTTGAGATTCTCTGACGACTACCAGATTGACAAGCACCCTACTGAAGGCCAAAGGGAATAACAGCCAAAATGTTGTAAGAATAACAACAAAGATAGGGACAATAGTATGAATGTAAATAATGGTACTTATTGTTTGTTCCAACAAATTTGCTGTGTCATTGTCGTTCTTGAGTTTGACATATTTGTTTAATAAATCCTACTCCTGCTATTACAAGTTACATAATCAGCTAAATAATATGTCGATATTAACATGATTAATATTTCTTATTTGTTAATAAAATATTAAATGCATACAATTATGTCTTTAGTTTGTTTTCAAATTGTCTTAGACAAGATGATCTTTATAAAGTTTGATTAGTCTGCTACTGCATGACATTTTGCTAATAGCAGAGATAAGGACTTATTTTGGCAATGTCTAGCATTTGTGCTTGCAAAAAAACTATCAAAAGGACAGTTTTCTTGTTCACTCCACTATTACTTTTATCTACCGAAACTCCCTCTACAATGATTTTAAAAATATGAACCAGGTATAATATGATATTTATTATTTACCATTTTAGAAAGAAAAATTTGAAAAGAAAACATTTAGTAAAAAAATTTATAAGATTCTTCAAAATTTTCTTTGGAATGTTTGGCAAAACTGGTGAATTGTTAAATATTGCATTAGTTGGCTTGCATTTTTAGAACATTGTAAATATGAAATTATTCTTATAAATAAACAATATAATAATGTTTAATATTTTCATGGTAAATTCTCAAAAAACAAATGTATAATTTCACTTTCACTATTTACATTATTCAGACTATTGTCCTCATCTTTGTCGCCATATTTATTACCAGATTTCGGCCGTTGTACGCTCCGGCCTTCTTCAGGTGGTTGGAATGTCAAACTGAACCCTTTATTTTGCTCACTGGTGTAGACTGTTCTAGTTCCACGTGCCATGTTTAATGGATGTCAGTTATCAGTTATCTGCTGTTAATTCCTCTTTCCAAGTTCTCCACCGCCTTAACCAGGTATTGAACTTGCACTCTTTGGATCCTGTCACTGGATCTAACCAACGCCTTTATCCACTGTGCCATGTGTCCTGGTTAAGGCGGTTGAGAACTTGGAGAGGGGAATTAACAGGAGATAACTGATAACTGACATCCATTAGACATGGCACGTGGAACTAGAACAGTCTACACCAGTGAGCGAAATAAAGCGTTCAGTTTGACATTCCAAACACTACTATAAAGAGAAAGTTAAGAAGGAAACTTCCATCAATACTAGAAAGAGTGATAACAGTGGATTTGAGACATTTATTTTCCTGAAAATCTGTTTTAAGAGAAATATTTTATAAATTTCAACTGACAATCTAACTGGTCAATGAATGCTAAGTGTTTATTTTTTAAATAATAACTGCTAATCTCACCAATTCAATAGTTTATAAAATAATTTGTTCAAACCTGGTTCCTTTTATGTTAGCATTGAGTATTACATCTTGATTGACGTATAAAGCATTGATCAGTGAGAGAGGGATTTTGGCATTTGAAGTTTGTGCCAATTGGAATTCCTAGAAGTATAAAAGTGGTGACGCCTATGGAGCACTCAGACAAGGCATTTGCAAAAAATACAGGCTGTAAGCATAAGGCAACGTTGCAAACAGCAAAAATGTTGAAACACTGAAACTTGAAAATCAGTTGTTTCTCCCCCTCTGTATAGCCCAGATTTGGCAACCATCTTGTTTACTCCCCAAAATTGTAAGAGATGCTGAAAGATCAACATTTTTCGTTTCGTGCCAAAGTTGGTGTCTAATAAAATCAATACTGCCCCTCCTACAAGGCTTTTCTGGTGAGGAAGTTGGCTAACACCCTTCTATGTGCACCATGTCCCTTCAGGATGTTGGCAATCATGGCTCTCCACAATTTCCTCTTTGTAATTCTTGATATTTTTTGCTATATCTCTCAAACCCTTCTCTGCCATTCATTTACTCAAACTCGCCAGGTAGGTTGTGCATTGTTTTCCTCTGGCCTTCTTACCTTCAATCCATCCCGTGAGTATCAAATTTTCCAATCCCTCTTTCCTCATTATGTGCCGCAGAAATTTCAACCGTCTCTTTCTAATGTTAAGCATCTGTTCTTTTTGTTGCCATCTGGCTAGACACCCATCAGGATTAAAAGCAAGAGCTGTTAATGGCCATTTAGCACAACGAGATAGACTGGACGCCATTGCAATGTATGCTGTCAGTGTGGTGATGATATGGCATTACTGGCAAGAGGGTTTCTCCTAAAGAAACCAATAGCCATATGTTCAAGACAAAAGTAAACTTTCAAGTTTGAGGACATTGGCTGTGGTTTGACCTATAAAGGGGTGGGGCTCAACCAGGTATATTTGTGTAAGATATGCTGTACATAAATGAATACCTCTCCAGTTTTCAGTCCATATATGTGGAGGGAACTGATCAGGTGCTCGGTTGGGCAGTATCCCTACAACCATGCCCAGTTATATGACTGGGGAGGATGAATTAAAAGTAAAACAGAAATTTTATACAAGAACAGAATGAAGTGGATATAATGTTTGAAAAGAGGTGAACAACTAAATACTGACGAATAAGCTTGTAATTTTGAAAGAAATTGTTTTTTATGGAATAAAAAAAAACAATACTATCTGGTCTAAAACTTGGATAAATAAGTTCTCCAGTCTAATTAACCAACTTTCTAAGTCTCAATTCACAAGTAATTAATTAGGTTTGAAAAATTGAGGTTTGGGACTTATGAACAGTCAGCATTTTATGAATTTCACATGATATGAAAAGAAATTTACAAAGGCAGGATTTAGTTGTAGACTTTACTGAACAGCAATTGCAATTGTTTCACATATATTTTTATAATATTGTAAATATAGAATTATTTTTGTTAATTCTCAAGAAAAAAGAAAACTTATAAATCTAGTTTTAGGAAAATTCTAAAAATTGCCTCTTAAAATTTTTATTGAAATATACTGGAATAGCAGTGTCAAGAGAAATTGCCATTTTCACTTTTTTTTTTAATTTTTTTTTTTTTTAATTCTGACCTTTTTGAATTTTTAGCAACCCTTTTACATGTATAACATGTTGATTGACAAACTTTGTGAACAACATTATCCCCTCCTAGAGTACTTCACACTTGTTGATAAACATTGCAATATTGCTTTTAGATTTCCTTTGAAAGCCTGTTTTCCTGTGTGAATTGTGTTACCTGCTTAAGCTGTCACTCAAGCTTAATAAATTTGAGGTTTAACTTGCTCATTTTGCAGGCCAGCTTGCTAGTGGAGCATTTGATTTTTGCACACGTTACCTCACTACTTTAGGATAATTGTACACAGTATGGTCAGATTTTATTGAAAATTTTATTATCTGAATTTATTCTTTGAAGAGAAAAATGGTAATTTTTATAGAAGAATTTTTCTGTAAGGTAGAAACGAAAATGTTCCTTTTTGTTAGATGACTTGCACTTTTCTTTTATGAAAATAAAATGTTGTCACCATGACAGGGTGCAAACACACTGATCTTGATCTAACTGATCATTACTAGCTGATTTAATTACAGGCTAATGTTACTAATATAGGCTGCCTACTCTCTCATTAGTTCTGTTTAAAGATCAAGTGCATTGCAAAATGTCAGGCTATTGGTCAGGGCATGACAAAACCAGAAAAACCTTGGACTGAATTCAGAAGTATCTTTAGAAATTGAGGCATTTTCTTTTTGTGTTTTGTTTTTTTATTTTTTATTTATTTATTTATTTTTATTTTTTTGTGTTATATTTTAAGATAAATAACTTAATTTACAGATTTTTTAATAAGTAAATATTATCATACTTTTTTGCTTCATTTTTAAAAATTTTGCCTCTTTTTTAAGCCGAGCTTATTAATTATACAAGGTGTCCTTCACTTACAACATAGGTCCAGTCTTATGATGTATCATAACACGGTTTTCCATGTAAGTCAGAACGTATCTGCAATTTTCTGTGAATAAGCGCTCGCTCACCAATCCAATATGGTTTACAGCCAGGAATTGACCCCCACTGCTTTCCTCATTCTAGTGTTGTATGACGTTGTATTCTTCCACTGCACCCTTTGCATTGTATGTACAAGGAAAATGGCATAAACTGAAACAAGATTAATGGAGATTTTGTCATAACCAAAAATCATTGTAGTTCATGACTGTCATAACCCAGGGACTTATTGTAATAACACATTTGACTAATACATTGTTTGGTCTTCACTATAAAAAAAATACAATCTCTTGTTGCAGACACCTATTCAGGCATATTTACGTTTGTTCAACACTCGCAGCACCCACCTGTGGTTTATACTGCAACTATGTTGAGCAGACCTTAGCTACAGTTTCTGGGGGAGAGTGCATAATATGATGTAATCAACAGTTTGAACAAGGCCAGTATGCTCAAACACTCGGTCACAATGACTTCTGACAGAAAATACTAGCAAGTTTAGACTCTTATTGCAATACTAGATACTGTATGGCCAGGTCATCAGCAGTTAAATGGGTTCCCCCCCCACCAGGCTTTACTGGTGAGGCAAGTGGCTAGACATCAAGATGGATTAAAAGCAAGACCAGTCAAAGAGCAGATTAACCTTGTAAAGTCAACAGCCATCTAGCACAGTAGTGTAGATTCTACTCCATAGATATGGATGCAACCAGGACACATTATTGCTGGATTGAGTTCTTCCTAGATTGAAATCAGTGGCCAGGGAAGAGGGTTCTTCAATGGCTGTGACCAAGGTGAGCCTTCAAGTTGGAGCACATTGGCTGTGGCTTTGATGTAGAGAGGGATGGGCTCTACCAAATATACTTGCCCAAGACGTGCTATAACATGAGAGAATACCTCTCCAGCTTTCAACCGAGATATGTGGAGGGAACAGGTCAGGTGCCTTGTTGGACAATGGCCTGACTACCTCACCGGGTCATGGTGACTGATGATGAGTCTATAGTATACATTATGATCCCAGTTACTGTCATGAATTCACTGTTTTGGGTACTTTGACGTGGTATAATGGTTAGCTACTTTGTTTTGCTAGATTAATTACAAATGAGTAGTGAGTTTGATCCTCACTGGGTACTCCACACTTTTGGCCTTGTGCCACTTCTAAGATGATTAGAAAATCATCATAAATTCAATGGTTCTACAGTCCCAACTTTAATCATGAATCTATTAATGGTTTGTGAGGCTACATAATTGTACCAATAGTCGAAATGCCAAAAAAATGAAAACCTTTTTTCAGTTGATGAAGAATGATTTCCACTTTACTTGTCATTTATCTTCATAGCTTTTTACTTTAGATTCTCTGTGCATCCAAGATGAAATGTGTGTCCAATTTGTGTTGCGTGTTAGATTTCATCTCTGTTCTGATTTTCTTTGATTCTATATTCATTGTTCTTATAAAACAGTTTTGTAAAAACAGGAATAATGAAATTCCTGATAAAAACAAGATCACCCATCACATGATGGTGTTTTAATATAACCTATGTACTTTCTCTGTTGTGGGTAATATAGTTTTAACATTTTTGGTCATTCATACTTTAGCTCTTTCATGAGCTTCTGAAATTTAAGCAGGTTTTCATCACTCCTGCGTAAAGAAAACTAAAAAAAAAAAAATAGTGATATTTTGTGCATTACAAACCAAAGGTCACTAGCTTATACAGATATGTCAAAGTGTTAATTCCTTATGATTACATCAAAATTGTATTACACCGATACTCCAAGAAGGGTGGGGGTGGGGCTTTCTGCTCTGAAAGTTATGAGATCCTGAACTTGCATGGCCATTGTTTAGAAATATGAAACTATCTATTGCAGAGTAGTCTTTTAGAAATGCGTTATTAGTGTTAGAATTAATAAACTTCTTAGTGAGTTTTAGTAGGGAAAAGATTTTGAATAACGCAACATTGGCAAAGAGATGGTAATGGATAAAAGATTAGAGCAATAAATATAACGGTTTCAAAATGAATTCTTGCTTAGGGCCACATCATGTTGAAACACTGGAATCGATACAATCACCGAAATTAAAGAATGTCGAGCACGTTCTGTACTTAAATTGGTAACTGCTTGGGAATACCAGTTGCTGCAAGATTGGTGGGTAGTGTAATGGATAATGGCTTGGAACTTTTAATAGAACAGCCGGGTTCCAATTCCTGTTGGGTTCGTTATGTTATGCTCAAATATCCTTTGGAAAGATATGAATCTACTACTTCTCCCTCCAGTTAGGAGTTAATTAGCAAAACTTGTATCATTAATTCCTTATCTCAAAAAAAAAAAAAATTCTTACTATTAAAACTATTTTCTGGCTTTAAATAACCTGCAATGGGTTAATAAGCTGTAGAAAATGAATCGATTGAAGTGAAGTCTATATTTTACAGCCATGAGAGTTAAAGTATTTATGAATTTGGTGGCTTAGTAATTATGTATTTAAATTCCTGGGCCAGATTGTACACACAAACTCTATAGAAACAAGACCAGAAATAAATGAGCAGCAGTTTTTATTTATATATATATATATATATATATATATAATGATTTTTAATTTTTTTTTTTATACTAATGTTCACCCAATAGAAGGTTGAGAGCCACTCAAGGTAGGGGGTTACTGTGTGGATATATACTAAAAATAAATATTTTACGTTGAGGACAGTTCTATTACAACTCGCTGTTCATGCGTGTGTGAGATATATATATATATATATATGATAATTTAAAAGTAAAATACTTATAATTTATTAACTACAATTTTTACAAGAAATGGATATGAGAGGGAAGCATTTAGCATGAGGTTTTATGTAAAATTCAATATGGGCACTAGATTTCACTAACAGCTTCTCAAGCTGCCCAGGAATTGCATCAACTGATTTCACCAGGAACTCTTGTGGTTTGGAAGACTTAACTTCTTGTATTCTCTCTTAAAGTTCTTCCAAAGTCTTGGTTTGGTATAGCAGACTTGCTCCTTTAACCAACCCCTAAAGAAAGAAGTTACAGGGTGTTAAGTCAGAACTCTTGGCTGGTCACTTCCGCATAAAATATTGGGTTACTTTTCAATCACCCTGTATATATAATAAATAATTCCTGGACATGGACAGCAGAAGGAAAACGATCTATCCCCATAGATTTAATAAAGTGTTCAGTTCAAAATTCCCTGAAGGTTGCTTGGATCGATGCACACCTCAAAAAGGCCAGGGGCCAAAACGGCTGAAACATTTTGATGATAATGATCTGACTGTAGATAATATAAATAACTGCTTATTCCAGAAATGAAAACAGAAAAAGTAGAATGTTGTGGAGAGCCATGATAAATCATGTCTTGAAAGGATTCTGCACACGAAATAATATAACATTATTCAACAGTTTTTGCTATTCATATCTATTTATTGATACCTAGAACCTGATAACATAGAGGTGGCCACAAAGTAAGTGTCTAGTTATGACGATAGTGAATTTCAGTTAAACTTGAGAAAATAATGGCATCAGTATGTTGACGTTCAGAGTTAGGAAGGAAACTTGAATCAATATTGGTAAGAGCAATAACTGGACTTGAGAAACCTAGTTTTCTTGAAAAATTGTTTTAAGAGACGTGTTTTATAAATTTCAGCTGAAAATAGCATTGGTTTCTCTGTCAATGAATGCCAAATGTTTCCTTATAAGCAAACTGCTAATATCCCATTATCATTTTTTTAAAAATTAAAAAAATGGCTACTACATGTGGAATGAGAGGCAAGAAATGGCACAACTAATTTTTCAGCAAAAGACCTTTTAATTTTTAAAACTCTGACAAATTGGATAATTGTAAAATTTTATTGAACTTTTGGGAAATTTACTTATAAAATATTTTTTATTTATATTTAGACTATTGTTGTTATCACAACGTCTCCAGCCTTCCTTGGGTGTATATATCAATCTGGGTAACCTAGAGGGAATTCTGAATTGAACCCTTTAATCTACAGGTGTAGACTGTTCTCATTCCTCTGCCCATCTCTAGGGATATCGTCTAGTCCATATTTTATTTAGTACTGTTCAGTTATTGCTTGCCTGTTGCCACTGTGCATTTATGCACTGCCCAATCCAGGGATTGAACTCACAACCACTACATCACCAAATTCATAAGCCAACACTTATTTTTAGGCCATTGTAATGTAGGACAGTTTCCTGGCGTAAACTAATAGCTTTTTTTTTTCTTTTCTTTTTTAATTTGGTAGAGATATTTTTTAGGTCTGTCATTGAATTAAAATATATACAGTACTAGGCAAAAAACCTGACGCACCCATAGAAAGGTGATTTTTGTATTTTTACCAAGACAATTAAGTAATAGAATTCGTTTATTAATACAGGTGTACATATGTTCATTATACAAGTCAAAAAATGACTTCGTATTTTGTTAGGTAACCTTGGCCTTTAATAATGGCCTTAATTTTTCATGGCATGCTACAGACTAAATTCTTTAGAAAGTCAACATCCTTTGCCAGATTTTTTCAGCATTTCTTTAATTCACGAAAAAGCTCATCTTCTGTATTAACTTTCCTATTCGGACACACTTGTCCATTATTGCCCAAAGGTTTTCAATTGGGTTATGGTCAGGACTCTAACTCGGCCACTGGAAGAGTTGTGAATTATTAAAATACAAGTGAACATATATACACTTGTATTAATATCCTGTATTAATAAACAAATTCTATTACTCGTCTTGGTAAAAATACAAAAATTGACTTTCTATGGGTGCATCCATTTTTTTTTTTTTTTTTGTGTCTCATACTGTATGTACAACCAAATGTACATGTGCACACATAACCTGGATGAGATTGAGATTGGCATCTGTTCTGTGGCCGTTTGAAGTAATGACACCGATATTTTAAATGGACAAATAATTTAGATTTGAAATTTGCTCATCTTGCAAAGAGTACCATTATTCATATGCATCAATTTATTTGAATGAATTTACTCATCTTTGCTGCAGTGTTTTAGACTATGTGGATTATGTAAGTTCTCTTTTAGTCTGTATGGAATTAACTTCAGATCTTTCAATTTCCTGAGGAATGTCATATGGTCAGACATTGATGCATATCTTGAGGAGCTTTTCTTATTGTCTTCATTGTGTTCCAATCTGTAAATTCTCTTGAATTTCAGACAGTGTCGTTGCTATTACACATTGATTTTTACTTTTACATTTTCACTTTTTCTCTCAAGCCAAACTTCTCTTTGTTGGTGATTTTTTTTTTTTTTCCTCTCTTCATAATTCGAGTAAAAAAAAAAAAAGATATATTGCTGACATTATTTTGTCATTTCACCATAGATCTACTTCCAGCACTTCACGGGATATGTTATTGGCTTTCTCTAGGAATAGTCTTTACATGTTACCTTGTACTGTTGTTGTGGGTTGTAGCTGAATGAAAATGTATCAGAAGGTAAATTTCTGTAAGGCAAAGATTATGCGTGCTTATTATGCATTTATCCCACAACACGTAGATCAAATAAAGAATACAAGGACAATTTGCATTGCAAGAATTTAGTAAAAACACATTGGTTAGAGATCCAACAATAAAGAGATTTTTATATATGCAATAGATATACATGCAAGGATAACAGAATGTTTGTTGATTGTAGCATTTGAGACAAGGTTATGAAGAAATTTGGTCAATAAAAGTTAATGGTTTTGATTTGTTAGAAAAATTAAAATAATTTGATTTCTGCAAGGAAAGATCTCGAATGTGTTCGTTCAAATACTAGTGTGTATGCGCGTTACTTGTTCGTTAGAATTTAAGTCCACTTACAGTGTACCTACATACTAAAACAAGCCCTGTATAGCAATCTGATGCTGGGCAAATACTCTCGGTGCAAGCTGTGAAAATGATATAAAGACTGCCTAAAAGACACAAAACAATTTCAACATTGATACTAGCATATCAGAAGATCTTACATCAGATAGGATGGAGTGAAGAAAACTGAATGCTACTGGTGCTATGCAAATAAAAAATAAAAAAAACCAAATTGCATAAATACTGAATTGAAACAAATTGGTAAATAATATAGATGTTAGCTCTCTTCCCGAGAAGAAAATGAAAATCTTTTTTTGTGCAACAAATGGGGCTGTTTGCTTTTCAAAGGTAGGCCACAATGTTATAGAAACCTCGCTGGCATCTAGCTTGATTTCTCTTGTAGCCTCAGTAGCAAAGTGTAGGTCAGCCAGTGTGAATTCACTTGGCAATTATAAATATCAGCATTCAGAGTGCCAAGTTGCTGTAGGGAAACTGACATACATTAAATGGTGGTGTGACATGCAGGTCCCTGGTAGGTTTAATTAGTCAAATGAGATATCATCAGTGACAAGATAGTCAAATGTAAACATTTTTTTTTTTTTTTTTTTTTTTAAGCTTATCACCCCAAGCAAGGCTGGAAGCCACTAGCACGCAAAGGGTTACAGAAGGTTTGGAGGAAGAGCAGATAGGAGTGGTAAAGGAGAGGATGTGGAGAAAGATAGTGGATCGATCAAGGCAAGGGGGTTACAGAAGATTTGGAGCGAGAGCAGATAGGAATGAAAGGTGAAAGGATGTGGAGAAGGGAAGTGATTGACGTTACACTTAAATAGTTGGAGATTATATTTGTCAGGGAAACAGGAATAAGGAAGGGAGTTCCACAGGCGAGATGTGCGAGACATGAAGCTATTGGAGTAGCATGAATTGTCTATGAAGTGGTTTTACTTTGTCACGAGTTGACTTCCGTGTGTGTGTGTACACAGGGGTGCTGAAAAGTTTGCAGCTCAAACTATTACCAAATTATGACCACATATCAAAGTTTCTGATGGAAAGGGCTTCCTGGATGGGACAAGAAATTTTCAGCAACTACTCGTGTGTTTAAATACATGAATGTTCATCGCAGCTGATCATGTCCTCTTTAAAGTTGTTTGACATGGTGAATGCACTTGGATTTCATGATGTAAAGAATGATTTCCAAAAGTACGTAAAGATTTGGAAAAAAAATTAATATTTTTCTTTAACAAATCTAGAAAAGTCTATACAATGGAGCCAAGTTAACTATAACAAAATTAAAATAAAGATTTACAGATCTTGAGAATAGCTTTAATCTGTAAGCCAAGAATATAATTACAGAACTGATGGTGAATAACAATGTTACTTGCATTGTGAAACTGCTTGCATGTAGGTTCTTAAACTCTTAAGCCTTTTGGGGAGACTTGAAAAACTTCTGGATGGTCTATGCCGTGTGTTACAAATAATAATGACATTTTGATGGTGAGGCAGGCAAAAATACAGAGGTAGCAAAATCTGGCATGGCAAATTAGAGAAATATACCAAGCGACAGCTCAAGTTGTCTCTTTTGTGGACATGTGTGTGTTGTAATGGATAGTGGCTTGAAAAAACAAAGCTGATTTCAAATTCCAGTCAGGTTTGTTGCATTCACTTACACACAAAAACCCTTGGGGAAAAGTCTGAATCCATCTCTTCCCTCCCCAGCTATAGGTTAAATACTAGGATTTGTCTCTGCAAAAATCATTATCTCCCAAAAAATGAACACAATATTTGCTATTCAATTTCTAAGTGTTAAAGAGGATATCAAAGTAAAAAGGTACATGTATGTGTACCTTGCAGGTTTTTTGTGTGTGATATAGTAGCTCTCTTCTTGACATCTAACATGATTTTTATACTGGTACTGTGATAGCTAGTTTCTTATCAGATATTATACTGTTTTATTAGTAGCAATAACTACTTTCTGTCTGTCTGTCACTCACCGCCTGTCTACCGATCACTGTCTTCAACAAAGACATCATTAGATGTTCCCCTGGAGAGAGGGGAATTGAAACTTTATTAACACTCACTGAGGATGTCCAAATAATCTCATCATATAAACAGGCTTTACTGATTTATGTCAGTTATGCAACTTAACATGTCATGTAGCCATCATTTCTTTCTTTTTATTATTTTATTGCGTATCCAATTTTTAGACTGTTAAAGACTGGTTGAAATAAAGCCTTTTTATATCTTACTGTTATATTCTTTTCTGTATAGTGTCCCTTCTGGGCATTGGCAATCATGGCTCTCCCTAATTTCCCGTCCTTTGTAGCTATTAGTAAATTTTGACTTTTTGCTACATCTCAAACTCTGTTGGCCATTTACACAATCTCATTAGGTAGGTTATACACAGTTTTCCACTGTCCCTCTTGTCTTCACTTTGTCCAGTGAGTATCAAATTTTCCAAGCTCTCTTTCCTCATTATGCATCCTAGAAATTTCAATCTTTGCTTTTAGGTGTCCTTTTTGTTTCAAATTTCTCTAAGATTTTGTCATTGCTCATATGATCAGTCCACTGCATTCTCATCATCCTTCTGCAGAGCCAAATTTTTGTTGCTGCAAGTCTCATTTGTGAAAAAATTGTCCAGCATTCACGATATATAGAAGGATAAATATTACATAACAGTTCACTAATCTTTTGTTTCTAATGAATATTTTTTGTTTCTTAATACTACGCTTAGCTTTTAGAAAGGATATTTCACTATCCCAATGTACCTTTTGCACTTTCCATCCTCTGTTAAAAACTTCCCAGATATTTACATTTTTGTACTTTCTTGTTTTTGGTATCCCCAATTTGTAATTTGCATGTTGGGTTGTTCCTTTTGCTAACAACCATGCATTCTGTCTTCTTGCAATTGAGGTTTAGTCCTTTTCTTTTTTTTTTCACTACAAGTTTTTATTAAACTCAACCAACAAGGTTTCACTGTTTTTAATTTTTATTACTTTGCTTGTATGCATATTTATTGTCATATGTTTGAATCAAATTTATAAAGAAGCCGTCCAGAACTCAATGTTTTTATTAAATTACCTTTGATCATTCCTAGTCAAGATGAGGAATGTTAATGACAGTGCTATAAGGAAAGAAAAAAAAAAGATTTTTGTATCTTCATAGTGACAGTTAGGAAAACACTACATTTATAATCTAAATGTTCTTTATAATGGCTGTGTTTGTTTTTTGTTTGTCTGGACATCCACTTTGGCAATTGAGTAGACAAAGGTTTTTGCTTTTTTTATGTACTAAAGTAGTGGCTATTAGTTGGCACTCCAAGTTTGTCAGCATCATAAAAACACACACACACACACACACACACACATATATATATATATATATATATATATATATATATATATATATATATAACCTTGAAAAAGTCCATATTGGATATAACATGTCAGCTAAAACTACACAGTTTTCTTGTTTTTTTTCCTTATATATATATATATATATAAGTAAAATCTTACAGGCCAACAGACAACTCTCCCTGGATAATGAAGCTTGCCAAAAACATAAGCAGACATAACTACAGGAAATGAATCCTCATTTTTAATGAAAGCATTGAAGCAAGCTCATACAGGAGTTAGTAATAACGTATATACTGTAATGCAGCAAAGTGGTAAATATAAGATTTCTATTATCTAGAATGTTAATTACAATTCATAACAAGATTATATTCTTGACAACACAACCAAGTTTGCGAACATTAAAGAAGAACAGTACTATTACTATCCTCCTCAAAACGCAGATAAACATATTACGGCCAACAACACTGAAATTAGATCCATCAAATTCCACAAAATCATAGGTGATTATTACCCTAAATATCTATGTGGGAAGGTAAAAACACATAAACCTTGCTATACTCTGTCTCATCAGATATCAAAAATCTCTTTACTCCAACATCCTAATATTAAGCCAAGAATTCTATGTAAACTCGTGTCCTGTAAACCCACAAGTATCCTTCTAATAGCAATTATTGTAACATTTACATGTACTGATGGTATAGTTATGGGGTCCCCTCTTAATCTTACATTATCTAATTTCTACATGGCTCACTGAAAAGATAAAATCTAACAATTTTAAGCATATAAAAAAAACACACAAAATGAATGTGTGTGTGTATATAGATATGTTATAAAGAGCATGATCAAAAAAGAAAAAAACAGTAAAAAGCAAAACAAAAAAACCTCACTTATCAAGAATAGTTTCCCAAGCTGTCATTGATGAACAAATAAAATAAGCATTAAACAAAAATAAAAAAAGCAACTTGTAATAAGATAGACAAGATTAAAAAAAAACAAAAAAACCCATTAAAAAATATAATTGCAGGTAAAACTCAATGATTGTAATAAATGTCTAAGATTTATCATTTATTGCAAAAAAAGTTCAAGACATCTAACCTAATTATTACCAATAACACTAGACTTCATCCTTATATAAAAGCAAGGTTTTTTTGTGTGTACCCTTTGGTAGTTTACTTATTGGCGTTGGAAAATAAAAACAAAAAAAATTAAATTCTTACATTGGTCACATAACCACCACACCCTCTCATAGGTTCCCTTGCCAGTTATTAAAACTTATTGTAATTTGCATGCACATATATATATATATATATATATATATATATATATATATATATATATCTCATCACGTCACAAACAACCCAAATGACTATTAACATTTTACACACAATCGTAGATTATGCTAAAATACTATACAGCACATATTGTAGAAAAAGACTAAAAAATACTCTCAGAACTGATGACACAAAGAAACAACTCAATGTACCCAAAATATAATTTACTACAGCTAATGGCATTTTAAAATCTATAAAAAAAATAATCTTTGTTCTCAGACACTATTAAATTGTCTGATCCACTAATAGACTAATTAAAAAAATGTTCTACATATGTAACCTGTATAATATATATAGTACATATGTATTTGAATTAGAAATGTAATGTGTCAAAAGTGCCAGGATGGAGCTAATAAAAAGCTTTCCCTATAACACTAATATTCTTAATGTTTCTGACAATGACTCGTGAGGATCAAAAGTACTAACAAAAGCATTATGAACTGTGGACAGTTTCTCCATAAATTTGATTCCTATATGCAACAACTTAATGGCAAACTGGGATAATGTAATAATAAATATATATATATATATATATATATAAAATTACACAGATGTTATTTTTTTTTTTTTTTTTAATTAAAGAAATAAAACTTTGAAGGAATTTTTACTACCTAAATGTTATCTATCAGGAAAATTAATGACAAAGTGGGATTTTTTTATTTGTGATGTTTAGATTGATGTGACCACATGAAAATAAAGAGTGAACACTGAAATTTGAAGCTTTTAAAGTTGTTTTTTTTTTTTCTTTGTACATAGTAAAGCCATTTTTTTTTTTTTTTGTCACTTTTGTTACAAAGTATCTCACATTATGACAATTGAAGATCTGCCAAGAAAGGTGAAATGTAAGAATCTAGGCGCAAATTTTCAGGTGTTTTCACTACCAGTATATCTTACAGAATGTGGCACATACTCGGTTAAATGACAACCGTTGTAGTTGAAAAAACAAGTGCTATCAGTGTCCCCCAAAAAATGTACCTGCACCTTTATACCTACTTGTTTTTTTTTTTTTTTTTCGTTTTTTTTTTTTTTTCTTTCTCAGAGAGTTGATGGCTTTCCACAACTCTCTCTGTGGTCCTTGTTCAGTCACCATGCCGCCTGCTTTCTTTGTCAATCTGTTTTATATACTACTCTGGTATATTTGGTTATCTTGGAGCAATAGTAACAACTAAATTTCTGGAAGGAATCCTGAACTTTCTGAAGAGGTTACCTGAAGAAACGGTTATAGAGGCTGACACTGTTCATTTGGCCTTGATGTTGATTTTTTTGGAAGTGTTTTCTTGCTGGTTGTGGACTACCTTTGACTTTGAAAGATCTCTCCAGAGTCTACTTGTAGCCATTTTCATTGATTTACTTCATGGTAAGTGAAATTATTTGCTTTATCTTTTTAATTATCTTCTTAGAAATCCTGTGTATAAGTCTATTTCACCAAATATGATTATCTCTTGGTTTGGGATGGAGGCAGAGTAGAACTGAGTCATGCTGGCAATGAGTCATACTTAATCTGAGTCATTGCTGAGTAAACGCTTTTATCAAACTTCTATTTGTTTGCCAATGTTGATAATTCTCCAACTATTATCCCTGTCATTGTTTTGTTGATGCTCTAATTTAATTGGTTGGCTGTATGCTTGTTGGTCCTTTTGCTTTTGTTAATATCTAACTGAATGGTGTACTTGTACCTGGCCAATGCAGTTTATGCAGGTGAAATCTTTTTTGAATAGATTAATTAGGACCTCTTTATTTTGATAAAACTGAATAACTGAAGCAAATATATGAAAAAAGACGCAAGAACCTAATTTCTTTAAGTATTGCTTCATAGTTTGTTCTATATGTGAATGTGTATATTTGCAAAAGCATTATATATACTTCCCAAAGATTTGGTAAAAAAAAAAAAAAGCATATGTGATGAAAAAATTCCCCAACTTAAAAATTGTTTTATCGTCAAAATCTGTTATTAAGAGGAAAGGCCAAAAGATTTTTTTTTTTTTTATTAAATTCTTTTTTTTAATCTGTTTTAGGACCCTCAATTTTGGTTAATAATTGTTTTTCTTGTGTCAGCAGGTAAGTATAAATTAGTATAGGAAATTTGACCATCCTTTTGCAGTGAAAAACAATGATTTGGAAATTGTTGTAAAAATCAGATGATTGTCAGATTTTAATGGAAATTTCAGGACTCGCTCACAAATGAATTAATTTTTTTTTTTCTAGAAAATCTTGGTAATTTTTTTATTTTTATTTCTGTTATCCCACCCCCAACATTTAATGAAATTCTTTTTTATGCTGATTAAAGTTTATATTAATTCTACCCAGAAGTCCTTGGAAAATTTAAATCCTCAATTTCTTTCTGTAAAAAAAAAAAAAAAAAAAAAAGACCCAAAGTTACTGAAAGTCTGTTCTGAATTGTAAAATAAAAAATGCAATAAAACTAAGACCTTACTTAATTAGAAAAGCTTTTAATTGGAATAATTTATAAAGTTTTATATCTTTTAATATTCTGTATTAATTTGTGTTATTTACTAATCCTAAATGGAAAAGCTTACAACAATTCAGTGAAAGCTCACCCCAACTAGTATTTTAAAAAGTAAAATTATTTTGAATTTTTTTTTGTATATGTATAAACCTGCCTGTTTTTGTAAATATGAATGTCCGTACACAACATTATCAGAAAATAGGAGCAATAACTATAGTAAATTGAATGCCTAAAATTCAATAAACATTAGATTACAGAGAATATTTTCTTAAATCTTTTAAATTACTGAATAGTTAAAAAAAAAAAACTATATAAAAAAAACGCTCATGTTATATTCATTAAGTAATTTTTGCAGATATATTCCCCATAGAAAAAAAAAACTAGTTAAATTTCTGCCTGTCAAAGCTTTCAACACATAATAAAAACACCTACCTCCATGTTAAAGAAAAGTGTTTCTGTGATATTTTAAAGAAAGGTTTCAAATTAGATTCATCAAACTTTAAATCGGCTAATATTCCTCAAATAGTTTCAGAAAAGTATATTTTATTTTTGAAAGATTTTTTTTAAAGAGCATTACATTGTGTTGGAAGATGACTAAAATTGTTGTTTTTTTTTCTTTTCTTTTTTAACTCCTAATCAATTTAAATTCATTTTGAAATATAACAAAGTATTTTGCTTATTGGAAATATTAAATTTAATCTATTAGCTTGAAATTAAAACTAAAATAAAAGCTTCAAGAAAGATTTTCATTTGTAAAAATTCATTTTAAATGTTAGGTATTGCATTACATACATACATACATAATTTGGTATATTCATAGGGAAAAAAGTGCTCAATATCAGATACAGTTTGTAGCCATAGTGTTGACATAGGAAATAACACTTCATGTTGATTGTCAGTTCTTGCTTCAGTGTGGTCTGAAAACTGCATTGAAGGATGAAACTGACAGCCCCCAAAACATACACACACACATTTTAATATATCAGATGCTAAATTTAAAATTCTCAGCCTCCCCTCTCCCTCATGTGCATGTGTAAGTTGTATCAGTGTAAACATCACTTTAGTCTGATGCATCACATGATGGGCTTCTTAGACAAGTTAAGAAATTTTGACCCTCCCATCATATATATATATATATATATATATATATATATATATATAACTTTTCACGGAGCGCACACATGCAGGGTTGTTCCCAGATACTCAAATCCTGGACAGAAGTTCTGATCTCCCTCTAAATAACTGTTATGATGTTGGTTTGGGGTTTGTAGAGACAAACGACAAATAACACGTAACAATAAAAAGGGTTTTATTAGGTTGGTAAAAGGTACAGAAATCGCCTGAGTAGTCTCTAACCAGCTCAGCCAAGGACTTTCTCTCGACGTGCCGCTATATAAAGTCTTTGCTAGCAGACAAGTTCATCTTCAAGAGGGGTGGTAGGTTTCCGACACAACAATAACCCTGTCATCTTTTGATGGTTATTATGTTTGTGTGTGTGTGTGTGGGGGGGCATGGCATGGCACAAAATGTGAAGTTATCTTCCTTAATCTCGTCACTGTTCCTGCTTCAAGTGTCCTTTTTATGAAAATTTTGATTATTCTGTTTGCTCCAACCAGTTCAAAAAATAATCGTTTTCACTCATCTGTACTGATCAGGTGGATATAATTTTAGCTTTTGCAATTTGGAAAATTCATACTGGTTTATTGGCTCAACTTGTAACAGATGGTGTGATGTTAGTGTTCTCATTTTTATCAAGAGGATCCTTTGGACGACTCTTCTGTCTCCTGAAGAGGCAGTGACTACTTTTCTGAGTGAAGTCCTTTAAAGTTAATTTTAGCTGCCCCTTAATGCATATTCACCTGATATTTGTTTAAACTAAGACCATCTTTTCCTTTTTTTTTTTCTCCTTTTTTTTTTCTTTTTTTTTTCTCCCCCCCCCCCCACTCTTCTATATATGTGTGGCTAAAATTTTGGAAAGTGGGAATCTCACTGAAATATGTTGGAAAATGTCAATGTCTGTTTTCATTTAAAAACAAGAAAATACAAACATTAAGCAAAATGGTCACACTATATTAAAAAAAAAAAGTTTAAACTGATACCAGGAAGATGTAGATAACTTGATTTTATTTTACTTTATCTATTTAACGTATCTCCTTCATTAAACTTTTACTGGTTCACAGAATATTTTATGAGTATGATAAGGTAGTTAGCTGATCTTATCTGGATTCCATTTTTTTGTCTCTTATAGATTATTTCCTAATCAAAATATTGATATTTTCACAAATCCTGATCTAATTCATAGATTTTAGTTTTTTATCATATATAAACATGTCACCAAATTTAACATTACTTTGAAGCAACTTAAATGTTTATCCATTGGCCTATTTCTTTTTTGCTTTTGTTTTTTAAATTTCAATTCCTTTATAATCTCAGCCTATAGTTGATTGTCTATAAGCAGTCTGTACACTTGTCTCTACTGTCTTGTGTGTGTATGTAACATATGTTAAACATTCCTATTGCTATAAAAAAAAAAAAAAGTTATGCTGGGTATGATGATAAACTACATCGGGCAGTTTTGATGAGTGTGGAATCACATTTTAATTGGTGTTGTTCCCAGGTTCACCCAGACCCGGGGTGGCATATGTTAGTCCCAGCTATAGGCAAATATTTAGCCCCCGCCCAAACTGGGGTCAAAACACTATGAAAGTATAAAAATCGATTTTTATAGTAAAAATACCAACAATACATTTGACTTTTGACAAAAACCCTCTTTACAAAAAAATATGTCAATGAAACTGGAGTTTTTACAAAGAATACATATTCTATTCATATGATTCATATGAACCTATCATCAAAATCTTGCCAGCATTAAATAATCCACTAAGGTTGACTTGCTATAAAACAAAATAAACCAAACCTATAAAAAAAAAATCTACATATTCAGCTAAAGGAAAAAAAAAAATCCATGATAATAGTGATAATGTCTAATAGATTAGCCAAAAGCACTCAGATCCACAGATCATTTGGACATTTCTTACACACGGTGTTTAAAAAAAGAAACCTCTTGTATGAATGTAAGAAAAATATAATATATACCAGGTGTAACAGCAAAATTGTCCAAATCATATAACGGCATAATTGTCCATCCCACAAAATATTTAATATCTAAAAAAAACAACTAAACTAATTGAGTTTCCTTTTTCCAGGTTTTCAGATAAGATGTTTAGCCATCTTAACACCATTTGTTGTAAGAATCACTGAAAAACTCTTTGAGAAAATTGGGCCTTGTTGAATTGTGACACTCTCTGGTTGGATCAAAATGGTGGTTTCTCCTACAAAGGAGAATGCAGGTTCAATCCCTGCCAGAAAGCACATTTTTAAGATTTCTCAAATGCGCAAGCCAATAAGCATAATACACACTATTTAAAATAAAAAGGGGTGTCTATTTCAAATACGAATATGCACTATAATAACGTTTGAAGTAATAAAAATGGCAGATTTTAAAAATAAATCCATATCCATATATATATATATATATATATATATATAAAAAAGGGTGTTTCATTAAGACGGATCAAAGTCAGCCGTAAATAAATCAGTGTTATTGGTGAAAATTTATTTATTTCTCTATTGGATCATGTTATTTAAGTCATGGCAATTATGCGTGAAAAATAATATCACCCAAATTGCTGCCAAGGCTTTGGCAGCACATCTCCACTTGATGGTCAAAACTTTTGATGATGTCTCTGCATAGTTGCTCCTCGATCTCACCAATATGCCTTATCTCATCCTTCAGCTGTTGAATTGTTGTTGGCTTGTTGGCATAGACCTTATTTTTGAGATGACCCCAAAGGAAGAAATCTAAAGGCGTCAAGTCACATGATTGTGACTTTGCAGTTTCGAGAGATGATGCAACCTTGGAACTTCTCATTCAAATTCTGTTTGAACGTCCATTTTTGTATTAGTGTTTGATAACTTTAACACATTGTTTGATTGTTCATCTTTCCATGGTTGAAATTACCAAAGACTTAATTTGTTAAATCTGAAAGAAAAAGAAAAAATCATTAGATGCTTAAACTTAATTCACATTTAAAATCGGTCCAAGTTATTGGAACACCCTTATATACCGGATGTAACGGCAAAATTGTCCAAATCATATAACAACATGAATGTCCATCCCACAAAATGTTTATTATCTAAAAAAACAACTAAATTAATTGGGTTTCCTTTTTCCAGGTTTTCAGATAAGACGTTTAACCATTTTGACACTATTTGTTGTAAGAATCATTGAAAAACCCTTTGAGCTATTCAGTTAGAAAGAGAACAGGTTAAAATCATTTTGTGTCAGTCCCACTGTTTTACCAACTGAGCAATGGTAAGAGAAAAAGGATCATTCAGGCCTTCAGTAATGGTAGCAACATTCATACTCTGGCTTCCATCTTGAAAGTCCATTCGAGAATCAAGAGAACAGCGAATAAGTTTTAAAAAGAGGGAACAGTAGAGAGGAAAACTAGATCAGGAGGTCACAACAGGATCATCATTTCAACTTAGAGCTAAATAGATCAATATTAAAAAAAATCCAACTCTATCCATAAGATGTTTAGCACAGGAGAGAGGAGTTTCAGCTATGACAGTCCAGAGAGCAGTGAAAGAAGACTTGAAAATGAAATCATATGTGAAACCTCTGAGGCACCTTGTTATTCCAGGACAGATGGTTACAAGGTTAGTACAAAGATAATCTTGAATAAACTGGAAAATGATATATATATATATATATATATATATATATATATATATATATATGGACTTTAAATCAATCCTTCATGAGCTTCCAATCCTTAGCTATGATTAATTAATGATGACCATGTCATTTTCATTTATGATTGATTTCATCACAATTCTTCTGTTAAGCTTGGAGAGTAATTATAGATTCTTATTGCTCAAAGTAGAGTCCAGTAGTGTTCCGAAAACCTCTGAGAATTCCACTAAGATATCTTTAATCATTTCTAAGATCCAATGGCTCAAAGCTTAAACTAACAAATGGATAATTTTGCTTTTACATAATTTGGGCAATTTTGCTGTTACACCCTCCGAGTGTGTGTGTAAATATATAATATATTTCTATGACTTTCATTAGTTCGGCAGTCACACCCTCTAAAATATGCATACATTGAGTGATCAAAACAAAATTTTGCGGAGAAGTGCAAACAGGTAAGTGGGTACAAAGTACAGTTGGTTTTACTGGGGTGCGTAAAAATGAGAAGTAGGGTTTTTTGTAAAAGTATTTCTTCAAACAAATTACCTTATTCAAATTTCATTGATTCAACACGTGTTAGTATTGCAAAATAATTCTTAAAACTTTATTGCAGTGCCTTGTCAATCATCAATGAAACGTGTGTGTGTATATATATATATATATATATATATATATATATATAGGCGACAGTCTGTTTCAGGCTAGTGCAATCGTCAGCATGAAACACTGTCGCCTCTAAGTCCTGACTTCCATGTCCACTTTTTTATATTTACACACGCTCTCTCCGATATTGAGCACTTTATCCCATAAATATAGCACACTTTAAGACTATATTTCTTCATATATATATATATATATATATATATATATATATATATATATGAGAGGGGCATATTTGCAGCAAGTAGCGTAATGGTTAGTGACTCGGAACAAGAAATTTCAAATTCTAGTCATTTTTGCTCATACTTTCTGAAAGTCTCCATGTCTTCTCTCATGTAGCTATGGATTAAATAGCAGGTTAGACTGGGCTCTCTAGCCATGGTTGGCAACCAGTCCAAGAGAAGGACAATTCTGAATTCAAAACTCAGCCACTTGAAGCTATATAAAGATGTGCAGACATGGGGTGCAGATACTGTCTGTGAATCAATAACAAGATAGATTTCGACAGCATTCAGGATATATCCTTTCATTATCCAGAATTTTGTTGATACCACTAGGCATTGGGCTCAAGGAAGGTGTCGTGTGTGTGTGTGTGTGTGTGTGTGTGTGTGTGTGTGTTACAATGAAAAGTGACTATGGTTGTTAGAGTAATTTTGATTGTTAGAATAGCACAAACTGTTGCTGGAGGATTGCAAAGCAAGTCGGCTGTAATTTTAAATCAAGAACAATGATAATTCTCAAAATAAATTATTGTTGGCCATTAATAATCTGTGGTATGACTCTTCAAAAGATGCTTCAATTGGATGGTTGCATGAGATGGCAAACTCAGTAAAATAAGTATTTTTTTTAATTTATTTTTAATTATTTTTTTAATTTTTTTATAGCATTCACAGAATGTAACAAGAGAAACTGCATCCCCAGCTCTCATCTCTCAGTGTGAATGTCTTTCAGCCTTGGTGGGTTTGACCTTGCTGTTGGTGGATATTTTCTCAACATGTGAAAATTTTTACTTATTTGCTGGTTGAGCTTATCTTTGAACATTCAACAGCTGTTGGAAATAAATCTTTTTGAAAAAATTTGTCCGTCTTGGTTAACAAATTTTAAAAGCATGATGTGTCTTCAGAAAACCATCCTTTCTTTTTTATTGAAGAAAGAAATCCTGAAAACTAAAACCAATGACCTCTCATTTTTCTAATGAGAACAAGAATTGGTAAAATTAGCAGCTTGAAGATTGTCTTTGTATTCTTCAGTTTCTAATATATATGGTAACGGCAATTTTAAAATTAGCTATTTCCAAACAGGAAATATTCATTGACTGAAAAATATTACTGTTGGTTGTTAGACTTCTCCAGTCCATTAAATGTTATAGGTCTTTCTCATATTAATGAGTTTCCACACTAAGAAAGCATAAAATGTTTGGAAGGAAAGTTAACATCTTGATAATGTCATTATTTTCTCTTCAAATTACATGTACTACTTGTTTTTGTTATTGTTGCTGTTGGAAGTGTTCAAGCGATGGGATTTTTTTTTAGTTGGCAAAACTCTTTGTGATTTTTGGTATTGCTAATCTCTAAGGTCTACTGAAGGATCATCTTTAGGATTTTATAGGATTAATTTGTTTGAAGCCATTTTTAACCCGAGAAAAACATTTGTATACAGATAAGTTCAGACTTTTCTGAATGAGTTGGACGCCATGCATGACATCCATATAAAAGTCTAGATCTGATGAGGCTATTTGCGAACAAGGCTTGAGATTTCTAATCAATATTTTTGTTTTGTAACATCTTACAGGGTTAGACTAAAGTACCCTCAGTGGAGTCTCTCCCGTGTTCAACTTTTCTATAACCATGTTTCCCAACGTGGGGCACAATTTGATTTTTAAGGGGGTAGGGGCAATTCAAGAATGAGTTACTAACAGTGAATTTTTTTTTTCTAGTGAGTCTGTATGAGTTAATACTTACAGTGCACACACACACACACACATAAAAATGTGTGTATCTATGTACATGTGTAATTATATAAACAATATTTTTATAAATATTGTAAAATTCTAAAATTAAATAATAGTACTGTTGCATATATTCAGTTTCGAGTTCTTAATGTCCTTTTAGGCTTGTTCCTCATGAATAGAATTTCACTTTTTAAATAAGAATTATATATTGGGTGGTGGTGGGAGGGGCATCAAGATTTTAGAGATGTTTAGGTGGGGCATGGACCAAAAAAACAGTTGGGAATCACTGTTCTATACACTTTTGGATTTTTTTCTTTCTATGAGAGGGTGCTGAAAAGTTATTGGATGGACATAATTCATAAAAATCTTAGAAAATAACTAAATCTCAATTTTTAACCCACTTCTGAGCAAATCTAATATTTTGCTGGATCTTTCTAATGTCTTGCTCTGCTAGAAAGTAAGACATTTTTTTTTTCTCTAAGAAAAATCATTTTCACTTTAGCTTCTAAATGCTCAATTTTTAGTAGCACCTTTTTTGTTTGTGCATATAATTCTGGATTCCATTTGAGCAAAACACATTGAGACCATGGCTTTTGGCTTGACTGAGAGGTTTTTCTTTGTGATTAATGGTCTATTTATACAGGAATTTATAGTAGTGTGTGTGTGTGGATGCCCCCCTTCCACTCTCTATCTTTTGACAACTTTCCTCCTTTGTTTTCTGGTGGTGGTGGGGGGGGACACTTATCGTGGATGTTGATATTCTGAGCTTTTTAAATAAAGATCAATGTGAAAAGAATGAATGAATTGGAATGTAATCTTTGACAAATTAGAAATTGCAACAGCTGTTTGGTAACATTAATATTAAGTGTCCACCTTTTTAAAACCGTACTGTCACAGCTGACAAACGGAAGAGGGGGTGAGAAGAACCGCATTCAGGCCTTTTGTCTATTGAAATATCAAATCAATAACTGTAAACAAAAATAATAAATGTGACCCCCTTTCTTCAAGCAAACCAATATTTTGCGTGTACCTATTAAAAGACTATCAAAATGCATCTTAAATCTTCTTGAAGGTCATGAAAGGCAAATGTAATCAAGTGGAAAGGTGAACTTAGAAGTGCTGCACCTGGGATTCTATTGCAGTTAAATTGTAGCAGAGGCAAGAGATTTTTTTTTAATTTCAAAATAAGATCTGGATTACATAAAACACAGTTGGAATTAATATCTTCACTATTTGAATCAAATTTAAATCACTGTCAAGTTAATATTTTGTTTATAAGGTATTAAATAGTTTTATTTAAAAAGCTTTTAATTTTATTTTCAGTCAAAGAGATTTTTATTATGTAAAATTAAGTTTTTGGGTAACTAAATTTGCTTGTGAAAGTTGATGACAGTGTCTGTTGCAAGGAATTTTTGAGAAAGTGGCTACACTGATATTGTAAAGCATGTGTTTATTCCTCGAGGCTCCTTGCAGAACATAGGGCTACAACTATAGTAAGTGATGTTACTGCAGGTCCAGAGTAGCAAGTGAATTTTTACAAGGGCCTTCTAGACCAGGTTTCTCAAATTTGTACACTGCCAGGAACCATTTGCACAACCAATATTTTCCTCAAATTTTGGAAAGTTTTCTAAATCTTTCCATTACATCCTTTCATAACAACACACTCACCTAATTAGTAAAAGGCATGAAATGGTAGACCCACCACATCCTGGTGTTGTAATAGAGAACAGAATGTAAATTTTTACCCTGTTTGGGATCAAATGCACCCAGCGTTATTGCTGTATATCTAGAGATTCTTGATAAAATCCAAAGAATCAGCAATATTATTGGTCCTGACCTGATGTCTCTGCTTTGGTCACTTTCCTCACCACTCCCATTCAACGTACAGTTGCTTTCCTGTACCTTTCCGATAAATACTTTCATGGTAATTGTTTGGATGAACTCTTTGGTATGGTACGTAGACTTTATGAATTTAAGTATAGTACTAGCTTTGGTGGCAAGGTCTCATGAGTTCATGGTTGAATTTGCTTAGATGTAACCATAAGTACTATACTAAGTTTTTTTACTTGCATATGGAACTCTGTTCCAGCTCCCTGCTTTCCAGATAACTTTGATCTTCAAAAATTCAAATGCAATGTCAATCACTATCTACTGTCCTCTTGATTACATTTCTATTGTTCTTGCTCCTTAATGTTTCTCTCTCTCTCTCTCTCTTTTTTCTGTTTTTTTTTTTTTTCTTTGTCTTACACACACGCTGTAACCCCATATGTCTTAGTGACTATGCTTCCTTGCATGGGGTGACATTAAAAACCGAATGAAAGTAATTAGAAATCGATTTTAACATAATTTGAAAAACAAAACAAAAAAAACAAACTAATTTGTCCACATTTTGTACTTATTCAACTTACTATCATCTGTACATTCATTTTGATTAGTAAATAGCAACCAGTCAGGCATATAGATTACAGCTGTAACTGTTCAATACTATGTTCCTCACTAACTTTACTTCTAGTCAGGCCATCGAAAGTTTTACACTCTCCATGAAATACCCGTGCTGTGAATGCGGTACAAACTAATTCTAATCCAACAAAATGTACTTCTACTAGTTGCCCCCCCGGACATGATTACCCCCTCTCATCACTAATATCCTGATAGTGGGCCTGTTTCTGGTCTGCAGCAATTCTCTCTCAGAACATAAACTCAAGTACTGTTGAGACTCCCCTGAACTTGCTTTGCCAGTTCTGTTCTTCATGCTGTTAACCATTAAGCCATCTCTAAGACCTCCCGGCCCCCTCATTGTAAACTTGAAAGATTTCCTTGCAGAAGAAATCCCATTTATACCAGAGAGAAATAACACAAATACCTTCGGGATCATCTTAGAAAACATGTCGAGTAACTCTAAAAAAATGAACTAAATTTTTTTGTACAAATTTTGCACTGGTTCCCCCAGACCGAACAAAGATGTAATTTTCTTAAATAACAAACGGGTCACAACAAATAAATGCTGTTTCCTGTATGAGTGTTAATGGCTACAGCAGCTTTCATTCTATAATTGGTATTTATTAAACGGAGCTTAATATGGAGAGGAAATAAGTGGTTCTTGGAGTAATTTCCAAAAGGACAAGAGAAAATCAGCATTTGAAATACTGTTTTTACTGGAACTCAAATACTGAATTCTGGCACTTGTTGGAAATGGTACCATTGTGTTTACTGAACGTCTCTCCAACCACAAAACAGGAACGATTGGACTCATGATTTTCTTATAGGTGTTAATATAAATGACTGATCAGAATTTGGTGTCTTGTTCACCAACTAAATTTTCCATGTCAACAACCAATAGTATCACTTTAAAATAATCTATTAGGGTAGTTCCTAGGGAGATAAGTTGGAAAGGGTAATTTTAATTTGTACTATTACTTTCCAAATTTTTTAGTGGTTTATGGTAATTTTCAGTTAAATAAATTTTTTGGGTGGGGGGGTGCTCTGTCTTTGAATTAGTCTGCATGCTTGCATTCGTTATGTCTGAAATGAGACATCCTCATGATCTGTTGGTTTTATTTGGACTAGCATTCTCACTTGTGCTGCTTTTAGCCTCACGTCTCGCTTGGTCTGGTGACCATCACCTCATACGGAGAGTAGAGAGCACAGTAGCTAGAAACTGTTAAAGAAATCAAGTCACTTGAAACTACCTTCAGAATTTTAGATAGAATGTTTTTGGTTTGTAAACTATTTAAGTTAAACCAATTTCATTTCAAATTTGGAAAGCTTACTATGCTTGTCACCTATACACTAATGCTCTAAGCCCGGAAACTAAATTTGCCTGTACTTTTGTTTTACTTGACATGGTCTTATCATTGATTTGGTGAGGGGGGAATGATCTCTCAATGGCTGTTATCTCCAGTCATGACACTATTAAGAAGGTTCATGTAATTAATTATTACAAAAGCACAGTATATAAAAAAAAAAATTATGATAAATCCTTGAGGGGGGAAAAGATAGAGAGGCTATTAAATCCAGATGTAATCTATTCCAGTTTGTTTGTGTTTTTTTTTTTTTGTTTTTTTTTTTGGGGTTTTGGTTTTTTAACGAAAAAAACAAAACAATATACATCACTGTACAACTTAAAATTATAAATTGTAATGAAAGATATGTAAATATTTTATTTTTTATTGTTATTATTTTTTTTATTGTTTTTTTTTATTATGTTATTTCACCCCATGCAAGACAATAAAAGTTACTAGGAGGCAAGGAGTTATTGATAGAAAAAGAAACAGAGAGGACAATAAAAGAATTGTATTTAAGGTGATGAGAAATAGCAATTGACATTGTTTTTCAAAAAATTTAAATGCATAGTTGACAGAAAAGCAGAAAGTCAAAAGAAAATTCCACATTAAAGAAGTGCAAGAGAAAAAAACAATTAGCATAAAATTTATGGTTGCATCTATCAATTTCATAAGTTAAATTATGAGACCAAGCTGCCAATCTAGTACTGAACTTAAATTCATGGTACCAAAGAGGAAAACTCATCTGAACAATTACCATGAAAATATATAAATAAAACACGGAGAAGATATGTTACGTTGGTGGGAAATTGACTGAAACTGAGATGCCAAGTCAGACTGATAACATTGCAGATTCTTCTTTGGATTTTGTCAAGAATCTCTAGATATATAGCAGAAGCACCAGACCAGGTGTGGTAACAATATTCAATGTATAGAGATATATAGGATTAACGCAAATAAATCTTGTCATTTAGTGGATTAATGTTATATTCAGCAACTTAACTCAAGAGTTTCATAGATTAACTTTTTTTAATTGTTTAGTCCACTCGTCAGGAGGTTTCAGCAATTGACTGCTGTTTTTCTTATTTTTTGTTATCTTTATGCTAAGTTTGATGCAAGTAACTTATGCGCTAGTTGGGATGCTCTTATTATTGGTGTTAGGTTAAAATTTTGTTCAGGTGTGTGTGTGTGTGTGGAGACATGTACATATGTCAATTGCTATGGTTATTTTGCCTTTTCATCATTTTCTTATTTCCTTCCACTTTCTACCTTTTTCCTTCCTTTTCTCTTTCAGCTCTGAATTCAATAATATAGAATTAATACAAGTAAAAGTTTTGTCACTTAACTGACTGATGTTACCTTGAACATCCTGACTCCAGTTTTGTAGATGGACTCTCTAGGAATTACTCTGTCCACTCATCAGGGGCTATCATCACTTGACTGCTTATACTCCTTTTTTTTTCTTTTTTTTTTCTTTAAAAACATATGCACTTTTCCTTGGTTCCTTTTTACTTTTTTTTTTTCCCCCTCCATTGTTTGTTTGTGTGTGTGTACACATATCTGCAATGTCATGGTTGTCCTTTTCATTTTTTTTTTTTTTTTTTTTTTTTTTTTTTTTCAATTGTATCCATACAGTTCTCTAGACACATACACACTTGCACACGCACTCACAGATTAATATTCATCAAATATACTCTAAAGTATCGAGCTTTATAACAGGCTTATTGATGCATCACATTGAAACACTGGTTTCTGTATGATCACTGAAGTTAAGCAATGTTGGACCTGGTCAATACCTAGATGGATGACTGTTTGGGAATACCAAATGCTGTAAGTTTGGATGTACAGGTGTTGTAATTGATAATGACTCAAAATTGGTAATTGAAGAGCCTAGTTCCAATTCCTGTTGGGTTTATGTTCAGTTATGTGCAAATACCCTTAGAAAATGTATGAATCCACCTCTTCTCCCCCAGCTATGGGTTAATTAGCAAAACTATTATCTCAAAAAAAAAAAAAAAAAATCTTGCACTCAAAAATATTTTCTGGCATTAACCTATAAAGGGTTGGTAAACTGTAGAAAATGAATGAATGAATCAATCAAATACTGATTAGCTACACAGGCATGTCTTTTAGATTTATTTACAATCTCTGGATTATGAGTGTATAAAAACTATAGTGGCCACAAAGTGAGGGATCAGTTTAATGAGTGTAATATAGAATTGATCACCCACTTTATATCCACAATATAATTTCTTGATCAAATTCTGATTAGGTATGAATCCACCTTGCCCCCAGCTATGGGTTAATTAGTAAGACTTGTATCACTAAACTATTATCTCAAAAAAAATAAAATTTCTTAGAATGTAAAAATATTTTCTGACTTTAAATAACCTGCAAAGAGTTGATAAACTGTAAAAAATAAATGAATCAATCAATCAAATAAGTTTTATAACCAAATTAAATCCCAAAATAATCTCAATGTAATCGACTTTATTCTCTGTCGGAGTGAAGACGGACGTTTTTTATTCTCTTGGGAGGTGCGCACAAATTGATGCACTGTTTGCTCGTGAGCAATTGAGACATCCAATGAGGTCTGCTAAATCCTCATTTATGCAGAGAGACGTTAAGTCAAATGTTGAATATATTTGTCTTGATTTGCCACCTGCAATTTTTCTTTATTTTGGTCAACATAGTTTGTGGCTTGTTTCTTAATTTTCTATGATTGCTGCTTTGTTGTTTATTCATCTGTTCAGTCACTGCAAGCTAATGTATTTATAAAACCGATGGCCTAAAATTAGAATTGATTCAAACAAGTCAGAATAAGCAAAAAGTTCAGGGAAGCTTAATAGACTGCAGGTTAGCAAAACTGCAGTGTTTTTGGCACGCATGGGGAAATAGGTGAATAAAGTCTCTCTTATCAACAACAAGAAATGGGTAGGAAGTCAATGTCTGACACGGAATACACTTAGAATTGCATGTTGAAATAATCAGCTGAAATTTTAAAAAAAACAAACAAATGGCCCAAATAATGAGTACTATTTTAATGTTTTTTTTTCTTTTTTCTGAATTTTAATTTTAAAAAATTAAAATATGTTTAAAATTTTTTAATTTTCTTAAAATTTTAAAACTTTCTCTCAGCCTTTGCAAAATTGAATTGTTGGTGTGAGAAGTTATCAATTATATTATTTACAGTTGGACTAATGACTTCATCTTTGTTATTATTATCACAGTGTTTCAGCAGCTGTGCTTTAAGGCCTTCTTTGGATGTCTTTTGATTTGGGTAACCTTCAGGGAATTTTTAACTGAGCTCTGTACTTTAATCTATGGGTATAGATTGTTCTCTTCCCACTGTTCGTGTCTAGGGATATCTCGTCTTTGTACTGTTAAGTTATTGATCATCCTGTTCCTGCTAAGTTTGTGTCTGTACAACCCATGAATTCAATCCCTGGCTCGGGTAGTATAGATTATTAAAACGCATGCATTGCTACTGCAGGATGCAGCAGAAATACCTCCCACATAAGACATTGGCGATAGTGTCTTCATGAGTTACTCTCCTTAGCAACTCTTTAACTGAAGAAGGGGCTGAGCAGCCATTTTTATATAGGGCACACACGTGGAGAACAAAGTAGTCCAAATAAAGCATTCTATTTCCACCATATGTCTGAATTCCTTTTAATTTAAATTTACAGTCTCTTCATTTACCTAATATTGTGGTTATTTCTCTTTTTCATCATTTTCTTGTCTCCTTACACTCTTTCCCTATTCTTTCTTCTCTTTTTGCCACTGAGTATCATATATATATATATATATACACACACACACACTAGCAGCATGGCCTGCTGTTGCCCGTGCTTGATTAAAAAATTGTACGACTCATACAGCAATCGCTATCACTTGACTTAAAATATGTTTGCCTTTCCTTGCCTTTAAAGGAGTGCCCTTTGCCGTGCTGATGTTGCTACATGCCTTACTTCTTGCCTATCTCACACTGCAAATTTTTTCTAAGCTCTATACTAAACATTAAATCTGTTACGAAAAAGAACTAAACAAAATGAACACAAAACGATCAGCTTTAAAAAAGGACTCGTAACTGGAAAAACCGAATGAAAAAGAATGTTAACAACAAATACTTTTTTCACACCCAACCCAGTTCTGCGGAATCAGAATCAACGTTGAGTTTAAGCAAGCGAATGAGCCAATTGGAGTAAAGTGCCATGCAGATTTAAATTTTCCCCACTTGTGACGAATGCAGCTATCTATTCTTTTTGCATGCTAGCATGCTAGTTAACATTCGTGTCAGTCAGCTGTTGGCTCTCATGCTGGCCAATAGAATCTTCCTGCCTATTCGTGGCAGCCAGCTATAGGCTCTCACTCTGGCCAGTAGAAAATGGCCGCAAACTACATGAAAACTGCCGTAGAAGCATGAAAAAATTGATTATTTCCACTATCGATGGGAGTTGGGAAATGCAAAGTCAGTCTTGGCCTTCCCACTAACTTAGAGCATGTAAATTTTGGTGCAAATCTGTCAAATTGCGGCCGTGAATTCGTTGCACACACACACACATCTTGCCTTTATTTATATATATATATATATATATATATACATACACACACACACACACACACACACACACACACACACACACACACACACACACACAAGTAAAAGGTTTGTCATTTATACATTCTCTGGAATATAAATGTATACAAACTACAGTGACCACAAAGTGAGGGACCGATTTATATATTGATAGTAATATAGAATTGATTCCCACTTTCTATCCACATAATTTCTTCGTTTATCAAATTCTTGAGAGGTATGAATCCACCCCCATAAAGTGAGGGACCAATTTATATATTGATAGTAATATAGAATTGATCCCCACTTTCTATCCACATAATTTCTTGTTTATCAAATTCTGATGAGGTATGAATCCACCCCCATCTTATGTGATTTACTTATATATATATATATATATATATATATATATATATAACATTGGATTGAACCTTGCAAGAACGAGTCCAGCTTACCTCGTTACGAATTCCAGGAAATAGCGCAAATCAAAACCGGATGTAGCAAAATACAAGACTATATAGGAGGGAAGGGGGGAAAGTCCTTATTTCATTGGCTGATGTTGACTGACGTATGTCAATAAGAACGGTCGGAATCCTAGCCATATTTTATTTATCTTTTTTGCAATGTCGAAGTGCGTAGCAAAACGCTATCAAGGAGGCGGCCTGAATCTTGTGGAATTAGGTCGGGGTTGCTGTTGGAGCCGATATGATGCAAAACCCAAAATCTGCTATGAAGACAGTGCATCACTGAAGACCTTCCTTGTTGCATCTGAAATGTATTACTCATATATATATATATATATATATATATATATATATATATTGCACTTTGTATTTAAAACTGCAAAGAAATGCATATATGATGGGTGATAAAGTTCTTGGCTCATCCAACTTTCCCTAAATGTCTTAACATCAGATTTTTTTTTTTTTTTTCTAGAGGCTTTTTGTTTGGGCTCAGAACTTTTCAGCATTCCATGTTACTATCTTCCAATTTTGAGTAATGGTCTACCAGTGAAACATTTGTTACCTAAACATTAAGGCTGTTGTCGGTCATAATAAAACAATCTGTTAAAGATAAGCTTTGAATGTCAAAGCAAACTTGTTTTTTACTTCTGACCTGTGTTGCTTGCTTAACAGTTATAGAATGTCTTTAGAGTTGTGATAAAAAGAAATAATTAAAAATTCATAATAAATGATAAAGCTTCCTTCAAAGAAATTCCAAGAAGTAGTCATTTTATTTTTCAGAGGTAATTAAATTTAAGTGACTCTTTTCTATATTGTGGATTTTGTCTTATCAATTATTTCATTTGAAATTACAAATTTACAATGCCACAATCCCCTGTGCTACTATATGGTGCTCTCAGCAAGACCCTTGCCTCTCGTGTCCATGGCTTTGGGTCCTGTGCCCTCAGGACCATCGAAGGTGTACTGGTCTGATCTTGTGTCCAATGATGTCCTCTGCCAGAGGACTGGTCAGCCAAGCATCCTCTCCATCATTTCTGCATTTGCTTGCTCGGTCACATCCTTTGACAACCTGATCACCACCCCATCACTGTCATCTCTCATTTCAACCTACCAACTGCAGACTGAAAATGATCTCACGACAAACCATGTAGCCACTGGAAGGATGTCTTCACCCAGGACCTCCATCAGATCAGTCTGGCACTGGAGGATGTTCCAATGCTCTGCCAAGACCTAGAGAGCTGGAAGGACAAGGTGCCTCTCATGGACTCAACACCTACATGGCATGGGATTTAACAGAAGCAAATATATATTGTTTGTTTTTTTATATATATATATATATATATATATATATATATATATACGGGTTGCTGAAAGGTTTTCACCCCAAATCAGTAGCTTTAAAAAAAAAACTAGCAGATTTTGGGGAAATAAGTCAAGAACTTTTCAGCACCTCCACATATAAATCTTGTATGTAAATGTAGTTATGCTTATTATCTGCGTTTTTATATATATATATATATATATATATATATATATATATATAATGTGTGTATTTTAATATTCTTCACCCTTGTTCTCTCATTTTATGGTTTAAGAAAAATAATAGTTTTAAACGACTGACCAGTTTGGAAATATCCTCTTGGCAATTCTTTCTTTAATTGAACCAAAATCATTCCTTTCCATATAACAATTTGATGCCAAGCAATTATCAGACAGTAGTTATGGTGCCAATTTGAATTTTTTCAGTTCTGTGATTTGTGTGTGTGTATATATATATATATATATATATATATATATATTTATTATCTTAAATAACAAATAAAAACCCAGACATTTTATGTATACAGACAAATAGTAAATAAACATTATCAATAGGCATTGGTCATTTACCCAAGTTTAACCAAAACTTTTTTTGATCAGCATTTAAAAAGTCAGTTGAGATCTTTGCTTTGTATACAGTGTTCTTGTGAAGTAGGCACATGATCTTCAGATAAGTGAATAATGTATTTTAATCAAATCAGATTTCCTCCTGGCAAAATAGATTACGTCTCTACAACTCGGACAAAATTATAAGTTTGAGATACTTTCCATTTTCATTGTACCAGGTGCGGATAAATGGGATTAAAACAAGTTGCCTGTTTGAAAGTGTTTAAAAAAAACAAAAAAAAAAAAAACTTTTTCGTTAATTTCTTGGATGAAGAATTATCATTATTATATATTAATCTATAAAAGACAAAAGTCGTCTGGATAAAAACATTGGTTAAGTGTATTTAAGTGTTTGAAATTGGGCAAGGGAAAGCATTTTTCTTCAAGTTTATTGAAGGAGAAAAATTAAGATAAATCATGTGGCATTGCAAGAATAAAGTAAATAATAGAATGTATTTCCGAGTATGAACAGGAAGATTAAATAAAAGGTTTAGTTGAAAATTCCAAGGAGGCTGGAGAATGTTGCAGGGTCAACACTTACAGGCAGCAGAGCAGGGGTTCTGGGTAAGCACCCATTGGTGATGGTACCAAAAGAAAGGATCCAGTTGTTTGTCGAAAGTTAAGATCTGAAACACTCATGCTAGTGCACGGTCTAACTGTTAGACAATAACATTTACCACCACAAGGTTCACTGTGGCATGAAAATTGTTGGTGTTTAGATAAAGTGTAATGCTGACAACTAAGAGATGGGACCAGACAAGCCACAATCGAGATGGACATCAAGAAATGGGGATGGATTAGCCACACACTCTGCAAGCCTGCTTCTAGTGTCACCAGACTGGAATCCACAAGGGAAATGAAAAGTGGGTTGACAAAAACAGACTTGGAGCAGAGGTGAAGGCAACCGACACGACATGGGCTGAGCTGAAGAGGATCACCTGGAACTGCGTCTGTTGGAGAGGGGTCTTATTACGGCCATATGTTCCCCAAGGAATCAAGAAGCATAATAATAAATAAAAATAAAAAAAGACACTGGTTGAGAATTTGGTTGTTTACATTTGAATTAATGTTGTGTTTATTGTTTTGATGATTATACCCTCTGGCCTTCATGTGTCTGTTGCTCTAAATAATCTTCAAGGAAATTTGAAGTGAACCCTTTTTTTTTTTTTTTTTTTTTGGAGGGTGAGTTGTAACATGGTAATGACCTTTTAAAAGTTTTATTGATGCACAAAAGTTGCAAATAATTACTTCTTTCAGTGAAATAGTTAATCTAACATGTTCAGAAAAAAGTTAATTAAAACAATGATTCAATAGGAAGTTAAAATAAACAAAAACCTAGTTCACAAATGTATAGGGAAAGTGTTTACATTGCTAGAAGTGTACTTTTAGGTGACCTCAAGGGTCAAGGATTTACCAGTATATGGAATGTACAAGCTAAAACCTGGTCTGGGGATGTGGGTGAGGAAAGATATTATATCCACCATTTAGCAGGAAATTACTTTCTTATCCCAACCCCCTTAGTGTGCCATAATAATAATATATTCAATATTTATGAAATCCAGATCTGTTGGTACAAGTGTGAGAACGATTAAAAACGGAATTGGGTTATTATGACCACACCAAGATAGATTGTGTTTTATTGTTTTTCTTCACCCACTTTGTTTCTTTTTCCTGAGAACTTAATAGGTGTTGACAGGTAGTAGTCTGGGAAGGTAAAATCCAGACTGCTACACATTTTGAGAAACCCTGTTGGGTTAAAGGTGATGCTTAATTCTCTATACAAGGCAACACTTGCAAGCAGCAGAGCTGGGGTTCTGTATGAGCATCCACATTGATGACGGAACTGAAAGGAAGGGTCAAGTTGTTTGTCAAGAAAGTTAAGATCTGAAACACTCTTGCTAGTACACTAAGTTTTAGGCAATAACATTTACCACAATAAAGTTCACGGTGGTGTGAAAATTATTGGTGTTTAAATGTTGGCAATAGTTGGTAAATTTACATTCCTTGATTCATAGGTCTGCAAGTGGCTTGTTTATGTCAATGCCTCTAAAACAAAACTGAGTCTACCATTCATTGGTGCATAGAATGTTGTTGCCAGATCTGGTCTGGTGCTCCTGCTATGTATTTAGATTCTTGATAAAATCTAAAAAAATCTGCAATGTTATCAGTCCTGACCTGGCATCTCCCACTGCACTTTCCCTGTGCCTTTTCTGTAAATACTTTCATGATAATTGTTCTGATGAACTTTCCTCTTTGGTATCTTGACTTTCTTGATTTAAGTGCAGTACAAGAGTAGCAACTAAGTCTCATCATTTTACAGCTGAAATTGCTAGATGCAAGCATAAGTTCTATGCTAACAGTTTCTTCTCACTTGTGGAACTACCTTCCATTGTCTTGCTTTCCAGCCAACTTTGATCATCAAAAATTCTAATGCAATGTCAGTTAACTTCTGTCTCTTTAATTGCTGTTCTTTGATTGGCCTTTCTCTTTAATGATAATTTTTCTCATTCTTTCACTCTCGGTAGTCCCTTATGTCTTAGTGGCTTTATTGCCTTGTTTGGGGTGAAATGATATAATAAAAACCCTGTTCTCTGTGATGTGTTATATGTATATCATTTGTCTAGTTATGCTTTTCCTTTAATGAATTTGTGGTGACATTTTCTTTTATTTAATAACTTAATTCAAAATATTTTTCCTAGTCCCATCAGATTTATAGAATCTAATGCATTCTTTTAACACCACAGAAATAAGTTATTACTATGGCCACCTATTGGGGAATCCTTAAACTCTGTTAGATTTACATATTTGCAGACAAAATAACATATTTTTCATGTTTACAATGTTTACTTTTTGTTTTTTTTTTAAAACAAAAAAAAAAAAAATCCCTTAAAATTTAATGTGAAAATCTGCTTGCATCCTCTACACCAAAGTTTTTATATATATATATATATATATATATATATATATATATATAATGTGTGTGTATTTAAATAGAAATAGTTTATTTCACTTGGCGTTATTTGTCTTTTTCTCGCTTTACCTTTTTTTTTCTTTTTAATGAAATCTATGATGCTTTGTTCAATTTTAGACTTTTTTTCATTTTGATAATGTTTGTCATGTAATTGTTTCTGATAGGATAGGCTGAATTTGGACTTTTCAGGTTGAGTGTGTTCATTTGTCCTGGAATCTGTGGTGTCTTTGTAACCATTCTGCTAAGTTGGTAAGCAGGCCTCTTACTACTTATTGATTCAATAGACACTTAGGTTAAATTATCCACACGCACACACACACAATTTTTATTACTTCAAACATTGTAATGGATACTTGTATTTTTACTTTAAATAGTGTGAAAGAAAAAATAAGAATAGGCTTCTATTTCAAATATGTGTATCCACTGTGTGGAGTTATATAGCAGTGTGGACACAGCAACATTGAATGATGATAGTCAAGTTTCAAGCTTCAAGCCATCAAAATTGCATGAAACACTGTTACCAATTGGTGTTGATCTGTTTCCATACTGCTACTTGTATATGATCTATTCTGAATATTGAACACTTTTAGCCATGTCTTAAAACTAATTGTATATAAAGTGCACTTTAACCCATAAATATGGCATACCTTAAAACTTGTGTGTGTCATTCACAGACACTGTTTTGCTGTATTACAGTTCTTCAGTGTGGCTAGATATGGAACTGCCTCAAGCTGGGATCGAAACTTGACTGATCCAACATCAGTCGGAGGCTCTTACCCCTAGGCTATCGGTGCATGCTATACAGAGAAAGGAAATTTTTAACACATTATATACATGATATAAGCATTATCAGCTGCCAGAGTGCTCTGTTCTATGCGAAGAGCTTAGCATTATAGCAGCAGCAGCCATCAAATACCCTTTCTTCCAAAGTGCTCAACTGATAAACGGGAGCACACACACACAATTATTGAAAAGCAAAATGACCGAACCAACAAACAACCGGGATGAACTGAACTGGAGTGGTGGGGGGGACAAAAAATATAGACTACAATAAATACCCTTTAGTCAGTAAAGAGACAAAGAGCTCTACCACCCAGACAAGGAAATCTAATATCAAAAAACCACCCTAGGTTTGAGTAGAAATGTAATCCAAAAACATCTACGTGACATTACTTTGCTGTGACTAAAAGCTTCATGCAATCAAGTAATCATCAAGTGGTTCAAAAAAGACTTTAGAAAAAAGAAACTTTGTGTGAAACATTGAATATCTAAAGATTGATAATGTGTTTTTATAAGATAGAACAAAAGGCATTAATGTTGGATTATATTTTTTAATTATTTATCTTCTAGTTTTTTCTTAGAATTTTTTTTTCTATTCTGTGTTGGCCTGTAAGATATTGAAATTAAAAAAAAAAATACAATTATACTGGTTATCATTTGCATTTCCTTATGAGCCATATATTTTACAGGTCAGAAAATGCAGTTGTTATTATAATAATTAATATATAACGTTTCTTGCAATAAAACCAATTTTATTAGTTTCTTTAGTATTTACTTGTCAAACATTTTAAAGTTTGAATTTGCCTAAAGGATAATTTAACTACATTGAAGTTTAAGCAATTGATTAATTTCACTTAATGACCTTTCCCTGAGGCTTTTTGAGAATCTAAGATCAGATAAAATAAAACCAGGTAGATATAATTAATTGCTCTCTTTCTTACAAGCTTTTTCTTGTCTTCAGAAGACGCATTAAAAAGACTGTTACTTCCTTTGTGCTAGACAGTCTTGTGACCTACCTCCTCTAAATCCTTGGTATACTTATGTTTATATATCAGCCTCTTGGCAATTAGTGGCCTACTAATCAAAGCACAATGATAAATTTCTGTGGATTCCAGCAGTGTTTCCAACATATTTCAAATCCAGCTTGTGGTATTGTTGTAACCTAGGGAAGGTTACTGAATAGAATAATCAAACGAAGGTTGGTTATGAACAATAATACTTAGGACAAGAACAACACATATAAGACTTGCCAGTGGCACATAGAAGTAGTAGTCAATTGCTAGAAGTGAGTCAAGTGAGTTCCACAATGAATCTTCAACTGCAGGATATCTACCAACTGCCCCACGCGGTCAGATGTGGCACAAGGCCGAATTTAATGTGGGGTATCCGAGCCTGAAGGCTTGGCCAAAATTTCCCCGTAGACCCTGTATAAAATGGGGTCAGTAGCTGTTTCCTGAGACAAGAGACTGCCCTTTGACATTGTCACATCTTGGGATCCTCTCTGCCTGGAGGCAGTGTTTGACCAGCACATCTGGAGACGTATCTCCAACTGCAGACCAACATACAGTATTTACTACTGTATTTATGTGAATGGGGACATACCCATTAACGTCCGTAGGTATGCTACAACAGGTATATTGGCTCTTTTTTCCCCACCAACCATTTTTATTTACCAAGGTTTGTTGGATCAGTTCTTTGCATGTTCTTTTATAAGATACTGCTTAGGAGTTTAATCCCCAAATTATAACCTTGTGCCAGACTATCCTGAAATTAATTTTAATGTTGGTGTTTGTTTAGAGAATGAGCTATTTTTCATTCACATTTCAAATCTCTACCAAACATTGTTGGGAATCATTTTCTAAAGTGGAGGAATTGTTGAAGAGATTGTCTGCGTCTGTCTAAGTTGGTTACTTGTTGGAAGTTGGCACCACACTTTCATTTCACCGACTTTTTGAGGCAGGAAATGAATAATTATTGGAGATGTGAGTCGGTTCCCTCTCACGCCCCCAGCTTGGCATAAATTTGGCCATTATCGTTGTACAATATAAAATTTATTTCCCCCAGTGTGATGCAAATATTTATTAGATAAGTGAATATGGACTGGAGTTTTGACTTGTTCTACTTAATTTTTTTTTTTTTTTTTTATGTTCCTTGACTTGATTCGACACGGTTTCATCTCATCTGCTATAGGCTTGGTTGTAATTATCTTTTCAAGTTTTCCAAAGTGAGCCACAGGAGATTATTGTTTCTTATCTCCCAATTGTATGAGGGGGTGCTGAAAAGTTTTAGCCTCATTTATTTTCAACATCTGACCAAATGACAATTCTTGATCTAACAGAACTTGTAGCATCACTCGTAATATATTTTACATCCAACTAGCAATCAATTAGCTATTTATATCAGTCAGTGCATAAAAGAATTTAATTCTATTCAACAAGCTAAGCCTTGACAATGTCTACTAAAATGAAAGGAAACCAAATCCACATTAATTTAAATTAAATTCCTATATAATTGACAATATATCTTTGATAATGTATGGCCAGGGATTTATCTATGCAACATGGCATCTCTATTATTGTTGCATGCAAATAAGATCACTCGGAATGACTGATGATTCTTGCATAACTTACATGGCGTTAAAATTTAATTGACTTGTGTAGCAGTGACTAGAATTTGAACTCTGCTTACTACTTTCTAGTAGCCCCCAGTTGTACTTTTTGTAATATCAACAATATTAATAATAATGTTACTACATCTTTCTTCTACTACTTCCGTCATCTTCTACTGCTTTATCTGCGTCTACTACTACATCTCCAACTTTTATTTTACCCCCCTCCAGACTTTTTACCCCCCCCCCCCAGACTTTTTTTTTTACCTCTCCAGACATCATCCCCCCTCCCCATCTCAGACTTTTGGTTGTTTGTCTAACAGCTGTATTTTTTTTTTATTATTATTTTTGGTGAAATCATCATTTTCTGTCTAAAATTTTGGAAATTTGTGAAAGTGTGTGTGTGGTGGGGTAATGAATCATCATTAATCTGATTAAAAGTCAATTATTTTTATATCAAATGTTACAAATACATTAAACCAATTGTATTGCTATTTGTGGAATTGTGTGCTTTTATGAGTTACTCGGCTAAATTTTATTGTCTTCCTTCAAGTATTGGATTGTTGCATAGTTCTACCACAAACCAGGAATTAAAAGAGTGGAAAGTTTTGGTAGACTAAAAATGTTTGGCTATTTCTTTATAAGGTAGCAAATTTCTGACCAACTCTCAAAAAAAAAAATTAAAAAAAATTGGGCTACCTTTCTAACTATTGAGTTATTTTTCTGGGGAACTTTGCTAGGTTTCTTGTACAGTAAAGAAAAAGTCCTGTATTATTGATAATTTTATCTTCTGTAAGTCAAGAAATCTGACTAGTGAAACTGGTTTATGTCAATAGCTTCAGTTTATATGGTTTATGTTTAACTGAAGTTTTGATTTATGAGCTGACAAGTGTTCAGCATAGAACTTAGGAAAAACTCTGATAGTGGTCTTAATAAGATTTGAACTTGTAACTTGTACCTCGAGAATCTCCATGAAAGATGAGATGTCCTGTTGTGGGATAAGAGTTCAATTCTCATAAGATGCATTTTCTTGGATCCCACACTGTTTACTCATTGATGCCTCAGTAACTAGAAGTTGGAGTAAAACCTCATAAAAGTAATCTACATCTATATAAAGTGGATTTTGTAACCATCCCCCCCTTTTTTTTTTTGCTTGTATTGTCTTTTCACTTTCTTAGTTATCTGCTTTGCATTGGTAACACTAGGTTTTATGGTAGTTTGCTATAAGATGAGAGATGAACTGATGGATTGTGAAAGAATAGTACAACCATAATTGTAAAACATTTAAAGACCTTACAGAATAATAATACCTTATAAGAATTTAATAAAATATGTAGTCTTTTTTTAATGTCCTAAGTAAACTAGTATTTGACCTAGTGTTCAAAAAATGAGATAGTAAAACGGAATAAAATTATAACTATAATACAATATGTTTTAAAGCTTCAGAAGAAAAATCTTTCAGTGATCTCTAAAGCATAGAGATTTGTCTTTGGAATACATTGTTTAGTCAAAAAAAAAAAAAAAGCATATTTTAAGCTTTTTTTCCTTATTTGTTTTTCCTGTTTTCTCTCTCTGCTGACTATTGTCCTCATCTTTGTTTCACTCCCCCTCTCTCTTTGTTTCACTCCCCCTCTCTCTTTGTTTCACATCCCCTCTCTCTTTGTTTCACACCCCCTCTCTCTTTGTTTCACACCCCCTCTCTCTCTCTGTTTCACACCCCCTCTCTCTCTGTTTCACACCCCTCTCTCTCTGTTTCACACCCCTCTCTCTTTGTTTCACACCCCCTCTCTGTTTCACACCCCCTCTCTGTTTCACACCCCCTCTCTGTTTCACACCCCCTCTCTCTGTTTCACACCCCCTCTCTCTGTTTCACACCCCCTCTCTCTGTTTCACACCCCCTCTCTCTTTGTTTCACACCCCCTCTCTCTTTGTTTCACACCCCCTCTCTCTTTGTTTCACACCCCCTCTCTCTAATTTTAAGCATGAAATCTGGCTGAAACTTCTGAATTTTCTTTTCATGACTAGGTTCAGTTAAAACTGATGTTAATAAACAAAATAAAAGTGTATATTGGTACAGGGTTAAAGACTTTCATTGATTGACTGAGTGAAAACCAAGGTTTCAGTTAATATTTGGCCTAAACACTTGTTTTTAGGCAGGTTTGTCAATCTGAAGCACTTCCTTGAAAATCATTTTCTTGCAAGTTACAGTTCAACATACCAAATGCTTTCAAGATATGAAATATGCATAATTGATGGATCAGGTGAAAAATAAAATTCTTTTGATCCCCTCGTTAGAGCGGTAAAAAAGATAATTTGCCATTATTGTTGAAAATCAACGGTACACACCTGTATAAGGAAGATCAGAAAACCAGAAGTTTTTTTTTCTCTGTCAAGGATACAAAAACGGAAGAAACTTCATGACTCATTTCAATATATCTTTTTTACATTTGCCCATGCATTTCCTTATCTAAACTTAAAACAAAACTGAAAAATAAAACTGTATATAATCACCACACTTTCTACGTATTGGTCCATTCAGATGAATTTATCTTTTTTTTAGGCTTACTGCAATATCATGTTGAAACACCAGTTCCCATATGATCACTGACGTTAAGCAACATCAAGCTTTGTCAGTACCTAGATGGGTGACAGCCTAGGAATACCAGGTGCTATAAGCTTGAGGATGTGCAGGTGGTGAATGATGGCTCAAAATTGTTAATTGGAGAGCAGTTCTAATTTCAGACGGGTTTGTTATATACCCTTATGTACATATAGCCTTGTGAAAGGTATGAATCCATCTCTTCCTCCCCCGGCTATCCTTAATTAGCAGGACTTGTAGCGGTAAATATCTCTAAAAAAATTTTTTAGAATTGTATTCAACCAGCCTCATAAATATCGGCTCTCAATGTTCAACCCAGCGTAAATTGCCACATGTATACTCTGCCATAATATGACATATCATTGCAAAGAACATAGAAAGTCGGACAAACGGTGAGACTTTGACGACAAACGGTGAGACTTTGACGACAAACGGTGAGACTTTGACGACAAACGGTGAGACTTTGACGACAAACGGTGAGACTTTGACGACAAACGGTGAGACTTTGACGACAAACGGTGAGACTTTGACGACAAACGGTGAGACTTTGACGACAAACGGTGAGACTTTGACGACAAACGGTGAGACTTTGACGACAAACGGTGAGACTTTGACGACAAACGGTGAGACTTTGACGACAAACGGTGAGACTTTGACGACAAACGGTGAGACTTTGACGACAAACGGTGAGACTTTGACGACAAACGGTGAGACTTTGACGACAAACGGTGAGACTTTGACGACAAACGGTGAGACTTTGACGACAAACGGTGAGACTTTGACGACAAACGGTGAGACTTTGAGAGCTGATATTTATGGGGGTGGGGCAGGTTTGAGTGTTTTGAATGCCAAAGGTTTAAATAATCTGCAAAATGTTGATAAGCAGTAAAAACTAATCCATCACTCTTCTTCATTACCTTTGAGCAGCCCCTTCACAGTAGTATGTTATTTTTAGACAACAGACAAGGAAATTAATCTGAATGAACTAATATACAATGTTTATAACACTTTGCCTGAAGAAAAGACAGACAAAAAATACATTTTTATTAAGTAGTTGAGAATTCTGAACTTCTTACAAATAATTATCTTAACTTCCTTTCATATTAAGACTTTTGGGAAAATTATCACTGTCATTACAATGATTCATGTTTATAATCTCTTTGTTGCCCTTGGCACAAAAATCATTCATGTTCTTATTCGTATATGTTTATAATTTTTTATTTATGTGGTGCATAAAATAATTTCTTTTGCTTATACTGTATATTGATTTCAGGTTTAAGGAAATTAAAAATGTATTTTCCATTCAGCACAAAATTACGCACTCGGATCATAAAACCTAATTGGATTACTTAAACATGGATAGACATCTTTACAGATGAACAGTGTGGTATCTGTGTATTCTGTAGGAAATTTGTGTAATAACTGTGAGTTGTGAAAAGTTACATGCATGAAATATACACCTACATTGTCTCGTATTATTAGCCACCAATTCCAGAGTTTCATAGACAGATCCTCCAGCAATCATTCCATCCACTCAGCAATAAACTGTTTATATCTCTTGGTAGATTTTTTTTATATGCACTTTTCATTGATGCACTGCTTTCTTCTTTTTTGTGTGTGAAAACACACACTAGGAAAGAAAAGAAAAATCAACCTTGCACCAATGAAAAGTGTGTGTATGTATGTATATATATATATATATATATATATTATATATATATATATATTATAATGAAAAATTGTTGCATCTAATTTGAAACAGGATCTATATATTACACTACATCCAGTGCATTTGTATAAGGAATGAAAAAGGCAAAGAAAGCAAAGTACCATAGTCTTTTCCTTTCACACCAAGCAAGACAATAAAGCCACTAAGATGCAAGGGATTACTGAATAAGAGAATATGGGAAAAAAAACATTAAGGATAGAAAACACAAGAACAGTAATTTGCCTTTAAATTTTTGAACATTTAAGTTGACTGGAAAGCAAGAAGTCTGAAGAGTTTCACAAGTGAGAAGTGTGAGAGAAGACACTATTAGCATAGAACTTCTGGTTACATCTAGACATTTCAATAGTAAAATGATGAGACCTAGCTGCTAATTTAGTACTGTGCAAGATTCCAGGTTAGGATAACATTGCAGATTCTTTGGATTTTATCAATATGTTGGTATGAACCTAAGGATCAAACTCATTGGTCACTAATAATATGTGAGACCGACTTGCTGATCATTGATCAGCAACAAGCTTTGTGCTGTATAATAAATACATTTTAAAAGGTACTGACGTCACTCCCTCCACCCTACTAAAAGAAAAATTCCCTTAGAAATAGCAGGGATGTCATTGAAATAGTAATTATTGTCTGGTAATTATCAATATTTCTTTATACCTCAAATCTGTTGAGGCACTGAAGATTTTTTGTTGTTGTTTCTCCCCATCTAAGCAATTGTTTTAATACAGAAATCTGTTTTCTCAACCCAATACCACCCTCTCCTATCACTTGTAATAATAATAATAATAATATTGTTGATACTTCATCTCATGGTGCCTCTGGACGCACACAAACTTGATGGCTTCGTCATTTTTGTCTAAGAGTCGGGAGGGTTAGGGTTGGGGTGGAGACTAATTTGTTCTCTACTCTTAATGGGTTCTGCATTTGTTCAATCAATTTTTTTCATCGTTATCCATCATGGCAATATTGTTGTTGCAGGTGAGATCCAAGAAGTGCTAATGAATCCATTGGGGGTTTCAGGTTCACATTATTGGTTGGTTGATGGCAGAAGCAGTCTGGCATTTTTTAATAGTCATTTTTTTTCAATAACCTATTTTTTTTTTATAGAATTTGTAATATATATTTTATTAATAAACTGAGTAGATGCTCCTTTTATTTATTAAACAGTATATTCATTTATTTCTGTGTACCAGCCTGAATATTTGACAAATCTTATTAATGAAAAATATGCGCTCTCTGGCAGGATTCAAACCTGCATCCCTGTGGGCAGGGGAAATTGAAGTATTAAAATCTGTCAGATTAATAAATAAAAATCCACCACTTAATGTGTGTGTGTGTTTTTGTCACTTAGCTGATTGGTGTTACCCTCAGTATCTTAACTCCAGAGTTTCATAGATGGATCCTCCAGCAATCATGCTGCCCACTCATCAGAGGAAGGTTTTTTTTTTTTCTTTCTTTCTTTCTTTAGTAAGCTACCTGGGACACACATGTTTGATTCCTGCCAGAGAGTGCATAATTTTCTTTAAGAATTCTCAAACTTTCAGGCCACTAGACAAAAATAAATAAATATACTGTTTAATAATTAAATGGAGCAACTACACAAATACAAGTATCCACTAAAAAATACCATTTAAAATTTTAAAATGATAAAAATCTGTTGGAATAATAAAAAATAAATCCATTCTAAAAATTCTCTCTCTCTCATATATATATATATATATATATATATATATATATCTGGATAAAATAAGTGGAAAAAAAAAATTTATATATATATCAAGAAAGTATACGTGGCCTCTCATCATGCTCTCTCTCTATATATATATATATATATATATATATATATGATGAAAATGAAGTCCATCAGTAATATTTTCTTTCACTGAACCAGATCAATTCCGAATCATCAGATAAAGAGATTTTACAACAACAAAATATCTCTTGGTCTGATGATTTGGAATCAATCTGGTTCCATGAACAAAAATTATTACCGATGGATTTCTAAGGACGCCATTTTCATCATTATCATTTACTCTGTTCGTACATTGAGCTCTCTTTAGATTTATATCCTCTTTTGGAATTATCCCTATTAATTATATATATATATATATATAATATAATGTGTGTGGTTGTGATATTTAGTAGGTTTATCTTTATCCATACACTGTAGCCATCTAGGACTTTCACCTAGGCTCATTCCATAATATTGTAATCTAAGCTAAGGAGGCTTGTTTTATATATGATTAAATACAGTCAGGGTTGAGCAATTGTTATAAAATAAGGATGTCCATGTAAGTATCTAGTGAAGAGGATTTTATTTAATATAAAATCCTTTTTGCTATATCCATATTCTTCCTGTATTTTTTTAAAAGGAGTAGACGTTTATCACTTATTTCCTGTTTGGGATTGGGATTTCACTCCCATTATCACCTTGCTTGGGATGAATTGATTTTTTTTTTTAAATGTACACAGCTACCCTCTCTCCTGTCATTTTTCAAGAATTCAGGAATTTATTTTTCTTTCTAATTTATTTTTTTAATTTCCTTGTTTACAATTTATTTGAAGATTTGGATAACCTTTTACTCTCATGCAAATTAACTTTTCAACAAAAAAACAAAACACACATGAAGCACTAAATGTTATTAATAGTAACAAATGACTTTTAAAAAATCACTTGGTCACCTCATCTGCAAGACATAAATCTGTTCAAGGCCGACAAAATCTGGCATAGTCGATTTGCTTTTCTGCTTTGAAAAATTTTATTTCTCACAATCCCAACAGCTATGATATTCTTAAAGGTTAAAAAAAAAAAAAAAAAATCATGATTTTTACAATGTGAGGTACAGAGGTGTGTGTGTGTGTGTATATATATATATATATATATATATATATATGAGATAGGTATGTAAAATTGTTTTTAATTTTCCAAAGGAATTTTTACATTTTATTACTACTACTACTACTATGATTATTTAACTTATTTTTTCTCTTTTTGGTGCATTTTTGACAAGTCACATTTTTGTGATGTGATTTAATTTGAGATATGACCGTGCATTAAGGTCAGGGTTTTGAATGTTATTGGGTCAGACTTAGGAAACAAAAAAAGACAAGGAATGTCTCTCTCAACAAATTGGGAACATTTTTCTCCTCTCTCGGCCCATTGTCTCTGTTATTATTCATCATTTAATGGCATCATGTCTGACAGTGTTGTTGGTACTTAGCCTTTTCTCTAGATGCTATGTGTGATCAAGTCTGTTATGGTTATATATATATATATATATATATATATATATATATATATATATATATATATATATGTATATGTGTGTGTGTACGATAATCTCTGCATTTACACACCCATAGTGAGAAATGAACAATATTGTGTTTTGTAAAACGTAGATCTATGAGTGGCATAGCAGTTATTAGTGTGGAGAATTGATTCAACAGGCAGATCAAGTGCTGTAGAAGCCATTATGCCCTTATTGCTAACCTATGTGCAAAAACAAGCAGGGTTGAGAGAGCTCTGTAGTCTTGATAGGGTAGCTGATCTTGGAAAAGGATTAACACAAATCCCCTGGCAACACATGGGCCAGTGTGACCCATTACTTCCCATATCTGACAAACTTGGGGGAAATCCTGTGGCATACTGAAAAAAAAAAAAATGGCTGATATAAATAAGATTAAAATTATCAGTTGAATTATGTTACTCAAATTTAAATAAAAAAAAAACAACTTTGGTAATAAATCCTCAAAACCTGCATTGTGAATGAAGGTCTTTTTTTAAAAAAAGTGTCTTCAGAATTAGAAATGATAGCTACCCCACCTTGCTGCCCAACACCACCCTGCAAAAATAAATAAAAAGTTAGTACAGTTCAAATTGTTAACCTATTTATGTTTGCAATCTATGAAAATATAAAATAAGTTATGAGATTTGATAAATAATTGTCTCCCACTGCCTTACCCCCACCAAAAGAAAAAGTTTTTATTTAGAAACAATATAGAAAAATAAACTATAGAGAGTCCAAGTCCTTTAGTGGCAATATTTGAGAGTTGCTTTTCTCAAGTAGTGACTTCCTTCCATTTTGATTACAATCGTTGAAAAGCTGTTCATGTATGGAACTTTAATCTGCTGGGCCCACACAATAAATAGGCTAATCTTATCTTAGTAATGTCTACTGTTAGTAGTCAGGATAAAGCTGGTACACAAATGAACTTTTCTTGCTTCATTCACAAGTTAGTATTTTCACACACACACATTTCATTGATGATTTTCATTCTAGCTATCTATTAAGCATTCTGCTTGTTTTGTCATATTGAATTTTATGTATTTTAATAGGTGTTGTTGAGTTTGTATATATGCATGTATATATAGTTGACCAAACATTTTGCTTAATTTTTGTGCAAAGATTTGTACTGTTGTTGCTGAAATTGTTTAAATGTTTTATGCTTGGATTGAATAAATAGATAGACCTTTCACTGTAACTAAACTAATAGGATTCTTGAATACAATATAAAATAATTCAGTTAGTAATTCTTTGTGATTTTATAGTTGCTTAATCCTGTACTGATGTCAATAGTGAATCTGCTTAAGATTTCATCACAGTTGCTTAAAAACAATAGTCTCTCACATATAGACGTGTGTGTGTGTAAAATATATATATATATATATAATGACAAAGTGGAGAAAGTTTTCTTGTGACACATATTCATCCTTTAGAACCTTATCAGACTAAATTTATGCACAAATGAGGGATTCTGGAAATTTTTAAAAAATTAAAAAAATTAGCCAATTTCATTTAGATTCTTTTTCTTTCCATCATTTTTGTTATTAGATATTGCACACTGTGATAATAGACGTTCTGCTAGGAATGGTGAAATGTAAGAGCAGGGCACAAATTTACTGTAGATGACCTTGCAATCAAGACTATCTCTAGAAGCTTTTGTCATCTTTGATCAAAGTGACATTTTTTTTTTTTTTTTATGTCAAAATTGTGGTCAGTATCATTATGGCGGGTAATCAACACATTTGATGTATTGTGTTGTAAAATGTCCCTTTGTGTGTGTGTGTGTGTGTTTTGGTTTTTTATATATGTTATATTTAAATAAATAATTATATATATATATATATATATATATATAATTATTTATTTAAATATTATAACATAAATATGTTATAAAATCACTACAAAAATAGCCATTTTGTTTCAACACTCCCGTTGTCTTATCAAGTGATGATGTTGAATGTAGAATAATTGTAGATTCTACATTCAACATCATCACTTGATAAGACACCGGGAGTGTTGAAACAAAATGGCTGTTTTTGTAGTGATTTTATACCATATTTATGTTATAATATTTAAATAAATAATTATATCTGCTCTACTCTGTATTGAGCACTCTTTTAAGAATAATAATTGTTGGTTATTGGAATTTATTCCGTATATACCAATCCCATACTTGGTGTGTGTGTGTGTGTATATATATATATATTGGGGCAGCAGATCATTATTCAAACATATATTGTTAAATATAACAGACAATGAATGTCTATTATGTTTGATCATGAGCCGTTCTAAACATTGTATATTTGCTTTAATTTCACGAGAAAATAAAGACAAAAACTGTCCAACATTTGGATATTTTTTTTTATTATGCTGTTCCTTGATCTAAGCTCTCGGCTCACATGAGCCATCTTCAGAGTACTTATATGGACATTTAAACAGATATTCACCATCAAAGATGATATTCTGTTTGCATATAAGTTTCCTATTTGACTATAAGTCGTGGAATAGCAGACACAGGTCATAAATTTGTGATGTCATTCTATGACATCGTACCATGTGAGAGAACGAAATATTAACAACAAAACCATATATTTAGATGCAATGTGATGTATATTAAAACAAAGCACTGTACACACAACAAAATTACATTTCAAACCAGTCACAATGCATTACTAACAGGTACTATTACAACTAGTAATGATAATTAAAAAAAGTTGATAACTTGATACTTTCCTCTAGTAGGAAACCTGCCCAGAATCAGACTTTGGAGCTCTGCTTGATAAGTTCTTGCTATTAGTACAAGATTATTCACAGGACAATCTATGAAAGATCATAGTTGAAACTTAACACTCAAAAATAAGTTTTGACATTTTTTTTGCACAATAAATAAATAAATCCTGTTTCTTGGATTGGCAGAAACAATGTCCGGTTAGTTGCCTTTGGTCACTTGTATTGCCTTAAATGGGACCGTTACTCTTAAGCTTGGCTTTTGGTTTAAAAGAAAAATGCAAATCCTGTCGAGATAGCCATTATCAAGAAATCAGCTCAAATTTTGTGAAAGATATTTTGATAGAGAATCTACGTAGTATATCTAAATGGATAATTTATCAGCATGTGGGGAAACTGTTGCTGCAAATCAACCTTCCTGGCATAGGACCATCTTCCGACACTTTAGAGTCCAACCAACAACATGAAAAGGATCTGCGACCTGCTGTTCGGAGGGCCCTACTCGCCCAGCATCTACCACCCACACTCCCCTGTGACTCTCTCACTCACAACTCTTCAGGGGGTGGGCTGGGCCTTGACAGCTATCTCTGTCACTGCCACCAGAGGGGGGGGGATAAGGAGAGAGGATGATGATCCAGATGCTTAGATACGAGCGGGTGCTGATGACAACGATGGAAGAACTTTTTGAGAAGACTTGTTGTTTTTTCTTTTTTTTAAGAAAGGCTGGAAGCCACTAGCACGCAAGGGGTTACAGAAGGTTTGGAGGAAGAGCAGGTAGGAGTGGTAAAGGAGAGGATGTGGAGAAAGATAATGGATCGATCAAGGCAAGGGGGTTACAGAAGATTTGGAGCGAGAGCAGATAGGAGTGAAAGGATGTGGAGAAGGGAAGTGGATAGATCAAGGCAACTGGAGATGTCAATTGACATTACACTTAAATAGTTGGAGATTGTATTTGTCAGGGAAACAGGAATAAGGAAGGGAGTTCCACAGGCGAGATGTGCGAGACATGAAGCTATTGGAGTAGAAGAGACGTCTACATCTAACAGTTTCAACGGTGAAGGGGTGGGAACGGTATGCCAGCCTCGTAGGACGTTTAAATTCATGAGACCTAGGAACCAGCGAAATCGGCTCGTTGGAGCAATTGCCGTGAAAGTCAAGAAATATGTGTGCTGTTTGGTTGTCTTTGAGAAGCTGATACTTCGAGATAGATGCAGTTTCTGCCATCAAAATGGAAAGCTTTTCTTACAAGTAGAATTCTGCCTTTACAAAATGTGCACGACTTCTCTGTCCCTACTTATTTTTTTTCTTTTAAGATTGTCTCCCTTTTTAGAAATGTTTTCATCACCTTGCTCACTAATAGCCAACATTTTAATTACTAATTCACTCTAGTCACACAGCCATACATTTTATTCAATTTTAGTGTGCATTTCTTTTCATGCTAACATGATTCCCTCTTCTGTTCCATAAATGAATAAATAGCGATATGAGGACTTTGACCAGAGGTCTACTCATCCATGTTGTAATTAATAATCTGAAAAGACGTTCCTTCTACTCAAATCTTCCCCTAGACTTGTCTTCTTCTGTTAGTAAAATTGCCAGCAATTTATTTTTCTCCCTTGTTTTCACCAGGATTGGTTGAAGCAATTTAAAAACTTTCTGGGTTTTTCCAGTGTCTGCTTATCAAAGAATAACAAATACACACAAGCTCAGGTGTCTATTCTATCTTCACCTGTTCACATCTCCCCCCCCCCCCCGTTACAACCCTGACTGACTGAAAAGACATTCTTTACAGAGTATTAACGGCCTTGCCTTGCCACTTAGCTAAGCTCTTTCCACTGTTCTCTATATAAGTACTTTGCTTTTTTACATATTGTCTCTTTATCACCTCTTATAACATCATTGAGTACTAATTGGCTAGAGAAAACACTCTAGTAAAATTTTGCCTGGTTGGAGACCCACAGTCGGGACTAGATACTTGGCTTTCTGTCTCTCTACAACATCACCATCAAAGACTTTCATGGTGAGTCCCTGTATTTATAGGGAACACATTCCTTTCAGGTGTCAGGTTATGAGTTGATTTACATAGTGCATAGTAATAAGTTAGGTAACTTCATCCTTCGTGTCCCATACCCAATTTTTAACCTCGTATATAATCTAGGCAGAACTGTGTGTTTTTTGTTTTTGTTTTTTAAATAAAAAAATTTAAAATTTTAAAAAATGCCAAAATTCAGGTAAGGAATTTTGGCATTTTTTTTTTTTTTTTTTTTTTTAGAAAGGTATCACTCTTCTGGGCCAGAGAATGGATTCCTACCTTTCCCAAAGGTATTTGTGCATAAGTAAATGTAACAAACTTGAATGGAATTTAAACTTGGTTCTTGATTTCTCATTCTGAACTGTTAGCCATTACACTACACTATACATCCAAGAACAGCCCTTACAAATTATAGGGTTCAGTTTGAAATATTCTAAAGGCTGGAGGGCACAATAGCTGAAATGTTATAGCAACAACAAAGATGAGGATATTAGTCAGATTGTTTGCAATCTTTAATTCCTTTTCTGTTTCCAGATGAAATATCACTAGACATAGAACAGTGGAATGAGAACAAATTAACCCTGTTAATTAAATAAAGGCTTCAGTTTGAAAATTCGGGCAAAATGATTGAAATGTTGTGATAATAACAAAGGTGAGAATATTCTGAGGGAATTCAACAAGGCACAAATGTTGCTCTCAACTGGTGACCAAAAAAAATTGAGAATTATAGTTTTTTTTTCTTTTCTTTTTTCTTGTGTTAACATGCACATATTTCTATGGGCAATAATTACTTTTTTCATGTTTGTTTGTCAAATGTTTAATTAAAAACATTGAAAATAGTCTATGAATAAAATAATATATAATATATATAAAGGTTGTTTAACATTTGTGATCTTTTTTTATAGCATATATATATATAAACAAAAGGAAAACTTTTCTTCACTCATGCATTTCAATCTCTTTATTCATATTGTAGTTACTTTCTTTTTTTTTCTTTTATACACACACTATATATATATATATATATATATTTAGTTCTTGCTAAAGCTAACAATGGGTGTAACAGTTTTTGGTTACATCTGCTTGGGCAGGTAAGGTAGAGGGTATAGTAGAACCATTGTCAGCTTTGACATGGTTAAGTCATTGTTAAAATCCAAAGAATGTTCCTCACTATTTCATACGTGTGTGTGCCGGATTAATACAAATATAAAATTTGACACTTAGCTGATTGATGTTATCTTCAGCATCATGAATCCAGAGTTTTGTAAAATGACCCTCTGGCAATTGCTCCATCCACTCGTCAGATAATACACACACCCACTCACTGACTCTATTATGGTAGCTCACACAGGTGGATGTTGGTGCTTTATGGCTTCCTTCAACAACCCATCATTGAATATCTCCATGCAGGAAATAAAAATTAAACCCATTGACATTAATTAAAACTTACTGAATGCTTATGTTGTTTGTTCCCCTCCCAAATCTAACCCTACTATTTTCTTTCTATGACCATGAAACAACTCTGCCTGCCCGTCTGCTTGCACCTCTCTCTCTCACGACAGCCTCTGCTTGCACCTCTCTCTCTCTCTCACGACAGCCCCCTACCCCTCGTATCCCCCCCACCATTAGATGCATCAACTCCTTTAACATAGTCATATAGTGCCGATCGAATTGTTTTTATTCTAAGTTTTTGATTAGATATTGGGGTGGAAGTTTATATAGGCTTCTTAGATCTCTCTCTGCTGTTGTCACCACTCGTGTTTGTGTGAGAGTGAGTGAGAGAGATTGTCTTTTTATTAATCTTTTTTTAAATATTTTGAACTAATTGAAAATAATTTTTACATCTTTTCTTTTATATTTGCTTTCAGGGATTGATGTTTATTAGTAGCATAATTTTCTGTCTTCTGTTACCCACTTGAGAGAAGCTATTAAGTAATCAGAAATAGAAATTTAAAATGTTGCAAAGCGTCTCACTCACACACTTTCTTTATTCTTCATGGTACTCAGATGAGTTGTGCCAAGAGAAATCAATTTTAATTTTAGCCACTTAAACAATTTGGCAGGTTGTATTGAAATATTGAATTTGCAGACATTTTCTTTTGAGTGAGAACATAAGACTGAAGGCCAAGAGGTCTGTTATTTGACATTTACTAAGCTTTGCTTTATCTGAAACCTGGCCTGGAATTACTTATAAAAGTGCTATATTATCTAAGTACTGATAAGGTATTTACATATAAATCATTGAATAATGACCTACAAAATGCTCTTCCTAAAGCTAATATATATATATATATATATATATATATATATATAAGGACACAAGTTAGTGCATTTCTTGGTTCCACAAAATTACAAATAAAAATACAGCATAAAAACTTTTATCCATCTATATCTAAAAAAAAAAGTATGCTGCAGGCTTTGTACTTCACCAAAGGCTTTGTAAACATAACACCTGATCAAATGGACATCATTTTACATTTCCACAATGAAGAAGCTTGGGTTAAAAAATCAAAAAAGGGGCTACTTCAATGTACCACAAGTTTCGTTTGATGGTACTGAGGTTTCAGAGTTAATAGGCCTACATATTTTATATGAAATTAACAAAATTGTACATATAAACAACCATGGCCTTTATAGGGATGACGGCCTGTTGATAGTGCCCAATAACAGAAAAACAAATGACAACATAAGAAAAGAGCTCTTCAAACTCTTCAAAAGCCTGAACTTTGAAATAGAAATTGAAATGAATAAAAAAATTTTTTTTAAAAAGTTGTCAAGTATCTGGATGTAGAGTTAAATCTACAAACTGCCAGTGTCTCTCTCCCCATACATGAAACCCAACACAAAATTGAAATTCGTGAATGTTAGCTCCAACCAACCTGTGAATATAATAAAGCACATCCCTAAATGAATAATCTAGAAACTCTTCTAGTAAAATAATTTTTATAGGATAAAAAGAATGAATGAGAAGACCATAATAGAAGAGGGATATAAAACCAAAGTGGAATTTAAACCTCAAAAAAAAAAAAAAAAATAAAGAACAATTTGAGGAAAATAAAAAATATCATTTGGTTTTAACTTAGAGATAAAATCTAAAAGAGGGAAGATATTTTTCAAATTACTTACTGAACACTTTCCCAAAAATTCAGAATTACATAGGATATTTAATAAAAACACAGTTAACTTAAGCTACAGCTGTACTAGTAATTTAGAAACAATAATAAAAAGATGAAACACCAGAAACGTGCGGCAAAATATAGTTAACACTAGTGAATTATGCACTTGTTGAAATAAAAATAGATGTCCATTAAATGGAGTTTGCAAAACTGAAGCAGTAATTTATAAAGTAGAAGTAATAGATACAGATGGCCAGAACAAAACCTACATAGGATGTAATGAAGGTAGTTTCAAAGGAAGATGGTATAATCACAGGTCGTAATTCAAGCGGGAAAGTCTTAGTTACCAAATTATCTAACCATGTGTGGAAATTAAAGGAAAAAAACAACAAAGACCCAATTTTAAACTTGAAAAGAAAAAAAACGCAAAACCTTACAACGACCATAACATCTGCAAAATCTGCCAACAAGAAAAGTTAGCAATAATATCATTTCCAAATTCAAAAAAACCTTTTGAATCGAAGGTCCAAAATTATGAACCATTGCATTCAGACAAAAAAATTTCCTCTTAAGTTCATATGAGGCTGGATAAAAAAGTATTTGGATTTCAATTAACCCCCTGCATCGATACATTTACAATATCCTTTCTTTCCTCATCCTTCTCCTTCCTTCCTATCATACCCAACGTTGTGTTCATTAATTATTTTTTTTTTTTTAAATAAAGCATTTGGAAATCAATTGATACAAACCACCTGATACTGAAAGATTGAATCCAAGGTAGTGCAATCGACTGATCTCCTAATTTAAAAATTATTTTATTTTTTTTAAACTGGATGGTTGGTGGTGAGTGTTTAAAAAATAAAAATAATGAATTTTATTTTTTTAATTGGTCATTTTTTATTACTTTAAGCATTTTATATATATATATATATATATATAATTAAAATTTCAGAATATATTTGTAAGAAAGACAATGTGAATAAAGACAGAAGGGAAACTTAGACGATGTTTCATCCTCTGAGTGTTCCTTTTATTTTTATTCAGGTGTATATATATATATATATATATATATATATATATATATATATATATATAGGCATGGTGGATAGCGGAACAGATTGAGGAATTGGAGAGCGGAGTTCAAATTCCAGTCAAATCTATTACATTCACTTACATGCTAATACCTTGGGAAAAGTATTAATCCTCATCTCCCTTCAGCTGTAGGGTAACTAGTAGGACAGACTAGGTTCTATAGCCTTGGATGGCAACTGGTCTAGGAGAAGGACAACTCTGGATTCAAAACCAGTAGAGGGTCATTTAGGGACCTTTATGGCATATTGTGCTTTCAAAATGTGTGGTTGGTTCTGCACAAAGCCTTCACCACCATAATCAGATCATGTGTGCTGATGTCTGGCTGTCTGTTCCTAGGAACTGAGCTGCTTGACCCTTGTATGTCGTATACAATGAGAGAGGCCACTATATATATATATATATATATATATATATATATATATATATATATGAATAAAATGAAATTGCCAATAGTTATAATTGTTTTGAGCGATTTTTGTCTAGTTCTATAACCTTTATCAAGGATGTTGTTTTTGGATGGTGAATTTCTGTCTTTACTTCTACATAGTAGTTTAGCTAGTAAAGTGGGGAGGGGTTTGCTCTTTGGTGATCATGTTATGTGTGGACACTTGGCCTGGGCATGACTTCTAATTTTAGAAAACTTTTAGCATGACATTTCCACTGCTAAATAGTGTAAGATTGATAGCAGGAGAATGGTATTTAATCAACAATGCTTCCCTAATGATGTGTTGTATACAACTATGTGATTTGAAAAGAATCTTTATTGACTAGAATTTTCGTTAAAGGTTCTTGGAAATTATGACTTGATAAATGTTTAGTAATCACACTCTGCTTCGAAAGGTGGCATGCAATATGTTTACTTAAGGAAGTAGTGGTGTGTCCAATATAGGTAATTGATTTATAATAAAGTCCATAATATATAATAGAAAATGGAAGACTGCAAACCAACTGAAATAACCCCACAAAATCTAAACTAGCATTGACCAATATAGTGTACCAATTTCAATGCCCTGTACAAGACTGTTACTTATTAAAAATCAGTTGTCTATATATATATATATATATATATATATATATAATGGTTGTCAAACCAACATATGTACTTATTTTTTTGTAAAAGATACAATCTCCAAAAGGAGATTTAAACAAATACAAATATCTTTTTCAATTGGATCATCAAAATATTAAATTAATTTTATTCTTAATTATATATAAATTGAATTGTAATTAAATTCATAATGATAATTATTTGAACTATTAAATGCCGAAATCAATGATCTGCTGAGAAAGATGGATTTCCATTGACACACCCCCATCCCCACTCCAAATATTACCTTTAATTTTAATCATTTGACCAGCGCAGCTTCCTTTATAAGCAATTTAATGTAATATTCATCTTCTTCCGTACATTTGGTAGTTTGTTGGCAGGCATAATAACCCTGTCACTGTAGTTTTATGAGAATGGATACTTTTGTGAACATTATAGATCGTTTTGCTTTTGATTGACATGGTTAAATTTGGTAAGGTGGTCTATAATCAATTTTGCATTTGGATCAAGTTTTCTCACTGTCAGTCTATGAAAAAGTTTCTTGTGCTGATCAGTTTCTCTGAAGAGATTTTCTTTTTTTCGCTTCTGTTTTTTTTTATGGAAACGGATTAATCTATTCAATTCTTTCTCTTCTGCTTAACCCCCACCCCTTTCTGAGTGCAAGATGACGGAAAAGGCTGATGGATTAGATTGAATTTAGCCAGAGACTTTTGGGCTTGCAACTTTGACAATGGTTGTAGTAGGATTTTGCATCCAATTTGAATGACTAGATATGTGTGTGTGTGTGTGTGTGTGTGTGTCTCGGTGAGAGAGAGAAAAGCAAAAAAAATCTGGCTACAGATGAAACTCTGCAGATTTTCTACAATATTTAATGCCCCTCAGTACAGAGCTGACGTTTTCAAATACAAATCTCTCAAGTGGAGAGCACGACAAGAAGCAAAGGAAAGTTTACTTGTTAGGTTTGTGTATGTTTGTTTAGGCAGGTATTAGATTTGAGCTGATTAATGCTATTACCATCCCACTTCAGTTTTGTCTGTAAAAGAAGAGGAGATGGTGGAGATTAATTTCAGATATGGGTGGGGCAGGGATGACAATCTAGGGAGGAGGGGGGTGAATGCCCATGCTAATCTTTTTCTTTCTTTATTTATTTCTCTTTTATTTTCTTTTGTTTCCTCTCCCCCTATGACACATTTTTAACCCTATCCCTCTTTTTCCGATTATTTTCCTGTAACCAGATTAAAACAGGACCTTTCGACTTAAGGTTTGGGGGGTGCAACCTTTTAAAAACTTTGACTATTCATCCTTTATAATCTTTTATGAAAAGAAACTTAGAGAAACCAAAACTAGATTGATATTTCCTTTAAGCTTAAATTACAGTAATTAAAATTTAACTGATCCTAAAAAAAATTACTTTCCTCGGAGCATACCCAATGAAATACTTCATATTAATTTGTTGGTGCCTAAACCTTTTTTAATACGTGACCTGTCAAGTAAATTTACTTATTTTACATTTTATTACAATGATAGTTTGCTGTTGAGTAATATTTTTAGCTAAAGGGCGCTTCCAAATTTGGCTTTCTGTTAAATTTCTTTCTCTCTTGCATTTTGTTTAATGACTAAAAGATTTTGATAGCCTCCAGAAGAAAAGAAAAACTGAAATGAAGACTGATTAATAAGTGAATTGGAAAAGATCATTTTGATTTGTACAGAACTTAAACATTAAGAACGAAGCTTTATAATGGCAAAAGATTTTGTACCATTTTTTTTGGCAATGAATATAATAAAGTACAAACTGTAGATTATTGTATCAACCTATATAACAGAATTAGGTGTGTCCATTTCTATTATATAGACCTAACCCATTTTGTAAACTCGTATTATCAACTGAACTCCTTTTGCAAATAATGTATTTCAATGGAGGGACATCAGAATACTTTATTTTTTGGGGTTGTTTTTGTTTTTTTTAAGTTAGTCAGCTGAATAACTTTTCAGCGCCCCTTTTTATATTGTTTAAATCACATTTTCTAAACTGCTTGATTCTATCTAGCTATCTTTTACCTCCCTAGTTCTCAAAAAAAAAAAAGTATGCATTTAAAATCTTGACTCCCTCACACACACACACACACACACACACAATAATGGTTGAGCACTCATATCCGAGGATGCCTATCTACTAGAGACCTGCTCAACACCCATAAAGCCCCCCTCTGAGCCAACCTAAGTTACAGTTTCTGGAAGATAGTGCATTATCTAGCATCAGTGACAATGATTTGTGACTTTGTGCTCACACAGTTCTGTTTGCCCAATTTCACTCACAAGGTTTGGGTCAACCCGTGATATGGTTTTCAGGCACTTTCCCCACACCAAGATCACCTCCCTAGATCAATAACATCAAGAAGTCACCTTACCGACTCCTCGACCATGAGAGATTTGAATCCGGGTCTCATGGTTAGAAAGCGAACATTTTAAATACTCAGCCACATGCCCATTTTTTTTGTGTGTGTGTGTGTGTGTGTGTGTGTGTGTGTGTGTGATTACTGGGAGTGGAAGTTGGTCACTCGGCTGATTGATGTTACCTTCGGCATCCCAACTCCAGAATTTCATAGGTCGACAGGTACATCCACTCTTCAAGGGGTATCGGCATGTTACTGCTAAAAAAATTTTTTTTTTTATGCACACTTAACACTAAATCTTCTGTGTTACACACACACACACACACACACACACACACACACACACACACTGATTCTTTCTTTAAAATTTTAAAGATCTGCTATTCTACTGTGGACATTTATTTCAATTTTTACTTTGTCCTTATTTTCTGGAATAAAACCTATAAACTTTTTCTGTGTATGAAATTTTAATTAGAAAACTTTTTTTTTTTTTTTAAAGTTAGTAATGATTCTAGGCAAATGATACAAGCTCAGCTCAATTGAATTGATATAAACTGTTGCCAAAAAGAAAAATTTAGTCTTCTGTTCTGTTCTCAGTTTTAGCCAAAAGTGGGGTTGGGAAATGAAGTGTCAGTGGTATCAGATGCATCTTTGTATTAGCAGAGGTACATCCTCTAGCAGGTCTAGAAGTGTGTTTGTAATAAAGTTCCTGTAGACGCGTCTCTTGTATGACGTGCTGGGAGAACATATGGACTGTCACCTACAATTCCAGACCCCACGCGTTAAGCGTAAACTGATGCTGGTGTTTAGCCTATATTGTAGCATGGGAATTCTGATCTGCCCACAAATGTTGGTTGTGTTAATTTTTTTTATTCCATCTTTTCCAAATGTTGCCTCATCCATAAACAAGACAGAAGAGACAAAAAATGGATCAGCAATTTGTGCAATAAACCACCAGTAAAAGTTCTCCTGTGGTGAGTGATCAGAGGGCGAAAAACCCTGTGCATGTTGCAAATGATACAGTTGCAGGAGCTACTCTTGAAATACCCTCCATGTGGTACCTTGAGATGTACGATGTGCTAGGGAACACTTGATGTGTGCTGATACCTGGGTCGTCACCAACAGCCTGTAAAAGGTCAGGCATAGGAGTGTATCTTGGTTTGTGGTGCCATGGATCCCGTCTCCACAGTGTGAAAATAATCGGCAACAAAGCCTGATTACTCGGTTGCCTTTGGTCTTGAAACACAATCTGATACGGCCGTGCAGCTTTGCACCCATTGCCATTCATGTGGCTGTATGTAAAAATCATATCTGCCCGCTCACAATATGAATATCCTGTCGGTGTTAAATGCAACACGTTAAATGTTGAACAGAGACTAACCACAAATGTACACGAATGACAAATGTAACCTAGTCTACGTGACAACACAGTGCCATCTACCATAAACTTTCTTTAAACTTAACTCAAAAACAAAGGAGTTGTTGACATATGCTTATATGGACTTTTGTCTTTTTTTGGTACAAGGAAGCTGCCGTCAAAGTTTGTAAAAATATTTTTGATACATCCTGCGTGTACATAGTTTTAAATAAAAAGATGACTGTTTTTAGTTTGTCTTTGGTGCTGCCAATCCATCTTGGGCCATTGTAGTGAGCTCATCTTTAAGTATTTTGTAAACAAGAAAAACGGCTTCAATTTGTCCAACCTCTTTGCTGTCAAGTGATCACTGCCTGGTTGTAAGGCTGGCCAATTTTCATAAACACAATCCTGCTCTACTGTACATGACTCAATCGGTTAGGTTTTTTTTTTTTGGTTTTTTTTCCCTTCAATGTTGGCTTCAAAACCAACTTGAAGTGACCCGAGTGTCTAAATTACACCAAGTGAATAAATCATCTGAAGAAGTAGAAAAAAATACAAATAGAAATTTTAAGTGCAAATAATTAAAGTGACTTCTGTAAACATGCAATATACACATTGGGAATTTGAACTTAAAAAAAACCCATCCAGCTACTTTTACAAAATACTCTGGGTGGTTTCATGACTTAGGAAATCAATGGGATCCTGTACAAGCTCCCCTTATGGGATACTTGCTTGAATCCATCTCTTCTCCAGATCATGTGAGGAAAGTAGTATTTGGTTTGCAATCAGGAGTTCCATAACCCATTAGAATCTCATGGACACAGCATGTACTGCAAACACAACAGAAGTAGTGTCTCTCAGGCAAGATAGACTGATGGAGCCCAACCCTCTCCAAGCTGGTTTCAATTCAGTTTTCTTTCTCCTAGACAGCTTACCAGCCAAGCCTGCAGAATCCATTTTGCCTTTCTATTTACCCTTAGCTGGGGAAAGAAGAGATGGGTTCATATCTTTCCCCCAAGGGTATTTGCATGTAAGTGAATGTAACTAATTTGTCTAGAATTCGAACTCTGCTCTCAGATTTCTCATCCAGAGTTTTTAATCAATTATGCCACTGCACATCCAGTATTTGGGTGTAATAAAGAAGACTTGTCATCCTTTGTGACATGTCAGTAATGAAACCTTTTTACAATAACCCTCCCTGATCTATCTCATTGACAAATGACTTGTAAAAATGTCTTGTTACTGACATGTCACAAAGCATTAATTCAGAGTTGATACTTACAGCTGCAGAATTTGAACTTTGAACATACCACATAACTATTAATTGTTACTGCCATTCAAGACTAATATGGGCAAATATTTGTACTTTAAATGATCCATTGTATATCCATTGCTTTTTAAACATTTGAAAATTTGTAAATGTATGTGTCAAAATTTGATACTGTTGAATTGGTTGCAATCAGGGAATTAGAGGAATATTGTATGTACACTTAAATACATATTTTTATGGTGCCAAGCCAACTTATATGGTGAAGAGAGAATTTAACAGCAATGCCCTGAAAAATAAGCATGCAAGTCATTGCTCTATGGTTAGAGCACCTCCAACGAAGAAGATAGTTTTTATAACTTGTAAGAATAATTTTCATACATTTGTACATCGCTTTGGACTGTATGCCTAAATATTCAGTTATTATTTGTAGTATTATGTTTAATTAATTTTCGATGGTAATTCAGTCATTATCAGGATTGGGAAGAGTTTCTGTTGTTGAGATATATTATATTATATTATATTATATTATATATATATATATATATATATATATATATATATATGTAAGTCTCAAACACTAATGTTCCATGGTTATAATTTATTACATTGGAATTGTAATTACGATCCAATTCATCAGTAAGTCTGATGAATTGGATCGTGATTACGATTCCAATGTAATAAATTATAACCATGGAATATTAGTGTTTGAGCCTTTTATATTATATTCTTACTCTGTCCTGGACATTGATTTCTACTTGGATTCTATCCTCTTGGGAATATATATATATATATATATATATATATATATATATATATATATATATATATATTCACCATAAGCAAGGTGATAATCCCAATAGGAAGCTACTGGGAGTAAAAGAGAATGAGAAGACTTCAGAAGGAACTGAAAACCAAATTCTAAACAGGAAGCAAGGGATAAACTTCTATTCCTGTTCAAAAAAGAAAAAAAAAAACCTGGGAGGAGTGCGAGTCAGACGTATATGAATTCAGAATGAATGTTGGTATGACATTGATAATCTTGGTGACTTGCTGTCTGTGTCATTTTGTTTAATGTTTTGTATTGTCATATTTTTATTGAAGAAATTCTTATTCATATATTTTTCCTCTCTCTTCTCTGTCCATTGTTCCTGCCTATTCTCTTTCATTCCTCTACAGCATTACTCGAAAAGGAATGATTCATTATGACAGGTGTTAATTTTTTTCAGAGTAAAATTCAATGCAAATTCATTATTTACTCGGATATGTTTGTCTTTGTGTCTGAAGTTGTTTTTCTCATAATTTTTCTTTTCAGCTAAAAGATTTTGTGAGCCAAAACATGAAAGACGTCCATGGAGAATATGGTAAGTGACTTCTAATGTCACCAAAAATGTTGCTAAATTTTGACACCGGTTAATGATGTATAACCACATCATCATAGTAACAAAATATTGAAATAACTAAAACGCAAATACAATTAACCCAGTAAAAGAAAAAATTCACACACTTCCTTGTTTTTTGTTTTTTTTGTTTCTCTCCAGTTAGTTTTTTTTATTTTTGTTTTTTTATACAATGTATAAATTAGTTCTAATTAGCTAATATATAGTTAAAAAATTTTTTTAAAAAAAGCTATAAACAATGTGTAGCTATAATTTCTCAGCTTTTTGGGGTCAACCAATCTGACTTTTCAGTATGTCATAGAATTCAGTGTTGCCAGAAATTTATAACATTTGCCTTGTAAAAATGAATTCCTATTTTTCATTCTTGAATGTATGTTATGGAAACATTTTCACTTGCTAGAAGAAAAAAAAAAACTGACAATTCATAAAGAAAAGGCTTTATAAACATTTTGATAAGTTTAATCAATAAAATATTTCAGAAAATGGTTTTGATAAAGAGATAAAAAAAAAAAAATTCTTAAAATTTTCAGATCAAGAAAAAGGAGGTTTTTTTTTTTTTTTTTTTTTTTTTTTCAACAAAAGAATTTGAATCTATTTTTAGTTTTCTAAGTTCAAGGCTATCATTTTGTTGATAAAATGTGAGGAAATGATTCACTTGTTTGTAAATGTTGACATTAAGATTTAAGACACTGTTGCCAGCAACATCAGAATTTCCTTGGTGTTGAAGATAAGTTATGGCAAGTTTGGCTTTTAAATGGGCCAAATAAATAGACTTTTGGGCGAATCTGAATAAATTCACTGAAATAGACATCAGGGGTGGGGAGTTCCTGAAAAGTTCTTGGTCTGATTCACTTTTCAAACACAATGATAATTAATTTTTCTACAAAATATTTTAAAACATAATCGTCTTCCTTGTTAATGCACTTAATTCAGCAGTGAATATTAGTCATATAGATCAAATGTTATACAGTGAAATTTTCTGATATCAAAATTCATCTGCTCACTGTATCATACTACGGATTTATTGCTCCAAAAACACAATTTATTCATATACAGTCCAATGCTCCCCCCACCAACTCCTTTTTGTATATAAGTATGAACAGAATTTCTTGCATGTGACTCCCCCTCCACCACTTTATGTATAGTTTATGATGTAATATCTTAAGATTATTTTAGAACCCAGTGCCAATCTTCAATATCTTTGTTGAATACAGCAGGAATGGAGGTGAAGATGTGTTTCTCAAACAAGAGATAGCCATTCAGGGGAAGTAAATGTTGTGATCCTAACAAGCAAGATCACTTGTCTGTATGCGGATAGAGGCTCTTTTCATACAAATAAAATATTGTGTATATGGAATTGGTATGTGCATAGAACAGTAGTTATCAGTGGGGAAGGTGGGATTGGCATGCAGAGTTCAAATCCCAGCCACAGCTGTTGTTTGCTTTGGGGAAGATAACAATCCTTTTTTTTTTTTCTCTTCTCAGCTATGACTTAAATCACAGAGCAGTCTGGGCTGTCTAGATTCACAAACTCTGAATTCAAAACTAGTTGGGCATGAGATTAGTATCTCTATTCTGTAAACACCTACTTGCTATAGCAACCACAGCAGCACCACATAAGGTGAGGCTATGACCTTATGATCCACAAGGGAGACATCAGTTTGTAGACATTTATTTTGGATTCTGATAGCCATTGTCTGCTTTTACAGTCCATAAGTTTGCCTGTGTCCCTATAGTATTGAACATCATATATCTGCACACTGTCTGTGAGTGGGAGAAAATTTCAGCACAACTAGGAAGTTGGGTGGGGGGCAGAAAAAGGATGTGATGCTGACCTTGATGACATTGCTGTGACACCTCTCCTGACCCAGTGTGTTTCAACAAGCTCCTTTGTTTTTGACACACCTCTTGGGTGTTATCAATTGGTGGGGGCTCGTCTACAACTTGGAAATTTCCATGGCTCTTTCGGATGTATGGGTAGCATAGCAGTTATTTGTGCAAACTATAGAACCAGCAAGCCAAGCTGACATATCAATCTCAAGACCCTTGCATGCACTTCATACAGCTAATATGCTTTGGAAATCTCCCGGTAGGTTATTTGAACCAATATGCACTCACTCACACACATGTCTGTATAAGAAATGGAACCACCAGTTTATAATGCATATCTCACGGGTTATTAATAGTGAATTCATTAGATTTCCTTAAACTATGTACCAAACTTCGTAACTCAACTAATTTGTACCTTTTCCAACGATATAATTGTAAAATGAACAATTCTATTTTTGTGCTGTTAACTGTTAAACCAACTCTGTAGCTGCTTTGAAAATAAAACTGGGTATTTCCATTTGGCAGTTTTAATGAGTCACAAAATGTCAGCACCCTTTAATTATTACTAAAAGAAAAGAGACCTGTTAACTTTTAGTCATGACCAAAAAAAACAAAACAGGATATGAGGTTTGTTTTTTTTTTTTGTTTTTTTTTGTTTTTTTTGTGTGTGTGTGATGTGCACACATGCAAGTGCCAGACAATAACCAGTCGGCGGGTGGGGGGGGTCCAGGATTCCAGGAAACCTTGTCAAACATGCCTTACCCACCTACAAATCAACATTAGACTTATTGCTGATTTAAAATGATTGTTTTTTTCCATCTGAATATACTCCAACTGACAAGTGTCCAGGCATAATTTATTTGGTCAGTTTGCCCATTGTCTTTCAAAGAAACTGTTCTCAATGTAAAACTCAGACTTTCTTTGAAATAACTGTTATGCCATATTTATATAAACAAAAATGATAAAAATTAGCTCCAAGGCTCTGAAAGGCAAGATGTTTCTCAGCTGAGACTGGCTGTTTTGGTTTCACAACTTTTTTATATGCCACTTCCATTCAGAACATAGGTGATTATGGCTCTCCACAACTGCCTGTCATTTGTTGCACTAAATAATTTTTTACATGTTACCATTTGTTTTTTTGTTCTGCCATCCATTGTTATTGAGAGGCAGAGGGAAACCGTATGTCCTGTGAGTGTTATATTCTCCAGGTCTTTTTTCCATGTGCTAGAAATTTCATCTCTCTTTCTGATTGTATGTTTTCTTGTTGTTATTGTCCTTGAAACTTTGATTTTTCTTTTTTTCTTTTTTCAGTCCATGATACTCTCAGACTTTGTTGGGCAAATCACATCTGTCACTTCATCTGTGAAGAAATTGTCCATATAAGAGATTATATTGCAATCTCTTATATGGACTGTCACTTCATCTGTGAAGAAATTGTCTATATAAGAGATTGCAATCTCCAACATGCTTCTCTTTGAGATTTTCCTGTCTTAATACTTTTAGTTTCTTGAAGACATCTTTGACATTCATAGCGTTATCCTTTATCAACCTTGAAAAACTTCTTAAAAATGAATAAAGAAAATATACTGCAAGGCTTCAAAATCATTACCGAAATATCCTGTTAATTGTGACAATTGTATTTTAAGCCAACTGACATTAACTTATCTTCCCCCACATATCCTCATAAACAGTGCCTTTTACTTACTCAGTAACCTTCCACTTTGAGTGGCTCTTGGGCTTTGTACAAGGTGAACATTATTGTAAAAAAAAATTTTTAATTACTAAAGTTCATTTGATACAAGGCTCAAGAGCCGCTCAAGGTAAAGATTACTGAATGAGGTGTTTGATATTGTAAGAGGAAGAAATAGGAAGTGAAGACAGAAAGATAACTATTGACCCTAGAAGAATATTGGAGAGGCCTGTGTTTGTGCTTTGCCCCTTGAGCTTGTTAGGATCATTAGCTGCTGAAAACTTTATTGGGAACACTATTTAAAATCCATTTCAGCTAAGTGTATTTGTATCCAAATTTGGTTTATGATGTCATGTTTTTTTTTTTTCTCTTTAGTAGAACAAACTAGAAAATTATAGTTAAAATAAAATGGTGATAAGACAAAATATGGAATCACTTGTTACACATATTGCTTGGAGATTTGACATTAGTGGGTGTTGGTCTGATCAATATGTTTGTCATTACCTCTGGCTTGCTCTTTTCAAAATGACCTCAGTCACTTTTTATATAGATTGTACACCCAAGGAAGGCCATAGAATGCAGCAGCCAAAATGTAATAATGCAAAAAATTAAAATGCAATAGATAAATTCTTTGATCATGACTTCTCAGAATTATTTAAGGTCTCTTGGTTAAGAGAAAGGATTTTTTTTTTCCATTCTTTTGTATATAAAATAAGTACGTTGATATTTTGTAAAGAAAGACATGCTATTGTATTTTTAACCAGTTTTAAGTATGAGTTTATTGGTTAATTTTGTATTTTATCTTATTTTTTTTCAAACGATGCTGCATATTACCATTGATTAGTTTGTAATTTGAGAAGTTAGGCAAAATTCAGATTTGGTAATACAGGCTCCCTAAATCTGCAAAAAATAATGACAATAGTTAATATAGGCTATATTATTTTTTTTAATTAAAATTTATTCATTTTTTAAATTTAACTTGTGGATAAAAACAATTAAAAAATAATAGTTTAATGTCACAAAGCATATAAAACATCTAAAACAAATAATTGCCTGTTAATTTATAGAATATTCAAGAATATATAAATTAATTTTTCTCTTTTGATCCTGTCATTAAAATTTTTAAAAAATTCTTTGCTATTCTCTCATTTGGTTTTGCTGTTTTTGTATTTGTGTTGTTTAATTCATTTGATTTCACTTTTTCTTTTCTTTTCCTCTCTCTTCTCCCTCTTTCTGACTCTTTTCCACCCTCTTTTTCTCTTTTCCCATCCTCTCCCCTTTTATCCCCTCTTAAATTATTCATGTTTCTCTTTAAAAGATGTGAGTGAAACAAATGTTTTAACAGTTTTATTGAACAAACAACTGGTCTGATTTATAGTTGTTTTTTTTTTTAAATAAACTATTTATATATTTATACTCCACCACTCCAAATAGATATGTTATTTATATATATTTGTTTTTAATTTCCAATTATGATTAGAAGAATTTTTTCTCTCTCATTCCTCTTCCTCTCTCATTCCTCTTCCTCTCTCATTCCTCTCTCCTCTTTCTCTCTCTCTCTCCTCTTTCTCTCTCTCTCTCCTCTTTCTCTCTCTCTCTCTCTCCTCTTTCTCTCTCTCTCTCTCCTCTTTCTCTCTCTCTCTCCTTTCTCTCTCTCTCTCCTTTCTCTCTCTCTCTCTCTCTCCTTTCTCTCTCTCTCCTTTCTCTCTCTCTCTCTCTCTCCTTTCTCTCTCTCTCTCTCTCTCCTTTCTCTCTCTCTCTCTCTCTCCTTTCTCTCTCTCTCTCTCTCTCCTTTCTCTCTCTCTCTCTCTCTCCTTTCTCTCTCTCTCTCTCTCTCCTTTCTCTCTCTCTCTCTCTCTCCTTTCTCTCTCTCTCTCTCTCTCCTTTCTCTCTCTCTCTCTCTCTCCTTTCTCTCTCTCTCTCTCCTTTCTCTCTCTCTCTCTCTCCTTTCTCTCTCTCTCTCTCTCTCCTTTCTCTCTCTCTCTCTCTCTCCTTTCTCTCTCTCTCTCTCCTTTCTCTCTCTCTCTCCTTTCTCTCTCTCTCTCCTTTCTCTCTCTCTCTCCTTTCTCTCTCTCTCTCCTTTCTCTCTCTCTCTCCTTTCTCTCTCTCTCTCCTTTCTCTCTCTCTCTCCTTTCTCTCTCTCTCTCCTTTCTCTCTCTCCTCTTTCTCTCTCTCTCTCCTCTTTCTCTCTCTCTCTCCTCTTTCTCTCTCTCTCTCCTCTTTCTCTCTCTCTCTCTCCTCTTTCTCTCTCTCTCTCTCCTCTTTCTCTCTCTCTCTCTCCTCTTTCTCTCTCTCTCTCTCCTCTTTCTCTCTCTCTCTCTCCTCTTTCTCTCTCTCTCTCTCCTCTTTCTCTCTCTCTCTCTCCTCTTTCTCTCTCTCTCTCTCCTCTTTCTCTCTCTCTCTCTCCTCTTTCTCTCTCTCTCTCTCCTCTTTCTCTCTCTCTCTCCTCTTTCTCTCCCTCCCTCTCTCTCTCTCACATATAATTAATGTCTTTCTAATGCAGGTTCTATGATACGTCCAAACAAGCAATTGGTGCAGCAGTTATCCACTTTGCTAATGTCTTCCTGGCTGGAATGTTCCAAGGAGATCCATGTACCTGGTAAAGGACAATTACTTCCTGCCTGTTTCTTATTTGTATCATATTCTTTAATCTTTGGGGCCTCTCTCTAAATTGTGTGCACATGTTAGAATTAATTTAATAGTAAATTTTGAGAGTAAATATAAAATTTAAGGCAGAATTATTGGCTCCCCACTTTAGCACGATGTTGTCCAGTCCCAAGATCACATGCAAGCCATGACTCAGTGCCCAGAAGGTTTAAAATGTTATTCCTGATTAATATTAATTAGCCTGCTTTCCCCACCTTGCTTTTTGTCACCAGCTGTATTGAATTTTAGGCAGATAAACTAGAAATACCCTTGTTAAAAGGAATTTTCAGCTATGACAAAAAGAAAGAAAACAAATGTTTAGCTGATGGACATTTCCAAAACCTGGTATGAGCAGGCACAATTCAAGATCGGCCATAAATTTAAGATATATTCTTATTAAAAAAAAATGTACCTTTTTTAGTTGCAAAATATGTGCAAATATAAATATCTCCTAATAATTATCATTCATATAAATGGGTGTTCCCTTAACAATGGCACACTGCAAGAGAATACTGTTTAAATGCTCTAATTTGTAGACTAAAACAATTTCCAACCTAATTGGGCCAACTGTGCAAAATGTCTGTCTGTCGGAGATAATACCAAGTTTATTAACTGCTACTTCCAGAAGTGCAAGAAGGTAATTATATTTATTGCTAATTAGTACAGGATACAACAGAAATACCTCACATAATGGTAAGTTTACGGCCATATAATGTTGAAACACTGGTTTCTGTATGATCAACAAAGTTAAGCAACATCGAGCCTGTTCAGTACCTAGATGGGTGACTGCTTGGGAATACAAGCTCGGATGGTGCAATGGATAACAGCTCAGAATTGTTAGTCAGAGAGCCAAGTTTGCTTCAGTCCAGTTTGTTATATTTACTTACGTGGGAAAGGTATGAATCCACCTTCTCCCCCTGGCTATGGGTTAATTAGTAAGGTTTGTATTGCTAAACCATTATTATCAAAAACAAAAAACAAATTCCGATCTAAAAATATTTTCTGACTTTAAATAACCTGAAATGGATTGATAAGCTGCAGAAAATGAATCCTCCAATCAATAAAAAGCATAATGGTAACACATTAGCTAGATGATGGTGCCACTAAACACATTAGCTAGATGATGGTGCCACTAAACACATTAGCTAGATGAAGGTACCACTGCCACTAATATCTTACTTGAGGTATTTCTGTGGTAACCTGTATTTGCAAATAATTGCAATAAATTTTATGAAATGGAATACTGACTTGACATCCAGCTTAATTGTCACTTTTGACAGCATTTAAGTAAATCGTTATAAAAGATCACAACCTACAATCTGCAGATGGTTGAACATCATTGCTGGATGAAAAATTACTTTTGTCATCTACAGAGCATCTCCAAAATATATGACCATTTTTACTGATAACTGTCAAAACCAAAAAACAGTTCAAATACAACAATTTAGCCCCCCACCCCTCAAAGTGATATTGAAATCCTTTATAGCAAAATAGAAAAATCCTTTGATGTTTGAGAAATTCTGCCACACACAGTATTTATTTGATTAAAACAAAGTGCTATCCCAAAAGGTTTGAGGATTTTGAACAGCATTTAATCTAAATGTAGTACAAATCCTTGCCACTACCCTTTATGAGTCAGTTTGCTAACAGGGAGACTGGGAACTATTAGTATAAGGGACCTTCCCCTTTCCCGAACATTTTGGTACTGTATGTGTGTATTCTGTAATAAAGTAGCTCGTAATGACTGAACTAGTAACACTGGTAGTATTAAAAAATATATACATTATAAACTCCCTCCCCCAAATGGTCTATCATTCTTAAAAAAGATGCTGCACAGAATGACCTGTGATACGTTTTCAATTCTCTTAATGCATTTGGCCAATTTCAGAATTTAGTGAATGAAGAGAAAAAGGGTCTCCCCGCCCTCCACCCCAGTTCTCAGGATGAATAAACTGCCCACTTTACATGAAAAAAGTGCCTGAACATGGTTTTGAAAGCAAAACAGAGTAAAATGAAAGATGAGGGAAAAATTTCTTTGCATAAAGTCATTATTGAAATTCTTTTGTAAATATAACAAAATATAAAATGGATTTTAATCAAGTGGCTTTTTAGTTAATTTGATGATTTAAGGAAAATAATTTTTATTTTTGTTCTCATATTTTTCAGGTACTTTGTAAGTTTCCTGCTTGACTCCACGGTTGGTTTGTTAATAATTTACATTGGACTCAAATCAGCACAATACCTTGCTCTCCAAAAGGGGTGGGAGAGCCTACGGTTTGGGGAATATGGTATGTCCACCTTCTACCCGTAACATTTTCTGGGTTTTGTTTTAATTTGTGTGTGCTTTTTTTGTTTTTAATTTGTGTGTGCTTCTTTTGTTTTTAAATTCTTGTTTGTCATAAAATTCAACCAGTAGAAAAACAAAGACTAATTTATTGTATACAGTAGAAATAGTAATCGATTTTAATAAGGTTCATTTATAAATCAAAGTTTTTGTATTAAAGAGGATTTTAAGCTTTTCTAAATTTTTTTTCCCCACTTTTTTAAAGATTGTTAATCCAAAATGTAAAATAAAGTTTATTAAATCCCCCACCTATGAAAAGTATATATAATAATCTTATAAATATAAGTAATTATACTTGTCTAGAAAAACCTTAGGTGTTTTGGCTTGTAAATGAACAAATACCCAAGGAAAAATAAGGGATAAAAAAAAGAACTAAGAACATGAAATTGACGCGAAAACAATCGTCCAGAATCCAAGCTCAGTCCAAAGAAAAAAATCTCCAACACGAGTAGAGCAAAAATAACTAAGCAAAGTGCTCAATACACTAAGTAGAGCAAATCTAACTATGAAATCGTACCCTGACAATCCGCCTAGGTGAAACCTTGGTAGGTTTGCCTGGCTCTTTAGGCTCATAGTTTTATTTATATATATATATATATATATTCCACAATTTTTTTAAAAATTTCATTTTCCACACTGATTTTAAAAAAAAAACAAATATTCGACTGTGTCAATATTAGGAAATTATCAAGAATAGCTATTAAACTTCACATTTAAAATCATCACCACCTTTTTGGTTATCAAAATTCTGTGTCCAACATCGATTTACTGCCTTTTCTGAAGTTTAGAGATGAAATATTATTCTGAGGCTTATTTGAACACATGTTTGGAATGAAAAGTATGTTGGTCTGAAACAACAAAGATAAGGATACTTGTCTGCTTAATTCACAGAATATAGTCTCTGTTATTGCAGATTTTACAGATTGACAAGAGCAAGTGTTGTGGAAAACTTGCACTTGATTCAAATTCACACACTTTCTTAAGCAGAAAGTTTTAAGTTAGGGGGAAAAAATGGAGGCGGGGACGGGTCATTTGATTACATTCCCCCCCTCCTCCTCTTTTTATTTTTTCCTCTTGCTGTTGAAAAATCTGTTTTTATTTATTTTCATCTACTGAGCTGAATATTTGTGAAATCTTAAAGAAAAATATGTGCCCTCTGGCAGTAAAATCCTTTAGGCCATATGTCATAACAGCATGGACCCAAATTTCAAAAAAGGGCTTCCAGAACCTTGTTGAATTCATGCGGAGAAGAACCAAAGCAGTTCTAAAAGCAAAAAGAAGGTCCAACCCACTACTCCAAGACTATACCTAATAAATTATGGCCTCTGTGTGTGTGTGTGTGTGTGTGTGTGTGTATATATATATCACACACACTGGTGAAAATAAGTTTAAAACCAAAAGTTTTATTCATTTCAGATTATGTTTCTAATAAAACAATATAAATTAGTTTTTTTATTGTGTACGCTTTATGCAGAATTTTTCTCTTTTATTACAACCCTTTATTTTGCTCCCTGGGGTAGACTGTTCTAGTTCCACATGCCATGTTTAATGGATGTCAGTTAATTGCCTTAACCGGGTATTGAACTCACACTCTTTGGGTCCTGTCACTGGATCTAACCAATGCCTTTATCCACTGTGCCATGTGTCCTTGAGGACATCTGTGTATGAATTTCTGGGTATTATAAACCTAATGTCTTCAGCAACCATTTTTACCAGTGCTCTATTGCAATTTTTGCTGTTATCCATCAGTTTTTACCAGAGCTCATATTGCGACTTTGTTTTTATTATCGCTTTCCTCTGGCACTCCTTATTACTGGTTCCCATATTGTATTCATTTCCTTGCAACGGCCGAAACGTCGTAATAAATATGGTGACAAAGATAGACAATAGTCCGAATAATGTAAATAATACCTCATCTCAGAAATATAGACCCCATGTGTAATTATGCAAATTATTTGCTAAATGGTTGGTCACATGGCATACCAGCAAAACTTCCTCTTTCTTGATTGAAAATCTTGATTGAAAAGGTACTAATTCAGTAGAATTAATCCTAAAACAGTTAAAAAGTTGAGAGATGGCAATTTGCTTGTTGAGGTGGAACATAGGAAACGTGCAGAAATTTTAAGATGAAGACCTTTCACAATATCAAAATTAAAACCTTTCTTCATGCAAGACTACTTCTAATGACTTACTTACAAGCATTCAGGGTTGTCTCTGGCCACACCTGAGGAAATTACATCCGCCTTAGGAAGCCAAGGGGGTCAGTGATTACCATAGAATCTCATTTGAAAAAAAAAAAGTGAGGGAAATAATTATAACTGATGCATATATACATAATTTTAGTATACCTGAAATCTCTATGCCCACCAAAAAAAATAAAAATGGGGGTATAATATTGAACCAGTGGACCTATATATTCCTGCTCCACTAAGATGCTTTAGGTGCCAAAAGTTTGGACATCATAGGGATAGTTGCAGGAATCACCCAACATATGGAAAATGTGTCCAAAGGGATTTGGACAATATTGAAGAAGAATGCCACAATGAAATAAGATGTGCTTACTGCCAGAAAAGCCATCTAGCATACTCGAGGATATGCGATTTCTGGAATAAGGAAAGGGAAATTGTTGAAGTAAAATATAAAAGAAACATCTCATTTTCAAAAGCAAGGCAAATAGTAGGAGGTTACATGAAAGGCCCTTCCTGTGCAAAAATAACGGAAAATAAGACTACAAATAATGCTGGTCAGCCTAACAAATACAGAGCCCTTATTGAGAAACTCGTACACATGATTGGCCCAAATTTCAAACTTGCTTAAAAAGTCTATATTCCAAGGAAATGGTGCAGGTTGAACTGCAAAAGGACAATTAAAAAACTGAAATAATAAAGAAAGAAAACAAATAGTAAAACAACAACACAAACCAATCCTACCAAAAATACCAAATCTCCTACTAAACAGGTTACAACTATCTCCTATCTGTCCATCGAAATCCAGGAAAGACAGACTGTAAAGCTTACCTCCCAAAAGAACAGATTCAGAATAAACCAAACCAAAGCTGGAAATCCATAATGACCAAATTCCTACACAAAACCAATTTGACGAACTAGAAAAGATGGAGGTGGAAAGCCAGAACCCCCTAAATGGCTAAAACCTCCAAAATGAAAACCTTGGAAAAAGAAACCACATAAGCTAAAGGCTGAAAATGTTTAAACAGCCATGCATAAGATTATTCCACAGTAGTTCCATTGAATTAAGGCAAATATGAATGAACTGCTTCTGTTAATAACAGACCTGCCGCCGGTAGTTTTTTGCCTTCAGGAAGCATTCCTTAAGCAATGTGACAAAGTGAATGTAAAAGAATACCAGCAATACAACCATACAAATGACACTGGGCTTCATGGAGCTGGCAGTACATCTATTCGAGTTAGGAATGATGTACCCCAAAATAAAATAAATTTGACAACTACTTTACAGGTGACTGCTGTTAAAGTGACCCTACTTAGGCCAATAAACATTTGCTCAGTATGTGATATACATATATATGTAAGCAAATATGTGGATGTAGATCCGATGGTATGATGAAAATGTGGAAAAGACAAAGCAAAATCCGAATATGTGAGTTTACTGTTTTTTATTTTGTTTTTTGTTTTTCTGTCTACGTCAGACGTTTTGGTCAAATAGACCTTCTTCAGGACATGGTTAATGGAGACATATTTATATTAAATTTAAGTTAAATGAAGAGACGATATATACAGGACTAGTCAGAAACAGAAAAACTGAAATTCTAAAGTCAGAGTATTCTTTCTTGGATTCGGATATGCTGGCGCTGCGTGGGCGGCGCTGCGAAAACCTGCTCCCAGGGAAGAGATTTTATCCTAAGTGGAAGGGGGGGGCCTATTTAAAACTATAGCTTATCGATACGTTTGTCAAGCATTAATCTTGCTAGGAATGTTGATGTCTCTTCCCTGGGAGCAGGTTTTCGCAGTGCCACCCACGCGGCGCCAGCATATCCGAATCCAAGAAAGAATACTCTGACTTCAGAATTTCAGTTTTTCTGTTTCTGACTAGTCCTGTATATATCGTCTCTTCATTTAACTTAAATTTAATATAAATGTCTCCATTAACCATGTCCTGAAGAAGGTCTATTTGACCGAAACATCTGACGCCGACACAAAAACAAAATAAAAAACAATAAACTCACATATTCGGATTTTGCTTTGTCTTTTCCACATTTTCATTATATATATATATATATATATATATATTAATGCATGTTTCATTAAATAATATAGACAAGTGTTGTCTTTATTTTAAGTAAGTTCCTTTCGTATTGTCTGATAAGCTTAATCACATTATCGTTGAAAGACGAAAGGAAAACACCATATTGACACCATACTTAATACTTCTCGTTTTCACTCTCGCGTGGTCATGTGTGACGTCACGAGCTACGATGCGTTTTTCGCTTCCTTGGCTCGTAAATAAGTTTGTCGTTACTTTGAGCTTATTCAAACAGCAACGGCGGGCCATTATTGTGGTTTTGTATAAGTGTTGTTTGATTTATTAAAATTGTCATCTTTGATAATGGTTTATGTAAGCCGAAAGCTTAGATTGGATTCAAACATGTGTCAATATGGTGTTTTCCTTTCGTCTTTCAACGATAATGTGATTAAGCTTATCAGACAATACGAAAGGAACTTACTTAAAATAAATAGACACAACTTGTCTATATTATTTAATGAAAAATTGCTGCCGAAATACACACACACACACACACTATATATATATATATATATATATATATAATCTCCCACCTAATGAATGAGTAAATGAAGCTAAAATTCAAGAAATTATAAAGCAACTCGTTTTCCTTTATGACACTAGGGGACTTATCTGTCACAGCACCATATGGGACTGTAAAAACACAAACCAAAAGGAAAGGACTCTAGAAACAATTATAAATAATTTATGTATTTATATGATAAATCTCCAACTTACACATATCCATTTACTGGCAGCTACTCTGCTATAGATTTATCCATGTGATCCATCAATCTATATGGATTTCTCTTGGAAGATTCTGGTGGACACATGCGGTATTGATCACTTGCCAATTTTTCTGCAAAATTCAGAACAATGATAAAAATCCTCTTTGCTGAAAATTAAGCAGAGCGAACTGGGACAAATTTAAAAAGCAATGTTCTGATAAACTAGCTGAAGGTAAATGCATCAAGGACTTCAAACTGTTTATGGAAATCCTTATGTCTATAGCAAAGGAATGCATTCCAAAAAGTTCAGTACAAAAAAAAGAGAAACTTTGGATCAATGATGAGTGAAGAACTTTGTGAGATTTCAACAAATGCTCTCCAACTTCTAATTTGTTACAATTTAAGTAACTTTGAACAAAAGCACAGAAAATAATTAAAGAAAGCAAAAAAGAATGTTGGAAAAACTGTCAGCAGGCTTAATTCTACTGCAAAAAAATCTGTATGAGATATGATAGGGAAAATAGCTGGTAAACATCATTCTAATGCTATAAAACATAACTGTAAAATAACCAAAAGAAAAAAAAAAAAGATATCGCTGATCAGTTGGCCGAAAGAATCTCCAAAAACTCATCTGCCAAGAATGGTAGCCAACAATTTCTGAAGCTCAAACAAAAAGCAGAAAAACAAAAATTCAACTTTTAAATCAAATGTTGAGAGCTATAACCTACCATTTATTATAGAAGAACTAAATGTGTCTTTAAAGAAAGCCCACAATACAGTTTTATGGCCAGATGATATCCAGTATCAATTTATAAATCAGTTGCCCATACAAATTTAGTGACGGTTGTCATAACAACATATGGACAAGTGGCAACTTCCCATATGTTTGGAGACTGTCATTCATCATCTCTCTTCCAAAATCTGGAAAGGATGACAGACACTGCAAATTACTGGCTGATAGCACTAAACAACTGCCTATGGACAGAATGGTCAACAACAGGTTGACTTGGTACTTGGAAACTAATAGCTTAATCAGTGACTACCAATGTGCTTTTAGGAGAGAAAAAAAGAAGTACCAGGGACCACTTAGTAAGCCTTGAAACCTTTGTAAGAGAAGCCTTCATTAAGAAAGAACATCTCACGGCAGTATTCTTTGACTTAGAAAAGACATATACAATATAACATGGAAATTGGGTATCTTGAAAGATCTGCATGAACTGGGTCTAGAAGGAAGATGGATTCAATTCATAAGGAAATTCCTCAGAGACTGGTGGTTTCAAGTCTGTATAGGAAGTACGTTATCAGAATTGCTAGATCAAGAAGGGGTTCCATAAGGAAGTATTCTTTAGGTGACACTATTTTGTGTAAAGAATTAACTCCATAGTTAAAACCCTAAGCCCAGGAGTGAGAAACTCTCTATATGTCAATGAATTTCTAATTATGTACAGATCTTGACATATGAATACCACTGAAAGACAACTTTAACAATGTCTCAATAAAATACACAAATTGGTCAGTGAGTTTGTTTTCCAAAAACCTCCTGAACCATCTTAATGAATTTCATATGGTGGTCAGGGGAGATGTTACAAATAATTCTATTCTGTCAGTTAGGCTTGTGTTAATCCTTGACTTTCAATGTTTTTACCATTCTGCCAGAATGATTTAGTTTTAGTCAATTTTCTACATTAACCCTGTTGGAATAAAAGGAGAAAGTCACTTAGTAAAATTTTCTCACCCAATTTGTATTTTTCAGGTAACCCTCCTCAGTGTAATGCATGGGTGGGTCAGTGTGCCCTTTATATTCTTGTAATGATTGTCGAAAAAATCCTGATGACATTATTGGTGCAGTTTCATTTCTGGGTGAAGGTATGTTGCAAATCTATTATTTTTACTTTGTCATTAATTTTCCTAATATTTTCAATAAACTTTAAGAGAAATTCTAAAAATGGCATTCTCAAAGTGGAAAAATATACAATTTATCATTTAGGACTGTATTGGACTAAAGTGATATAGCTACACATGTACACAAAGGGGGATGCTGAAATTTTGGGGGGTGGGGGTATATAGTCTAGCCAAGCCAATATCTCTGTTTTTATCACTTTTGTTATTAAGTATTCCACACTGTGATAATAGATCTGCCGAGAAAGGTGAAAAAAATGTAAAAACCTGAATGCAAATGTACTGTAGATGTGATTAAAGTCCTTTCTGTACATTTTCGTCTTAGTAAATTGAGATCTTTAATTAAATAAAAAAGTAGCATTTTTTTTTTAAATATAATTTTTGACCCATAATTTTTTTTTTAAGAAAAAGTAATAAATATCATTTTAATTTATTACTGGTTTCACAAAAGAAAAGGAAAATTAAGAGAAAGTAATGAATTCTCAAACTGATGAATAATTCTGTCTATTTTAACGTGTCATTTACAAGGTAACTTGGAGATAAAAATAGACAGGAAAATCTTAGACCAGTCTAACTGCAACCTGATCCCAAAGAGAGATATGGAACCTCGTTTTTAAACAAGCTTAATTATTATTTATGGATTAATATTCTCATTTTTGTTGTTGTCAGTTGTACTCTGTGGCCTTCTTTATAGATTAAATGAAAGGTTCAGTTCAAGATACAGTGGGAAAAGTCCAGAAGCTAAAATGGCCAGAAATGTGATAATCACAACAAAGATGAAGAAATTGCCTTGACTATAAAATAAAAAAACCTCTTCATGTCAGAAATTCAAGTATAAGCTTACGAGAAGGTTTCTGCAAGTCATGTAACTTAAATACAGAAAGTATCTTCATTTATAATTGTCTAATTAAAGGGAGTTATTTTAAAATGAATAATTTTGCCTTTTTCTTTTTCAGGTCCGTAAATTTATTTTAGCTCCCGTCAAAGATGCCAGCCTTGAAATAGTCATTGTAATGTTTATGGTCCCTTTGTTTGTGAATGTAAGTATTCTAAATAGAATCGATTCAATACCAATTCCAATCATTATTAGGTTTGCCGTTTCAACTAATCTGAGAGTTTGTAATTATAAATATATTAGTGTGTGTGTCCAAGCAACTCCTCCTCTCCCACCAGTCTGATTTCAATGATTCAGACCTCATTCAAAAGTCCTAGAAAAGTTAGGCACCGGGAACGATTTTCATTGAGCTCAGATTCAGGGTTGCCAGATTATGTGAGGTTAAAAGTATATTATAGTAGCCATTATCATTGCTTTCATGGTTCAAGAGGAGTAACTCATATTTTCCTTTTGTATCCAAAATTGCAGTGTATGTTTTATTATAAACTAACTCCTGTGGATGACTCCTGGTTTGGTCATAATCACAAAAGGTAGGGAGGAGTAGATGCGATAGGCATCAATAAACTACAGAAGAACTCAAAATTGATCACGGCATTTAAGTATTGTATTAATGTTAAGCTTACCTTTTAAAAAGTTCAACGATAATTCTTCTGCTGCCACTTAATTTAAAGAGGATTTGATGTACGTAGATCCTTACTTTCCGTACAAACAATTATTTTTATTTCATGGGTGACAGAACAGAGGACAATTTATAAGAAAATTAATATAGTGTAAAGATTGGAAAATAGAAATTAGAATTATTTATATATTCAACATTTGAAGAGTGAGACAAACATAATAGCTAATTAAGTAAAACGTATATTATGGAATCTATATGAATAAATGCGAAATTGGAGCTCAATTCTCCCATGAATTCTGAGATTAAATATTTATCGTAATTTATATTTACTCAACACCCTACGAGGTCAGGTTGTGACAGAAGGTCAGTTTAATGTGGGGAGCCTGAGTGCTATACACCCAGGTTAGGAACAAAAATTCCTGTTGGTTGTGCTGGCTCCTGTGTGTGCACTTCTCGCTCTCTCTCTCTCTCAATGAGAGGGCCTGGCCTTGGGCAGCTGTTCCTCAGGGCTGGCACCTCTCAGTTGTGATGCTGTCCTTTGGGTGGAGTGCACTCTGCCCAAGGACAGACACGCAACTGAGAGATGACAAGTAATGTGTTACAAATCACTTCAGAGAGGGCAATTTACACTGTATTTACTTGATGTGATACAAGGCCAGTTTTTAATGTAGGGACCAGAGTGTCTTCACTTGGGCCACTGGTCAGAGATCAGCTCTGACCAGCTTGGACAAGCTAAGTTAATCATAGCTGTGATACTACCAGCGCATTTATTCTTAATAGTATGAGTGTTTCGATAAGGTCAAATTGACAGCTGATCTCAAAAATCTGTTAACAAGCCATTCCTTGCTCCCAGTTAAGTTTAACGCATCATCATTTTACTGTTGCTATGGTGACATGTAACATAAGTCCTATGCTAACAGTTTCTTCCATCGCACTTCTTCCTTGTGGAACTCACTTCTGTTTTCTCGCTTCCCAGTCAACTTTGATCTTCAAAAATTATATGTAATGTCAATTGTTATCTACTGTCTTAATTCTTGTTCTTTTATTGTTCTCTCCCCTTAGTATATGTGTTGTTTTTTTATTTTTGTTTATTTCCTAGCACTCATTAACCCCTTGCATCTGAGTGGCTTTATTGCCTTGCATGGAGTGAAATGCTTAAAAAATACACACTTTTGGTTTTGGTTAGTTAACTGGTAATCTCTAAATAGTACCTTATTATTTTTTCCATCTTTATTACAAAGACTACAATTATATATGAAAGGAAAACTGTATTTTATGTGGTACACATTTTATGGTTCCTCTAGAAAAGGCAGTATTTCACAAAAGCAACTGAGTTTAATGCTAACTCCATTGAACCTCTATCCTTCAGTAGGCTAGCGACTTTGACTACAAACTGAGGCTAGCGACTTTGACTACAAACTGAGGCTAGCGACTTTGACTACAAACTGAGGCTAGCGACTTTGACTACAAACTGAGGCTAGCGACTTTGACTACAAACTGAGGCTAGCGACTTTGACTACAAACTGAGGCTAGCGACTTTGACTACAAACTGAGGCTAGCGACTTTGACTACAAACTGAGGCTAGCGACTTTGACTACAAACTGAGGCTAGCGACTTTGACTACAAACTGAGGCTAGCGACTTTGACTACAAACTGAGCCTAGCGACTTTGACTACAAACTGAGGCTAGCGACTTTGACTACAAAAAAAAAACTTAAAAATCCTGGTCTTTCCACCAAAAGATAATTATATACAAACAAATTTGTAAAGTTGAATCATAATTTCTTTTTAAGCAACAAGTAAAATTTTGAAAAGAAACCATTTTTTTTGTTTTTTCTTTTCTCTCCACCAGGCTTTTATATTTTGGGTGGTGGACAACTTCTTGAAGCGACAGATTCGCCAGACAAAATCCTTGTCCATCACGAGTGATGATGTGTCCGTCAAATATTTTCGCCACAACGACAGACTCAAATATTACAACCACATTGAAAAGACTCAAGACTTTGAAGCCGACATGTTACTGATGGATGATGATGAGATAAATACCAGTTCACCTTCGGCGATGCTAACTCCAAACTCTAACTCTGGTAGCTCAAGGCGTTTGTCAAATTCAAGTATAAATCACCGTGAAAGCAGGGAATGGTTGCTTGATTCCCCAGGATAGATAATGGGGTGAGGGGGGAGGGGTAGCATCTTGGTGGGGCCCACATTTTGGAGACCAAGGAAAAAAATATTTCTAAATCTCATAACTTGAACTTTTTCTTTTCCTTTTTTTTTTTTCCTTCTAGCTTGAGAAAATTTAATATTCTTGAGGTCAGGGAAATAAATGAAGAGCATCACTTGAAGGTCTTAGTATAACATCTTGAGATAAACAAACAGTGTGCACCCCCCCCCCTTTTTTTTTCTTTTTCATAATTTGTAAAATTAAAGTAAGCTTCTCTACTTACACATTTTAATTTATACATCCAAAATACTGACATTCCTAACCTGAAAAGAAAAAAAATCTATAAAGTAATATTTTCAACTTTATTATATAGTATCTGTTAAATATTATTGAGCTATACTGTATTTATGGTAAAAGTGAAAATGTAATGATTTTTAAAATAATTTCTTCAATCACTTGAAAAACCTGTCAAGTGGAAATGCCAGTGCCACTTGAAGAGAGCAGTGGATGATTGTATCACCTCCGGAACAATTAAGTAGTGTAAAGATATGCTATAAAAGACGAAGCTAATTATATTATTTAGATGATGCTTTATTTTAGTTACTAAAATGTGAGTATTACAAAGCTTGTCTATTATTTTCTGTGATTTAAAAAGGAAAAAAAAAAGTTCCAGCTATGAGATATAAAAAGAAAAAAAATCCTCCAAATTTTGTGAAGCATTTATTTATCTACACTAAAGGAAAACAAAATGTGATCACTCTTCAAAAAAACTTTTTTTTTTTTTTTTTGTCATCTTCATTTGTTTAAAAATCATCCAAGCAAAAACCATTCAAGAAATTTTTTTTTTTTTTTTTTTTTTTTTTTTTTTTTTTGAAATAACAAATAAAAAAAAGAATTTCTAATTATTTCCTCAGATATCTGTTGTCTTGTTTAACTATTATTTACTAATTGACAGGAACACCTCAACAAGAGATGATCTCTCTCATTGTGCTTACGGAAAGTGCTCAAATTTGTCTGGTGTTACAATAGCAGTTCAGGTTGTGACTGCAAGCTTGGTGATTAGGAATTTCCGTCCTCTCAAATAGAATCTACACATCACCCTAATGTCTGCAGCACTTTAAACCATTCCCTATGATTTACTTGCTAATAGCCCCTCCTCATCAACTATCATGCCATGTTACCTTTTCCCTCATTTAAACAACCCTTTTTTCAGAAGGGGTATTTACCATGGGGAAATTCTGTAGAGAAATATAAATTTCTTCCTTATCAATCACTGATTAATTTTTTTTTCTCTCTCCCTCTTTTCCACAATGGGACTTACAATTTTAAAGTTGCAGACGATTGGGCCCTATGGTTAGTTGACAACAGGGAAGCAAACTGTAAAAGGACGAAAGGTATGAACTTCTCTTCAAGTTATTTGTCAATGCAGGATTGGGCCCCTGCGATTATTGCAAGTATCATTTGCAAATCCCACAATGGAAACGTCTCTATCCCTTTATAACTTTCAAATATTTCAATATTTTATGGGTCATAGCCATTCAAGACATTGGTGGTCATAGCTCTCTACATCTTTTTGCCTCTTGTAGATGTTTGACATCCTTCTCCAGGCCCTGTTCTGATTTCCATAACTTTATCTGCTGTTTCCCTTTGTCCTTTAATGTGTCCTTTCAGTGTTAAATTCTCCAAGTATGCTTTCCTCATTGTAACTATCTCTCTCTGCTTGTGAGTTTTTTTTGTCAGCATTCATCACTCGAACCATATTTTTGTTGCTTCAAGTCTCCTGTTCATCTCTGGAAATTGTCCAGTATTCACTGCCATTATAAAATATTACATGGAAACAAAGAAATGCTGAACTGCTAAGTTTTCCTATCGCTTAATACTTTGCTTTGTCTCTGAAAGGCATCTTATGTCTGCAATTTGTAACTTGCATCTTGGGCTTTTCTTCTTGCTAACAACCTATTTTTTTCAGTTGATGGTTATTCATGGCTTTCTTTTATTACCTGCATATCTTATTATTGGCAGACAATGTTAAACATAAGTTCTGTTAGGATTGCCTTATTGTAAAGGTTAAATTAACTTACATCAGTTTCTATTCTTTTGAGGTTTGTTCCCAGTAAAATGTTATGAATTATTCTAATGTTCTTCCCAAATTTTGTTTTCCTCGCAGTTCAAATAGATTTATGAAACATTCAGGCTGGTAAACAAAAACAAATATATTATTTAATAAATTGAACAGCTACTCAATTACAAGTATCCAGTTTAAAGTGATTAAAAAAAAAATGGGCATAATAAAAATCAATTACTTTCTTTATAAAAATTACTGTTTCTAATTAAATTTTCCTGCTTCTTAATATCTTCTTTTAGCTTTTGGAAGGCACTTCTGCTGTTCCAAAGCTCCTTCGGATTTTGGGGTCATATTTTCTGTCGTCTGTTCTAACACTTCCTAAATAGTTAGAATCACATGTCTGTTGTCTCCTTTTACCTGTGACGAAGTTATACAACATTCATTGCATCTATCAGACGATTGATATCATATAGCAGTTCAGTATTCATTTGTTTCTAACTATATTTTCCTTTTTCCTCATAAGTCTTTAGCTTTTGAACGGTCCTTTTGCTATTCCAATGCACCTTTGAATTTCAATGTCACATTTTCTGTTATAACATCTCCCAGATAGTTAAATGCCTGTACTTGTAGGATTATGACATCTCCAATTCAGAGTTCAGATCCTGTGCTGATCTACGTGCTGCTGGCCATACATTGCCTTTTTACATTTTATGGTTAACTAGCAGGATGGCTCGGTGTTGCCCGTGCTTGATACAAAAATTGTACGACTTGTACAGCAATCACTAGACTTAAAATATTTTTGCCCTTCCTTGCCTTTAAAGGAGTGCCCTTTGCCGTGCTGATGTTGCTACATGCCTTACTTCTTGCCTATCTCACACTGCAAATTTTTTCTAAGCTCTATACTAAACATTAAATCTGTTACGAAAAAAGATCTAAACAAAATGAACAGCTTTAAAAAAGGACTCATAACTGGAAAAACCGAATGAAAAAAGAATGTTAAATACTTTTTCACACCCAACCCAGTTCTGCGGAATCAGAATCAACGTTGAGTTTAAGCAAGCGAATGAGCCAATTGGTGTAAAGTGCCATGCAGATTTAAATTTTTCCCACTTGTGACGAATACAGCTATTGATTTTTTTTGCATGCTAGTTAACAGTCGTGTCAGTCAGCTGTTGGCTCTCACACGCTGGCCAATAGAATCTTCCTGCCTATTCGTGGCTCTCACTCTGGCCAGTAGAAAATGGCCGCGAACTAGATGAAAACTACTGTAGAAGCATTAAAAAATCGATTATTTCCACTATCGATTGGAGTTGGGAAATGCGAAGTGGGTCTTGGCCTTCCCGCTAACTTGGAGCATGTGCATATAAATTTTGGTGCAAATCTGTCAAATTGCGGCCGTGCATTCGTCACACACACATCTTGCCTTTTATCGATCGATCGATAGATAGATAGATAGATTCTTTTCCCTCACTAGCATTTAAAGGAATTTCTGCAGTTCGCTTTCTGTCTCTGTGCCATCTTATGTTGTTTGGATTCTATTCACCACTAATAAATCCTGGTAGGATGTCTAGTTCCCTTTTTATCACCTCATTATACAGGTTGAATAAATCTTGTGATAAGATGTGTCCTTCTCTTGCACCCCTTTCCGTTTACTGGCACAATTCATTTTCTATCTGTACGAGAGCAGTTTGTCAATAAATGTCCCAGGTTATTTTAATATCATTCCCAAATTGAATTTTCCTAGCAATTCAAATAGGTCTTTGTATCATACCTGAGCAAATCCTTTTTTGCTGTTTATGTATGAAATACTAAAAGGAAAACTAGTCTCTTATCTATGATAAAAAAACAAAAACATACTTCAGAAACTATAAATTAAGAATGCTGGAAAGTTTGTACCCTAATTTTCTTAAAATTTGACCAATTTTTTATTTTTCCAGCACCTACATTGTAATAGGATTATTATTAAGATAACTATTGATAGATCTGTGGGTAAGAGGGCAACTTGTGACCAGAATTAATGGATGTTACGATAGAACAGTGGAGATAATGTTTTTCTAATTGAACAATTATTATTTTCACTGTTTAGGTAACTAGTTACTAAAAACAATAGTCATAGTAGCAATGGAAATGTCAAGTTTCTTCTGAAAAGTACTTCAGTCAGTACAACGCCAAAGTGGATTTTAAAAAAAAAAAAAAAAATAGCTTATTCAGGATGATTGTAAATGCATTAAGTGATTGGAAGCAAAGACTATTTACAAAAACTTGTATTTTACAATTACTGATTCAATTTAAAAAGAAAAAAAAAAATTATTATTATTATAGATGATTTAACACTATGGTTATGTTAAACAAATAATGTGCCTCACCAAGCAAGGGCTGAAAGGTTTGATCTCTGTTTTTTTTGCATCATAGTTCTATTTCTGAAGGGAGGGGGATGTTGAAACAAATCCACAATTCTGTTATTCTTTGCAAGGTTTGGAAATTAACAGAATATTGAAGTCAAAATAATTTTAAATTACAACAGAAATGTTGACTACTAGTTTAAAAAAAAAAAAAAAAATTGGAACAATTTTTTTTTTTTTTTTTAATTGGAGAAAACTAAAAAGCAGAAATGCAGTGGTAAAAACTGTTAGATGAAAAAAAAAAATTCTTACCTGTTGATATTTGATCCAAATCATTGAACCTGCATATCAGATTTTTAAATCAAATTAAGAGAGAATTGACCCCTTTTTTAAAAGTATTTTAAAAATATAATGCAAACAGTATTAAAATAGGAACATTTTTTTTAATGCATCATCCAATCAATTTGCTCAGATGTAGAAATTACTGAACCCTCCATCTCCTCAGTATTTCAAAGATGAGACACTTTGAGATTCATGCTCATTAAATAAAAAGAAATAAGCAGTGCATCCTGAATTTGTATGAAGGAGTGATCAAATTTTATAGTTTTCAAATTTCTTTTTGCCTTCACCCATTTTCATATAAAACCCCCACAACTTAGGAGGCTTGGCATTTCAAAATACAACAAACACAGAAGGAATGCTGAAGAGTGGATTGGCCAAAACAGGATTTGGAGGAATTAGAATGAAAGCAAATACAGATAATGTATTTGAAAAAGAACAAACTGGATTGTTGGATTTAATAATTGTCCAAAATAATAGGAAAATGATGTTTTAATGTGATTTTGTCTATTCCAGTTCTCACAAGCCATTGAGAGATAGGTACTTACTATTAAAAAAAAAAAAAAAAATATCAGTAATTGAACTGCCTTGTGGCGAAAAGTCTATTTTTCATGTGTATCAGAAATCAGTATTCAAGTTCTACTATAAGTCAAATTTCAGAACTAAGATCTTCTTTGATATATTTCCTCTCTGTCAATTTGGTCTTGTGGTGGCAATAAGCTGAACTTAATAAATATTTAAGAAGAAATGACTTTCATTCAGGAAATGTCCTCTCTACAGCAACACCATCTCCTCATTACTAAGAAAAATAGAAAAACTATAGCAATTAACTCAAAGAACTTTTTTGTGTTAATTCCCACCTAAATAAGTTTGTTGTTTGGTAAATATGTAAGCAGTTGGCACCATTACAATCCATCTGAAGCTATTATGCAAATCACATAAATTTCAATAACTTGAATTTGGTTTGAAAAATATATCAAATTTTAAATGATTATCAAAACAAAACTTGAATCTTTTAGTTATTTTCAACATATTTTCTTAGCTATTGAATTTATTATAAAATCTACAGTCTGGAGAATTAATTAATATTAGCTTCTGAAATCTATTCTACTTTTTCTTTTCTTTTTTCACCCTAATACATGTTGAAGGCTGGGTCATGGAAAGAGTTTAAGAAATGCTGAAAAATATAAAGTGAGTGAGGGAATGTCCACATATTCACAAAGAAATATTTGTGATTAATAGGTTTTAGATTTTCAGCACAAATATGTCCTGCTCAGTGAGGATGAAACATCTGTTTCATAAACAATGTAAAGTTGAAATTCTCTCCCCCATTTTTATACACAGTCAAAAGTGAAGCTGTCTACCTTCCAGCACATTTTTTTTTCTCAAAGTGGCTTTTCAGCCTTCAAATTAGAAAAGAGTTAAATTTAACATGGCCAAAATCAAGTAAGTAAATCACTTGACATCCATCAACTAATAAATTGTTTTTGAAATGACATTCTCTAGCGCCTAAGTGTCTGTAACACTTTAAACTGTCAAGGGAGGTAACCTCTGCACCTTCTACGCCAAATTTGATTTGTCAATCCACAAACCATTAGTAATAAAATGAATGTTTTAATTCTAACTTTAGGCTGAACTAGATAACAAATTTTTTTTTTAGTCATCAAATAAAAATCGGAAGCGATTTAATTATGATGAAAAAAATTTAGTTGAAAATCCCATCACAGATTTTATTAAAAGAAAAAAAAAAAATCTTTAAATTGACCAAGTATTAAGTTATTTTTTTTCTCCCAGAAGTGGATTAGAAAAATGTTATAAAAAGCAAATGTTAAAAGCACACTTAATTCTTTTATATATTGAAGGAATTTAAATAAAAGATTATATGAAAACAAAAGGGATCTTTTACAAAACAAACTAAATGCATTAATTACTCACCATAAAGAGTCTGGCCATAATTTCAATTTAAAGAATGCTACTTTAGTTAAACAAGAAATCAATTTACTAAGAAAATGTTTTAATCTATAGCTCACCCAGAGATCTATTATCACAATGTGGAACATTTAGTAACAAAAGCGATAAAAACATGAACACAAAGAAATCAGGTTGATGCAAAACATTTTAAAAAATTAAATTAAATTATAACTCCCCCTTTCCTTTGTGAGCATGTGTAGTCCTATCAACGTTAATCATCAATTTAGTCAGAAGTCCTAAAGAACAAAACCCATCACATGAAAACTAGTTTCACTTTTCCTTAAAATTTGTTCTTATATGTGGAAAAGTACATTGAAAGTATTTTCAAGACACTTCAGTACCCTATTTCATATTCAATGTGAAACGAAAGGTTCATAAAATATTCCAAAATAGAAAAGCAGCCTCTTCTGACAAATCCAACGAATCAAAAAAATATTGTTCTACCCACTATCACACCTACAATAGAAAAGATTTTATCTACAATCAATATAAAATTTGTCACAACTATGTCTAAACCAAAAGACTTAAGGCAAAACTTGACGGAGTAATTTACTGTATCATGTGCAAGGATTACCAAAAAGAATATATTGGCAAAGCCCCAAGAATAAAAGATTATATGAACACAAGAGACATTTTAAAAAACAATACAAACACATAAGTTGCTCATCATAACGAGACTGACCACAATTTTGGCATAAAAAATGCTACTCAAATTAAAAGAGAAAACAATTCACTGAGATGAAAATATTTAGAATGTGCTTTTAATCACTATTTCATTCAGGTTTCACCATTCTTGACAGATCTTCTGTTATCACAATGTGAGATATTTAAGAACAAAGATGATGAAAACAAAAAGAGTCTAAACGAAATTGGGTATATTATATACGACCCCAAATTTTTTTCTAAAATTTAAAATTCCCAGGGCCTCTCACTTATGCATATGTGTAGTCACATCAATGTCAACAAACCTTGCCCAAAAGGGATGACATGCATCACACAAACTTTTTCACACATCTTTCCTCCAATATATATATATATATATATATATATAAAAATTTTAAAAGTCACCCTATCAGGTAGCATTTAAGCTAGCTCCTGCAGAGGACTCTTTATTGAGCCTTCATCACAATAGGTAGGGAAGAGTAGATGCAAAAGGCAACTATAAACTACAGAAGAACTCAAAAGTTCACTGCATTTAAGTATTGCATTAATATTTAAGCTTAACTTTTAAAAGTAAAAAGATAATTCTGCTGCTGCCACTTAATTTAAAGAGAATTTGATGTACTTAAGTCCTTACTTTCTGTACAAAACAATTACTTTTATTTCATGTGTGACTTTTTCACAATTTTGATTATTCCCAAATTTATTTCCAAGTGATAAAAATTTTTATCATACAGAACAATTTACCAAAAACAATCACAGTAATGAAAATTTGGGAATCCAAAATTTCAAGATTGCGGGTCCAGATCCGGCCTGGAATGATTTTAATTTGCTCACAGAGTTTGGTGTGGTATGTTGGGCTTTACCATCTAGAGGTTGAAAACATAGACAATTTTATTTTGAAACATTGTAATTTGAGAACAGTAATTTTTTTTTCATTTGAACAGGAGCTATTGAAAGTTAGAGTTGTGTCCTTTTAATTGTTTTTATCAGTAGAAGCCAAGATGGTGGAATTTGAAAACTATCGCAGCAATGAAAATTTGTGAATCCAAAATTTCAGGATTGCGGGTCCAGATCCAGCCTGGAATGTTTTTAATTTGCTCACAGAGTGGGCCTGATTTCAAAATGGTATAAGTTGGGCTATGGCCTCTAGGAGTAAAGTTGAAAAAATGGGATACACTGACATTCACATTTGTTATATGTGAATGTGACAAGAGAGAGATAACTTCATGAGACCTTCAAATAGGCACAACTCAAGATCCAAAGTCTAAACTAAATTGAGGGTGGGAATATTTTTTTTCACTGTACACTTGTACAAGGCCCAAGAGCCACTCAAGGTTATAGAGTAAGAGGTAAAGAGCACAGTTTATGAGGATATGTGGGGAAGATAAAGGTTAATCCTAGACTTGTACATGTTAAAATTGTAGTGATTAGGGAACAATCCTCTTGTAGAAGAGACTCCCAGAGTAGTGGTTCGTGGCAAGAACCTGTTCAAGTGGAACTGACATCTTGTCAATCGAATCTCAAGAGAATGAAGGTGGTTCACTACAAATAGTACAAAAAGTTCAACAGCATTGTTATCTAATAAACAACCAACAAATTAAAATAAAAAGTATTTGAGATCAACACCTAATCTTGACAACAATATTATTTTTTGAAGATAACTAAAAAGATGTTTAGAGTTCTTTACAGTGAGACAAACATTCCAATCTTTGGTGTTATTATTGCAACATTTTGGCCAATGTTTTAATCCTATGACAAATTGGCTCATGAATTTAGTGACATAGTAATTGTGGGTTCAAACCTCATCTTGGGTAGTACAGACTGAGCAGTACTAAAGAGAGAACAAGATGAGATATTGCTAAACAAGGACTGGACAGCAATACAAGAACAATCTACTGCCCATAGATTAAATATAGGCTTAAATTCAAAATTCCTTGATGGTTGGTTATCTGGGGATTAACAGACGGCTGGAGGGCGCAATGTTGGAAATGTGATAAAGATGAGGACATCAGTCTGAATGTAAATAATGATGACTCCTCATCTCAGAAATGAATTTCAGTTCATTGATAATAAATCGATAAACAAATTTCTGATCATGTGTTGGTCAAATTGTAATAAAAAGATAATTTTCTGAAAGCATACCAATTTTTAAAATATTTTACAGTCAATTATTTCAAAAGCTGTTTAAATCAAGTAATGACAATTTGTTCTACTATGTCACATTTCAGTGTCAGATGACGGAGAAATCTTGACAAGTTATTTTATAAACTGTCAACAGGTTTGGAGCAAAGATAAATTCTATTATAATCAGAAGTTGCATTAGGAGTAGTTTTAAACAACACTGCAAGTTGCTATAAAATCAAAGTTTTTTTTTTCTTTTTTAAATCATTTGACACCAAGCAAGGCAATAAAGCCACTAAGATGCAAAGGGGTTACTGAATATGAAAGAAGATGAGAAAAAGAAACATTAAGGAGAGAAAACAATAAAAGAACAGGAATTAAGGCAGAAAATAACAATTGACATTGCATTTAAATTTTTGAAGATCAAAATGAATCGGAATGCAAGAAGGTAGAGAAGAGTTCCACTAGCATGAATAGAAGTTCTTAACATAGAACTTATGGTTACATCTAGCAATTTCAACTGTAAAATGATGAGACTTAGCTACCAATTTAGTACTGCACTTAAATTTGTAAAAGTGAGGTACCAAAGTAGAAAGCTCATTAGAATAGTTATCAAAAATATTTATAAAAAAGGTGCAGGGAAGTTACATTACAGAAGTGGGAAAGTGACTGAAGCTGAGATGCCAGGTAAGGACTGATAAAATTCTGCTGAGAATCTGCAACGTTATCAAGAATCTCTAAACAAACAGAAGCACCAGGCCAGATGTGGTAGCAATATTCAATGCCTGGACAAATGATAGTTAAGTTAAACTAAAAACTTGAGTCATGTTTTTAAATAATCTCGAATATCATACATGGTAAACTCATTCAGAAATATCTAACCTGTCAGCTGTATACAACTGCTTCCGCAGATCAATGGCTAAAAATGGCTTCAAGCAAATGAAGTGTGTAGGTCTTAGCAAGGACTATCCTTCTTCGAATTTCATGGACTGGCATCTACAGAATCACAAAGAACTCTACCAAATAACAGAAACGGCATCACTTGACGACTTTCAATAGTAGCAACAACTAAAATGGATAGCATATGTAACTCAAAGAGAAAATGATGATATAATCAAGACGTTGATATTCCACACGACTTCAAATAAAGGGTTAGGAAGGAAATTCCCATCAATACTGGAAAGGAGCAATAACAATTATTGGAATTGAGAAGCCAATTTTTCTGAAAAACTGAATAGAAAGATTTTATAAATTTCAATTGACTCTAGCACTGGCTGCTCTGTCAATGAATGCCAAATGTTTCCTTATAAGGAAATGGCTAATTACCCTTTGCAAATTTGTATTAAACAAAAAAAAAAACAAAAAATAGAAAAAGACCATCACATCAAAAAAACAACAACAACAAAAAATGAACCAGAAAAACAATTCTTGACAAAGGAAGGAAAATTGTTTGCATGCAGAAAAGAAAGATACTGGAAGAAAAGGACAAATTGGAAAATTGATTCAAAATTAATTTGTTTTCAGAACAAAAATGAACAGGTTAGAAAAGAAATGCAAAATAAAATAAATTGGGTCCATTATAACAGAGAGTAGTTTTGGTGGGTGGGGAAATCAAAATTTAAATTGCCGGGTAAGCCAGTCTATTCTGTATATGAGAATAAACAATTTATCTATTCAGGAAGTAGATATGGGAGATTTTGTTTATTGATTTAGACATGAAATATGACAAGATTTTAGCATCAGTCCATCAGAAGTTGTTATGCAAATCACAAACCTCAATAACTTGAATTTTGATTTGAACATTTTTGTAAAATTTTAAACAAATAATTTAGATGTCAAACAAAGCTCCAGTTAAATTTTTAGGTAGTTTCAACAGGTTTTATTTTATTGGATTTATTATCAAAATTGCAATCTGAAGTTATGTAAAACCTGAAAAATTTACTTCAATAACAAGCTAATAAAACATAATCAACAGGATGACATATATCAAGAGGTTGAAAACTTAGTAATGGGTTCACCATTATCACCAGCAATAACAAACATATACATAGAATACTTCAAAGAAATGGCATTAGAATCCACATCACTAAAGCCAATAATATGGCTGAGATACATAGATAACACCTTCATACTCTGGTCACACCTGGAAGAGGTCTAGCTACTACTGGACCATGTGAACTCAATATGATCATTGATGCAGTTCCCAATGGAGAGAGAAAACAACAAACTTGCATTCCTGGATGTATTAATATCTCGAACAGAGCATGGGTTCAAGACAGCCATATACTGCAAGCCAATATTCACTGGACAATACCTCAACTTCAATTCCCACCATCTATACAGTGTAAAGAAAGGGATCGTTCACTGCTTAAAACATCGAGCAAAAGTGATAAGTGGTGACCCAAAGACATATGAACAAGAAATGGTTAGTATAAGCAGTACCCTGGGTACATGGCAGCAGCAGCTCCGACAAACTGGGATAGAAAGGTACAAGAGGATAACAACACTCAGAAAACAGCTTCGGTCTGCCTACCCTATTTGAAGGGATTATCAGAAAAAAAAAAAAAAATCTGTGATCATATAACATCAGGATGAACACTTCGCAGACACCTCTTCTGAGAGGAGAACATGACGAAGGCAGCTGTGGCAAGAAATAATATGGAGAAACAGGTCACCCCCTTAAGGTAGGCCTGCAAGAATATCGTAAAGCCATGACATAAGGGGAAATAGAAAAATCATGCGTAGCTGACTACATATGGAGGGAAAAGGGAGATCACTGCTCACTGGGGGATGAGGTTGCGGTTAAAATAATAGACAGAATACTGGAAAATATGAAAACAGAGAATCAGCACATATGCTAGGCCACAAAATTCTCCTAAGCCAGCCAAGCATAGAAATGAATGCAATATGGTAACCAGTATTACGGAGTGCCAGAGAAAAGCAATAACAAAAAATTGCAATATGAGCTCCAGTAAAAATGATATTTTGAGACATAAGTTTATAAGTCCCAAAAATTAAAACATTGACATCCTCAAGGACACATAGCCCAGTGGATTCTGTGACTTAAGCCAAAGAGTTGTGAGTTTAGTACCTAGCTACTGCAGTGGTGAACAAAAACTTGAGTTGAGTTAAGTGGAGATAACTGAGACATCCGGAAGAGGTATGGCATGTGGAACTAGAACAATCTACCCTGATGGGTGAAATAAAGGGTCCAGTTTGAAATTCCAATCACCTGAAGAAGGCAGGAGCATACAACAGCTGAAACGTGAATATGGCTACAAAGATTAGGACAACAGTCTGAATAATGTAAATAATTACAATACCTCATCTCAGAAATATAGAAAGCTAATAAAATCATCAACATTTAATCAATACCTGTAATACAACAAATAAACATGTTTTTGAAGCATTTACATCTTAATATTTCTTCTCAATAATAGCCAGAAATCTTTGTTTTTTTTTCTTTTTTTTTTTTAACTTCAGCAGGTTCAATTTCTAACATGGTGGTTTTTAATTGCTTTCCATAGGTCTGCTTTGCTGTCATATTGTTAGCCACCTTCATATAATTTCATCTTCACAACTGACCATAGATTTTCGATTGGATTCAGATTGGCCTCTGATGGTAGCCATTCCATTATCATCTCTCCGATAAACCTCTTATGTTAAAAACCTGATGGAATGAAAGGAATTTGCCTTGTAGATTTCTTGACAGATTCTAGTTTGCAAAGTACACCACACCTTTTGTCCTCCTTGACTCCCTCAATTCCAGCTTTTTCAAAGATCTAAGCACTGGTCAAAAATGGTTGTTTCACTATAACTCACTTTAGTTTATGTTCTGAAGGAGACAAGTTCTTTAAAGCCATTTCCTTTGTTTCTAGTTCTAAACTTATATTTTCAACAGCCTTCTTTATTGTTTCATGATCTTTGCAAAGCTCCTTTGATATTTCCAATGTGGACATTCCCTCACTCACTTTTTTATTTTATATTTTTCAGCATTTCTTAGACTCTTTCCATTACCCAGCCTTCAACATATATTAGGGTGAAAAAAGAAGAAAAAAGTACAATAGATTTCAGAGGCTTTAAGCTAATATTAATTAATTCTGCATAATAACTCCAGACTGTAGATTTTATAAATTCAATAATTAAGAAAATATATTGAAAATAACTAAGATTCAAGTTTTGTTTTGATATCTTAATCATTTAAAATTTGACATATTTTTCAAACCAAATTCAAGTTATTGAAATATATGTGATTTGCATAATAGCTTCAGATGGATTGTAATGGTGCCAACTACTTACATATTTACCAAACAACAAACTTATTTAGGTGGGAATTAACACAAAAATGTTCTTTGAGTTAATTGCTATAGTTTTTCTATTTTTCTTAGTAATGAGGAGATGATGGTGTTGTAGAGAGGACATTTCCTGAATGAAAGTCATTTCTTCTTAAATATTTAAGTTCAGCTTATTGCCACCAGAAGACCAAATTGACCGAGGGAGGAAATAGATCAAAGAAGATCTTATAGTTGTTCTGAAATTTGACTTATAGTAGGACTTGAACACTGATTTCTGATATACATGAAAAATAGACTGTTTTAGCCAGTTCAAATACTGAATTCTTTTAAAATAGAAGGTACCCACACCTAAAGCAAAAGTTGACATGACATTTAAAGTCTCTTTTATATTTAAAGAATATCACAGCAAATTAATGTTTAAATTTTAACAACATAAATAATCATGTTCTAATCTTTAAAATCAATTTCTTAAGGTAAATAAAAATCTTATGTAAGATTTAAGCTTTGAAATAATTTAAGGCTTTTGTCTATAAGACAATGTAGTATTTTTCATGAAACTTTGTGTAGACATTACAAGTAAAAATAACCAACCATCTTTTCAACTAGTAAGGTTGTTGTGGCAGACATGATGAGGCAGAACCTGGGACAAGCACAACTGGTTGCGACTTGCCTTTTCCCCGCCAAAAAAGAGCCCGTATTTGCTTAGCATGTAAGGCTACTGCAGTTGAAATGAGGGAGAAAAAAAAAGCACTTACCGCTCTGCCGTAATCCGTCCTCGGCCAGATAACGTAAAAGAATAAGGGGGGACTTACATTGCCTTTTTATGCAATGCATTATGGGACAGAGACACAATGAATTATGGGATCGCATGAAGACGCAAGGGATTATGGGTATATGGACAAATATAAAAGCACCTAGTTTTTCCCAGTTGAAAAAGGCTTGGAGTGACGTTCACAGTTGGCGGCTGGAAAAGTCTGTTTGTGCGATTTTGAGACAGAACTCAAGAAGGAACGACTAGAGGTTGGATTACCAGTTGGGAGAGCTCGAATTTACTCGCTGGTGGCTGTTTTCTTTTTATTTCACCACAGTTGTTAAATTAAAACAGGATTTCTTTCTTAAAACTAGAAAACAGTAATCAGAATTATATATAGAACATTAAATATTTGGATATTCACTTTGGATTAGGATAGATTTGTGTATATGCATAATGAGAGAGCTTGGAAGAAAGATTTATTTCCCCATTATGGGCACTATTATATCCATGATATAATAACACTGTACTTTATGGATGGAATGGAATGGCTGAAAGGAAAAGGAATGACAGACATGCTTTGTTCTCAGTGAGACTTTTATACCACTAAGACATACACAAAACTATATATACATATATACACATGTCCCACACAGAGAAAAATATAACATATCTACATAGTAAGCAGAGTTAAAGGAGAATGGAAAGATAGAGTCTTACATATAATATGATTCTTCTGTGTTTCTGGAGAAGCCATGTTTAGGACTCCAGATTGAAATGGGCAGGATTCATCTATTTCCCAGGTGAGGACATATTCCATGAACATGATGCGGAGTCTTGGGTTTTTCCAAATTGAGGACTACGAGCTGGAAATTTCTCTCGATACTTGGGGAAGATATATTCCCAAAGGGAAATGGTGACACATGTTTAGAAGCTGTTAGGGGAAGGCAAATTTAGTTTTGGCTTAGGCCAACAGGCTCAAGGCAAACAAATGACTGGTTCATCTAGTTACTGCAAACCGAATGAATTTGACTGCCACTTTCATCACTGTATGGAGTGAAATCATTAAGTGGATGTCACATGCCTTACCTCAACCAAATGGAGATAATTGTCTTTTGTATCCCTACATGTAGATAGGTAGAATATACTCAGTTACAGGGTAACTGAGCAATTTTTGTTATTAATTCTGTGTACACATGAGATTCCCACTTTAAACATGGCCTTGTGTCACATTCTATCACAGTGGGAAAGAGAATAGATACTTATTGAATAGTTTGCTTATACAAGAAATATTCAGCATTATTGGAAGTTGAAATTTATAAAATCTTTCTATTAAAAGACTTTCAGGAAAATAGGTTCCTCAAGTCCACTGTTATTAATTGTTGGTTCCAATCTATACAGGAATGACAACAAGACATTTGCTCCTACCCACCTAATTTATAAGCAAAAAGCACACAAATGCATGCTGGGATTTTTTCCTAGCCAATAAAATATGCCAGTTCTTGGTTTCAATTGACTTAGTCACAGTCCATCTTGTCTTGAAGTCAGAATGCTACGTTTGCTTGTCCAAACTTGCTTTTGTGCGTCAATTCTTTGTGAACTTTTTGCTATATTACTGTCGCTTTGTCGTATAATTGTTGATTTGCCTTCCATATATGTCAATTCTTTGTTTGTGAACTTTTTTGCCATATTACTGTTGCTTTGTCTTATTATTGTTAATTTGCCTTCCATATATTTGTTTACTTGCTTTATATTATTGTTTGCCCTGTTCTTTTCTATGTTATTGCAAACTTTATCAATTCTTTTTTCTTGAACAGTTCTGTCACTTATTTTGCATTTAACCATAGCGACTTACTCCACATTGCTCCTTCTACTGTTGATGAGAGCTTCCTTCCTAACCTTTTGTTTCAGGTAATATGGAAAGTTAACATCTTCATTATGTTATTTTTCTCCGAGTTACATAGGATATCTATTTTAGTTGTAGTTGTTGCTGTAAAGTTTTGTTTGTTTATCCTGTAAAATGTAGAATATTAGTTTTAAGTCCGAGTGTGTAACAAAGGAAATCGCTAACTCAGTATTCACAAATGAAATGGAATCTTTGAGCATGGCACATGCGCTGTCGCTCTCTCTTGTAAATATATTTTTTCCAATAAGTACTTTTCAAGAAAATGCTATGAATATACATTTTTTTTGTTTGTTGTTAAAGGGGAAAATAGCAATGAAATTCACCAATTCAATATAAAAGATGCTATTTTCTAGATACTTGTCTATTTCTTTATAACAGATAGACCTGCGGTTGTGCTATTAGAGGATCATAGATTTTAAGAATATGCACTTCATGAGAGTGGGAAGGATAGAGGGTTGTGTTTTTTTGGGGTTTTTTTTGTTTTTTTTTAAACTAGAAAAGTTTAAACAAAATAACAAGAAAGGAGGATGATATTTGCTAAGATAAAAAAAAGTTTTGATTCTTATTTCTGTTAAAAATGATCCTTGAATGAAATCTTTCTTCTCTAATATGACCTGCAATGCCAAGTTTGCCTTTGGATAAGAGGCAAACAGAAAAAATAACCCTTATTTCTATCCTATTTATCATATCAACCACAGTCACGATCATACCCCGTTAGCATGAACTCAATGATCCTTTCGTTGGCTGCATATGGTTTGAATTCAGTGCTTTTCCTTCTAGACTGGTTGCCAATCACAACTAAAGGGGCTAGTATTCCCTGTTCTTTAACCCATAGCTGAGGAGAGAAGAGACAGATTTATAACTTTCCTAATTTTATTTGCGTGATAGTGAATGTAAGAAACATGACTGGTATCTGAACTCATTTCACTGTCTTGTTCCAAGCCAGTTTGATAACATTTTTTTCCTGTGTGAATAAACAGATGATTAAAGTGACAAATTATTTTTTGCACAAAAACAAACATTTTAATTATAATTTTTAATTATAAAACATAAAAAAATGCCTTTTTTTTTGTTCAGGTAAAAATGTTGAAATTTAGTGTGTGGAAGGGAGTGGCAGCCATCATCAAGTATGACGAACACAATACAAAATAGTGACTTAAATGAATATGGCTCCTT
>OZ038493.1:19108816-19211316 GCA_964036315.1 Acanthosepion esculentum | reverse complement strand
ACACACACACAAAAAAACACAGTATCCATATTTTTGCATTGAAAGTCATTTTTATCCATATCACTTGTCTACAACTGGTAGACTATTTGGTGTTGCATGGAGCTGTACTGCAAACAGGTTTGTTATTACTTTCCGTTTTGTCACATCCAACTGGTGAACAGTTGACAAATCCCAAAATTTAATAGAATAGTCTTTTCAATCCTTACTGAGAAAATTTTAATTATTATTATTATTAGAGAAAAGTAAATAGTCTGATACACAACTAGTGAATTTTTTTTAAGAAAAAAAAAATAGTGGGTTGAGTTTTCCAAGCGTAGCTTAGATGTGGCACAAGGCCAAAAGTAGGGGGGGGATCCAGTGAACACACTACTCAGTTGTAATTGTTCTTGCTAACCATTACACCACCTTGAGATGCCCAAATTGATTTGGAATAACAAAGTTCAGTATGATTTGATTACATGCTCCAATAAATAAAATAAAAATCACATATTGAAATAAGTTTCTCTCTATTTGAAAATCTCAACAGTAGAGATACTTACTCTGTTCAATTCACAGTCAATGGAGCATTTGTTGCTATAAAAAAACAAAACGGTTTTAAATTCTTTCAATGAAGAACCTCATAACAAAATTCCTTTAAAAATTTGGTCTTCACAAATGTGAATAATATTTATGAAACAATTCTTTATAAGCAGAAAGTGTTTTATTTTTTTATATTTTTTTCCTTTTGGCCTTCATTGTATTCCTTTACTGAAAGGGATAACACACAGTACAGTGTGTGTCGGTTCCACAATTCACAGAAGATATAATATTCTTAAAACATCTGCTTTGGCCACTTAAAAAAAAGACTGGGGCAGGGGTCATCTTTATGTACCATGAAATCCTGGTTCATACAAGGATCTTGGCATGAATTGCAATTATTGAGAAAGTCATCATACTGACGGGCAAGTGATGCTACTCTACAGGATAGTTCATCTTGGGATCTGTATGAAGTTAAGAGAGAAAACAGTCTGCAGTTTTGTTTTGTTTTGTTTTTTTTAAAAATGGAAGTAGGTATCTTTCTGAACAGCTGGAAAGAAAGAAAGAAAATTGTCATTGTTTTTTTCTCTCTCAGAGATGATTACTGAATGAATTTCTGAGGGAACACAGAAGTTTTAATATGAATTATTGGTGTCAATCAATGATTTTTTTTTTTTCTTTTTTGGATTACTGTTCTCAACATTGATTTTTATTCCTTTAGTGATTTTTTTTTGTTTTTTTTAATGAAATGTTATACACCTGTTTTTAATTGTAAATAAAAAATAAATTTCTGTCCGAATTTCTGGGATGAGGAGTTATTATTTACACTATTTATATGTGGACTATTGTCTTCATCTTTTTTCTTATAACACGAAAATTATTGGAGGACAATATTCTGCATGTAAATAGCATAAGTAAAAAAAAGGTCGTCCTCTTACACAGAGTGTATACGATCTCCCCGATTTCACTAAAAGAAAGCATGCTACTCTGTACTGGTGATGTAATAAACATCTGAGAAGGGTTGGAGAATGGACCAGTTGAAACATTGTGGGGAAAGGAACAAAAGAACAATGGAGAATAATAATCCTAAAAGGAAATCATTAAGAAAGTCAGAAGTCTTCACAAATAATAAGAGGTAGAGTGTCTATTCTCATAGAAGAGTCTCTATAATAATCTCCGCTCCAGTCCAGCATTATTCTTCCTTCTTCACACTTTAAGATCATTGTATTTGTGATACAATAGTGTGTGAAAGAGAGAGAGAGAGAGAATTGTCAATTTGTTTTTAAAGCCAAAAGAATGTAAATTTTCAAAAGTCTTTTCACAGACAAGTGTAATTTATTTGAGATTAAAAAAAAAATTTCAAGTCTTTCACAGACAAAAGGTGAAATGTCAATCCATGTAACAAGGTTCCCTGACAGGTTATTTTTGAAATTGTCTCAAATGAGCAAAGTGAGGATTGCATGAACCTGTATCGTTTTTAGTTTCTCTTATACTGATAAAGTAGATGAAGTACATTAATCCCAAATGACAGTATCGCCAATAAGGGGAGAAATTGCTTCCAGAGAGAGAGAGGCTAGGGGACAATAGGAGGTCAAGGTTCAGTGGAAATGACAAAAGGTCTGAGGGTGAAAAGGTGATGATGGTGGTGGCAGCAGCAGCAGTTGTCATGAGAGAAAAGTGATGAGTAAATTGAGGCCACAAATAAACAACCTTAGTGATGGTTGACACTGGGCCTTCTGCTGCCTCTCTCAAAGTTAAATAGGAGAATTGAGGGAAAGTTCTGGAATTGTGGGAAGAAGAGAGAGACAGCTGAAATAGTGTCATGTCTTCAATACACCCTGCAGATCGTCTGGCAGTGAGCAAATGATGGTGTCCACATGTCGATGGAGTTTCACAACACAGTCTTTATTTACAGCAGACTGGTTATTTGCAGCAAAGGTCTGAAGCAAAGATAAACAAAGGAATTATGGTACAACATCAATATGAGATTATATATATATATATATATATATATATATATATAAAAATAAATTGCTAATCAGTTTTGTACTTAAACTAGTGCTGAAGGTTTTTTAGTTTCAGTAACTTCAGAAAATAATTAAACAGACAAATAATTTTGTGACAAGAAGTTATTGAAAGTAGTTTACAATACTGTCAAAAATCAAACAAACACTAAACAAAATCAAACCAAAAGGAAATATTTTTATTAATTTCATAAATGCATTGGTTATATTTTATGCATAAGTAATCTAAGATTTTTATCTTTACACTGAATTCCTGTTACCACACATGAAAAATATTATTTTTTAAAACCATAAAATATATATATATATATATATATATATATATATATATATATATATAGGTAAACATCCGTTGGTATATAATCCAAGTGAATCCAAAATAATATAAAATATCAAAACTCATCCACAAAGAGAGCTCGATGTATTTATTAAAATAGAGCATACACGGAAATTTAAAACTACTCCATTGTGATGATCATTTCATCTTACAAAAAAATAATCTTGTAAGGATTTTCAAACCGATCAAGGCAAAAGGATAAAATAAAAACATAAAAATTTTTTATTTAATTTTATTAATTTTTTTTATCTATTTTATTTAATTTTATTTTTTAAAATTTTATTTAATTACTTATCTTTTTGCCTTGATCAGTTTGAAAATCCTTACAAGATTATTTTTTGTAAGGTGAAATGACCACACAAAAATTCTTATATGAACTATACTGTAAAAAATAGTATTTAATTTTACAAATGCAATGGTTATTTTCTTTTATTTTTAAAAAAAGTAATTTCCACTTAAGCAAGGCAATAAAGCCACTAAGATGCAAGGGGTTACTGAGAGTGAGAAAATATTAAGGAGAGAGAACAATAAAAAATCAGGAATTAAGATTGAAGATAAGTTGGAAGTTGACTGGAAAGCAAGAAGCTGGAAGGGAGTTCTACAAGTGACAAGTGTGAGAGAAGAAACTGTTAGCATAGAACTTACAGTTACATCTAGCCATTTCAACTGTAAAATGAGGAGATCTTGCCACTAATCTAGTAGTGCACTTAAATTCATAAAGTCAATCAAAGAAGGAAGCTTATCAGAACATTTACCATGAAAATATTTATAGAAAAGACACAGGGAACATACATTATGGCAATGGGAAAGCAATTGAAGTCAAGATGCCAGGTCAGGACCGATAACATTGTAGATTTGTCTTTGGATTTTATCAAGAATCTCTAAATACATAGCAGAAGCATCAGACAAGATGTGGCAGCGATATTCAATGCATGGATCAATGGTAGATTTATAAATGCGCGTTGTAGATTCTGGCAAAAATGATGTTGTCTATCACAACACAGTGAATCAACTTTTGTAGCAGCAGCAGACCTAGCAATTGATTCAATATAATTTTTCCACTTCATATCAGTGGAAAAAACCCAAATTAATATCATGGTTAATATTCGGGTTTAATTTTATAAAACTTCCTCCCTTTAAGACAAATACCTTCAACCCTTCCCTGACCCCTGTCTCATGCCTTTTGCCTGACTGAAACATTGAAATGGATAAATTCAATATTAGTTTTTCAACAAGTTGTTTTTTTTCATAGCTTCCACAGTTAAATTTCTCTTTCTGATATGAACTCAGTCCACATCAGGGTTGATAAGACAGACGACCGATATCTCCGTCTGCTGAATTAGGCTATTCTCGATATGAGGTGATTTGGAATTTTATTATATAATTAATTTTATTTATATATATTTCTTTTTCCTAATCATATATATAAATATATATATTCTAATCACGTATATACAAACATTTTTTCTCTGTTCATATACATATTTTTTCTATTCCCATATTTATTTCAATTTATTTCTTAACTCATTTATTCATATTATTATTAATACTACTACTACTACTGTTATCGTCATCATCATCAAGAGAGATGTAAAAAATCAAATATGCATGACTCATCTCAAAATATCAGACAGAATCAGATAAATTAATTTATGCCTTCAGCATGTATTCTTTTTTTTTTTTAGAAATGAGATTGTACCAAGAATGTTACTGTCCATTCCATAGTGGCTTTGCTTTGTAGGCTAATTCTATTTGCATTATTAGCTATGGTGTAAAGAAATTTTGACTTATAATAAAGTTATTAAAAATAAACCAATTCTGGAATGCATAAAAACAAGGGTAGCTATAATTACATCTAGAATTTTTCCCGTTACAACTGACAATTCATATACACACTAACATAATATAGATTGGGTTGATTTGTACGACTGAACTAGGGAATATTTAAGGGAGACAACTCTGCCAAGATTTGAGATTTAAATTAAATTGGACATTTAATTTCAAAAAAGCTTTGCAAAGGTTTCATACAAACATGAAGATTGACATAATGTAACTGCAAAAGTTAATATATATGAAATGCAATTATATTTGCAATAAAATTGCTTTTGATACAATTAAATGTATATTTTTCATTTTATATCAATTCAAGATATCATATAGAAATAAGTAGTTTGGAAACTGACTATATATATATATATATATATATATATATATATATATATATATATATATATAAAGAAGTGGCTGAAAGCACTTGGGACAATGAAAATAGAAAAAAATGAAAAAACATAAGGATGCTAGAAAAACTAAAAAAATTAATTAAATCTCCTTTGACTCTTGTATTTAATAAAACATGTTTAAAAGAAAGGTTACTGCCTATATATATATATATATATATATATATTATAATTATTTTTTAAAAATATTATTCCATCGCAAAAAAAAATAAATAAATAAAATTATAATTTAGCCTCTACTTATGTATTGAGCATTGTTTTTCTTTTCAAAATAAAAACAAAAATACTAAACTTTGGATTATTAAGCTAATGTTTCTTTCTTATTTTTCTATATTTGCACACACACATATATATATATTATATATATATATATATATATATATATATATATATATATATATATATATTTTAGGATATTAAAAAAAAAATCGATACACAACTACAATTATGTTTTGACACTATAAGTGTGTCTCCTTGGGTGATGTTACTCGCCAGTAGTTTAACATCGCCCGAGGAGACACATTTGTAGTGTTGAACCATAATTGTAATTGTGTAGCGATTTTTAACATATTTTTGTTTTAATATCCTAAAATAAATACTATTTAGCTCTATTCTGTATTGGGTCCTCTTTTAAATTAAATGTTACATACAGTGGAATTATACTCCAATTATTCTCATTTTACCTGGTGATATATATGTTTCATTAAAGATGACAGACAAGGTACTGTGATAAAGCTTTTTATTTAATTTTTCTTGTGTTCCAACAAGTGTTTTCTTTTTTGGGCACAGTGTGTATAGAAACTGTTCAAATGTTCTGTAATTCCAAGTGCTTTCTGCTATACCTTTAGCCATTATCAAGGATGATTTTATTTTTACTTTTTAACTGGATGTATTACATGATGCATAACCAAAGTTCACTTCTATGACGATAATGGCAACATCTACACCCAAAGTTAGTATGGGGAATCCGCTTGGCTCATGCTTCTCCAATTACTATGTCTCATGTAGAAAACATGATATTTAAACAGGTCTGTAAACCTAAAATATGTGCTATATAGATGATATTTTTATTTTAGCAAAAAACATAAAAGAAATAGATACTCTCAAAACTACATTTGCAAAAACTTTAACTTTACCTATGAACTTAGTCAAAAAATAAACTTCCATTCTTAGACATTCTCATAGAACACAGTAACAACACTTTTGCTACCTCATTGTATAAAAAACCCACTAGCAGAAACTCCTGCTACCTTAATTTTAAAAGTGAATGCCCACTCAAATATAAAATAGCAGTGATAAAAATGTTCCTAAAGAGAGCACAAGAGAATTCATCCTCTCATCCACTTTTCCTTAAAGAACTCAACAATGCAAAACAGACACTAGTTAACAATGGTTTTCAAAACTACCTCATCGACCACCAGATGAGACTATTACTTTCCAAAGTAAATAATGATACTGAACACACAAACATAAATACTTTCTAAAAAAGCCAAATGTATGTCAACTATAAACAAGATGAATCTTCACTTAGAAAAATCAAAGAAATACACTACCCCTGTTGACCCGAACAAAAAAATTAAATTATCTACTACAAAAATTTAAAACAGCTAACATTATCCTCAAAAATAACAACACACTTGCAAAATTCAATACTACAAAGAATGAACATTTACGAGTTCAAATGCTCCATAAGGAACTGTGTTCCTGATCAAGCCAAACTCATAAATAATTACATTGATTGCACTACTACATGTCTATCAAGACAAATTATGTTACACCTATTCGACCACAGCGCCATCTGAACGCATTTAAACATACACAAACTTACCAGACTCCATCCAAAACATACCAGCAGAAAATACAAGCATAATAACCACATCTACATGTAAAAGAAGATTAAAAATAATGGAAGTCTTAATAATAATAAAGAAAAAGCCAACACCCAATAATATTAACTACGAACAGGGCCACAATGTGTTTGGAAAATAAAACATCCCTATAACTCTAGATACATACACACAACCCGTACATCCAGTTAAAAAGCAAAAATAAAATCATATTATATATGTGTATATATATATATATATATATATATATGTGTGTGTGTGTGTGTGTGTGTGTGTGTGTGTGTGTGTTTTATTTTGGTAGCTCGTATAGGTCAGATAGAATCAGCTTATGCTTCAGTATGGTATAACAGATTGTATATATATAATGAAATGGACTAAGTCCGACAATTATTTTAATATATTTTATATGTTGTTAATACTGTTTATTATAAACAGAGCATTTACTTAAATATTTGTGTCTATATAAATAACACACACACACACATATATATATATATATATATATATATATATATATATATATATATATATAAATGACTAACAGTTATATGCATTAAAAATAAAACAGTACTATTTATGAAAAGTCTTTTATGACATTTAAAAAAAAAAATACTTTACAACTACTAAACACAAAATGATAATTCCTGAATATTGCTCTGATAATTACAAATAAAAGCAAAATATTTCAATGTCAATAAATAACTTTTCAGGCACCAAACTTTGTAAAAAATATGTTTACTTATATTTAATAAATAAATAAATGGGTAAAATTTGTTGCAATTTAAGATGGAGGAAGAAAAACAAAACTTACCAGCTTTTCTCTTAATCTCAAAATGAGGTCTACAATCTCAACTTCCTCTTTATCACGAATCCAGTCTTGGACATCCTAAAAGGTTGATAAACAATTTGCTTTTTTTTTTAAGGCATTTGAAGAATGTTAAAAATCAAGTTATTGCATTTTTCTCTACATAATGTACATTTTCTCCTAGTAAATAGTAATTTAAAAAAGAATCCCACTGAATGTCATACTATGAAGATCTTTATTTAGTGGTAAGGCAAGTAATATTCCTGCTCATAAGTATGGCATCTGGACAAGCTCCAAAATCATATAGTCATTCTCAGTAAGCTAAGATTAATTTTCTGAATATTATTGTTAATTAGAACTAACTAGTTTTGAGAGGACATTAATGGATGTAATCAGGAAATCTGATCTCCCAGACAACCTCAAATGGAGATTCTTTTGAGTCACCGAAGATGTAATTCATTGTTTCTTTAGGTAGATTTTGCACTCTTAAAATCCACTGATTTTTGTCACATTTATTATCCTTAACAATGTTAGTTACTGTTATCTCTTAAAAACTTGATTGGAATAAAAAAAATAAAGAAAAGCTTATTGATGCCATTCATTGACAATAAATCTCAGGTGAAGAGGAACATATGCCAGATTTGATATTTGTAAAAGGTATGTAAAAGATTCAACAGATTTTATTGAATCTTATGCAAAATAAATTCTACTGAAAAGGATTTGAACATTCTCATAGCTAAAGTTTGGGCTGCCTTGAATAAAATGGACATAATGTGAAAATCTGATCTACCAAACAACCTGAAACAAAGATTCTTTTATGCCAATGTATGGTCCGACTGGTTGGACATTTAACTAAAACCCTAGAGTCTAAGATTGATGGAACCTACACTCGGATGCTGAGAGCTATACTTAACATCTCTTGGTGACAACATCCAACTAAATCACAGCTCTATGGAACGATTTCTGATAATTCTACAATCATACACAATTTAATTGCAGAATGCACTTTGCAGGACACTGTTGGCAAGAAAAACAAGAACTTGCAAGTGATCTACTGTTCTGGACACCTAGCAATGGAGAAAGACATGTTGGTCACCCAGCAACCACCTACATTGACCAACTATGTTATGACACAGAATGCCACCCTAATGATCTCCCAATTTTGATGCAAGACAATGATGGTTGGCATGATAGACTCCTCAATGTCTGAGCTAGCTCAACAGCTTTGAAAATAGATTAAAAAAAAAAAACAGTTCCATTAAGCAAAGATAAGTTGGTTTCTTTTACTTCAACCTGAGATACTTTAAATCTGAATTGTAAAAGATTATATGCACAAAGATTATTACTTTATATAAACATGCATCTAAAATAAAGCTTGACAAAAATTAGTTCAGTTCCAATGAATTTGTATAATGCTTATTTTTAACATTAAAGACTGATGAAATAATTGGGTTGTAAATAATTGGATACACATCAAATCCTTCAAAGCAAGTGACATGAAATTTATAAAGTTCTGGAGGTGCTTCATACACTTTGTATTAACTTAAAGAAAGAAAAAAGTTTGAATCTATTTATGGATATTTTATGACTAATTTGAAGGTTGTATATTGATCTTAAAAACTATTTACCTGGTTTGTCAAAAAGATAACAGTAAGAGAAATAAGTTATAAATACTTGTTTCACTAATATTTACTTAATAGGTACATAGACAAAACTCTGACCTACTTATTAATCTAGTGTATATATTAATTAATACTAATACATTTATTATTGTTAATATTAATATAACATTCATTGTATACATTATTGCTTCATGTTGTATCCTTAAAGAAGTTACAGACAGACAAAAGTGGTACTCGAGTGAAGGAACAGCAGTAGGCGCGTAGATGAAAGAAGAGAGGTTTATTGTAAAAGAGAATACACTACTGAAAGACAGGGAATCAGGTGGTAGGCTAGTAATTCCTGAAGCAAGGATATTTACCTTACCTCCTCGCATGACAGATGTGGCACAAAGCCGTTTTTAATGCAGGGTCAAGCCCATAGGCTCAGGCAAAAATTCCCCATAGACCCAATATACATGGAGTCGAGTAGCTGTCTACCACCCTAGATGAGAGACTGCCCTTTGGCATAGCCTCATCTGGGTTCCTCTCTGCCCGTAGGCAGAGAGTTTGACCAGCACAGCTGTAGACGAATCTCCAACTAATGGCCGAAGCAATCCCCCAGGTATATCCTGTGCTCACCATATATAGCTACGGATATAGTCAGTCCACATAGGCGATAGGGAGTGTGGGACATTCTGTTACAACACCCCACTTCATAAATTTAAAAAGTTTTTTTTTTATCCATTGCTTTGAATATACATTTCAGGTTTTAATACACAAAACATAATATTAGGTTGGTGCAAAAATAATGTCGTTTTTTGACGTTCAACTTATGTGAGAAAAACAACATTATTTTTGCACCAACCTAATATTAACATCACAAATTGTTATGCTACATGGCAACATAAAACCCATCCTTTTAATAAGTTAGAAAAATCATTATCAACAATTGATTGTCGGATGACATCATGTCAAACTTAAAAATATGTTCTGTCAATAACATATATAAAAACTCTGAGGTAAATTAGCAAGAAATGAGGAAAAAAATTATAGAATCATTTTAAATTTAAGTAAAAACAGCTAAAAATATAAATTCACTTATTTTCAAGAGTATACTAAATAAGGTATGTCTGTTTAAGTTTTTTTAATATTTTTCCAAATGTAAATATATACAAAATATTGAATGTGCATATAAAATAGTATGCAAGGTCTGTCTGAAAAGTAACGGGACTGGTATCACAAACAATTTATTTCAATTCTAAACAACTATATGGTTTCCCCTTCAAAGTAACCCCCTCTGAGTCTTATGCACTTTTCCATGCTTCTAGGCACTGCTGGAAGGATTCTTCTTGGATGACCTCCTGCTCCATGATTACAGCCCTATTGATGGCCTCTACATCTTCAAAATGGGGCCACCTTGATGAGCCCCTTGAACTTGGGGAAAAGAAAAAAGTTACATGGAGCAAGATCAGGTGAATAGGGAGTTTGTTCCAGTACGACAATGTTGTTCTTGGTCAGAAACTGCTGGATGCTCAGGGCGTTGTAAGCAGGTACATTGTCATGGTGAATCAATCCGAATTTGTCCTGCCACAACTCGTCTCTCTTCTTCCGGCCTTGTATCAAGAACTCACTCATCAAAGAACAGATGTCACGTTACTTTTCAGACAGACCTTGTATATAAAATTCCATATATTCTTTTCTAGTGTTTTTAAATGATGTAACATATACAATATGCATATATAGTGTTCAAAAGCCAATGTCAAAAAAAGCAAATGTCAGGATGTAGCTAACAAAATCTTGTCTGCCACACTGACAATACCAAGTTCTTGATAATGACCGAGATAGTCAGAAGTACTTAAAAACTGAACAAAAACATGAATTTTGGACAGTTTATCCATGATTTTGATTTGGAAGTTAAATAATTTATTCAAAAATCAGAAAAATACAATAAAAAAAAATTAAACAGACAATGTCAGTTGAATGAATTATTGCTGTGTAAATATATTTTATTAAATACAATATACAAAAATATTAGGTTGGTGCAAAAATAATGTTGTTTTCTCACATGAAGTTGAACGTCAAAAAACGACATTATTTTTGCACCAACCTAATAAATTAACTTTTTCTCTAACAGAATAAGGCAGTGATTAAAAGTTTGTAAGACATACCACATTACTTAAGGCCTCCATATGTAAAACTTGGAGTTTTTGGTTTACTTCATGTTCTCGGTGTCGGTACCACCCCACAAAATTGGGAGATGGGAAAAAGCGTCTTTAATGAAAAAAATATACCATTAATTATAACAACAACAACAATAATAAAGATTTTTATATTAAACAAATCATATCATTATAGTTCAGAGATGACTAATTTCCAGTCAATATAGTTTGTTATTGATCTGTACCTTTATCAAAATAAAATTAATTATTTTTAGCTTTGATATCCAATTGGCATCATATGATTAAGAAAAGAAAAACAGGTATTGATGACCATGTAACCAGTATGGATTTTACAAGTAAGTAAAATATACAATCAATGTGTGATCATAATAAAATTAATCTTACAAAAACTTTGAAGAGATTATCTAAGATTGATTTTAAGATTAACAAAATTCCAAGATAAAGTTTTTTTTTTCTTTTATTACCACAAAATGAAATTTTCTATATTATTTAGAACAGAGGTCAGCAACCTTTTGCTAACTTTTTTTTTTTAATATTAAAATCTGTTTAGTGTTTAATGAGCTAAATAGGTAAATTTTTTTTTTTTTTTAAATTAACGTATTTATTGAACAAAGTAACTGATAATAACAAAACAAAAGTCATTGAAACAAAGCAAGTTCAGTCGACCAATGATGACAATTCCAGAACAACGTAACTATAAACAATTTTTTCTATCCTCTGCCAGCCGCTATGATGGAGAAATCATTACCTCGAACCGTCGCCAGTGAGACACGCTGCAAGAGCCACTCCGTTTCGCGAGGCTCGTTCCTTAATCGAGACGCAATCGCGCCAATCCTCCGAAGGAACGCCATCAAACGAGGGCCAATAACCCCTGAAGTCTCCACTGCCACAGGAGTAAAAAAAAAAACTATTTGCTAACTATGTGCCAACTTAGGATTCTAAAATCATTCAGTGCTCCAACAACATATGTATTTTTATACAAGTCAAGGTCAATATACCTGTTCTACAATATATTTTATATAGTAATATATAGTATATATACTTTAGTATATATTACTTTATTAAAATTGAAACAGCTAAAATTGCCTTATAGTATTTATTGGTTAAGACTTCGTGATGTCATTCGTGGTTGTGTGCCATTGGAAATTGCTTGGCGTGCCACAGGTTGCTGACCCCTGATCTAGAACTAAGATGGCAATGAAGAAGTGAAAGTTACATTTTTAGAAAACCTAAAATTGAAACAAAAAAGTGAGAAATATAACAGAAAGTGAGAAATATAATAAAGGCACCAATATTCAAAGAACTTAAAATGACAACTTGGTTACATATTTTAGTGCATTATTTTACTTACAATTATCAACATATGAAATAAATAACAGTCAGTGCATTATTTAAACAAATTAGCAGTAAATAATCAACAGTGCCTTTCTATAGCTATCTGTCATTTATATTATTATCAGCTAAGACTTTTTATATTTATATACATATTGAAGTAATCATCCAAAGTATTGCAGCTAATCAAAATAAGTGCTGTATAATTTGATGCATATAATAAGTCCAAATATTAAAATAACAGGAAGCCAGTGTAACACAAGAAGAATTATCTTGGCCTCTATTTCTTATTACAAGAAGTGTTATTTTTAGTTTATACGCTTGTTTATGTTGACATCCTTGTTTGTTATTTTCTTAAACCGTGAAATTAATATCAACTGGCCTAAACTTATAAAAGTTATAAAAAAAAAAAAAAAAAAAAAATGCCTTTCAGCAGGTATCGAACCTATATTCACTTTTTCCATCAAGGAAACTACTTCCATAGCCAAAGAGTGTCATTATCAATTGGGCCATGAGAAACTTTAAAGATAAGGAAACTCATTACACTATAGGAGTGGTTTCCTGATGGAAAAAGGGAATATAGATTTTTTTTTTTAATACAAATATTCACCCATTACAAAGCCATAGAGCAACTCAAGGTAGAGGGTTACTGTGTGGAGTTGTATTAGCATAAGAAAAGACAAGTGTTAGATGTATAGACTTGAAGTAGACCTTAGAAGGAACTGGAAACCCAATCTAGAACAGGAAACTAAGGATAAACCTCTACTTCTGTTTGAAAAACTGGAGAGGAGTGTGAAGCGGATGAGAGGTGAACCTATCTATTCCTATTGGTGGAGGAGATTAAAAACAAAAATAATTAGTGAATAATATTTCAGAGTTCAGGCACAGATGTTAGGGGTATAGAGCTGAAGTAGACTTTAGAAGGAACCAGAAACACAATCCTAAACAAGAAATAAGGGATAAATATCTACTTCTGTCCTAAAGATCAGGGAGGAGTGTGTCTTGTTGGGAGGCACATTTTTTTTTTAGTAGGACTTCTAGACCAAGGCTGGTTGTTATTAATTTTATGGTTTAAGAAAATAAAAAACAAGGGTGACAACTCAAACATGCCATCTGCTTGAAAACGTGGGTGACGAAAACATGTATGTCTTACTGTCAACGCAGGACTTCTGTGATAGAAGGAGGTAGGTACTGAACGTGTCTATGCAAGATTGTGAAGTTTGCTCATGTATCATATTTCGGCTCTGGATATATAATGATGGCCACAGCATCAGAGAATAGATAAAATTAATTCATCTATTCTGATTCAAGTTGATTTTCTATCTTGTTATATACATATTCAGTGATCTACTTTGAAAGTGTCACATCACTTCCCATTGGCTCATGATTAATGACCTTATATCCTGGTTGGGGACAGCTCTTGTTTATGATTCACTTGCTAGACTATGGTGTTTGTTTCCTGATCGGGACAGTTTCAGATTGGTTGGTCAAAATATGATTTCATAGCCTAGAGATTCTGAATAAATATCTAATTTTAGAGATGATGAAATTCTGGACTCCTTGTTATTATTTGTTTGTTTTTATCTATTTTTCTATCACTACAAGTTACATCGATGTAGCAATATGGGCTGAAGAGAACCAACCTAATATGAAATAGTGTGGAAAGTGAGACGTAAAAAAAAAAAAAAAAAAAAAAAAAATCAGACTCCAAGAGTTCTAGACTCCTCACCTTTCTAAGGGCTCTCAATATAAATCTTTTGATCATGATCATTAACGAGTTGCAGTCTGAGAGTTAACAAATAAATCAGTGTGTGTGTGTGTGTGTTAAATGCCATGTCTCTTCAGAACTGTCAAAGCTTATCTCAGCTCAGCTTCCTTTTCGTTAATATCTGAATTGTCATATATATATATATATATATATATATATATATATATATTATATTTGAGAGGTAGTGGAATAGTTTCCAGCTGCCTTACCCAGTATTGAATTCAAAGTTGTTCTCCTAGACTGATTGCCAACCAAGGCTAGAGAGTCTAGCCTGCCTTATTATTCATTAGATTTCAAAGTTCAATTGTTCCTTATTACATGAAGTCTTGTCTAGCATGCCAAACAGGATTCCTTTTGCACTGAAGAACACCTATAGTGACGGCTGGCAAACAGGACTGATTATATCCCAAACTGTTTAAATGGAATATTGTTTTAGTTTTGAACAGTAATGTCTTCTTTTTTTTTTCTTCTTTTTTTTAAGTTGTTTCACCCTAAGCAAGGCAATAGATGGAGGGGAGTTGGAAGATGAATTTATGCTTCTTTCAAAGGCATCAGTGCAAACTGGACAATATTCTCAGCTTGAATTTGAACTCAGCCTGCCAATTTAATTTTCTCCACAGATAACAGTTATACCACACCAGCCCACTCATTCAGTCAGTCAGTCATGTGCCATGTGTGATACACACTTAGGTGATCATGTATCTTTCGATACATGACTGATGAGGCAGATTTTTTCCTGCAGTAGGTTGCCATTTCTTTCTGCGGTAGACCAGTTGCCATCCAAGGCTATAGAACCAGGTCTGTTTTGCTATTTACTCATAGCTGGGGGGAGAAGAAGAGGATTCATACCTTTCCCAAAGGTATTAGCACATAAGTGAATGTAATGGATTCAACTGGAATTTGAACCCGGCTCTCCATGACTCCACCGTGCCCAATTATAGGCCTCCTAAAAAAGATTTTATTCAATGAATTTGTATTGAATAGCTAACACGGTTGCAAATTATCCAGGCTGTTAACCTGTTTCTTCCAGTCATAAGACAAACTGTATTTAAATTTTATACTGCAATACATTCACAATATTTGTTGCTACCCGAGAAAAATTATTAGATTCCAGCAGGCAAGTTGTTTGGGCTTTTTTTCTCTTCTAAACCATCTTAGCTGATACTCGGAACTATATAAAGTATTTTAATCTCGTTGTTCAAGGTTACCTTTGTACATAAGTTCCAGTATTCAACAATATTGTATGAAAAGATCATTATCAATTCCTTCAGAATTTCTTTCAAATCATGAAAAGTAGCAGCGAAAAATGAGGCTTTTGCAACAGAAACTTACTTGTACAACCCCTCCCAGTCTCCTTTTATTCCAGAAGTGAGTTGTGGACCAGAATGCTCAACTGTTTTTAAGAATTCTTCGGGATCAAAAGGCCGGAGTCGTGGTGGTGCCTATTAAAGGAGAAGAAAAAATGTTTACAAGGAATGGAAAGTAAGATCCAAAGCAAATTCACATGCAATGGAATTGTTACAGGATAAAAACAGGGAAAGTAAAACAAAGTTCAGATTTTTAACTTTTTCTTATTAGTCTGTAAAATAGCATGATTTAAAAACAATTGATAATACAAACCATAAAATAGTTGACGAGTTTATAATTTGGCTGTTAATATTAGTCATTAAGAAATTAGGAATACAATGTTATCCAAAATAAAAAGAGACTGTTATTCATTACTATAAAGATGAATATACTATAAAATTATCCATTGCTTTTGCAATTCATCACCCCACTGCTTACCGATTGGTCAAAAGCATATGAAAGAACAAGATCAATACTATGAAAGAAAATTGATCTACAGTAACGAGGTTGATTGAACAGGAGAGAAAAAAAAAAAGAAGAAATCTAAAGTAATTTCTGAGATAATTAATTTTTCAAAGGACACTATTGCCATTAAGAAAATCTCACTGAACTAGGTCAGATTTATGTAGATAATTTTGTTGAAAATAAGGAAAGGTCTATAAGTAATGAAGAAAGGGGTTGCAAGGTCAAAGAATTAATCAAAAACAAGTTGAATTCTGATCCTAGTTTGACTGAAAAAGAAATTATTCCAAAGTTCAAGGAATCCGAGTTAGACAACTAAAAGTCTCAAGCTATTATCATTACTGAATTTCAACAGAAAAAGCTCAGACTTCCAGAAGGAAAAAACGGTTCGATGCCTGTCTTCATGCAAGAAGAGAATATGTGTTATCCATTATGAATTCAGTTTCGATCAGTTTCGTTTTTGTCAATGAAAAACGGTTTGATCTACACATGAACTGCCACTATGGATATGCATTGGCCAATTGCAAAGCATAGAAAATCATTCCATCCAATAGAGGATGAAATTCTATCATTTTCTGTGCCATTTTCTCAAGAGGAATCATAGTTCATCAAATTATTGTTGGTGCATTTAATGCCACTTTCTTTGCATCATTTATTGTCAAGAGATTTCTTCCTAAACCCAAAGGTAACAAGAAAGTGATAATAATGGACAATTCCACTATTCAAGAATTGTGCTAAGTGCAATTTAAGTAAGAGGGCTACCTGACTGATTTTTGCTATCTTACAGTCCAATATTAAACCAAATAGAAGAGGCTTTCACTTCTTTAAAAGCAAACTTTTCTGTCAATCCTGAAGATTCATGCAGTAGCAATTAAAGAACAAGCTTAGTCAGATTTGGAAAGATTTTACCATAAATGGTGAGGGTTTTTATTCCCACGTGACAAAATTTTACAATACATGTTTGGCTAAAGCTTCAATATTGTAACTATGTTAGTATAAAAAAGAACAAAAAATACAAATGAGCAAAAAATACAAATGAGCAAAAATCAGTTTTCAATGTGAAACCAAGAGTGGTTTTGATTCATTAATGGCCTTGTTACCTTGAATTCTCAACTTTATAACAGTAAATAACAGTCATTACTTTGAATCTATTCACTGAATAATGGTGTCTTTTGTTTTTAATAGATGTATCTAACTAAAGTTGTTTCATACATAATAAAAATCAATTAAAAATCATTACCATGAAGTGCGTAATATAAATAAGTGGAAAATTGCACATTATAATTGGGTATCATGAAAGTTAGCCAAAGACAAATAATATTCATTCATGAATAAAATTAACATTTTAGCTTAAATTTCTTTACTTAAAGTGTTGCTTGTTATATGTTTTTGTGTTTGGCCTTCCCCTCCAATGCTCTTCTTGAAAAGAGTTTAGACAACATTAATATTCTAAGATTGAAAACAGATTTATAAAAAATATAAAATAAAATGAATGCAAAGAGGTGGATATTACACACAGGCAAGAAAAATGTGGCTGAAATAGTTTCACAAGCATAATTTCTTTCTTCAATTTAAAATAAAGGAAAATATTGTTAACCCAGTGAAAGACAAATTGCAATAGTTATTTTTAGTGGTGAACAAAACAGATTGCAAAATGTTTTTATATTGTTATTTTCATTATTAAAGTTATCCTGCCTGGGATAATTAAAGTTATCCTGCCTGGGATAATTAAAGTTATCCTGCCTGCGATAATTAAAGTTATCCTGCCTGCGATAATTAAAGTTATCCTGCCTGCGATAATTAAAGTTATCCTGCCTGCGATAATTAAAGTTATCCTGCCTGCGATAATTAAAGTTATCCTACTTGCATGTCACAAAAATGAAAATAAAATAAAATTATTACCTTATGTGGGGAAATGTTTCGTTGCAAGGGCATCAGACTGGCCATGTGCCGTTCCTGCAAGATGACAATTAAAATAACAATATTTGCTTAGTTTCATGATGACTTGGTTTTCAACGTTCAGTTGTTCCTTATTACATGGATTTCTAGCAGATCATACCAAACATGCATTTCTTTTTGTATTGAAGAGTTACCTATAGTGTGGGCTGGCAATCAGCACCAACTGTTTAAATGGAATATTGTTTTGGTTTTGAAGAATTTTTTTTTTTTTAAAGTTGTTTCCCTCCAAGCAAAGCAATAGAACCATTAAGACTCAAAGGGTTTCTGAATGTAAAAAAAAAAAAATCGGAGAAAAAAATATTCTTTGTAAAAGAATTAAGTAGATAAAAGATAACAGTTGACTTTGCATTTAAATTTTTGAAGTTGATTGGAAGCCTGAAGAGAGTTCCACAAGTGAGAATGGTGATAGATGAAAATGTCAGTATAGAACTTACTGTTACATTTAGAAATTTAATCTGTAAAATTATGAAACCTAGCTGCCAATCTAGTACTGCACTTAAATTCGTGAAGTTGAGATACCAAAGAGGAAAACTCATCAGACCAATTACCATGAAAATATGAAAAAGGCACAGGGAAGCTATGTTATGGTAGTGGGAAAGTGAAGTCAAGATGTCAGGTTAGGACCAATAACATTGCAGATTCTTTGGATTTTGTCAAGAATCTCTTTCGGTTCTGTTTTTTTTTTTACATAAAAATGTATTGCTAGTTAGGTATTTCGGTTCTGTTTTTTTTTTTTACATAAAAATGTATTGCTAGTTAGGTATTTCGGTTCTGTTTTTTTTTTTTTTTACATAAAAATGTATTGCTAGTTAGGAATTTCAGTTCTGTTTTTTTTTTTACATAAAAATGTATTGCTAGTTAGGTATTTCAGTTCTGTTTTTTTTTTTACATAAAAATGTATTGCTAGTTAGGTATTTCGGTTCTGTTTTTTTTTTTACATAAAAATGTATTGCTAGTTAGGTATTTCGGTTCTGTTTTTTTTTTTTTTTTACATAAAAATGTATTGCTAGTTAGGTATTTCAGTTCTGTTTTTTTTTTTACATAAAAATGTATTGCTAGTTAGGTATTTCGGTTCTGTTTTTTTTTTTTACATAAAAATGTATTGCTAGTTAGGTATTTCGGTTCTGTTTTTTGGTTTTTTTTACATAAAAATGTATTGCTAGTTAGCTATTTCAGTTCTGTTTTTTTTTTTACATAAAAATGTATTGCTAGTTAGGTATTTCGGTTCTGTTTTTTTTTTTTACATAAAAATGTATTGCTAGTTAGGTATTTCGGTTCTGTTTTTTTTTTTTACATAAAAATGTATTGCTAGTTAGGTATTTCAGTTCTGTTTTTTTTTTACATAAAAATGTATTGCTAGTTAGGTATTTCGGTTCTGTTTTTTTTTTTTACATAAAAATGTATTGCTAGTTAGGTATTTCGGTTCTGTTTTTTTATATAAAAATGTATTGCTAGTTAGGTATTTCTGTTTCTTTTATATAAAAATGTATTGCTGGTATTTTTACTATTAAAATGTATTTTTATACTTTCATAGTTTGTTTTTTTTAAATGGGGGAGGCTCACTATTTGCCCATAGCTGGGGCCCTAACAGGTGCTACCATCCTAGGTTAGTGTGAACCTGTGAAGAACAGCCATTAAGAGATAGTTATTATTATGACCAGAACTAAGTGTGCCAAGAGAAATTTTATGTAAAATTCATCAAATTCAACTTTTATATGCTACAATTTTCATTCTTTCCTTGCCCTGTGACAAACTTTCAGATTGTTTTGATTATATCATGTAATATGTACATAAATGTCTTTTGGATTTAAGATTGAACCATTATAAATTTGTCAAGGAGGTCAAAATCTACTTCTTCTACCTGCTAAGTATAATATATTAATATTTTTTTTTAGAAGAATTTTAATAGAGCAGTGATTTCCGAACATTTTTCTCGGGGGTGCATTTTCGGAATGAAAATTTGCTTGTGCTTCAAATTTTATGTGGTAAAAAGTACATTTAAAAATAAAATCAGAGAGAGTTAAAGGAAGATAATTGCAGATTCGATGTCAGAACATTATCATTGATAACTCTCTCCTCCAATTTGCAGACCCTAGTTACTATATTCTTAATACTGGATATAATGCAAAAATATCGCAATGATAAAATCGGTCAGCAATTATTTATAACTATTTATACTGGAACTCGTGCATGCAATTACAAGTAATCCATAATAATATTTTAAATTTTGAAATCATATTTATTTTTGGCATATGAATTTTTTGAAACTGTTTCTGAATCTTTGATGTCTTTCAACCATTCTACCTCATTTGCTATCCTCTTCTGCTTCACACATGAGGTGCGCTGCACTGTTTGGGAACCACTATAAAATAGTAGAGATACAATTCAAATTTAGTCACATACCTATTGTACTTCCCGATTATCCAGATGTGAAATGAAAAAAGGGATTGTGTTATTTGTTGATTAGCAATTAAATGATAATAATGATATTGCTAGTGTTGAACTTAAAAAAATGGTTCCAATAACCAATTTCAAAGAAGCTACCCTTACAAATACATCAACTTTAATCCAGCTTCAGGAATTAACAGCAGAAAAATACGAGGCTAGTTGGAAATGGAACAAAATTGGTGCTTTTTTTCATAAAGAATAAACTCGACAAAACTTTGAACAAAGTGTTTGCAAATGTTACTTGATAATATAAATGCTAAATTTCTCTCAGAAAATTATTTTTCTTTGTTCTTTTTTTTGATAATTCAGGTATTCAATTGTCCGGAGTTTAGAATTATGCAAACATTTTTTCAACCACTTTCACAGAGTATCCAGTTAATTGAGGAAATACTGCAAATTCTTCAGCTTCTCCAAATGGAGAAGAACGTATTTATATGGCTAAAATTTGAAGAACTCTGTCTGAATGTCTATTATAGCTCAATTATTAAGGCACTGCCAAGTTTAAATAAGATGCTAAATATTGGGCGTTCTTATTCTTCATTTTTGATCCATGCTGTTTAATGATTTTGTGGTTTTAATAAAAAGCAAAAACATGTAGCTTCCCTTTGCATCTTCTATAAATATTTTCACAGTAATTCTTCTGATAAGAATTCCTTGTTGGCATCTAGATTTCATGAATTTAAGTGCAATTCTAAATTGGCATCTAGATCTCATCATTTTACTGTTGAAATTGCTAAGTGTAACCATAAAAATTATATCCTATCATACATGGAACTCTCTTCCAGCTTCTTGCTTTACCATCTACTTTGATTTCCAAAAATTTAAATCCAATGTCAGTCAGTATTTATACATCTTGAATCCTGTTTTATTATTGTCCTTTTTCTTTCTTTCACTGTCAGAAAACTTTTGCGTCCTTGTGACTTTTGTTGCTTTGCTTGGAGTGAAAAAAAAATTACAAAAGTCGAGTGCTTATTTTGCGATTTTGGATCAAATTTTGTAGAAATCTTTTTTACAGATCATGACAGCTATTAGGGAGATGTGATTAAATATAATTTAATGTTTAAAGAAAATTTATTCAGTATTATTATTGTTTAGGTAAAGAACATTATAACATAACACAAATAGCTATATTGGGAAAAAGGAATTTTTGACAATATACGCATATCAAAAACGACATTCTTGTACATGTAGTTATCGATAATATTATACATTAATTACTAAGTTTTTTAATCACTATTTGTGTTCCGTTTTTGACATTAATAGCTATCTGATGATGCGTTAAAATTTTGGAATGCAATAATAAAAATTTTAATTTCATCTCTCTGATAGATCTTGCGATCTGTTAATATTTTTCTAATAATTATCCTGATGAAAGGAAATATAAGAAAACTTACAAGAGGAATCATAAAGCTTTGTGTTAGTTCCAAGAAGTACCTCCGTAACATAACATTCTGAACTTCCACTGGCCTCTTTGTTTGAACACCCTGGGGGAAACAAAAAAATATTTAGCAAAAAATATTAATTTTTTTTATCATTGGAAATTATGAATCAACTATAGTTGAGCATCTCTTTGATCAGAAATAAACTTCATAAATTGAATGGAGGTAAAAAGAAAGCATTCCATGATTATGATTTGCCATATTACAAATTGTTTTTTTTTTCCACTTTAATGTGTTATTCATTCTGAAAATGTAAGGGGGGGATGACTTTTGTTAAATTTTTGAACAAATGATCCATTTTAGTTGGTTATTGTTGCTATTACTTTTACAACTTCACTATTATGATGATAAAAAAATACATTTGAATTTATTGTTTTATATTTATAAAGGTTTAAGAAAACCACAGCCTGACATAGATCTGAAATATAAACTTTATAATGCTCAATTTTTGTCATTAATGAAGAATGGCTTGAGTTCATTCACAAGGAGGATTATCTGTCTATATCTCTGAGATGAGGTATTATGATTACTTGTATTATTTACATTATCCTCCTCTTCATTGCCATATTCACAACGTTTTGGTCCCTATATTTCTGAGATGAGGTATTATGATTACTTGCATTATTTACATTACTTAGACTGTTATCCTCATCTTCTCATTGACATATTCACAACATTTTGGCCATTGTATGCTCCGGCCTTCTTTAGGTGATTGGAATTTCAAACCGAACCCTTAATTTTGTTCACCAGGGTAGATTGTTCTAGTTCCACATGTCATACCTCTTCTGAATGTCTCAGTTTTTTCCTTATAACTCAACTCTCCAAGGTTTGGTTCACCACTGCTGTGGCCTGGTACTGAATTCACAACTTTCTAGGTCTAGTCACTGGATATAACCAACGTCTTTATCCACTGGGCCAAATACCAGGCCACAGGAGTCGTTAACCAAAACTTGGACAGGAGTCGTTAACCAAAACTTGGAGAGTTGGGTTAAAGGAAAATAACTGAAACATCTGGAAGAGGCATGGCACATGGAATTAGAATAATCTACCCCAGTGGACAAAATAAAGGGTTCGGTTCAAAATTCCAATCACCTGAAGAAGGCCAGATCGTACAATGGCCGAAATGTTGTGAATATAGCAATGAAGATAGCAGACCAAATAATGTAAATAATGCAAGTAAGGAAGATTATATTGACAAAGAAATATTTGTGCAAAATAAATGTTTTTTGGCTACAGAGTGACAGACATATTACATACATAAAAGTAAATAACTTTCAGTGTATTATATAGAATAGGTAACAAATAATGGAAATAAAGCAAAAGTGACTTACTTTTATTACTCGTTTTAAAATCACTTTATCCTTGTTTAGAAAGGTTTTATAACGTGTGTAGACACCTGACAAAAGTAAAGCATTTTGTTTGTTTTCAATGAAGTAAATCAGCATTCTGACATGTAAATATGTTTGGATCATAAGTATGGAAGAATGAAACATAGGCAAGACTTACAATGCAAATTAACAAAGTATAAAGAAGGTTAATCTGAATTGTTAAATCATGAAAAGGGAACACAACACATGTTAGTCTGGCACAAGGCCACAATAAGAGCTCAAATAGTTTGCAAGATGAATTCCCTAACCTATTGTGACTTGTGTCCAAAGTAGTATAGAATATCTTACTGATACAAGGAGAAAAAGTCAATGAAGTCAACAGAACAATAATTTTAAGGAATATCATGGGAGCGGGGAAGGGGGGGTGATTATTCATTACCAAATTATGTAAGGAAGAATAAATTGGCACAAAATCGATAGAAGCCGAGATGATGTCACAGCACGATCATGTATTATGAGGATCATCACTAACAGACACTTAAGAGAATATTATCAAAATGAAATAAAAAAAAAATAAATAAAAATTCTATCATTGAACAAAGTGAAAATATGATTTGAGGTTAGAAATGAAGGAAATTCCAAAGAAGAGACAAGCAAGTCATTCATAAGAACAGAAAAAAGCAAAAAAAGCAAAAGAAAAAACATTTAATCAAAATATTTAAGTGAATTCATTCATAAGGTTAAGCTGAAATAAAATCTTAATCTTAATCCTTTTTGAGGTTTTCTTGCCAAAAAGTCCCAAAACGTAAACTAGGTGAATTATATTCAGTAAGTAGAAAAATATTTAAATCACGTTGTTTGTTGAAGAGAGACAGCTACAGAGAGAGAGAGAGAGACAGCTACAGAGAGAGAGAGAGACAGCTACAGAGAGAGAGAGAGAGAGAGAGACAGCTACAGAGAGAGAGAGAGAGAGAGAGAGACAGCTACAGAGAGAGAGAGCTACAGAGAGAGAGAGAGAGACAGCTACAGAGAGAGAGAGAGAGACAGCTACAGAGAGAGAGAGAGAGACAGCTACAGAGAGAGAGAGAGAGACAGCTACAGAGAGAGAGAGAGAGAGACAGCTACAGAGAGAGAGAGAGAGAGACAGCTACAGAGAGAGAGAGACAGCTACAGAGAGAGAGAGAGAGAGACAGCTACAGAGAGAGAGAGAGAGAGAGAGACAGCTACAGAGAGAGAGAGAGAGAGACAGCTACAGAGAGAGAGAGAGACAGCTACAGAGAGAGAGAGAGACAGCTACAGAGAGAGAGAGAGACAGCTACAGAGAGAGAGAGAGAGACAGCTACAGAGAGAGAGAGAGAGAGACAGCTACAGAGAGAGAGAGAGAGAGACAGCTACAGAGAGAGAGAGAGAGAGAGACAGCTACAGAGAGAGAGAGAGAGAGACAGCTACAGAGAGAGAGAGAGAGACAGCTACAGAGAGAGAGAGAGAGACAGCTACAGAGAGAGAGAGAGAGAGACAGCTACAGAGAGAGAGAGAGAGACAGCTACAGAGAGAGAGAGAGAGAGAGACAGCTACAGAGAGAGAGAGAGAGACAGCTACAGAGAGAGAGAGAGAGAGACAGCTACAGAGAGAGAGAGAGAGTGAGCTACAGAGCGACAGAGAGAGCTATAGAGCGACAGAGAGAGCTCCAGAGCGACAGAGAGAGAGAGCTACAGAGTGACAGACAGACAGAGAGAAAAACAGAGACAGAGAATTTTGGTATCTCCGATTTGTAATTTGCATGTCGGGTTGTCCCTTTTGCTAACAACCATGCATTCTATCTTCTTGCAGTTTTTGGGAAGAAAGGCTGAAAATGAAAATTATTTCATATTTTAGAAAGAAATATCCCATTTACAATTCAAGTCCTGCAGCATTCCTGCAAGAAGTGCAAAGATATCTAATAGGCTTACGAGAAATAAATACAAACAAACTGAAACATCGTTATTAAATTGCCTCCAGGGGTATTTTTTATATTCAACTATAAACTTTTTTTTTTTCAAATCTATTCTTGTTTATTAATGTATAAGTGAGATAATTCTACCCCCCGCATCATTTTGTTGACTTTCACATTTTAAGCGACTGATACTTACCAGGTTTGGAATCTAGAGTTTTCAGAGCAGTAGATTTTTTCAGTTTATTGAACTGTTTAGGAGAACTTACTGCAAAAATAACAAGGAATATCTCATCAGTAAAAACAGTGCACACACACAAACACACCCTTATGTGTGTAAGAATGATGTGTAAATGTTCATAGATATGTGCACATTATTGTTATAAGCAGAATGCAGACACAATTCTAAGCATCTGTGCAAGAGCATGCATGGGGTCCCCGAAACACGTGTAACATGCATGATTAATTTGGGTATATATGGGAAATATTTCTGCAGCAACCTGTATAAGTGAACCAGAATGAAAGCAGACGAGTAAATTTATTTCCACTATTTACATGCAGATGACTGTCTTCATCTTTGTTGCTCTTATCATAATGTTTCAGCCGTTATGCCCTCCAGCCTTCATCAGGTGTATGTTGAAAAAGTGTAAATTTATTTTACTGAAAATTACTCACAAAAGCATTTTGTGTTAGAAAATGTGAGGGGCATGTCTATTAAGTATTGAGGGGCATGTCTATTAAGTATAAATAGGATTGATTTGTTTTTTTTAATGACTCATTGCCTTTTGCGGGTTATTTAAAGCCAGAAAACATTTTTAGATTGTAAACAGTTTTTGGAGATAATGATTTACTGATACAACTCGTACTAATTAATCCATAGCTAAGGGGGGAGAAGAGGTAGATTCATACCTTTCCCAAGGTTATTTGTGCATAAGTGAATATAACAAACCGAACTGGAACTCAGCTTTCCGATTAACAATTCTGTGCTATTATCCATTACACCACCTGCACATCCAAGCTTACAGCACCTGGTATTCCCAAGCAGTCACCCATCTAGGTACTGACCTGACTTGTATATCTATTGATTATTTTCATAGGATTTTTTAATTCAAGATCAATTCTTGCTACTCTAAATATTATATTTAGAATGTGGATCTGATCTCTGCCTAGAGGCACCTTTTATTTAAGAGTTTTGATTGCCCATGCTGCGGGACATTAATTTCACTGTTAAAAGAAAAGAAAAAGTTTACCTAAACATGTCAGTCAGTTATGTGCCAAGCGTGATACACGCTTAGGTGATCATGTATCTTTCGATACATGACTGACGAGGCAGATTTTTTTCCCCCGCAGTAGGTTGCCATTTCTTTCTGCAGTAGACCAGTTGCCATCCGAGGCTATAGAACCTGGGCTGTCCTACTATTTACCCATAGCTGGGGGGAGAAGAAGAGGATTCATACCTTTCCCAAGGGTGTAAATGAATGTAATAGATTCAACTGGGATTTGAACAGAGGTCTCCGATTCCTCAATCCAAGCTGCTATCCATTACTCCACTGTAGAACGTTTACAAGAATAAGAAATAGATTTCATTACTGCTGCTGATAGTTTTGTTTTTTACATTCTTTCGAGGTGAAGGATTATTGAAAATTATGGAAAATGATATAGAGAATGTATATGCTCATCCGAAAACAGTGCTAACACTGAGTCAACTGTAGATTTTACAAGTACAACAGATAAGTGTATAATGAGAGATATCATTGACAAGATACTAAATCTCAGGTACCTGACTGGACCAGACACGGCACCAAGCCTCACTCAGCAAGATATGATTTTTTTCTAATTTTCTTCACTTGTTGACATGAAAATTAATAAAGAGTTTTAAGTATTCAGTTACACTTAAATCATTATATTTTTTGGTTAACTACAAAAAAACTTTAAATTATAAAAAAAAAAAAAAAAAAAAAAAAAAAGGTTATGGTCACATTTCTTGAGTGTGAAATTCATAGTTGTTATGATCCAGGTTAGGACCAAGGAAGAACAACACGAACACAAGAGTAGAAATAATGAAGATATATTACACGGAATAATAATACAAGATGTGGAAGGTGTTAGTATGACTGTCAGACTGGTTTGGAGTGAACTACTATTGGCTCGACTCGATTCGTTCCTCTCTCTTGAGCGGTGTAGTATACATAGTGTTAGGAAGATTTCATTCTGTAGTTATAGGTAAGGACCCATAACAATAGTGAAACAGATTAACACCATTCTTTGTGTTCCCGTGCAAAAAAAAAACAAAACAAAAAAAACAACAAAAAAACAGAAAAGAAAATCAACTTCCAATACCAAAACCCCTAAACTATCTGTGTGCTGTAATCAGTTTGCATTATTTTAGGTTGAAGGGATTGAGCATGCCACCCAACAGCTAATGTGACTGGGGGGGGGGGGCTGGCTGTCATCAAGAGTCACTGGTTTCCCATTTGGGGCAACAATTTGGAAATACTCGTTTTAAAGAACTTTAATTAAATTTGTCCACTCTTTAAGCTTTGTTTTTAAGAAAGGGACATGCAAAGAGGAGAGAAAATTTGAATAAAAATGAAACCCAAAAAAAAAAAAAAAAATCAAAACCAAAAACAGATAAGTCTTTAAAGAGAAAAGAAGCAATTTTTTTACCATTCCACAGAACTTCCCCAAATATGAGAATTATCTAAAACACCAAAAATTAACTGTGTATCTATTTGGACAAAGTAAAATACAACATCCTGAAATGCATGCATTTGAGAAATTAAAAGTTTATTCTATAATTTCTTCCTCTTTAATTTTATATTCAAAATACACAAATAATGATTATAATGTAGTACACTATTCTCCCCCCCCCAAAAAAAATCATAGAAACTTAATGACTCCCTCATTTATCAATCAGATATATTTCACTATTATGTCTTCTGGCAAATATTCTGATACAAACCAATACCAGAGAAACATGCAAATTTCAGTTGTATTTATTTGGGAGCATGAAGGACTTTTTGTTTTTTTCAAATTTCATTTCAGTGATTATTTTTTTTATCTTTAAACATGTATCTCTATCATGATAAAAAATGATTTTCAGGGCTTTTTTTCCCTGTACATTTTTGTTGATAAAAATTTAAAAGATTCAACCCATTCTGCTCAGATTTCTTGACTTGCAAAGTCAATGTTACATAAACTTACATAAAGGAATAGAAGCAACACTTAAACTACTATTTAGTGCTAGTAATGTAATAGATTAAACAAGGCTATACTTTTGTAATCGCATTGAAAGTCTGTAAAGAAAACATCTCAACTTTCTAAGCTAACATCTTATTCATATCAATAAATGACAAGAGGAAATATCAGGACTGCTCCCCATGGCCTCATGTCAAATTATGCTGTTTCAGCAAATACCATCTCATTGATTGATAAAAAAAAAAATAATGGTAAGCAGGATTTCCTGAAGAGTCTGTGTGTGTGTGTGTGTGTGTACGGTCAAATCACGCTGAAAACACTGGTTCTCGTTCGATCACCAAAGTTAAGCAACGTAGAGCCAGGTCAGTACTTAGATGGGGGACCGCTTGGGAACACCTGGTACTGTACGCAATTGTGGTTGTGTGGCTGAGTGGTCTAAGGCGTTGCTTTAGAATCACGAGGCACCGAGTTCGAATCCTGGCTGGAATTAATTTCAGCAGCTATCGAACTCCAAGCGCAGAGCACCTTTGGCAAATGTCTGTTCCATAGCCACAGGTCCACCAAAACCATGTGAGGGAATTTGGGAGAGGAAACTGTGTGGAAGACCTCGTTGGCCAAAGCTAGCACGATATCACAAAAAACACTGTGATTGCGAGTTGAGGTGGCCAGCCTTGTTCATTTATGATCACGCTGGGTTTGCACCAACGCCCTAAAACTGTTAATTGGCTCTGCACACGCCAATAACAGTATAAACTGCAGGTGGGCTCTGTGGGCATTTCCCAGGTGGGAAATTGCAAAATGCCTATGCAAATGTTGCAATATGCGCTAGCTAGCTGTGCATTGCAACGGGTGTCCTCGATATCGAGTGGCCAATTATAGTAGGCATCCAGTTATCATGTGATTGGTCAAAATTCAGTTTTTTGGTGGTGAAACTGGAGAGATCTCTCCAGGGCACAGGCCTGGGTGATGGTATATGGAAGCTGTGTGCTGTCCAGATTACATGCCCCCACCCTCTTCTCTGTCATACCGTCAAGATCCAAAGGAACACAGGGCATTACATTTGGGGGTGGCATGGCTGCAGGAGTTGCCAGAAAGTTGTCAATGTTGACAGCCAACTGTCTGTGGGGCTCCATTCGGGCTTTGGATTTGATCATAAGGCAGCAGCGGTTTAAAATCAGGATTTTCCTTCCCCTTGATGGATTACCTTCCCGGGTCAGCTCAAGCTATATATATATATATATATATATATATATATATATATATATATATGTGTGTGTGTGTGTGTGTGTGTGTGTGTGTGTGTGTGAATTAAATTATTCATTTCAGTGAAATCTTTAAATTTGCCTGATTTCATTGAAATAGTTAAATCTGGGATACCCTATTATATATATATATATATATATATATATATATATATATAAAAAAAATGAATGAAAAAAACTATACTTAATTTAGCCAATGTGTTTCGTCATTCAATGGAGTTTCCAATGCAAATGTGATGGTTTTATTTTGCAACAAGTATATATTTGACAATTACTCAAAATTCCCAAATTTAAGAATGCTCATTAATATTCAGCAAGTTAATTGAAAAGATTTAGGTGTTAGATCCTAGATTACATCCTACAGCATCTTTGAAAGGAAATTTTTACATTTAAAGACACTCAATATGTATATCTATATATATCTTATGCCATAAATAGCAGTTTTTCTAAAGTCTAAATTAACTTCATAACAGGGGAAAATAAAAGTTTAGTCAATGAATGAGTAAAAGTGACAACAAAATAGATGACAATATTATACAAAGTGCTAAAGAAGTTTATGATGATAATTATTATATCAGAAAAAGAATAAAAGCGTAATGAGTTCATGTGCAGTACAACATGCAGTTTAAAAGTGAATATGCAGCAAATAGATATAAGGATAAAAACAAAAAGCATTTTAGGACCCAAATAAGAAAGAGGTTCAATTTAGAATATGTATAGAAATGTAAAGCAATTAGAATTTACAGTAATTTATATAGCAAAATACAAAATGGCAACAAGTAAGGATACAAGAGTTACATGACAGAAATGTTTATAAAATAAAATGTTAATGTAAGAGAGATTTAATTATTTTTTTTTTTTATTGTAGATATTGTCATGAAATCATATAATTCATCTATGGAGGACATTTTGTGAATTATTTCATATGGAGTTGGATAAAGTTGTAAAGTTATTAATATGTAAAAGGTTTTCACGTAAGTTATTTATCAACTTTTGAATGATAACACTGATTCCTCTAAGAAATTTGAACAATTTATATGTAATTTGTCAGAATCGTAGTGAAGAGGTTTTTTTTTCTTTTAAATAATGAGACCATAATGTAAATTTTGATGTATATTAAATACATCATCCAACCATACAAGAATACTTGAAAAGTTTTTGGTCTCACCAAGAAGAGATAGAAAAATGCTGATATTTGGTTATGGCCAAGAATTTCAAGCACCCCAAGTATGTTCACATATATTTCAACCTATAACTTCATAGTAATGTTCTTGTAGGTATAAAAATGGAGTAATTTGTGCATGTGAGTGATATGTTTGTATATATACATTGAAAAAAAAAGAAGTATATATGTGTGTATGTATAAAAAGAAAAATGGAGAACAGAAGCATGATAGACAGCGACATGCACCAATTTTATACATGACATGAAATTAGGGAAATATTTAAATGCTTGAAATATCTCATTTTGAAAAGCAATAAACATACAAAAAGAAACAAGAGATTGATATTACAAATCTGGCAATAAAATATACATACATTGACTTATGTACAAGAAATTCAAAATACAAAATATGTGAAGGAATTGGAAGAAAAAGAAAGAGTTAAAGAAAAACAGTAACTCTTAGTCATTGAAATCTTAAAAGTGGCTTTAAACTATCTTTGTGAAGAACTAATGAAATATTTACATTTGCTAAATGCTTGGCTCTATCCAAAATGCAAATTTACTTACCTTCATAAAAAAAAACTGATTCTTTTTCCTATCATTTGGCAACATCCCAAACACGCACAAACTTTACCATATAAAAAAGGCCCAAATGAAACTTAAATTTTATGACATTATGAACAGTTATTTTATGGTGATTGGTAAGAAAACTTTTTTTATTGCTTTAGCATTCATTAAATTCAAAAACTTTGCATTTACTTAAGAACTCATTTAAAAAAAAAAAAAATTGAGATAGAAAAATTGGCATTAAGTTGAATTTCACACCACACCTGAAGCTTATTATGTAAAAATTCATTTTGTAGAATTCTGGCTTTGACATTCTTTGGGTAATTGGAAATAATTTTAGAACAATGTTCTTAATTCAAATTTGTTTTCAGTTGAACCAATTTTTTTTTTAATGTACACAAACAACAGCGACTAATTGTTATTTTGTTTATTTTTTATCTTTATAGGTAGATGCATTTCATAGTTGTTATGCTCTTGTTTCTGAATAATCAAGTACAAGATTGACCAGAAAACAATTCTATGACTTGTATCATCACAAAACTCCAGAAGTAGGAGTTTGCATACAAGTGAAATATTCATATCCTAAACATAAACATTATAGTCACTATCAACTACATCATGTACTGCTAGTAAAAAGGCATAAAATTAGTAACAAAAATATTATTAATAATTATTAACTTAAAAAATTCAATATATTAAGTAAAGTTAAAAGGTTTGTTAGGAAAAGCAATAAAGTAATCTCCTAAAGCATTACAAAATATTAGGAAAGGCTTGGAGTTAAAAACAAAAAACAAAACTTATTTAATTTGTAAGATTTGCTAAGAAATGGGTAGTGGCAAACAGCTATATTATTTGAAAATCATTATACGAGGGGGCATTGAAAATCTGACTAAATTACCAAATGTTAGAATTTTTAAAAACCCTTTTTTGGCTGGGCTGACAATTTTTTCAGTACTGCCTTCGATGTACTTGAAAAATTGTAGATCAACTTTGTGTATTTCTATCAAATTAGGATAAGGACTTATCACATTTCAGCCATTGTGCTCTCTGGCCTTCTTCATATGTATCTTGTATCCGGTAACTCACAGGTAATTTCATACTGAGCCCTTTATTTACAAAGGTTATTATTGATAAAGGCATTAGTTAGATCCAGTGACAGGATCCAAAGAGTGTGAGTACAATACCCGGTTAAGGCAGTGGAGAACTTGGAAAGGGGAATTAACAGGAGATAACTGACATCCATTAAACATGGCACGTGGAACTAGAACAGTCTACCCTAGTGAATGAAATAAAGGGTTCAGTTCGACATTCTAACCACCTGAAGAAGGCCGGAGCGTACAACGGCCAAAACGTTGGAATAAATATAGCAACAAAGATGAGGACAATAGTCCGAATAATGTAAATAATGTACATAATACCTCATCTCAGAAATATAAACAGATACAGAAAATTTTTCATAGTGCTAAATCTTTCAGCAGCTGTCTGTATTCCTGAGATGAGGTATTGTAATGATTTACACTGTTTAGACTGTTGTCCTCAACTTTATTGTCGCATTCACAACATTTCGACCATTGTACCTTCTTCAGGTGATATTTGTTTGAATTTTGAACAGAATAGTCAATCTGTATGTCGGCATTTCTGAAGATTGATTCAATAATGTTTGTGTAGATGTTCTTCCCATATTTATTTCCTGAAACGGGCTGACATATAAGCTTCACATTACTGGGTTGCTAAGTAAAGTCACTGAGAATCTGTTCCATTTCCTCCACCTAAATCCTTCATCTTGTTTTTTCTTTTTCAACTATTTTACAAATGAGATCTCCAAATTCTGTAACAAAATGAATTTAGAGCTTGTTTTCTCACCACCCCCTCAAATCTCCAATTCATATAAAGTGAGTGAAATTAACTCTAGAGTGGTATTAATTTCCATTTGGAGATGATGATGGGGAGGGGGGACCAAAAGTACAATATCATATGTCTGTGTAAGTCAAAAATAGGTTAAAAATAAAATCAAATCAAAGCCCTTTATGTTGCCTAAAGATGATCAGAGACCAGCATAATGATTGGCATATTTGTGTTAAAAGAAAACAAATTGATTAGGATAATATATATAAGTTGCATAATTATATCACTTAAGTTTTATAAGTACAAGAATGTACTGACCAATGATGATAAAATTTGAAAGCCTGATCTAAGGGTCACATGCAGGTAGGATTCTGTTGACTGAGGAAAAGTAAGAAAATGGTGTGGGAGAAATCAGAAGTGTACTAGATAAGTGCTAGTCAAACAAAGAAAAAAAATTTTTTAAAGTCATCTAATATTTTAGAGGCATTTTTTGTTAAATCAGCAGCATTAATAATCTTCATGACAGATAAAAGCAAATATATAGAAAAATCAGTTAAAATTTTCTGATGACAACTTTTGCAAATGAAAGATGAATTATTGAAGAAATGATATAAAATTTCTTGCTAAAAAAATTGTGGCTTTATTCAGTTTTGGGTAATTTTTTTTTTTACTTTTACCAAAACTTGATTTTATCTTCATTGTATTTTGTTGAATATTGTTGCTTTGTTTTTATTAGAATGTTTCCATCATTGTAATTTCCAGCCATCTTCTGTCTGTTAGATTTTTGAATATCAGACCTTGATAGAGCATGTGTATCCCTCTTCAGATATGCCATATGTCTGCCTGTCTTGCCCCATGACACAATTCACTGGAAGGCCACAGGATCAACAAATCAGCAAATAAATTGTTTCTTATCTGTTTGTAAAGAGTATTAATGCTGTGAATATAATATTTTCAAGATATGATACTAAGTAAAAAAAAAAAAAAGTAAAGGTAAAAAAAGTAAAAAGAAAAAGTAAAGGTAAAAAAAGTAAAAAAAAAAGTAAAGGTAAAAAAAAGTAAAAAAGTAAAAAAAAGTAAAGGTAAAAAAAATAAAAAAAAGTAAAGGTAAAAAAAAGTAAAAAAGTAAAGGTAAAAAAAAGTAAAGGTAAAAAAAGAAAAAGGTAAAAAATAAGTTAAAAAAGGTAAAAAAGGTTTAAAAATGAAAAAAAAATAAAAAAGTTTGAAAAAAGTAAAAAAGAAAGTAAAAATAAAAAGTAAAAAAAAGAAAAAAGTAAAAAAAAGTAAAAAAAGTTTAAAAAATGTAAAAAAAAGTAAAAAAGTTTTAAAAAAAGTAAAAAAAGTTTTAAAAAAGTAATAAAAAAATTAAGAAAGTAAAAAAAAGTAAAAAAAAAAGTAAAAGTAAAAAAAAAGTAAAAGTAAAAAAAAAAGTAAAAGTAAAAAAAAAAGTAAAAGTAAAAAAAAAAGTACAAAAAAAAAAAGTAATAAAAAAAGTAAAAAAAAAGTGTAAAAAAAGGGAAAAAATAAAGCAAAGAATGGAGAAAAAAAATGTAGTGTGCAAAGGATTGTTAAACCAAAAAGGTGAGAATCTGAATAACTTACAATATTTTGACTCTTGTGTTTGATTTTCTACAACAGAAAAACAGGAACAAATTTTGTTGCTTTCCTTTCTTTTCCTCCAGTTTCAAGTCAATTCAATAAGCCAGAATGTTCATACAGAGAAATCATTTAAAATCCAATATTCAAATGTTACCATATTGCAAAAAGTCATTCAACATAAGCATATATCAAGATTAAAATTTATATTAAAAAATACAATTTTTACAAACAATTTATGACACTGTACAGACAATAGTACCTTATCCGTCAGCATTAAAATATGCACAGTAGATATTTTAACCCATTAATTTAGATGCCACAGTAAACAAAAAGAAATTATTAAATGCATATAATGAGTAAGTGAATTTGTGAAAGCTTGATCTTAAATTTTAGACTGTGTAATCCAACGGATACTTTTATCAATGATACTAAATGATTAAAGTGTCATCAAAAATGAAATACATTTTGCAAAATGGAAACATCCAAACATTGATTTTCAGATTTTTCAAAGAAAAATTCAAAGGTGTAATTTTTTTTTTTTTTAACTGGAGATTGTCATTTGGACTCTTCATAAAAATCCAAGTTCACAAGCCATAAATAAATAACTCTTGTCCACATGTAGAGGTTAAGCGAAGGCATGAGACCTTAAAGATGAGCATGTTGTCGAAATAATAAAATTCCTGATTAGTTTGTTTGAGTTAGTTTAGAGGAAAGAAACTGCAAACATAATAGAAACTGGTAGAAAGAGGGTGATCGGCAAACTGACTTACCAGTTCCACACATTTCACCAATTCTGATGATATGGGGCCAATGCTGAAGAGTCTTGGCAAAAAATGGATTTGTTACGCCCAAAATAACAGGAGGCCTGTAAATTCAAAATGGTAAACCAATATAAGACTACTAGTTGCACCTTTGGACCGGTTCTCTTAGAACAACTAGGATTATGCCATTTGAAATTCTAAGAGTAGGGATTTTACTGAATTACAAGAAATTATTAGGATGAATATCATCATCATTGTTGTTTTTATCATTTTATATTCTTTACATAATTCCCTCAACTGAATCTCAAGTACTATATATATATATATATATATATATATATATATATATATATGTGTATTTAGGCAGCAATCCTTCTTTCAAGCACATTTCATTAAAAACGACTGACAAGGTGCTTTTATTTAGTTTTTTATATAATTTCTCGTGCGATCTAATAAAGTTTTTCTTTTCAGAGGATAAATTATATAAAAATTGTCCAAATGTTCTTTTCCGAGCGCTTTCGGCTATACATTTAGCCATTATCATACCTTGTCAGTCGTTTTTAATGAAATATATATATATAAGGCTCAAACACTAATATTCCATGGTTATAATTTATTATATTGGAATCGTAATCACTTTATAACCATAGAATATTAGTGTTTGAGCCTTTTATATTATATTCTTACTCTGTCCTGGACATTGCATTCTACCTGGATTCTATCCTCTTGGGAATATATATATATATATATATATATATATATATATATATATATATATATATAATTAATAGATTTGTTTTTAATCTGATATTCTTATTACTTCAAATGTTATTTTCAGTGGATAATTGTATTTGAAACAAATGCCCTGTTTTTTATTTTAAACAGTGTATTACATCTATTGGTCTGGGTACTTGAGAAATTTTAATAAACAAATATACTCTCCACTGGCAGTGTTCGAACCTGCATCTCTCTTTGTAGGAGAAACCAGTTTCATCCAGCTTGCCTTAAAAAAGAAAATAGAACCTTGCTGGGCTGTTCACTCTCTGCAGTCAAGCAGTCTAAGGCATTCTGGATTAAATGGAGGTTTCTTCTACAAAGGTGGACATGGGTTGGTTTTAAACCCTGCTGGAGAGCACCGTCTGATATATGTAATACACATTGTTTAAAATAAAAATGGATATCCACTAAAAATGTTTGAGATTATATATATATATATATATATATATATATATATATATATATATATATATATACACACACACATACATACATACATACACTGTTTACATGAGGAAGGTACAGAAATATACTCAACCCAAAACCTGACCAAAAGACACTTAGAAAAAAAAAGAATTTAAGGTTTTCTCTCATGTATGTTTATTCAGAATTGAATGACAAAATGAAAAAATCCTATGTTACACATTTCATCCCTTGAAAGGACTTCTTCAGGATAAATATTTTTATTGTAGGAATCATATATATGTAGAGGAGGAAATGAAAAACAAATTTGTTACAATTCTACATCCACTTAATAGGATGAAATGGGCAATGTAGGGTTTTTTTTTCAATTTAGTCATTCAATTACCAGCTATTCGCTTGATATATATTTTGAATAACAGTTCACAAATACAAGCATCAAAGACTTGTGCCAATGCCATAACAAATTCAAATACTAAGAAAAGTATAAGAATAAATATAAAAAACAATGTGTAGCTGAATTTTGATCCGAAATGTTCATTCTATAATGATTTTAATGATATTAACAGGTAAAAATTAATTTATGGTAACTTTCCTAAGTACACTGTATGTAAACAGAAAGTAAACACATACTCTAATACTGTATTGGTTTATGTAACATTTTTTTGAGGAAATAAAATATATATATATATATATATATATATATATATATATATATATATACATACACACCAACTGAAACTTTAACAACTGCAGAATATCATGACTCGAGTACTTTAGTAAAAGGCTTTCCTAATTTAAATTTGCTTTTCAGAGTTAATTTGATTTTTAAATCTGTGGTTACTTTGATTTGTATAATTATTGAAGGATTTAAGATTCTTCTGCAATATGGCAGTATCCAAACTTTGATGTAAAGTAATCCTACATGAACATCCTGTGACTGTTTCCACTTCACTAAACTGATTTGTTATAAAGGCACAACAAATGGACAAAGGTTATCTTGTGCAAATCTGACTGATAATCCACATATGACTCTAAACAAGATAAGTTCTTTAGAATTGGTCAAACTGTAAGCAATTCAGAGACATAAAAACTTAAGACCTGATTAAATGTTGAAATAAATCATTTAAATAAACTTACGGGGCTTGTGTTCTTGTTGTGTATTCCCGGAACTCACTGTCATGTATCGTAAAATATGGTCTGTAGTCAAGACAATAGCGCAAAGGTGATATGAGGCTGAAATAAAAAAAAAATAAAAAAAATATAAAAAATATAAAAAAAATAAAAAGATATTTAAAATTAATTTAATTATTTTATATTCTATGCATAATGTTTTTCCTTATCAAATAAAGGAAAGTTAAAATGTATGACCTACAGAAATTTATTTACCAGTTTGTAAGTATTCTGAAAGCAAAGGAAATATTTGTTGCAGATTACTTCCACAATGCAGAGAACAAATCACTGTAAGTTCAGACTCGAATATCGGGGGCAGAAAGAAATGCCGAAAACTCGATTCACAGGTACTATACTATCTCACAAATCATAATTCACGTAACCAGTCAGAAAAATAACTCATTCTCCGACAAACGCAGTAGCCAAAATACACAAATTTTTCTCCCCGATTTGAGAATACCAATTGCTTTTATCGATCAAGCATTTTTCCATTCGTCGACAGCTGGGAGAGGATGCCCAATTTTTGCATATCAAAATACTTTTATAGCGACTCCTGAAACGGACTTGTTTTTTAATTTAAATATTCCATCTTCAGCATGTCGTGTGGAATATGTGCCCTTTTTTTGGTAAGTAATTTTCTTTCCGTCGTAGAATACACGTGACGCAATGTCGCTTGGTTTGACAAGTCGCCATTTTCTTCGCTATACAGTTACACTTGGTTTGGTTTACAGTATATCAACCTCAATGGGTTATTTAATGCTGACAAGATTTTTATTGGTGGTAATATTTTTTTCAAAAATGTATTGCTGCTAATATTTTTTTTTTTCCAAAAATGTATTGCTAGTATTAAAACCTATTTTTACACTTTCATAGTGTTTTGACCTCAGTTTGGGAGGTTAACTATTTGCTCACAGCTGAGACCCTAACAGGTGCTACCACCCCGAGTCAGGGTGGACCTGGGAACACCAACAATTAAGAGGTGGTTCCACACTCCTCAAAACCTCCTGATCAGAGGTCTTGCTGTTGGTTGTAGTTTATTGTCTTACCCGGGATGGCTTTGTTTTATACCCAACTCAATAATGATGAGGAGTGTGAATTCTAGCATATTGTTTGTGAATCTGTACAGAATAACAAAGATTGAAATCTTTGCGAATACTTTATTTTAGGTTCTATTCATACTGAATGATTTATTCTTAAGCCATGAATGTCCATGGTCTCATTTTTAGGCTGATGAGTGTTATTAGGTAAAAATCTATAAAATCAGATTTTTATAAATTTCTTAGTAACGCTCGATATGAACATGGTGCAATAGTTAGTGGCTCCAAATGAGAAACAGACCAGTTCACTGCATTTACTTTCACACAAATACTCGAGAAAGGCATGAAACCATCTCCCCCCCACTTCCAGCTATAGATTAAATAGTAGGGTAGACTGCACTCTTTAGCCTTAGTTAGCAACCAGTCTAGGAGAAGGACAACTCTGAATTCAAAACCATTTGGACATGGTGCTAACAACTCCACCTTGTAAAAACCTACTTGCTATGGAAAACACAGTAGCATGTTCAGAACTGTGGTCCCATACACCTCAGTGGAAACCATAATCTTCTTTATATGCCATGCTATCTCGTGACATAGGTGATCATGACTCTGCCCAATTTCTTGTCCTTTGATTTTGTTTGTTATTTCTCCTAAATTATGTTCCACCATCCATTTACTTAAGCTCAAGTATGTTATGTGCTTTTTTCCTCTATTCCTCTGGCTCTCAATCTTCCCTCTGAGTATCAGATTTTCCAAGCCCTACTGTTAAGTTTCCTTTTTATTTTTCATTTTCTCTAAAACCTTATCGTTGCTCACATGTTCGGTCCATATTATTATATAATACTGGATTTTTATAATTAATACCAGATTTTAGCATATCAACCTCTATGGGGTATTTAATACTGAAATCTAAATATTTTGAACAAATTTGTATGGCTTCAAATACAGATATACAGATTTTTTTGCTATAAAAATGTATTAGTCATTTTTTTTTTTTTTAATATATAAAAATTACTGGTATTTTTACTATTAAAATATATTTTTATACTTTCATAGCGTTTTTGTTTGAGAGGTTCACTACTTGCCCATAGCTGGGACCCTAACATGTGCTAGCACCCCAGATCAGGGTGAACCTGAGAACAACAACAATTAATAGGTGGTTCTAGGCTCCTCAAAAACTCCAATCTCCCAATCAGAGGTCTTGCTGCTGGATGTAGTTTATCATCATACCCTAAACAGTCTGATTTTAAAGTTGGCACTAATGAGTTAAAAACTGTGTAAAATAGACTTGAAAAAAAAAAATTAATTTAGGTAGTGAATACTTTATATATCTAACAACATGACTGAAGATGGAATTTCGAAATATCTTGAAGTACTGAAAAGTTGAAGGGAGATGTTAGAAAAAGTGTGACTGTGATACTGCCAGGAAATTGGATGACTTGAGGAAGCTGAGATGTAATGAATGTGGAATAATCTGTTTCAGCAGAGCAGGATTGAAAAGTCCCAAAAGAAGACATGGACAGAGAGCTGACATGGATTACACCACACTGTGAATGTAGCAAAGTTTTTGTTTGCAGAGGAGCTGAAGATTCAAAACAACACATGAGAATAGAATGCAACTAACAAGTAGTTCTTGCTACAGGAGGTAATCATGGATGTTCTCTGCCAAAGAGTGTAGGTGCTTTGCTGGCCTGGAAAGCTACATCTATGCTGCTCACAGATGAAATTGATTCTGAAATGCTTCAAGAACAAAAAGCTGCCATATATATATATATATATATATATATATATATGTGTGTGTGTGTGTGTGTGTGTGTGTGTTATTTTCTTGGTTACAACAATAAAAAATTGTGTAAGTATGATAGAAGGAACAGAATGTGTCTTCATAAGGTGTGTGCCATGTACTTATGTTGTTTTATGTATGTATGTATGTAATTTTCTAGTAGTCAACATGTCAGCAGGTGAAGCTGTGTTATAACTACTACTGACATATTATTTACATAACTCCATTCATATGTTTCAAGTGTACTTAATTTACTTTAAAATTGTGAGGTTATTATAAGACGTTTACTCGATATGCGAAATGTTGAGTAATATGAAAGGTGTGAGAATTCAGTTGTGTACAATCCTAGTCAAAGGTTTGCTGAAAAAAACAGAATACTAACTTTGTGAATTTACTCAGTAGTATTTATAAAAGAGAAATAAGCTCCAGGAATCTAAAATTTAGATTTAATAAACTCAGAAGTTTATTGGTCAATAAACATTTTTCCCAATTATTAAATATCTATTTTTAGGAGGGAAAATATTGTTGATCCTTTTCTGAAGTGAGCTTTCAAATATTGTGGCAGACAACATGTGATCGTTAGAAATTTCAAAGCCTTCAGCACATTTGAAATAATGTCGCTGATAGGTTAATGAATGCAAACATGGAAATTCAAATTTTAGCCAATGTTTTGCACAAAAACGAGTTTTTAGTGATAGTACTTAAATCTATTGAATTTTTCTACAATTTTTAATGGGGTTCCACATGTGTGTGTGTGTGTGTGTGTGTATTTTCTTCATGTCGGTGTGCAATGCACAATGAAATGGAACAGTAGTCCCCAGATACTCCAAAACACACACATACAGACAAAAAACTCACACAGCATAAATGAAAACAAGTATATGCACGGCATTGAATGAAGTAATAACATTTAAAATGCGTTGAAAATTGTCAACATGTGGCAGTGATCATTTTATGCAGAGGCCAAGGATAAGTGTACAGTAGGTACTCAGATCTTCTCTAATCTAAAATGTGCAATATTTGGTATAAGACAGAATCTAAATATATAACACCAGTTTTATATATATATATATATATATAACTTGAATTTCCTTGACTTCCTCAAACAATTTAAATTTGAGAGAATAGAAATTTTACATCTAACTCAATCATGTCTCTCTCCCCACTCACTTCGTTAATTTACATATGCTTAGTACTGCCCATCAAAAATGTGTAAATTTCTTTTCATTTTTTTGTTTCAACCTTTGAAGTAAAGTCTGATGATCCGCGGTCCTTTAAAAGGGCTGTGGTGAAATAATTTATTACATGGAACCTTAAAGTGGTCTGTTTTTATTTAAATTATTAGCTCTGATTTACATTGAGCTCTCTGGATTTTATCCTCCTTGGGTCTGCCCATACAGATTACCTAGTTTTTCGTAAACTAAATATATATATATATATATATATATATATATATATATATAAATAAAATAAAAGTAATTTAAAAAAAAAACTTCAGGTAGGTAATCAAGACTTGATTAACAAACTCTGACTTTTACAAGTACTGTTTGTTCATATGATGACCAGATTAAAAAAAAAATTGTACAATTGATCGACTTCAGTATTTCTTCAAATATTATTATGCTGACAATTTTCTATGTATTTTAAATTTTACGTTTAAAATACAGAAAAAATTGTCAGTGTAATAATACTTGAACAAATACTGAAATTGATCAATTGTACAAATATTTTTTTTTTAATCTGTTCATCATATGAAATTTTCTTTATTCAATGTTGGGTATATTTTCATTTGTGTTGTGTGTATATTGGAGTATCTGGAGACTGCTGTTCAATTTCATTCTGCATTGCATACTGACAAGTGTGTTTTAATAAACTTTTACTATACAGTCTTTAATGATTGGAGAAAAATAAACTCTTGAAAGTGTTCAAACGCAGGCACACTGAATAAAGCACTAAATTTAGTGGTGATAGCGTTTTTAACTTCTCTTTTATGTTCATGGTATACAAGAGGAAACTCATTAAAAAATTTTATAATTGACAAAAACTTAAGATTAAGTTTGACAAATTACTTTAACCTTGACAAGGAAAATTATATCCAGGATCATGCAATATATCACCTTCCTCATAAAATCATTGCCTACACAAAATGGAAGAATTAAAAAATAAATAAATGGAAAGTGATAAGCTGAATAAAGTTATCCAGGTTAAATATCTAAATACACTGAAATTCTTTGTATCTTTAATATTTTGAAGTAAATTTCTAACCAGTGCTTTTTTATATTTTCTCTCTCCTCCCATCTTATATATTAATCATTTCACACCAAGCAAGGTAAACATCCCACTAAGATGCAACAGGTCACTGGAAGTGAAAGAGAATAAGACTGAAGGAACCAGAAACCCAATCCTAAATAGGAAACGAGGGATAAACTTCTCCTCCTGTTAAAACAGACTCCATCAAGAAAACTTATTAACGTGAAGAGGTTCTTTCTCAGAATGAAACATGTCACTTATATAAGTTTTTGTCATCCATTTTCCCACCATAAGAATTACCAATTTTGCTTTAATAGAACAAACCTCCTAACTTAAAAGAAAAAAAAGATTATTCAGAAGGACTTTTAGTACTTTTATCATCAAAATAATTTATGCTGCATCTAGGAAGAGGTCTGTAAAATAAGCATTGTATAAGTGCATAGGATTACTTACTTGACCAAGGCCTGCACTGTATTTGAGGTGACAGTTGGTGATGCAGCCATAACAGCAATAGGCTATAAAAAAAAAAATTCAGATACAATTTTTATTTTTTTACAGTTTTACTACTAAAAGAGAAGCATTTACAATTTTTTTAAAATTATTGGTACAATATTTAAAGAGCTATAAATTAAATATGGTTAGTTGCAGTTTGTGAAATAAAAATGACAAATGGATTCAAAATATAATTGGAACTGATGTCACCAGGAAATGAACAAATCCAATTCTGTCCCATTATCAGTCATATGGATCAAGATTTTGTCATTATAAAGCCATAATGATAGAGGACAAAGAATGAAAGGTGGTTAGTCAAGTATCATGCATTGTAATTCAAACTTCAATCTTTGAATGTTTGTCATACATATCACAATGTAAATATTTTAAATTAACTACTTTAGTAACAGGAATAAATTCTCCACCAAATAATTGAATTGAAAGCCAAAAGGTAGAATTTGCCGAGACAATAAACAAAATATTTATAATAAAAAAAAATATTTTTGTACTAATAAATTTGTGAACTGGTAGAGAGTTCGAAATCCAGAATTTTGAGGACTCATCTTTAGCACAAGGTTGAAATCACATGCTTGATGGAAAACCTCTAAAAATATGATCTTAGGAATTTTATAATTGTAAAAATCTGACTTAAAATAACATTGGGTAATTTATGTTTGTATGACTTTATTGAATAGACAGGGTTTGAGCTTATGTTTAAAAAAAAAAAAAAAGAAATGAGAAAGGATTTCAATTGCAGATTTTCAAGGCAAGCATAGCTGACCTTCTTCAAATAGTTATGCAGTTCAATCTCCCTTCTGTCATCTTCCTATTTGATCTTGTGCTATACTGATTAAATACCAAAAGTTTGGTAAGAAAATAATACAATAACAATTTTTGTTAGTCTTCTGCATAGCAGGTAAGCAAGAGATTTAGGATTGAACCTATGTCCTGCTGAGAGCTTTATAAGCATTGTTTTTCTTAAATTAATTAACAATCACATAATAGAGGATGTAACAAAACACAAACCTCTCCTATGAGAACCAATTCCCATAGCATTTGTACGTGAGGTAAGATCGGCTGGAACGCACTAAAAAAGAAATATAGGTGATTATTCAGAATGTAAGTTTTTGTTCATTCTCACCTGAAACAAAACTGACAAATAACCACAAATACATGTCAAACACTTTAAAAAGGTTCAAATTAAAAAAAAGAAAAAAAAAAGAAAAGAAATTTAAGATTTGACTGCAGTGCATACTGACATCACTATAATCCTCATTCAATGAGAAATTCTTTAGAAATAAATTAATTTTGGCAAATCAAGTGATAAAAACCTCATTTCTAACCAAATATTTATTTATTTATTTAAAAAAAAAAAAAAATCAATTCACCCAAGCAAGGCAATAATGCCACTATGATGCAAGGGGCTAGTGGGAGTGAAAGAGAATGAGAAGACTTAAGGAGAGGAACCAGAAAGCCAATCTTAAACAGGAAACAATGGATAAACCTCAACTACCGTTCTAAAGGACTGGGGAGGTGTGTAAACTGGACAATAGATGAACATATCTACTTCTATTGAGGAAAAATAAAGAAATAGTTAATTACTTTTCAGAGTTTAGACGGAAATGTTAGAAATACAGAATTGAAGTAGACTTTAGAAGGAACCCAATCCTAAACAGGAAACAAGGGATAAACCTCTACTCCTGGAATTGTGCAAAGTAGATATAGATAGGTCACTGCCATAGACATTCCCTATACTTATCATTGCTGAATTAACTTTGACATTCCTTATGAATTTGTAAATCAGACAAAAGTTTGATTTGGGGACAGGAATCTGATATGAACCAAAATTATGCACATCTTGAATGGATGCGTGTGAGAGAAAAGTATTTGTGTGCAACTTGGAAATTAAGTTGCACTCAAATACTAAATGGTGACTAACTAAAATGATTAAAATATTATTCTTGTCTTTATTCTTAAAATTATGCAAGACCTTTTTATTGTTTTAGACACTAAATAGATGCTTTTATGAAAAAATATTTATGTACTCCAGTGCTTTGAATGTGAAATAAAATAGAGCCGAAACAGCAAGCCAAGCACTTACTTTTTCAAGTAAATCAGCTACACAAATAAAAAAAACACTAAATGTATTTAAAAAAAACTATTTTAAAAAAACAAAATGTATTTAGAAAAACAAACTATATAAAAAACAAAAAGAAAGTGTATTTAAAAAAACAAAATATATAAAAAACAAAACAATGTTGTTAAAAAACAAAACTGTTAAAAAAAACCCAATAAGCAATGTATTTAAAAAAAACCCCAAAGCAATGTATTTAAAAAAAACCCCAAAGCAATGTATTTAAAAAAAAACCCAAAGCAATGTATTTAAAAACCAAAAAGCAATGTATTTAAAAAAAACCCAAAAAGCAATGTATTTAAAAAACAACAACAAAAAGCAATGTATTTAAAAAACAACAACAAAAAGCAATGTATTTAAAAAAAACAACAAAAAGCAATGTATTTAAAAAAAACAACAAAAAGCAATGTATTTAAAAAAAACAACAAAAAGCAATGTATTTAAAAAAAACAACAAAAAGCAATGTATTTAAAAAAAACAACAAAAAGCAATGTATTTAAAAAAAACAACAAAAAGCAATGTATTTAAAAAAACAAAAACAAAAAGCAATGTATTTAAAAAAACAAAAACAAAAAGCAATGTATTTAAAAAAAAAACCCAAAAACAACGTATTAAAAAAAAAAAACAAAAGCAATTTATTTTAAAAAAAGCAATGTATTTAAAAAAAAAGCACTGTATTTAAAAAAAAAGCACTGTATTTAAAAAAAACACAAAAAAAGCAATGTATTTAAAACAAAACAAAACAGAGGAATTAAACTTTTTAAAATATAGTTACTTAACACTAGTAAGAAAGAAGAAAGAGAATATATATATATATATATATATATATATATATATATATATATATATATATATATAATAGCTGGCTATTTGTTTGTGAGTCAAGGCAGCTTGCAATCTCCTATTAAAAATGCCCACTCAACCCAGAGAGACACTGGTGGTTTTATACTGAGCAGATCTTAGTTTCAGTTTCTGGGAAAGAGAGAGTATATAATCTCGAGTGATCAATTTTTTTGGAACAAGGTCAGCATGCTCAAACCCTCAGACATGGTGACTTATGACTTTGTGCAAGCATGACTATCAATGGTTTCTGAACAGTTCAGTCCACTTAGCTTAACTCAACAAGACTTTGGTTAACCCATCATTTTGTTTTCAGGTACTTTCCAAAGGTGCTACATGCTGTGATTGTCTCCTCAGGCTGATATTAACAAGAAGTCACCTCCCTGACAAATTGACCATGGCGAGATCCAAACCCATGTCTCATGGCTAGAAAGTAAATGTTCTAACCACTCAGTCATATATTTATAAATGTAAGAGACAATAGGAAAAATGTAATATTAGCTGATGCGTTTTGTCCAATGTGGACTTTTTCAAGACAAAAACGAAATGAGTTTATTAAAACAAAGTAACTAATAATAATGTGTGTAAACGCATTTATGAGCACAAAAGAGACCTCACAAAAGTGTGTTGCAGAATAAGAGACATTATGCTTGAAGCATCCCTCATTTTTATATATATATCTGATAATCTCTATGGAAATTCCAAAAGGGATATAAATCCAGAGAGCTCAATGTCAAAAACAGGGCAAATAATAATTAATAGTGAAAACAAACACTTAAAATACCATCGTGATATTTATTTCATTAGAATTGAAGATTTGATTCCAACTTTTCAGACGAACTCTTACACAGAAATATAAATGGACAAGGATTTTATCAGGTTTAAAATCCCAATCAGAACATAAATTATGTTAAATATGCATATTCAAATTTGGGGGGGGGAGGAGAAAGGGTATGTACTCAGAAAGGGAGAAGGTACAGGAGGGAATGGTGAAAATATTCAAACCAAGGAAAAGAAAGATTTATTTAAGTTGTTCAAAGAGATAGTAGAGGTTGTAGACATGCTGACCTAATTTTTAGACAATTTGAAAAGGAACAGACTTCTACAGATGGTAAAGAGAAAGGAAGGAGAAAGAGAAAGGAAGGAGAAAGAGAAAGGAAGGAGAAAGAGAAAGGAAGGAGAAAGAGAAAGGAAGGAGAAAGAGAAAGGAAGGAGAAAGAGAAAGGAAGGAGAAAGAGAAAGGAAGGAGAAAGAGAAAGGAAGGAGAAAGAGAAAGGAAGGAGAAAGAGAAAGGAAGGAGAAAGAGAAAGGAAGGAGAAAGAGAAAGGAAGGAGAAAGAGAAAGGAAGGAGAAAGAGAAAGGAAGGAGAAAGAGAAAGGAAGGAGAAAGAGAAAGGAAGGAGAAAGAGAAAGGAAGGAGAAAGAGAAAGGAAGGAGAAAGAGAAAGGAAGGAGAAAGAGAAAGGAAGGAGAAAGAGAAAGGAAGGAGAAAGAGAAAGGAAGGAGAAAGAGAAAGGAAGGAGAAAGAGACAAAGTTAACTTGATGAATGCTGGAGAAACTGGCAAATTTTGTATCCATCGGAATTGTCTTTTGTCTGGTTCTTGTTGTCAGCTATATTTATGACACTTTAATTTTAAAAAAAATAAAAATATTAATATTAATTATATGAGGGGAAAATGTATGACAAAATGGAAAAAGTTTTCTTGTGATGCATTTCATCCTTGAAAACTTTATTGGACTAAATTTGTCGTTGGTGTGACTACACAAGTGCATGAATGAGGAATGTTGGGAATTTTTTAAATTAATTTTTTTTAAAATTTTATTTATCTAACCATTCAGATTCTTTTCCTTTCCACCACTTCTGTTAGCGGATATCCCATTTCACCACTTCTGTTAGCGGATATCCCATTTCACCACTTCTGTTAGCGGATATCCCATTTCACCACTTCTGTTAGCGGATATCCCATTTCACCACTTCTGTTAGCGGATATCCCATTTCACCACTTCTGTTAGCGGATATCCCATTTCACCACTTCTGTTAGCGGATATCCCATTTCACCACTTCTGTTAGCGGATATCCCATTTCACCACTTCTGTTAGCGGATATCCCATTTCACCACTTCTGTTAGCGGATATCCCATTTCACCACTTCTGTTAGCGGATATCCCATTTCACCACTTCTGTTAGCGGATATCCCATTTCACCACTTCTGTTAGCGGATATCCCATTTCACCACTTCTGTTAGCGGATATCCCATTTCACCACTTCTGTTAGCGGATATCCCATTTCACCACTTCTGTTAGCGGATATCCCATTTCACCACTTCTGTTAGCGGATATCCCATTTCACCACTTCTGTTAGCGGATATCCCATTTCACCACTTCTGTTAGCGGATATCCCATTTCACCACTTCTGGCAGGACTATTATCACAGTGTGGGATATCGACTAAGAAAAGTAATGGAAAGAAAATGAATATAAATGAAATCAGTTAGAAAAAAAAAAAAAAAAAACTTCCAGCATCCCTTGTTCCTGTGTAGTCACACCAACAACAAGTTTAGTCTGATAAAGTCCTACTAAAGGACAAAATGTGTCACGAGAAAACTTTCCACAATTTTGTTCTTGATATATGTATGTGTATATATATATATATATATATACATACATACATACATACATACATACATACATACATACATACATACATACATACACACACACACACACACACACACACACCCCAACATAGTTCCTTAATACCACTTACTTCAAAAGAAACTTATATTTTTTGTCTCATAAGTAGACTTAAATGTGACATCAAATGTTAGCTCACCTGTAAATATCTGCTTCATGGAGTGTCGGTAAAATAGTGTGAGCTGGCAGTGTGGGCTGTGAAGGACAAAGAGAGAGAGAGAGAGAATAAGCAATGAGAATGATGAAAGAGTAATGGCAAGCTAAGCCTAATTTTGCTCTAAGCTGAGAAAACAAAACAATGTTTTTCAAGAGAAAAAAATAATTTCAATGGAAGCACCTAAAATTGCAAAAGAATCTTTGACAAACAGTAATAAACATATATAACAAATACATAGTATGCACAATAAAATATTTAATAAACAAAAATGACTGGAAAAACAAGGACTTATCCATAAACAGATGTTAAAAGCCATTCATTTTTGTTAATGTTTTAGCATTTAAGTCATTGTACCTAGAAGAAAAAAATGTATCATATTTTCTGGTGACATTTATATATGCTATATAAAAAGTAAGAATTTAGCATTTTTGTTTACGTGATATTAAGCACTTATCCAATGACTTTTGAATAGATTAATGTTGGGGGAAAAGAAAAAAAAAAGTAAAACTCATTGACCAGGGTATTTATGAAAGGCAATGTTTATTTTAGCCAAGTGGTCTTTAGAGAGTAAGAGCAGTGATAGTAATAAATCAAATGTTCATTTAACTTGTCCCTGCTCTGAGTTTTGTAGAGATTAGATTCACTCAGCAAGAAACTTATCATTAAGGTTCATGACAAGTAAATGTAATCATCTTAGAGTGTGAACAAGATAAATGGACATTTAATTTTTTCTTTATATGTGTGTGTATGTGTGCGTATATATAAAATAAAGTTGTTGGTCAGTATAACATCAGACCAGCAAACGGACATTCTAAAAGAAAATTGAACATGTGGAGCACATTACTTTTTCTCTTTTGAAACCACGCAGGTCGTATAACCAATAATATATATATATATATATATATATATATATATATATATATATATATATATATATATACACACACACACACACGAATTTGTAATTTTATTGTATTTACAACTAATGAATAAACATACTTTTCATATAATTAACTGTACAGAGATGCATAATAACTAAATATGCATTGTAAACAGAAAAAAATTTGTATGTGTATGAATATTTGTCTCCCCCCCGCTCTGTGTGTGTGAGTGAGTGAGTGTGTGAGTGTATAAAAACAAGTTTTTTTAAATAACGCCAACAAGGTTGGTCTATTAAATTTTTTATATTGTTTCCCAATTTTTGAGTGAAATGTTTTAGATTGGGATTAAAATTATTAATAAACTGTCCAAAGTTTAATAGACAGACCTTGTTGGTGTTATTAAAACTTTTTTGAATGAATACTTGCTGCCTAACCACACACAATTATATATGTACACTAGCAGCATGGCCTGGCGTTGCCCGTGCTTGATTCAAAAATCGTACGACTCATACAGCAATCGCTATCACTTGACTTAAAATATTTTTGTCCTTCCTTGCCTTTAAAGGAGTGCCCTTTGCCGTGCTGATGTTGCTACATGCCTTACTTCTTGCCTATCTCACACTGCAAATTTTTTCTAAGCTCTATACTAAACATTAAATCTGTTATGAAAAAAGAACTAAACAAAATGAACACAAAATGATCAACTTTCAAAAAGGACGCGTAACTGGAAAAACCGAATGAAAAAAGAATGTTAACAACAAATACTTTTTCACACCCAACCCAGTTCTGCGGAATCAGAATCAACGTTGAGTTTAAGCAAGCGAATGAGCCAATTGGAGTAAAGTGCCATGCAGATTTAAATTTTTCCCACTTGTGACGAATGCAGTTATCAATTTTTTTTGCATGCTAGTTAACATTTGTGTCAGTCAGCTGTTGGCTCTCATGCTGGCCAATAGAATCTTCCTGCCTATTCGTGGCAGCCAGCTATAGGCTCTCACTCTGGCCAGTAGAAAATGGCCACAAACTACATGAGCTTGCCACGGTCTGAACTTTGTATTGCTTTCATTTTGGGCCAACTTCTAGTATTTCCGTATGTTTCCTTTTTTCTGGTAATCCTACGTGTGTGTTCAATAAATTCTTAGGATGTTGGTACTTGCATAGGCTCTTCCTTTCTTGTGGGCCTTTCTTCAGCAAATCTTTTCTTTAACCGATTCCAAAGCCTTTTGCGTTTCCATTTTTTTCCTTTTACCAAATATATCATTTTTCCAATTTGTGAACTTATTACGCCGTTTCTCCCAGATTTTTATATACTCTGAAAAACACTTTTTTGCCAATTTTGTGTCTTTTTTGTCATCGTTCTTATTCTTTTTTGACCTTGTTACAACTTGTTGAACACTGATTGAATTTTTCTTGCAAACATCAATTCTGCCGGTGACAGCGTTATCTGGTATACTCTCAAGAATTTTTGTAGTGGTTCCTTGCTTACTTCTTCCTTACTTTTTTCAAAGTTCTCTTAAAACGTACCCACAAACTGTTCAGCTTGTCTGTTTGACCTTGGGTGATACAGCAGGATAGTAATATGCTCAATCAAGAACATTTTACAAAATTCTTTAAATTCGTAAGCAGTGAATGATGTGCTATTATCTGAGACTATGGCATCCGAAATGCCATGTCTTGCAAACAGTTTGTGTTAAAAATTCACTGTAACCATGGAAATTGTTTTTTTGCACTTACACATTTCAGACCACTTAGTAAAGCTATTCACTACCACAAGATAATGTGATCCATTTATTGGACCTGCAAAATCTATATGCAGTCTTGATCACGGAGTATCTATCTTTGGCCAAGGTTATAATTTTCAAATCTGGATCACGTTCTAAAAATCCTCCATCTTTCTTGTTTTCTTTTAGTTGTTATTTCTATTTTCCAAATAAGCACATCTTGTTCTGCTTTTACTTTTATTTCCTCCAGGCAACTGGTAGACCGCCTACTACATTGCATAATATATTTTAAATTTCTATTTCACTTTTTAATCCTGCAATAACAGTGTCTTCAAATGGTTTAGTATTTTTTGGTATCAATTTTGATAAACCATCAAGATGTCCTAATTTTTTGGATGGTTGATATTCCATCCTGAAATTGTAATTTATCAAGATGGTATGCCACCATTGTAATCTAGTCACTGTTGCATAGGAATTCCTTTTTATAAACCATAAATTGATAATGGAGGTTGAGGGCCCATCTGTAAAACTAAAAACTTCTTCTGTGTATAAATTTGTGAAATTTTTTTCACTGCAAATATTATTGCAAATGTCTCTTTCTCAATCTGGCTGAAGATTTTTTCTGCTGGTGGTAGCAAATGCAAAACATGCATGACGGCTTTTATATTACCGTCATCATATTTGTGCAGAATTACTGCTCCGATACCATAGTCACTAGCATTTGAAGTCAATATGAGGTCTGCTTTTGGATAATAGTGTACTAATGATAAGTCTGACATCAGTATTTTCTTGATTTCTTCAAACACCTTCTGACTTATCAGTTCAGTTACACTTCACACCTTTTTTAAGCAAATTGTTCATTTGTGCATATTAGGTATATAGATTTGATAATAGTTTTCTAGTCCTAGAAATGCTTGTAACCTACTCATGTTTGTCATAGGAGGCATATTCTTAATTGCACTTGCCCTCAACAGATCTGGTTGATGATTATTTTTGTCAATGAATTGTCCTAGGTACTTGATTTTAGGCAAAAAACAATTTGCACTTTTTCTCACTGAGTTTAAACCTGTATTCTTATATTTTTTTCAAGAACTCATTTCACATGCCCAATGCTGTTCCTAAATGCACTTAATATATGTATCATTCAGATAAGCAACTGCGAAATCACAGTCTGCAAGCATAGTATCCATAGCTTGTTAGAATATAGACAGAGCCACTTTTATCTCGAAAGGAAGTCAGTTGGACTTATACAATCCTTTGTGTGTATTTATAGTTAACTCTGAACATTCTTCTTCAACCTGCATTTACAAATATGCTTCAGAAAGATCCAGCTTTGAAAAAATTTTTCCACTATTTAGATTTGTAAAAATTTCCTCTGGATTTGCTAATAGGCAGTTATGAGATTTTAAACATTTGTTTAACCCTTTCAAAAAATCAGCACAAACACGAATTTTATTATTTTTTTTCTTTACATACAATGCTGGTGCTGCCCGTTTTGCATGGTCTATCTTTTCAATTACACCTATTTTTTCAAGTCCTCTAATTCTTTGTTGACTTAATCCAATGCTGTGAATGGTACACAATGTTTTGGTTTAAACACTGGTATCAACCCTTTTTTCACTTGAAATTTCACTTCGACTTTGGAACACCGACCCAACTCATTTGACAGAACATCCAGAAAATATTTTTTCAATTCTTCCTTTAAATTTTCACACTGTTTCTTTTTAAACTAGTAGCTTGTCCACTTACGTTTTTATAGGTAAATCCCACAGCTAAAATAATTCCATCCAGTCAGTACCAAATAGGTTTGTAGTATTTTTAAAGACATAAGCTTTAACTTTTAGACACTTATGAAATGAAACGTTGCAAGTCATTGCACTAATAAAAAATAATTTCTTGCTCGACACACCATGTGATTTTTTAAATACTTTTTAATATAGGTTTTCTGTTTGCTTTTCATCTGGCTTTGTTGATTATTGTGATGTCACTATCAGTGTCTAGTTGCATTTTTACACCCACTGGCAGATAAATTTTCTTTGGGTTTCTGTAATTATTTTTTCTGTCACAACGCTGTGTATAAATTTTTTTACAGTGTGACTTTTTATGCCTTATTTTTCCACACTTGTAGCACTTTGAATTCTTAAAGGGACAGTAATCTTCGAGATGTAACCTTCCACATCTGAAACATGGATTTATTTTCTTTTTCCACATTTTTCTTTAGCTTATATGTATGCACATTCTTTTTCTTCAATTTCTTCCATATCACACCTCAGATTCAGGATTCTCTGACATTTGCCCAATATTTCTTGTAGTGTTAGTTTTTGATTCTGCTCAAATTGTTAAAATTCTAGCACATAATTCTATCTTTTTTTTGCTATTAACCCTTGAATGAAAATTAACCCTTTAAACATACTTGGAGTCAGTTTGTTTAATTTAAATGTTTCACACTCCTTGTTAACAAATCATCTTTTTTGTCAGATTCATACACTTCCAATGAGTATTTAATAATAAACTTTTCTCACTAAAGGTTTTAGTCAGAATATTTACTGTTTATTCAAAGCACATTTCTGTTTTTTTGTTTTTCTGTAGTACAAAATGACAATACTTTTCATGTTCTACTGGTGCTCACTTTCTCAACAAAAGTCTTCTTTTTTTTTCCCTCATCTTCCCAGTTGCTGTATTCTTCTCTGAAAATAAGCTCATATCTTCCAAAATAAACAGAAAAGCTAATTCAATCATCTGAATTGTATGTGAATTCAGTTATGGCATTTGCCATTGCATTGGGAGTGAACGAACTTGGAAATTCTCCATTTTTCTTTAGCTTATATGTATGCACATTCTTTTTCTTCAAAAATATTCTGATCATATATTATTTCAATAATTACCACTTCTTCCACATTTAAAAGATATGTTTTCCCTGTTTTTTTTTTACACACACCAAAGAAAAAAAATTAAACCAACATAGTCCTAATTTTTCATTGTCACTTATGTACCCAAAGCAGAAAGTAATTTTTCCTATTTTGTATGAGTTTCAATCCCTCATTGCCACCATTATAACTCGCTCTTAGTGGTTATAATATTATGTATTGGCCGGTTCCAACAGAACTCTTACTGACTCACTTTGAGTTCTTTAATTAAGGCATCTTGCAGAGTTCATTTGTGTTAGTGGAGGTGGCTTATTTACTCCACAACATTTAGTAGGTTTTGCTGTTTGGGGAAATACAGATTTGAATAACATGTAAATCGAAAGAACAAAAAGTATAGAAGAAAAAAAATTATAAATGATTTTTAAAAATTAAAAACAAAATATAGTTAGAACAAACAAAAAAATCTTCAACATTAAAAAAAGCTTAAACCTTTTCAATATGAATGAAAAAAAGTAGAATATAAAATTCATAAAAAAAAAAAACACCACAAAAAAGGTCAATTTGAAAATGGGATTTGGTTAAGTAAATTTTTGAGAGAGAAAAAAGCAAGGAAAAATGACAAAATTAATAGCATGCATTGATAATCTTTTATTCACTGGACAGAGTGGATTATCTGCAGAAAGAGGTTGAAGATTTAATCAGTGGACAATTAGTGGTTAATTCCAAAAAGGAAGATGAAGTGGTTAAAGAAAAGTATAGTGGACAGAAAATATTCTGATCATATATTTATATCAGTCGGATTTCGATCCTAGCTACAGGCAACCGGACGTCTAGCCACACTGAAGAGCTGTGATATATATATATATATTATATATATTATATATATATATATTATATATATATATATATTATATATATATATTATATATATTATATATATATATATTATATATATATATTATATATATTATATATATATATATTATATATATATATATTATATATATATATATATATATATTATATATATATATATTATATTATATATATATATATTATATTATATATATATATATATATTATATTATATATATATATATATATTATATTATATATATATATATATATATATATATATATATTATATTATATATATATATATATTATATTATATTATATATATATATATATATAGAGAGAGAGAGAGAGTATTGGGGCAGCTGATTATTATTTTAACATTATTAAATATAACAGAATGAATGTCTATTACACCTGATCACGAGCCATTCTAATGTTCAAATGCTTGCTTTAATTCCTAGTGAAAATAAAGACAAAAATTGTCCAATATTGTAATACTTTGGTCTATCGTGTGGTATAACGTCATAGAACCACATCTTGAACTTACAATCCGCGTCTGCTATTACACAACTTATCATCGCATAGCAATTTTCTATGTCAAAATAACAAAATATCTTTGACGGTGGATATCTTTGTTTCATGTCTGTATAACCACTCTGAACATGGCTCATGTGAGCTGAAATCTTGGAACCAACTTAATAAAAAAATAAAAAAAATACAAATGTTGGACAATTTTGTCTTTATTTTCATCAGAAATTAAAGCAAACATTCAAACTTTTGATCAGACATAATAGACATTCATTGTCTGGGATATATAATAATAATAATAATAATAATAATATATATATATATATAAAAATTCAGAATTAAGTTTTAGAGCATGTTAACTTAAAGTTAGGATCATTAAAATCCATTTTCATTTGCTCCAACTTAGTAATACAGCAGTAAGTCAAGGGAAGTAATTCTTGTTTCCTTCATTCTACTATCATAATAAATAAATGGTCTTAATAAAAAAAAAAAAAAAAAAAAAAAAAAAAAAACGGTCTGTCAAAATGACAACTTTTCTTGACACTGTACTTCCTCAGCAATTTCTGTTTTAAAAAGTTATTTTTAGAATTTTAATAAAACCCAAACATATGAATCTGGATTGTTAAGCATTCTTTTTTTCTTTTCTTTTTTTTTTTTGAGAATTAACAAAGTATTAAACACTATTCTTGTAAATAAATAATCAAATAATGTTTCATTTTTGTTGTCAATTCTTGGGAAATAAAAAAAGTATCATAATATATTTTATCAAATTTATGTGGCAAGAGCAAATGAAAGAATTGCACAGAAAATGCATTTTGTTTTTCAAAAATTATAATTGATAATTATGTGTTTATTTAAAATTTCTTGTTCCCAGGCATTTTTATGAATTTATAAATAAATAGTTATTTCTTTATAATATAGTAAATAAATATACTTGAATAGGCTTGTAAATATAAAATTGTTCTTGTAAATAAACAATCTAATAAAATAAATAGCATTTAATTCTTTTGTTGTCAATTCTCAAAAAACGAGAATGCATTGATCCAGTTTCGCATGTTTTATTAAAATTTAAAAAAATAACTTTTTAAACATTAAGAGAAGAACATTTTTTGGGGGGAGGTAAGTTGTAAAGAAATGTTTAATAAGTATAATTATTTGAGAAACATTCAGATATTAAAAACGTTTATTTCAAGTATCAACATTATGAAACAAAACTAAAATATAACTGATATATAATCTCCTGCCATGATAGATTTTCATCAAGAGAAAATTTGTACAGTGAAAGAACTCCCCAAACAAGAAACCTTAACCAAAATTTAATTAGGGGGGGGGCATACCAAAAGATATTTGAAGGATTAATTTTCTTAATGGCATAAGGATTAAGGAATTAATGTTAGTCATATTAAGAGATTGTCTTCAGCTGATTTTATAAGATTTACCTTGTTTACTTTCACCATATTGTCCACAGCCTGAAAATGTAAAAAGATTTTTAGCAGATGAATGACAACATTTCTCTGCCATTGCTTAGTCCTTATTAAAGGTTTCAACATTAAAGCAAGCTCACATTAAAAAGTATCTGAATAGATGCAATATTATGGGACAAACTTGTGTATAATCCATTTTTCAAGTTAAGTTAAAACCCACATTTCTTAAGAAAAGTTCTGAGGTGTATGGCATTTGCTAGTTTTATACAAGATACTTCCTCTAATTTGTTGAAAAAAGAGCATACTATGATGAAAAAATGCCCCAAACTTGATAAGAACTAAGTTTGATCATCAAAATCTTTATGTTATTATTAAGAGGTAAAAACCAAGGTGTTTTTGATTATTTAATTATATTTTTTAATTCTTTTTAGCATGTTTAAAATTTTAGCGTCTTTTTTGTGGTGAAAGTCATTGATTTGGAAATTTGGCTGTGGGGGATCAAATAATTGCTGGATTTTAATGAAACTTTAAGGACTTGCTCACAATTGAATTAAATTATTTTAGAACTTTTTTTTTTTTAAATGTTACACCAGATTACTTAATTTTATAAAAACTCGAGAAATTCAACAAGATAATTTTTAATGACTATATTAGTTAAAAGCAGAATTCCTTGGGGAATTTAAATCAGATAATTTTTAGCAAAACAGGACACTGTCTTAATGAAAATCTGCTCTGAATCATAAAAAAATGAAATAAAAATAAGACATTATTAAACTAGAAAAGCTTTTAATTGCTTTTATGAATAAGATATATTAAGGACACTATTGTTTTAAGAAAAAATTTTTTTCAGTGAATAATGAATTTTTACAAGAATTTTCATTATTTTAAAATTTTAATTAGAATAATTTATAAAGTTTCAAATCTTTTAAATTTCTGCATTACTTTGACCCCATTAGGTGATATTGTTATCAAGTAAAACCTATATAAATCATAAATCAAAAAGCTTATTACAATTTAAGGTCACCCGGTATTTTAAAAAGAATTTTGAATCATTTTTTTTGTATGTGTATAAATGTGCTGAATTTTGTAGATATTGTTGCCCATCACAACATTATCAGAAAATAAGAGCAATAATTATAGTAAAATTAAAAGCCAAAGTATCTAAATTTTAATAAAACAGATTATGGAGAATATTTTCCTAAATTTTTAAAAAGGGCACTCACATTATATTCTTCAATTATTTTTAAAGGATATATCCACTGTAGAAAAAGATTAAACATCCATCTGTCAACATTTTAAATAAACAGCTATCGCCATGTTAAAAAATGTATTTCTGCAATATTTTGAATTTAAAAATGCTTCAAATCAGATTAATTATACTTTAATTCAGCTAATATTCCTAGAGTAAAGTTTCAGAAAAATATATTTAATTTTTGATTCCTTTTTAATAAAGAGGATTACACTGCGATAAATGAGAGCTAAAAATGTCACTGAAATGATTTTTTTTTTTTTTTAGAAAACAAAACAAGAGCTCCTTCCAGTCAATTTAAATTATTTTTGAAATACAGCAAAGTATTTTGCTTATTGGAAATATTAAATGTAATCTATTAGCTTGAAATTAAAACTAAAATAAAAGCTTCAAGAAAGACTTTTCATTTTTAAAAATTCATTTTAATCCTGAGGTATTGTGAAGGTACCTATATAAATATACGGATTATTTCAAATCAGTTTCTTTCCTTACATTTTGTTTACTGTATGTTCCAGTCTTCCCACAGCAGCTAAAGTGTGTGTGCATGCATGCATGCATGCATGCATACATACATACATACATACATACATACACACACATTTTTTTATATATATATATATATATATATATATATATTTTCCTGTACTTTCTAGGATGAATTTCACTGTCAAAACTTCCTGTATAACACCAATCATCAGTGAGAAGGAGTACAAAGTTGCTCATACAAACAGTCTCATTTGATTTACATGTTAGGTTGTAATTCTTTTCAGTGATTAAATACTGAAATTCTTTTATCAGTGAACTGATACTGCAGGTTAAAAGGATTTCTTTTTTAAATTTTCCTGTCTGCATAAATGTTCCTTTGATTCAAGTGCTAGGTTTTGTCAATACCTTACGACAAGGGTTCCCAACCTTTTTGCGTCATTACCCATTTCCACATGGAAAAATTTTCCATCTCCCACCTGTTTAGTAAATATTCAAAAGCATACCAAAATTGTTTGGTAAAACTTTGTTACTGGTTCATAAACAGACTTTATAATGTATTAAAAAAAAACCAAAGGGAGGTAACAAACAATGCAGATTTATGTGGCAGCTGCTGTGGCTGCCTCTACTGCATTAAAGAACAAACAAAAGCAAACTTGACCATTGAAAACTATATATAAATTTACTTTCATGGTCAAGGTGAAATTTATGGTTAGGGTAAGTGTTGAGAAAAGTTAAACGATTTTTATTCATAATTATAATATTAAAAAGAATTAGCAACTATTAGCAACTAATGACAATTCAGTGAATATTTTTGTTGTTGCTGTTTGGCGTCTTCCTTTATCTGATTTCTATCAAATGTTATTTTGTCTAAAAATCTGTTTGAATATTAATGACCCTTCTGAAAACTATAGAAGACACCAAATATTCATTATTTGCAGGAATATTTATATCTTTTCTAGTATCTTGGAATTTAACGCAATTATTCCCATTTAGTCTTCTATTTATTTATTTATTTAATACAGATTCTTTGCGTATCTCTTAAATATTTTTTTTTGGGGGGTAGTATATGTTGAAATACCTTTTTAATCCTCAAAATCCTATATTGCCCATCAAAATTTCTAATCACCCAGGTTGGGAAACACCGCCTTGGGTGCTTTTTAAATATTTTTAAATGATTAGCAACTAAAGTAATTTGATTCATTTTGAATTATGACAGTAAAACGTTTATTTATTTATGCCAGATGCATGTCAAGAAATACTTATTTCAACCATACTGTAAATATAACACATTTAAGTTTTAATTAAAGCTTAAGATAAACTTGTAAAAGGCGATTTCTACTCTAAGCTAAAGGGATGACCCCCCCCTCAAAAAAAGAAAAAAAATTTTTTTTTATTTACTCTTAACTAAGCAAGCCAAAGTGGTTGTATTAACATATTTTTTAGATTGTAGAGAAAGAAAAGAAAATGAATTTATGACACATCAACTACATAAAGGGCATTACTTAACCCTTCGAGCTCGTCATTCCTTATCAATTTTAGTTCTTCTACCTGAGCTCCTGAGTCAAAATTAACAAATAATTGGTATGTAATGTTTCACGGTAGATATAAACATAGTTACAAGTGTTTACCCACTGTTCAATCGGTAGATGGGCATGAAGTCATTTTTCTCTACCCCTGTTCAACTGGTGACTGGGCATTACGTTATTTTTCTTTATCACCGGTAAAGCGGTGGTCAGGGCTCAAAGGTTTAAAATAGAATTTAAACAAGTAAAAAAAAAGAAAAAAAAAAAAAAGTAGAGATTCTTACTATCTAATATAGTCACTTGCACTCTTACTGTATTTTCTCATAATTTATTTAATATTCAAAGCCCTCCAGATGGTTACCAATATTATCCAGAAAAAAAATAATCGGTTGCTTGATGCCCTCCCTTGGCGGACATTTCTAATTCTCACTGTCACAGCAGAGCAGAAAACAATGAAAGACAGCAAGCATTCTACGTACTAATTATTTGATCTGTTAACCTCAGGTTGACGTTTTAGATCCATTAGTGTTAGAAGAAAGCACTTGAGTGACAGCTTGTATCTATGTACTCTGTGTAAAATGAATGCTGCCACATGCTGATAATTTTTTAAATATTTTAAATGCCATTACTTTTCTTCATTCAATGCTCTTTATGTGTCTATGTGTGTGTGTGTGTTTAGTGTTGGTGTACCTGGGAACTGCTACCCAATTTCATTGTACATTGCACAGTAACAAGAAAAAAATAGATTTTAACCCTTGACTTATAAGAAGCTGATTTCTTATTAAAAAGTGACCTGGAGGCAAGAATAATCACAATGGTGTCTTCTCAGGCTAACGTTTTTGTTCAACGTGAAATAGAAAGACTGTTGAATCCATTGCTAGATCAGCTGCTAAAAATTTGCTTCACTGTGTCATGTTAGACAATTTTTCTCTTCAGAATCTATCTTACATATCTATGAGTCTACCATTTGCCCATGCTTAGAATATTGCTGCCACATATGGTTCAGTGCTCCTGCATTATATCTAGAGTTCCTTGATAAAATCCAAAGAAGAATCAGCAATATCACTGGCTCTGATCTGGTATCTCAGCTTCTGTCACTTTCCCACCACTATAAAGTTGCCTCCCTATGTCTTTTCTATAAATACTTTCATGGTAATTGTTCGAATGAGCTCTTCACTATGGTGCCTAGACTTCATGAATATAAGTGCAGTACTAGACTGGTGACGAAGTCTCATTGATATACAGTTGAGTTTGCTAGATATAACTAAGTTTTATGCGAACAGTTTCTTTTCTCTCACTTCTTGCTTGTGGAACTCTCTTCCGGCTCCATGCTTTCCAATTGTCAATCACTATTTACTGTTCTCCTGATTACTAAGGAGCAAGTACAGAAGAGTAATGTTTCTGTTTTCCAATTCTTCTACACCCAGTAACCCCTTGTGTCTTAGTGACTTTACTGCCTTGCTTGGGGTGAACTTCATTAAGAAAAAAAAAATTTATTCACATTCCTTGTTACTATTTTCTTGCCTTGACAGATCAAATGCAGTAAACAAATAGAAATATTTACTAGGTGGGGGTATTTTATAAGTGAAAATTTAGTGCAATTCATATTTTAAAAACTTGTACACTTAACTAATCTTGACTGCCAGAATCATTTCAAAATTGTAGTTGGCATTTCAGTTGTAGGTATCTGTGGTAATTTATTCTTTCCATACATCCAATATTATTATTGAGCCAAAATCCTGACACAGCTATTTTACAGTATTATTATTACTTGACAGCAAGTCTCACAGAAGAATAGCTTATGAGAAAGAAATACATTATTTTAAATTTGAATTAAAAAATAAATTACTGAACAATACAATCAGCAGGATATAATTGTGGATAAAAACTGTATAATACATTTCATTGAATGTTGGCACATGTCTCAGGACTTCTATTCTCTTCATGAGCCAAAGATTTACATTGATTTAATTTTTAAATTTAAATGCCACCGGACATTACAGATTTGTTATGAGTGTTGGAGTTAGCTCCTCCTTAATTCCTTAATTATTCACTAGGGGTCTCTCTCCCTATACTATAAATACTGGGCGACTTCTTGCCTCGTTCTCTTCTTCTTTCTTCTCACTACAAGATGTAGTTGCAAAAGGATTCTCATCTTGACCATGGGTGGTCAGACGTTAAAAGCACATTCATGCATGCACGCATGTAAAAACTTTTCCAAACTACATTACAAACATACAGAACATTTCCAAACAAGCAACAAGAACTTTTCTCTTTGAAACATTCTTCTAAAGCTATAGTTTATTCATCACTTCACAGCTTAGTAATTAATTCAACTTTTGTGAGTTCAGATAAAAACATTCACAGTCTAAGAGACATAACTCCAATAGATCTTTAACTTCTACGCATGTACATCAATATACACAAATTAATACAAATGTTATGTTTTTAAAAATCATTTTTGTTCCTTCTTGTATTTCATGCTTTGTGGTATTTTAAGTCAAATATAAATTGTGTGTTCACGTTATTCACGCAGCCGTAAACAGACATCTACAAACCATCCATCCTTAACATACCACTACATGGGCAATAATTCAAAATTGTGAGAAAGTGAATACAACTCTATTCAAAATTGAGAGAGAGAGAAAAAATGACAGTTTTGAGGGTGTAAAAAGAATTAATTTTGTAAAATTATAACAGTTATATGTTGTGCTAACCTCTTCTTTTTTTTTCCTATTCTCTCTAAGAATTTTGAATTATTGCCCATGACAAAATTGTAATGTGCTGTGGAATTCCAACTAAAAATGAAGTCAAATTAAAACTTTGGCTGGTATTGTAAAATTGTGAAATAAGTACTAACACTGTGTAGTAGTGTATATTGTATAATTTTATTTTTAAATGGGGGGGGGGGTAAAAAAAAAAAAACAGAGCCTTAAACACAAGAATTCTGAGGTGATGCTCTCATTTAATAGATTTAACAGCAATGAACAAGATGAATATTGCTGCTTGTTAGTCAGTGAAATCAAGAGTTTACTGTGTGTGTATATATATATATATATATATATATATATATATATATATATATATATATATATATAGGCACATGGCCAAGTGGTTAGAATGTTCACATTCTGACCATAAGACCCGGGTTTAACTCTCACCATAGTTGATTTGTCAGAAAGGAGACTTCCTGATGTTATCGGACTGGAGGGGTCAATCCCAGCGTGCAGCACATTTGGAAAAAGCCTGAAAAACCAAACCATGGGTTAACCCGAGCCTTGTGAGTGAAACTGGGTAGGCGGGACCCTTAGTTGCCCATTGATAGCTATGCTAGCACAAAGTCACAAGTCATCGTGACCGAGGGATTGAGTGTGCTGGCTTTATTCAAATTGTTGAACATGCTAGATAACACGCACATTCCCAGAAACTGTAACTAAGGTCTGCTCAGTATAGTTGCAGTATAAACCACAGGTGGGCTCTGTGGCTGTTGATAAAATTCAAATGCGCCTGAGCAAGCATCCCCAATAGGGATTGGCTAGCTGCCCTAGTAGACGGGTATTCTCAAATACAAGTGGCCAGCTATACATATGTATATGTACACACACACACACACACACACACACACACACACACACACACAGAGCTTCTGTGTTGTATATGCTGTGATTGTACTATGTGATTGTACTATGTGATTGTACTATTCAATGGAGATGTGTACACAGTTAATGCTCATTAGTACCTAACACACTGAGTCAGTTCACCAATAAGACTTGTACTCTATTCCAGTTCAATGATTACGAGAGGTTTTAGGAGATTGTTGCAATGGCTCTGTGAGTTTTACAATGACAAATTCAAGTAATTTGATTGCATTAAATTTTGCATGAGACCCTTGAAGTGCTTTTTCCGGCTTTTGGCAAACATGTCAAGCTGGTTTCTGAGTGACACATTTTCGGGGGGGGGGGGCTTCAGTGTTGGTTCAAGAAGATTAGCTTTTAGAGTGAACAATCACCGACAAATTGCCAGAAAATGTAATAAAAATTAGAAAACACATCCATGAGGAATTTTTTTTATAAACAATCAATCATGTTTCTTGCATGACCAAAATCAGTTATGGAACCTTCCAAGAGATCCTCATGAAAAACTTCAACTTTTTTTTTTTTTTTTTTTGTTTAAAATCATTTCACCCCAAGCAAGGCAATAAAGCCACTATGAAATTTTTCTGGGATTGCAGGTGGTATTGGACTATTATGTCTCCCCACTGAAATAAAAACAAGCAACAAAAAAAAAAAATGTCCATCAAGTCTGTGATGCAGTTTTAGGATATGAAGAATTGCTGATAGACCATGAGAAACAAGAAATGATATAAAACAACATTTGTCATTGGTGCAATCTTATGACAAGCAGTAATCCTCTGCAAGACGATTTAAATTTTTGTATATGCTAACTCATTTAATCAGTTTTATGGCATTTTCTTTCCTTTAAAATATAGTTATCATTGCTATTAAGAATTATGGTATTTATTCAATTTATTCTTAACCCCATAAGTACAGAGTAATAACAAAGTAAGCATAGAATCTAAGTAATGCATTGTATTAATAATAATAAAATTTAAAATAAATAAAAATCTGTCTCTAAGAATAATGTAATACAAAGTAATGTTTTCTCCTGCACAATTTAAAGTAAACAAAGCCATTGTTTTGTCACTATTATTCTTGATGTCAACAAGAGAACCAGAGAGCACACCTGCTACAAGAAACGTTCTTATATTTGAAGATCTGATCAGAAAGACATTCAAAATCCTCAGCAAAGAATTAGAATCTGTGATAGAAACATTTTTTTGTGAAATACATCTTACTGATTAGATATCAACGTGTTTCAGATATAAGTCTTCTCAAAGTGTGAGACTCTCTTAACCTACCATGCTAAAAGTTTTCGAGTATAGTCTTTATGGCTTTGAAACTAAGTTCAATTGTTTTCCCTGCAATGAAAACAAAACTATTTGACTGTTTTAATTCTTGTATTAATGAACTTGTTAGTCTATAAAACAAAAAGAAAATAATTTTATATGACTAATCAATAAAAGCTTAAAAAAATTATAGAACACGGAAAAAGAAAAAAAAAAGAGGAAAAAGAAAAAAAAAGAAGAAAAAGAAAAAAAAAGAGGAAAAAGAAAAAATAGAGGAAAAAGAAAAAAAGGAAAGAAGAAAGGGATTATATTTACATATTATACAATTGCTATATCATTTCAACAAAAATTCTACAGACAATACTTTAAGAGCAAAAATGCAGTGCATGCTTGTAAAAGTAAATAACAAGTGGTTGCTCAAATATGACTTTGTACAGAAAGGTGCAAAGGAGGCAATAAAATCAGTACTTGATAGAAACAGAGGAAGGGTGGTGATCAAATATTGACAACCAGAAAGAGCAGTGGTAGTGTTGAAGATGCAAAAAAAAAAAAAAAATTAGAAAACAAAAAATACAACACAGAGGAAGGAAAGCAGGAAGCATCAACTCACCATAATGGGGCCCCTCTGTTGATTAACGATCCCCACAAGCTTGTCTGAACGACACGGCACCCTCACCTAAGGAGGTAGGAAATAAAGGAGCAAGACCATAAGTTACAGGCAGACAAGCCTCACAAAGAAATAAAAGAACCATAGGAAAGGAAGAAAAACAAACTGGGCGTGATAAAGAAAAAAAAATGGGGGGGAGAGGGAGACAAAAGGAAAGAACTGGAAGCTGAATTGTACCAAAATGTCTAGATTTAAGTAATTTTTAAGTCATTTCTTAGATACTCATTTCTTATGACTGTTTCTTATTTTTATAAGAAAAGTAAAAAATTAAAAAGACTTTTGATGACACCAAATATACAGCAGAAAATTAGATTGGTTGGATGGATGACAATTGTCCTCATCTCTGTCACCATATTTATTACAACGTTTTGGCCGTTGTACGCTCCAGTCTTCTTCAGGTGGTTGGAATGTCGAACTGAACCCTTTATTTCGCTCACTGGGGTAGACTGTTCTAGTTCCATGTGCTATGTTTAATGGATGTCAGTTATCAGTTAATTCCCCTCTCCAAGTTCTCCACTGCCTTAACTGGGTATTGAACTCGCACTCTTTGGGTCCTGTCACTGGATCTAACCAATGTCTTTATCCACTGTGCCATGTGTCCTCAATAATTTTTAATGCAATTTTATGCTTTCAACTACTGATACTTTACTTTCAGGGCAAATGTTGGTAATTAAAAAAAAAAAAAAAAGAAAAAAAAAGATGTATTGCTGGTATTTTTACTATAATAAAAAAATAAAAAAAAAATTTGGTTCTTGTTTTGATTTCTTATTTGCTCATAGATGGGACTCTAACAGATGCTACCACACAACAAAAATTAGAATAACTGATTAAATAGACAGAGATTGAAATAGAGTAAAAAGTTTTAAATTTAGAATATTAAACACATCTATTTTGTAGGTTGACAGTTTGATGATTGATTTTCTGGTGATTGATATCGGTCAGAATTCTGTTGAATAATTAACCAATAAAAAAGCTTATTATAGAGTTAAAAACAGAAAAAAAAACACCGCAGCATATGACATGACTGAAACTAAACTACAAAAGCCAAATACTGCTAACATCTAATATTAAAATGTGTGTTTAGTAAGGAGTCAATAATAATTCAAAGTATTGTATATAAAAAAAGTAGAGGCATTTTATTTTCAGTTTTAAATGCCGAATGCTTTCACATTACAAAAACTTTTAAAACAATATTTGCAAGAAGTAGGAAAAAAAAAACCTTTGTATCAAATGATTCTCTGGTACAACATAAGACATTGAGACTAGGGAAGATTAAATTCTTTAAACTAATTTTATACACAAGTAACAATCTTCAAAGAGGAATTGCCATGTAAATTTCCAAAACGGATACATTGGTGATTAATAGGTTATGAAAGAAATATTAATATCTCATAGCACCAAACTTGTTAAGCCTAATTATTTCATTTCTAATTTTTTAAATTTGATAGGAGAAAAAAAATTTCTGCAAAAACTTTCAGTTGTGAAGAATTCTCTAAGTTCTGAAAACACAATTTAGAACATTTCCTAAGAATTAAAATGTAAAAAATTCTATGTTTTGATTGTTTACAAGAGTAAAGATTTATATTATATTCATATGAATGAAGATAATCAGTTGAGCAACTATTTTCATTCCTCTAATTTTTTCTATATATATATATATATATATATATATATATATATATATATATATATATATATACACACACATGAATAAATAAAAAAGGGACAAGAGAAAAAAACTATTGTTAGCCAATACATTTCATCTGGAGTACCTTATCAAGGCAATGTAGAATTTATTTTACTGCACATGTTTTCTATACAAAGGCGAGGATGTCATTGGTTTATCAAGGTTTTTAAATTTGAGAATGTTCATGACTGTTCACCAAGTGGTTGAAAGGTCAGTGAAAGCATGTGGAGGACCTTTCAACCACCTGATGAACATTCATGAACATTCTCAAATTTAAAAACCTTGATAAATCAATGACTTCCCTCACCTTTGTATACAAACACATGCAACAAAATAAATCCTATATTACTTTGGAGGCCAAATCGCATCAGCTAACAATAGTTTTTTTTACTCTTGTCTCCTTTGACTTTGTAAAATACTTCTTTTTAATCTACACATTATGAGGTCAGGTAAAAATTTAAAATTTCTTTAAGTATTTTATGATTGGTACAATCAAGAAAACAGGGTGGAAAATATAAGCATAGATGAAAAAAAAAAAAACAATATTAAGAAAAAAAAAATCAATTTTTCCTTTCTTTTTAGAAACTTCAGAATAGCAAGAATACCAAAGCAAAGGAAATATGTTTTGAGTTTAAGAATAAAAAAGTGCAATGGAAGAAAGGTGAACAAATGACAATATTAAGTAGGTGTACAAAGAAATAAAAACAATTGCACGTTATTTTTTTTAGAATAGATAAAAAAAAATGTGATATCTAATGTTTGAAATTAATTTAAAGAAGAAAAAAAATAATTTAAAAAAATGAAGAATAGTAAGTGGTTTTGAGAATATATTAGTTGCCATAAAAGAAATGTTTTCTAAATAGACAGCAAAATGTTTTTAGAATTCAAGTTAAATGTCTCCAGCCGATAGTGGAAAAAAAAAAAACAAACATCAAAAAACAAACTTTGGGGTGCCTAAGATTTGTGCAGTTCTCTCCCTTTTATAACACACATCAAAGTTGGTTTCGGCAAAGAAAAAAAACTCACTTCTCAATTCCGCTTGATGCTATAAAACTAAAATGATATACAAAAAACTCCAAACTTACAGTAACATTTACAATAACAAATTAAACCGAGATACTTTATATTCAATTACAGAAACCATTTACCAGTAGGCAGTGAATTAAGAATATGCAAACACTGAAAAAAGTGAATTTATATTGATAGACTTAATCATACAAAAGAGATGTGAAAAATTTTCAGCCCAACCAATCTGACTACATTTCAGAATTTTGTGGGAAGAGCTTTTTGGTTAGGCAGAGATCCTGTCAAAATTCACCAAGGTAAAAGTTAAGTCATTCAGACTATAAAAAAAATACAGATAAGTTTTAAGGGAAGTAAATCTGGAAGCATCAATCAACAGGTATTTTCTGTAATATAAAACTTCAGATGAAATAGCTGACAGTATAGAAAAGGCACTTTCTCTCCATCCATCTGCAAACATCTTTGTCTTTGGTGACTTTAATGCTCACATGGCTGAAACATTTTAAGGGTACTGATGTTGCTAGTATACAGACATTAAATTTTTCCATTGGCCAATCCCTCGCTCAAGTCATGGACTTCCCTACTTGTATCCCTAGCCAAACTGAGCAACAGGTTTCTCTACAGGATCTATTTCTTACCGCCTGTCCTTGTCAAGCCTCGCAATACTGCCTTCTAGGTAACTTGGATCACTCTGTGGTAGCTAACTCCTTCCAAGCATCTATTAAACAGGAGCCCCATATCCATTAAGACCACTTTCTGTCACCAGCATGCTGATTGGGACACATTCTGGGATTTTCTTTGTGAAACCCATTGGACTGATATTTTCAACCTCCCAATTGAAAATTGCACCACTGAGGTTTCTTCTTGTGCCAAAGACGACATGGACATTTTCATCCCTTCTCGGAAATATCAGGTGAAATCGCAATCCCCTCCATGGTTTACACCAGCATGCTTGGCTGTCATAGTACACAGAACCATTATTTCCAGTTATACCAGCGTGACAGGCCACTATTATGATGACAGCCATTTCCTACTGCCCGTAACAAGTGTAAAAGAGCCATCAAAAGAGCTAAGTTCCTGTTTGCTGAGAGAATGAGGCAGCACAGAACCTCTAAAAACTTTGGCTCTCATGATTACTGGCATCTCTGTAATAGGATACTAAATAAATGCAAGGTCTATTCCCCCCCTCTTCAACTGATTTGAGAGTGTTATCCTCCTCCTCTGCTGATAAAGCTGAATGCTTTGCCTATAAATTCTCCTCAGACTCTACTCTTGACTTATCTAGAGTATCCTTGCCTGACTTCCCACTTAGAGCCGAGTTTCTATTGAGTGATATACATATAACTCCTTCTATGGTTTCTGCTATCACCTCTAACCTGAATCCCCACAAAACATGAGGACCCGATGGTATCCCCCGTAATATTCATTAAGAAGTGTTCTCCCTAAGTAGCTTCTGTTCTCTCTAAACTGTATAATAAATGCCTATCTGCCTCCTGCTTTCCTGCCTGCTGGAAGTCATTGTCTGTTGTTCCAGATTTTAAGAACTCTGGCAAACCCATTCAACTGTCAGCCTATTAGCCTTCTACCTTTTTTGGAGGGGTGGGGAAGCTTCCAGAGGCCCTAATTAATGCTGAATTGGTTCACCCTCTCTCATTGTAGGGCCTTTTCTCAGACAAGCAATATGGCTTTTGTTTCTTCAGGTCAGCAGCTGATACACTAACTTTGAATATACGCTCTTTAGCGCTAGAGGGCGTCGTCAGTGACGTTCTGAATTGGATCATTGGGCAGTTTCGGGTCTTTCAAACATCATACTGACCTCACCAAGTCGACCCCATCAGAGCTGATCGGACTCTGATACGCCCTCTAAAAATGCTTACAGACACTAACTTCTATAATATACCCCGTCATCGCGCATTTGATTGGTAGTTGATCAATAGCCAATCACAATGGTGTGTGCTCTATTTAAGTTGTTTGCGGGGAATTTTTTTTTTTTTTTTTTTGTGGACACCCTTTCATCGGTACTTAGAAGGTAATTATGTTTTCCGTTTTACCCACATCCCAGTAAGATACCTAGTACATCTAATATATTGCTTTTTACAAAAATAAAAGGGAATTCGACCTTAAAAGGACTTTAAAAACTTATTGACGAATAAAATAAATTACAACGAGTTAAACCGAGAGTACAAATAGATATAATTAATAAAATGTTTAAAACATATTGACAAGTTAAAAAACCTTTAATCTATCGAAAATAAATTTTAAATTTAGATTATAAAAAGAAAAAATTACGAAACGGGACGAGGGGTAATTTTAATACACCCATTCGTCGGATACTTAAAAGGTAAATATGTTTTCCGTTTTTATCCACTTCCCCTCAAGTTTCATTTTACATCTAATATATTACTATTTACAAAAAAAAAATAAAAAATAAAAATAAATTCGGCCATTAAAAGACTAAATTACTAGTTTTTACGTTTAAGATAAATAACTTACAGCGAGTTAAACCGATAGTACATATAAATATCATAATGAAAATCGTTTAAAATATATTGGCAAGTAAAAAAAACAGTGGTTATGCGATATAATTCTTCAACATTTACGCTGAATGAACGTAAATAATAAGTAAATAACATGAAATAAATAGCGTATGTTACTTGTGTAAATAAAGAGCCAAACTGATTTCGCGAGAATTGAAGAAAAAGAGATAATAAATAGGATAAAAAATTAACTAAGTAGAATAAAACACGCTTTCCTTCCACCTTTCCTTTGAAGATTTGTATATATTATTTACAAAGGCTGACTAAAATTGTATATATTATTTACAAAGGCTGACTAAAATAATTGCGGAAAGTGAAACATGCTCTAGATAAAAACAGTGAAGCCCAGGCTGTAACATTGGACATCTTGAAAGCCTTTGACAGGATCTGGCATTCAGGACTTCTCCACGAGCTGAAAATTTACAGTATCTCCAGGCATATTTTTGAGCTGATCCAGTCATTCCTATCAAATAGTGAAATGAAAATTGTCCTGAATGGCCTTTTGTACTAACATGGATGTTGTTCCATACTTGATCCTATGCTGTTTTTAATCTTCATTAACAACCTTCCCAATGACACCAGCCCTCAACTTGGCATCTACAATGATGACACTACCATTTACACTTGCTTCAATGGTAATGCTGATCAGTCTGACAAGGTCAAAACGGCAACTGGTGTCCAAAACAACCTCAAGACCATCATTAACTGGGACAAAAGATGGCTTGTCAATTTTAATGTCTCCAAAACTAAATTTCTCTCCATTAATCATCTGAGAGACCCATCTCCGCCTTCCATCATCATGGCTGATGCTATCCGCATGACTTGTTGCACCTTCTCGGGCTAACATTCTCAGCTGATATGAAGTTGAAAGACTATATTGAATCCATTGTAAGGTCAGCTGTGTCATGTGAGAATTTTTCATTCCGGAATCTATCTTGCATATTTATAAGTCTACCATTCGTCCATACTTAGAATACTGCTGCCACATATGGTTTAGTGCCCCTGCTGTTTACCTGGGGTTCCTTGATAAGATCCATAGAAGAATCAGCAATATTATTGGTCCTGACCTGGTTCCTCGGCTTCAGTCACTTGCCCACTGCTGTAAGGTTGCCTCTCTGTGCCTTTTTTTATAAATACTTTCATGATTGCTTGGATGAGCTCTTTGTTATGGTACCTAGACTGTATAAATTTAAGCACAGTACTAGACTGGTAGCAAGATTGCATCAATTTACAGTTGAGCTGGCTAGATGTCGCTGTAAATTCTATGCTGACAGTTTCTTTTCTCACACTTCCCATCTGTGGAACTCCTATCTGGCTCCATGCTTTCCAACCAACTTTAATCTGCAAAAATTTAAATGCAATGTCAATCACTATCTACTGCCCTCCTGAATGCTCGTTTCTCTTTCTACTCATTACTAATGTTCCTGTTCCTAATTCCTCCACACCCTGTAACCCCTTGCTTGTTAGTGGCTTTACTGCTTTACTTGGGATGATACTAATTAAAAAAATATATATTAAAATGAGTTGTCAACATTGCAAGAGTAGTTCAGTTAACTGAAATTGTTCTTTGTCATTACCATCACATTTTGGCTGATCCAGTCTAAGGTCTTCTGTAGGTGAACAATCTGTATGGAAACAAGCGGTAATCTGTTTTTTTCCTTATTAGTAAAACAAAGGCAATTACCCTGATTACACCAATCTCATTCACAGTATCAGTATGTGTGTGTGTGTGCACAGGGGGGCAGAAATACCACAAATGTGGGTCACAGTTTGTATAAAAAAATGTTCAGCTTTAAATTTTGATGTCCAATGCATATAGATGCTTAAGTTAACCCCCACCCCACTTTCACATAAAAGTGTTTTAGGGTAGTAATAACTCTTTTATACAAGTTTCATTAAAATCAGCTGACAAAGTACTGTAGATAAGCGTGTTTTTTTATTTAATTTTTCTTGTGTTCTTATAATTTTCTTCTTTTCTTGACATAAATTACAAAGAAATTGTCCGAATGTTCTGTGTGTCTCAGTGCTTTTGACTACTTTTAGCCATTATCAAGGATGATTTTATTTTTATTTTAACTGAATGTATGGATTGTTTTATATGTGTATCTAGAGTTATAAGTATGTTTTTATTTTTCAAACATGGTTAGCACATTATGGCCATGTTCATAGTTGATATTATTGAGTGTTGGTTTTTTGTTCTTTTATTAATAATGCTTCCATTATTTTTAGCCTTTTTTTGACATGTGGATGAGGTTATTATATCTGCATAATTAACGAGTATGTTGTGGATGGAGTTTGGTAGGCCTCCAAACGTATTTAAATGAGTCCTAATTGAGCTACGGTTAGAGACATGTAACAGTAGTATTCTTGTTAGGCATGTTGTAGTATATCCAATATAATTGTTTATGAATTTGGATTCGTCAGGAACACAGTTCCTTAAGGGACATGTGAATTTGTAAATAATATTGGTTCTCTGTAATTTGGATCTTGCAGCTGAGTTATTATTGTTGACAATGAGATTAGTAGTTTTAAATTTTTTATAGTAGACAATTTTCTTGTCAACTGGAGTTGTACATTTCTTTATGTTTTTAAGAGTGGATTCCTCCTGCTTATAGTTACCATGCTCTTAATTTTAATAGAAAATGTCAATGTTATGGTTTTTATCTGTATGTTCAGTGTTGCTATATATATATATATATAGTCAATTTGTGCTAGCATGACCATTGGCCTTTGGACAGTTCTGTCGACCCAATTTCCCTCAAAGGCTTAAGTCAACCTGTAGCATGATTTTCAGGCACTTTCAAAAGGTGCTGTATGCTGAAAATAAATCACCCTTCCTGACAAATCGATGAGATTTGAACCCTGGTCCCATGGCCAGAAGACAAACATTCTAACCACTTGGCATGCACCCATATATATATATATATATATATATATATGTGTGTGCGTGTGTATTTGTTTGTAGGATGTTGAATAGTATCCAAACAAAAGTGGAGATATCAAGACAAAGTGGTAAAATTATACAGACGACGCAATTCACCTATGCATGGTAAGCGTCTTCAGATTGGAATCAAAGACAAACCCGTTTGTTAAGCTCACTGGAATTTTTTTTTTTTTGAGGAAGGGGTAATAAATAGCCTTATAAGATACAACCAGAAAGTGCTTTTCTTTTTTTGTCTTGAAGCTGTTAACATTTGTCAGATTTTAAATTAGCCCACACTTAGTATATCCCCCCTCCCCAAGTGTGACTGTGTAATGGCAAAAAATCATCCTGATATTGTTAATGTCTACAAATTCTGCATTCAGTCACTCTTATACAGAGTTGATTTAGTGAAGTTATTGTATTGAAATTGTTGCTTTTTTTTAATGCAGAGGGATGATTTGAACAGAAAGGTTCATGTGTTAATGAAGAAGTCTTAGTTAAAATAGAAACAAAAGGAACATTTAGAATTAGAGACAGCTGAAATTTCTTGGACATATGAGGAAGGAAAGGTTGGAAAATTTGACACTCACAGAACATACTGAGGTCAAGAGAGACAGGGGAAGCCAACAGGCCATCTACTTGATAAGCTTGTGTGATTGGATGGATGGCAGAATGGGTGGTAAGAGGGATGACAGAAATTATGAAGAGCTACAAGGGATAGGAAGTTGTGGATAGCCATGTTCGTCTGTGTATTAAAAGGCTACAGCTCATAAAAGAGGATATACGCAGGTGCTAAAACTCGTGTGTATGTATGGAATATAATATGAACACACACACACACAAATCGTTTATTTGACATTTTTTTTCATTGTGAATTGCACAGTCTAATCAAGTTCACATGACCCAACAGAACACTGACGTTTCCCAGGTGGAACCATATTAAAAGAAGGTGGAATCTCATAACCCTCTTTGGAATAACACCCAGGAGACAGCAAGCATAGTTAGGTGAGAAGATTAGTCACTGATTTGATACTGATCATTATACCAAGACCAGGCGCCTTTCAACTTTGCAAAGCTTAGCTAAGTTTGACACAAGACCACATGTATGGGAGGATCGAACTTATTTCTTTTGGAAGCAACATTTGAAAGAGCGATCCTAAAATAAATTGAATGTCACTCCTTCCATCTTTGGGGCAACTTTTAAAGGCAGAATGTTAATAAATTTTGAATATTGCCACTTGTGACTTTAGGGGCGATTTTTGAAAGCTAAATGTTTCTAACGCTCATTGCTATTAAATTTTGAATTTCGCTTCATACGAATTTTGGAACTAGTAAACTAAATATAAAAATTATATATATATATATATATATATATATATATATATATATATATATTTTTTTTTATTGCTTAAATGTTATGTTTAATGGGTGAGTGCGGATTGTCTTGTTTAACAGAGAAAAGCTCCGAGATTAATAATACCAGCTACAAAAAAATATGTGGAATTTCGTTTGTTATATGTTGCAGTGAATGGACTGATTGGTCTAATCAATATATTTGCCTTCTTCAGGCTTACAATGCAGACATTGTATGCATGAAGAAGGCCTTAGAATAGATCAGCCAAAACATTGTGGCAATATCAAAAAGAATAAATTCAATCATCCAAACAACCCTAGAAAATTATTTTAAATCAAAGAAAAACAAAGAAATTTAAAAGGTTTGTATTTCTGAGATGAGACATTGTAACTATTTACACTGGTCAAACTGTTGTCCTCATCTTTATTGCCATATTCACAACATTTCAGCCATTGTATGCTCTGACCTTCTTCAGATGATATACGTTGGAATTTTGAACTGAACCCCTTATTTAGTCCACATGTATTAAAAGGGTTCAGTCTGAAATTCTGAATGTATATCACCTGAAGAAAGCCGAACATACAACCACCAAAATGTTGTGAATATAGCAATAAAGAAGAGGACAACATTCAGGACAGACTGGATAGTATTGTTTGGCAACCAGTCTACCACAGACTGAAATGGCAGCCTACTGGTAGGAAAATCTGCTTAGTCAATCAGGAATTGAAAGAGACATGATTGCACAAGCATGTATCATGTATATCAGTTTAATTAATGAATGATCTTTCAGGAACCAATATCAGATATGTAGGATGGCATTTAATTTGACAAAGTCTCCTTTGTCATAAAGCTACAGTTATGAAGAACCTTTTGATGACCAAAGGTGTGATGCTAATTTTCTAGCTGCAGCATTTTAGATTAATGGAGAAATTGTTGCAATACAAGCAGAAGGAATAGAGAAAAATTAGCTGGAAAAAAATACAGAATAAATTCTGTAAGGGAGGAAGAGAGAGAATTAAAGCTGGGGGGAAAAAAACCCCTGATAAACAAAATCAAAAAACCCAAAAGAAAACCAAAGAAAAAAAAAATAAATAAAAACAAAACACCTCACCTGTAAGACTGTTCCAAATATAGGCAGATTTAGTGTTTCCCCTGGTGTAGGCGGTGGCCACTGGTCGATATCGTGACATGCTGGAAAAAGAAGTAGAAATACAAGAGAATAAGTTGTTCATACCAAAATCAAACAAGTACAACAATTTAAATATCTAGGAAGTGTTTTAACACAGGACAGAAAGTGTGACACTGATATCCAAAAGTGCATTGGGATAGTGAAAAATGCCTTCCAAAAGCTAAGCAAAATATTAAGAAACAGGAAAACTTTGCTGAATGATTACGTAATATCAGTCTTCCTGTATGAGAGTGAATGCTGGACAATCTCCTCACAGATGAAGAGACTTGAAGCAACAGAAATGTACTTGTACAGGGGAATGCTTAGAATACCATGAACTGTTTTAGAGAAAAATTGACATTTTTACTTTTGTTTACAAATACTTGTTGCAAAATAAAATCCTTACATTTGCCTTGATAAAGTCCATCAGCGGACAAAACGTCATTATTTCCTTTTGTCATTATTCACTTTTGTCCTGTTTGAGATATATATTTTAGTTATATCTTAAATTTTATATAGATATAACTCAATGCCTACAAATACTTTATTTAGTTCTGTAACATCACAAATCCTCATGACACAATAAAAATTATCAATCCGTGATAAATATGACATTGTCCAACTAATATTCAAGAAATATTAACAAGAAACTGCAAAACATTTTTTGATGTAATTGATTAAATTTACAATGTAACTGAAAACTATTTAAATATTGCCGACATTTTTTGATTATATGGAGAAACTAATTTATTTATAATTACTATATTTTACAGCATATAAGATGCATGGGTGTATAAGACACACCCCAATTTCAGCAGGGAAAAAAAAAAAATCAATAAAAAATTAGCAATCAGTAAAATTAGTAAAATTATTAGTAAATGGTAAAGCCTAGGCTATATTTATGAGGTATTAATTTGGTTAAACAAGCCATGATTACAATTAAATGAAAAATAAGAAAAAATAGAACATGAGCCTATAAAAACTTTATTATATCCAAAGGTAAGAAAACAAAATAAAAATCAAGCAATTATTACAATTGAGCAAAACAGTATAGTTACCATTAAAATTTTATTCATCTTCAAATCCATAAAATTTGTTGTCTTATTTATGAAAACTCTGATACTCATTTTCAATACTACTATCATGGTTGTTAAATAATGCGCCATCTTCCATTCCATTGAGAGCTTTGCTAATGCCACAGTTTTTGAATGATTTCAGAACAATTTCTAGTCTAATATTATCCCAAGCTTGCTTCACCCATTCACAGACTTGTGCAATGCTAGGTATTTTTATCTTCCTATAAGTGTAAGGTTGTGATCAGGCATTGCCATCCACGTATTCCATTGCTCCTTCATGTTTAAGTCTAAGCTAATAGAAGTTGCCAGGTAGTTTATTTCATCCAACTATCGTGAATTTTAAACCTAAATATGGCATATAAGATGAGGGAATTTTAAAAGATATTTTAGTAAAAAAAAAAAAAGTGCACCTTATATGCCATCAAATATGGTACTTACATATTTTTCAATAAGCCACTGCAGACAAGTATTGATGTCTGTAATTAGTATTTAAAGAGTTATACTCCAAATTGGTTAAAGTGTTTGGCTTTGGATATTACTGTCATGGAATGAATCTTCCCATGCTGATATAAATATTAATGAATCCATGGGTAGTAAGTTAACTTAATACTGTGTGTTCAGCAGTATGTAGGAACACCGAGTTTCAATACATGTTAAATTAGTTCTTTTTTGGACAGTAAACATTAACAGGACTGTCTGCAACTAATGTGACAATTTTTGCATAAATGCATTAGGAAGGAGAGAAAAAAAATTTAAAAAGTTCTGTTTAAATTTGATCCTAAAGAGCAAAGCATTTATGCTTTTAATAACTCCACTCATTGTGGACAGTCTCTTTCCAGACTGTTGGGTAAGTGGGCATGGTTAAACATAATTGGCAAAATAATAGGAAACAAACAATATATATATATATATATATATATATATATATATATATATATATATATATATATATTTTTTTTTTTGTTTATGCATTATTTTTTATGGATACACTTATTTGAGTAAATGCTCTGTTCTTTTAATTAAACAGTATTAATTACATTTACCAGACTGAATGTTTGAGAAATTTCACACAAAATATGCGTTCTCCAACAGGAATCAAACCTGTATCTTATATAGAACCACCATTAAGCCTGACGTATGATGACCGTTTAGCCACAGAGGACTTCCGGTTAAGCAAAGCTCAAACTACTGCATATTTTCTACAAAATTTCTCAAACATTCAGGCCGGTAAATGTAATTAATACTGTCTAATTAAAAGAACAGGGCATTTACTCAAGTAAGTGTATCCATAAAAAATAACGTATAAACAGAAAACATTAAATATTTGTCAGATTTAATCCATTCCCTTCGTTTTATGAGCTTTGACACATTGGTTTAAATTTAACCCCTTCCTATCTCCACCTTTCCTTACCCATTATATTAACTCTTTTTTTCTGTTCTCTCTTCATGATGCAAGCTGCAAAAGAAAACTTTTCTAGGTCAATTTATTTTTGCTATTGTTTCATCTTTTATTTTTTGTATTTTTTCATTTCAAATTTTTTTATCTTTGTATACTTATCTGTCTGGGATATCTTGATTCCATTTCATAAAATGTAATCAGTCTGATGAGATGAGTGTGCTTATATTCATTTAAATAAATTTATTACTGACAAAAGTTTTTTAAGGTTTTTCCCTAATTATTATTATTATAATTTACTCTGTATCATACATTGAGCTCTCATATGGACTTAAAAGTCCTCTTAGGAATAATTCCTAGCAATTACAATGTGGTATATATATATATATATATATATATATATATATATATACATACACACACACTGTATTTTCTGGCTTACTAGATGCACTTTTTCCCTGATAAATATATGTGCATCTTACAAGACAAATGTAAGGCAACAGCCAGACTCAAGTAAGCTTGGACAGTCACCTAATTGGCTTGACTGATAGGAACGGGGATTTGCATGTTGAGTCATTACACTATAATATTAGCTATCTACCTAATTCAGCCTTTTATATGATGTAACCTCAGTACTTTGTTACAAGTACTTCTAAGACTATAAACCTTCCTGGAGCCAAGCCACAAGCTTAAACATGCTCTGTTTACTAGCAGCGGTGGGAACCTTTCTGCTCTTGACTAGTATGTCATTGCCATACAAACAAAATTGGATGAGTGATTAATTAAAGCAATATGTGGTGCCAATAGGTGTGGGACACATGGTGAATGTATTGTATGAGAATGACTTTTTTCTTAGAAGTTTCATTCCAATATTAGGGTGCATCTTTCAAGTCACATCATCTTGTAAGCCGGAAAGTATGATGTGTGTATGTATGCATTTATATATATAATAATCTGTTGGTATATAATTCCAGTGAATACTATTAATAAAATATTAATTAAAACTGATTCACACAGAGCTTAAGGTTTTAATTTAACAGAGCAACATATTTTTTATACAACAGGAATTAAGATTATATTAGGTTAATGATCATTTTCACCTTGTAAATTGGAATAAAATTTACAGGGATTTTTCAAGCCAGTCAATGAATGATAAATTATTGAAATAATTATTATACATAATAATAATTCAGATATAAGTAAAAATATATCTGTAAAATAAAATAATGATATTTCTACTTCTGTTTATAAATACTTACTACAAAATAAAATCTTCATATTTGCCTTGATAAATTCTATCAGAGAATGAAACACCTTAGTAAAGAAAAGTTTTCCTTTTGTCTTTATTTATATGAACATATAATGCAAGTCAAAAGTAAAGCAACTTCAAGACAGTAATAAAGTAAAAAGTTCATAGCCTTTTGACCTCAAGGCAAGAAAAAACAAAAAATGTTGGGGTTAGACTAGACTGAAAATTGTCAATGTTTTTATTGGTTGATAGAAATCCCAGCATACAACTGTAGGTCTTGTCTATAAATTTGGAGAGGAGGTTTTTAGTTGATGATTGTAACCAACACAGATATCCTAAATAAATTTGCAATCAAACGTCAGCAAGTCAGAAATCTAGTCGTAAATATAAAAACCAGAGATGAAGGAATACTTTCTCCCTCCCTCCATCATGAACTGAACAGGTTTATTGATCAAGTGATTTTATGATTTAATACATTATTAATCACTGCATCAAACTTTTTCATGGCTCATTGACAGATAAAAAGCTTCCTGATAGAAAGAAATGTTTTAGGATATTTTGTTTCGTTTTTTTATTGTTTAAATAGTGAAATGTTGTATGTGTGTTGTGAATGAAAGTGTGTTGAGCCTCAAAAAAGTATTAAAACAATTACTTATTATACTTAAACTTATTATTACTGAAACTTATCAGAACATTGTTTTCTTTTTGAAATTAAATATATCCTTTTATTAAAGGATTTTATATAAAATATATCTCTCCCATAAAACACACACATATTTTATATATAGGACAGATAGAGAGACAAGAATTAGTGGATATTGACCTTTCATTTGCCAATTTTTTGCTCTAGCAACAGGTTTGTGCTTACAAAGAAAATGTTAGTGGAAGCAGTACTGTGAATTCTTTCAGAAAGAACAGTTTTCAACTTAAATATACATATAATAAAGTGGTTTTAGTTGGGATTTAGATGAGTTGCATTTTGATAGGGGAGGAGGAAGACCGACTTGACCTTTAACCTATATAAAAAAAAAAAGTTTTGATACACAGAAATTTTTAACTACACATACCTGCCTCAACACTGGGCTCTCCACTGTCAAAATATTCAGGAGCAATGATCCGCACGAGTTGTGAAAATAAGTTTGGGAATGGAAGTTTTGAAATTAGCACCACAGACTGAAAAAAGAAAAAAATAAGTAAAAAAATGAAAAGGACAGAGATCAAGCATAGACAGAGGGGTTAATCTTACTAAAAAAAACAAAAAATGTACCACAGATGCTGTAAAAGAAAAAGAAAAAAAAGAAAAAAAAAAAGAAAAAAAAAGAAGAAAAAAAAGAAAAAGAAAAGGAGAATAAACATGATAAAAAATATCTGCATGGTTATTAATAAGGTTCTAACACTATAATACCAATTCTGGTATTAAATTTTGGAAAATATTGCCATATAGGATTATGTCCTTAAGGGATAAATACAAATTGCTTTGCATTGTATCCTCGTCTTTCATCTGTGGTTTTCTTTAGTGTGGACATAGGAATCAATACAGCATTATGACTCATTTTTACATCTGAAGATTGCATACTATATCTATAGACACTTCCTTTCCAGTATTTAGTCCCCCCTCCATAAATACAACAAATTTAAAAACTATGTATATGAGAGAGAGAGAGAGAGAGAGAGAGAGAACCTGTTCATTTATTGTAATTTCTCCTCACTTTTCTCTAAAGTCTTATTCTCTTTCACTTGCAGTAACTCCTTACATCCTTATGGCATTATCACCTTGCTTGGGGTGAAATGATTAATAACTCAAAAGTTTTGAAATAAAGAACAAACTCAACATAAATTATTTAAATATATATATTGAAAAATTTCCTGTAAAAAAAAAAAAAAAAAAAAAATATCATCTGTTGAGTATAATAAATGCTATTAGCATTTTTTTTTTTTTCAAAAATGTCTGTATGCTGTGTCCCTTTAGAAGGTGGGCAATCATGGCTCTTCACAACTTTGTCCTTTGTAGCTCTTAATAAGGTATGTCTTCTTGCTATCCCTAACCCTCTTACTCCCTGTGCTGCTGACCATTTACATAAGGTTGTTAGGTAGATTATTTGCTAGGTTTCTCTAGCCCTCAAGGCCCTGTGAGTATCCAATTTTCCAAGCCCTCTTTCCTCATTACATGCCCTATAATTTCAACTGTTTCTTTCATAAGAAAGATATAATCATCCATTTTGTTTACATTTTCATTAAAATGTCTTGTGATTCACATTTCAGTCCATTGTATTCTCAGCATCCTTCAGTAGAATCACATGTTACGTCATTGTGCCTATTTTTTCAAATACTTTACACAAATGTCATAAATCTTATCAGAGAAAACAGCAAATTGTAATCCAGCTGAACTGAATATTCAAAAGTTTGTGACAAGAGATAGTGAGTAGAGTTGCTAATAGCATTTATTGAAGGATTTATTTTTGACTGTTTATCAGCAACAAAACTAATCATGTACGTGTCAAACAAAATAAATAATAATCACCTGAGAAGGTTGGAAAATAGGCTGGTCAAAATAATGTAAAACAATTGAGGCAAATACAACCTTAGAGAAATCTATTGCAATATCAACATGGATATGATTTACAGATTAAATATGGATCAGAATCTGACAGGATAGGATAAAGAACAAATAGGAAACGTATATCAATCTAACATGTTTCACTTTTACTAAAGCTTCATCAGAGATTGAGAGAAAACAGACAAAAAGACAGCACTTTGGTATTTTCAGTTGTCATGTATCATATGCATTAAAACTGTAGATAATTCTATATGTAAGACTGTAAAAATTATAACGTGTCTAAGAGGGCATCGGATGGTAATGTGTCTTTGTAATTGTGTATGCCTAGAAGGAGTTCTAATGTCTTCACTTTTGTACAGTCAGCCAGCACAGTGGGGTTGTACTCAACTTTAATCTGGGAGTATTTTTTTTATGCACATACTCTTTGTATTAAATAGATATAAATTAGATAAGTGGATATATAAAATCAGACCAGCTTCATTATTATCTGCCCCTAGCAACCACTGGCATTTTGTTTTACTATGTTTTATACCTATGATTGTATTTCTTTTAGTCTCAAGTAGCATTTTGTCTATAGAACTGTCTCTTTTCTTGATCATTCAACACAATTACAATTCTCAGATGGACATACTGAGATTCTGTTGCAAAGATGGTATCAAACTCAACTCTGCAATTCTAACACATTCAAAAGGATCAAAACAGATTGAAAATGATTTCCTCTTTTTAAAGCTTTATACGAGTACATTAGCACTAAGTGTGTATCTACCTATGCAAACAAATTCACTTGCTGTTGCTATGACATTAACTAAATAAGCAGCGTCCATTACCTATTAAGAAAGTACAGTGGAGAGAGAAAAAAAAAAACAAGTTTTCATATTTTGCAGTCAGTCGTTTGCTGGAGCAACTTTAACTCTTTGGGAACTAATGATTTCATGTGGGATTGAAATATTGCCAAAATGACTTATTCAAAATTAACCATACTCCCTTTCTTCCTATATATCCTGACAAGATTGCATAGAGGCTTACTGGCAGGAGAACAAAGCAGAATTTTAAGAGGTATTCTAAAAAAAAAAAAAAAAAAAAAAAAAAAAAAATATATATAGTGGTTACCAATGAGAATTCAAAACAAATGAATTAGTTCCACATTCTGATGTCCTATTACATGCATTAATTGTAAAAAGGTTCCCATGTTACAGTCAATGTTTTAGGGATGGAGATGAAGAGGAAAGAGAAATGTGAATTAATGTTGTTTTATAGCATACAGATCATCATACAATTGTTATACAGTATCGAGTTAGATTCTGTGACTTTAATCACATGCCTAAATTTTTTTTTCTGGTTTTAATCAACAAGTACTTGTAAAATTTTAATTTTGTATACTTGTAAATAGAATAAAAAATAATATATTTTATGAGAAAAATCAATATAGCTTAATGGCTAACAAGTTTGCATCTCAAACCAATTCATGAATAGAGAGAGAGAGTTCATCTAGCAATGGACGTCTGGCAATGACCTTGTGCCAGAAGTCAAGTAAAGACAACATGGTATCTACCATTGCATAATGCTAATCAAACTAATCTCAAACTCAATACCAGTAATACAATATGTACTGAGAAACCTACTACTGTGGCTTTGAGCCAGCATAATGTACAATTAGTAAATAACTACAGTAAGCTTGTTTTGAATTGTGTCATATATATATATATATACACACACACAGTATATTTCTGTGTATAACATGACCTTTATTATAAGCATTAACTTCCTTTGTTTTGAACTCTTCTGGAATTATCCACCTTTTTCTGTACTATATATATATATATATATATATATATATGTATATGTACACACTTTCTACTGGTATTCTTTCAAATTGGGAAAGTTATACCAGTTTTGTCATATTCCATTTGGGGCCACTAACCTGGTATCTTGCTTCCAACACATAATGGACAACATAATTACAAGGAATAATTTACATGGAACATATGCTTATGTAGATAACATAGTTGTAGCTGGCAAGACTTAAGAGGGGCATGATAAAAATCTCTCGGAATTTCTTGGAGGTAGACAAACTACATAATCTTACTTTCAACAAAAAAAAAAAAAAAAAAAGAAAAAAAAATCTTATCAGCCACTTCTATTAATTTTCTTGGCTGCACCATATCTCATGGGATACTTAAATCTGATGCTGACTGACTACGCCTTCTTAAAGAATTACCTATCCCTGTACTGACTCTACCATTTGTGCAAGATGGAAACCACATTTCTACAAACCTAAAAAAGTTTGCCTGATAAAGCCTACACAACTAATGGAAAGAATCAGCATAGATTTTAAGGGACCACTTCTTTCTAATTCACGGAACCATCATATGTTAACATTAATAGAGGAGTTTTCTTTTGCTTTCTCCAAATAGGACAACTAGAGTGGTAATTAAATGCTTAACTCAAATTTTCACTGTGTTCGGTACGCCTTCCTACATCCACTCAAACTGGGATTCCTTGTTTCTATCTAAGGAACTGCGTAAGTACTTCACTAATTTGGGTATAGCTAGGAGTTGAACAACCAATTACAACCCCAAAGAGAATAGTGAGTGTGAACAATACAATGAAATTTTCTGGAAGTCCATCACCCTGGCCTTGGCTTTGAGAAATCTACAAGAATCTCAGTGGGAAGTTGTTCTACCTGCAGTACTGCATGACATATGATCTTTACTCTGTACCATGATGAACACTACACCACACAAAAGAATATTTTCACATCAATGCCGGTCACCTAGTGGTCATTCCCTGTCCACTTGGTTAGCATCCCCTGGTCCAGTCCTCTTACATCAATGGCCACACTAATAAGTACAAACCTTTAGTTGATGAGTTTCAGCTAGTTAGAAACCAATCCTGAATATACCCATGTAAGATTTAATGACAGACGGGAGTCTGTTGTATCTGTACATGATTTGGCTCCAGTTGGGAACAAATACAATTGCAGAAAAGAGCACGATTGAAGTGGAGGAACCCGAGTGTGATATTCATTCTAAACCATTGAGCAACCATGAAATACATTTGTTGTTGCCCTCCAACTCTGAGGGATCAACCTTCTACTCTGATGCTTCTTTTATACATGTGTTCTTTGTATACTAATTTGCTCTTAGCCCCATCGTGGGCCACTGTTTATTAAAGCCTTTGTCAAGGTACTTCTTTAGTTCTGTTCCTTATTACAATGTTTAGATGAGGTAAAAAAAAAATATAGCAAATTTTCATGAATTTATCCTATACCTGTAGTATAAGATGACTGTTTATTGATTATATAAAGGGGTGATTGGAAATGTTACTTAAAAATTCAAAATAAACGAAATAACAAAACCGATTCTATATCGTGTTTTTCCTACACATGTCCCCTAAAAGGGAAACTATTGTTTTGCTTACATTTCATAATGTGATCTCTTGCAAGTACCGATTCTTTTTTCACTTCTTTTTAATGCAACTACCGTAAAAGGATTTCTATTTGGAAAATAAAGGTTGTGTGTAATCCTAAGTTGTCTTATTATTTAACACCAAAATGATAATGAATTTTTAATGAGAAATTAATATTATGTTATCGTAAATGTTATTACAGCCATAATTAGCGCTACCATGATGATTATTAAAAGTTTAACGAAAGATAAAAGGTTGCTGTGAACGCAATCATATCAATGTTTACATTTTCTCAACTGAGCTAGCATGGATACAAATTGATTTCATTGATATGGAATTATTCTTGGAATAGGCAATTCATTATGAAGTTATGCCAGCAATAATATAAGGTAGAAATAGGTTTTATTAAATTTATTATCTGTTTATTTGATAATGTGAATCTTTTCATGTCTGTTATTGATTATCACACCGAGGCTGAGATTAGCCTACCGACAAGCATCACTCAAAATTTAAAGTTTCACTTTTAGAACTGTAGTACAAGACAGCTCCCAATTTTTAGGGGTGGGTTTGGGGACTTAAAGGTTGTCTTATACATGGAAATATATGGTGTATGTGCACAAGAGCGAGAAAGAGAACACACCAAAGCTTGCTGCTACCAGTTTGGTCATGGAGACCAGCAAGACAGAAAAACTTTTGCATTATCTATTTAAGGAAAGTACATATCTCATTAGGACTTTTACATACCTGTATCTGCTAGCTTCAGTTTCAGTTTCATACCCGAAATGCAAACAGAAATTTTGAAAAGATTTATCTGACATTACTATAAACATTATTTTTAGTGGGTACACATGTTTGAGTTGTTATCCCTGTTTTTTTTTAATTTTTTTAGATAGTGAAATGAACAACAGACCTAGATTGAGAAGTCCTACAAAAGAAAAAATTGTCTCTCTAACAGGTATCAAACCTGTAACACTTTTTTTCCTTCAGGGAAACTGCTTTGGTTTCTGTGGCTAAACTGGTAGTGGCACACTTTGGCTAAAAACAATGAAGTCCTGAGAGATGTACTATTCTGAAATATACATATAATTTAAGTTTTTGAATTTAAGCACAGCACCAGACTAGCATAGAGATTTCATTAATTTACAGTTGAGCTGGCTAGATGTAACCGTAAATTCCAGGCTAACAGTTTCTTTTCTTGAACTTCTTGCTTGTGGAACTCCCTTCCAGCTCCACACTTTGCAGCCAACTTTAATCTGCAAAGATTTAAATGCACTATCTACTGATTACTCTCTTCACTTTCTGCTCATCATTAATGCTTTTGTTCCTAATTCTTCTACATGCTGTAACACCTTGTGTTTTAGTGGCATTACTACCTTGCTTGGGGTGATTCCAATTATATTCTTCTACATGCTGTAACACCTTGTGTTTTAGTGGCATTACTACCTTGCTTGGGGTGATTCCAATTATATATATATATATATATATATATATGTATATGTATATATATATGTGTGTGTGTGTGTGTGTGTGTGTGTGTGTGTGTAATAAATATCATTATCTTAATTTTTAAGAATTAAACTAAAAATATTCCATTATTTTTTTTTCTGCTTTGTCTTTCTGTTTAACGCTTACATTTTATAATATATAATACTCTGGCAAAAGCAACAACATTGTCATTTTGTAAATACCAAATTATTATTATTATTATTATTTTGGTTGAGCTAGCTTGGAAATTCATGAGTTTATCATGCAATCATCATGGTTCTGCATTGAAGGTCAGAGGTCATTTTGTCATAATATAGTTGGACAAGATAGTTGATTGTTGGGCATCTTGCACCATGGTTAGGTGTCCAGAGCAGTAGATCATTTGCAAGTTCTTGTTTTGCTTGCTAACAGTGTCCTGCAAAGTGCATTCTGTGTTCATGTAAGATTGTAGAAATATCCGATTTCCAGATTATATCAATTTTATTCAAAGCAGCCCAGGCTTTAGCTATGAGAATGTTCAAATCCTTTTCAGTAGAATTTATTTTGCATAAGAATAAATAAAAGAATCAATAAAATCTGTTGAATCTTTTACATACCTTTTACAAATATCAAATGTGGCATATGTTCCTCTTCACCTGAGATTTATTGTCAATGAATGGCATCAATAGGCTTTTTTCTTTCTTTTTTTATTCCAATCAAGTTTTTAAGAGATAACAGTAACTAACATTGTTAAGGATAATAAATGTGACAAAAATCAGTGGATTTTAAGAGTGCAAAATCTACTTAATGAAACAATGAATTACATGTGTGATAAAAAAGTTACTAGGTTCAAACAAATACTTTCACAAATGTACGTACCAAACATATACTATCTCAAAGTAAGGTATATACAAAGTCTGATCAAAAAGTATCAGGACTGTTGCTATGGTAACGGAGCTAAAGTATGCAGAGTCAAGCCACTTGGTACAGATTGACCTTGAACACTGTCATGCAGTCACACTAAGTTATGATGTTCTTGTTCACATCCATTGTTTATAGAAGTGCTTAGAAAGAAAGTGTGTAGAGTGTGGGGGATCTCACCACACAATAGAGGTTCCATCAGTGACCATAACTTGCAGAGCAGTTTTTGGTCAAACAAAACATTCCCCAGGTCTAAAAAAAAAAAAAAAAAAAAAAATCACCATATTCCCCAGATCGTGATCCTGGCAACTTTTTCCTCCTAAAAATCAATCAAATCCAACTTAAAAGGGACAGGATTTCAAGACATTATGGAAATCCAAGAGAATACAACAAAGCAGCAGCTCACTATCCCCCAAAAAAGGAGTTCCAGGAATGCTTCCATCAATGGAAGCTACACTAGATAAACTGTGTCACTTCAGGATGGGACTACTTCAAAGGAGAAAAAAATACCAAATTGATATGTGTTGTAGTTTTCTTTTTCTAGCACCAGTCCCAATAATTTTTGATCAGACCTCATATGTAGAGAGAGAAAAAATATACTAATATAAATATGTAATAACTCTTCAATATAGATAACTGTATGAGTCACATATTAATAAGCAGTAATCCAAAGAAAAATATTTTTTATTGCTTCTTAAAAATATAAGGATAAACAAAGTGGAAAGATCATATGGAATCAATTGCTGAGTCTGCTATTAGGAAAGCTGGTTCACCGTGTTGTGCTAGACAATTTTTCTAGCCAGAATCTATCTTGCATATTTATAAGTCTACCATTTGTCCATATGTTGAATATTGTTGTCACATTGGGTCTGGTGATGCTGCTATATATCTAGAGATTCTTTATAAAATCCAAAGAATCTGCAATGTTATTGGCCCTGACTGCATTTTGGCTTCAGTCACTTTCCAACTGGCATAATGTGATCTCCCTGTACTTTTTCTCTAAATATTTTCATGGTAAATGTTCTGATGAGCTTTCTTCTTTGGTAAACTTTATGGATTAGTATCAAATCATCTCATTTTACAGTTGAAATAGTTAGATGTAACCATAAGTTCTATGCTAACAGTCTCTCCTCTCTCATGGTATTACATCCATAGCATTATGGATTGGCGGTAAGGTATAATCATTTTACAGTTGAAATGGCTAGATGTAACAATAAGTTCTATACTAACAGTTTCTTCTCTCTCACTTCCCACTTGTAGAGCTCCCTTCCAGCTTCCGGCTTTCCAGTTATATTTGAACTTCAAAAATTTTTATGCAATGTCAATTGTTATTTTCTATCTTAATTCCTATTTTTTATTGTTCTCCCCTTATTAATGTTTTCTCATTCTCAGTAATCCCTTGAATCTTAGTGGCTTTATTGCCTTGTTTACTGTGATGAGCTTTGATACCTTGACTTTACGAATTTAAGCTTAGTACTAAATTGGCAGTTTGGTCTTTTACAGTTGATGTAACCATAAGTTCTATTCAATAGTTATTCTAGACTTTTAGTCTTTTAAGAGATCACTTTAGAATGGGTATTTTATCTGAAGTGCTATGCTAAAAGTTTCTTCTCTCACACTTCTTGCTTGTGTAACTCTTTCAGTATCTTACTTTCCAATTAACTTCAATCTTCAAAAATTCAAATGCAATGTCAATCATTGTCTTCAGTCTTAATTTCTGTTCTCTCTAATGTTTTGTTTTCTTATATTTTCTCGCACTCAGTAACCCCTTGCATTTTAGTGACATTATTGCCTTGCTTGGGGTGAAATGATTAAGGAAAAAAGTCAGATATTCAATACTTAACACCTGACAGAAAGTAAGATTAAGGAAACTGAACTTTTTAACCTTTAAATTTGTTCTCAAACTGAGATTCCGATTCATTCAATTTACCCCCCACCCCCGCTTCCAAGCTAAAGGTCATTAAAGTAACATTCTCAAGTCAAACTTCACAAGTTCTTGCCAAAACAAAAAGCCCTGCAGAACTGTTGGACATAGTTGGCTTGGAATCATCTGTGTGTAAAGCAGCTGAGTTCGAAATTAAATCAAGAATGTTGACCATATCTTGGACAATTGTCAACTCTTGGTTCTTGAATAATAGAATTGACAAAGAAAATGTAATGAACTGTACAAATCCTCAACAAATTTACATTCGTCTTTATCATACAAGTTCGCAAATGCTTTCATGGAGAATGCCAACAATTTCAGATTAGCCAAGTAGAACTCATCCAGGTTTGTATGTGAACACAATTTCCAATAAACTATATATATATATATATATATATATATATATATATATATATGTGTGTGTATGTGTTCATACAAAACTATATTTAAAAAGGAGTGCTCTATATTGGTGACTGAATACTTACACTCATACAGTGTGAATGTAAGAATCAACAAAGCATGGTTTCATGCTTCAGACTAAGTACCCCAACTCACAAGCAGGATATTGTGTGTGTGTGTGTGGGGGGGGGGACAACAACCTTTCTTTCAAACATCTTTTGTTGAATGACAGACAGGGAAAATTTAATGAATTTTTTTTATTAATTAATTTCATTTTTTTTATTTAGTTTTTACATTTATTTTTTTGTTTGGTGGGAGTAAGGCTGTACAAAAATTGTCCATATTGTTATATATATATATATATATATATATGAAAGAGAGTGAGTGATACTGATAGGCTTTTAATATAGTGAGTCCCTGAGATCCAAAGGTGGCAATTTCAGTGGGTCCCAACAATTTAAATTTAAAACAAAAACAGTATTTACACTTAATCACAGTTCAATTAAGAAACTATATTTTGTTTGAGAGTTATGACTAAACAAAGATTTTTTTTTTTTTAAAATTGATAGAACAAGTTTTTTAAATTAGGTTAACAAATTGAATATGTTGACTTTGGTTTCTTATAAAAAAAACTAAATCAGATTAGGTTTTCTCTGCTTAACCCTTTTCCATTTTGCCAGTGCCCCTTCAAAAGGAAACTGACCACTTGGGCCCCCAAGTTGACTTAAGATGACATCCTCACTCCTAATTGGAATGGGCTGAGATTCTGAGCAGAGAACCCTCATTCACAGCCAGCTGTATGCAAAGCCAAGTCAATTGCCAGTTGAGCAAAAAATATTGAGGTTGGAGAAGGTAATATATTGTCACCAATGCCTAATGCTCTGTCTGGGGCAGTGCTGTACTTTGACTACTTCTTCAGCAGGTTCCACTTAAGTTGAGACTGAACAACATTAATGAGGGGTTCGGTAGTCATCTGGTGATCCTCGCCATCTTCATTTGTGGGTTTGCTCATGTCCATAGTAGACAATTAAAGTTTCCAATTTTTCCTATCCATAAACCTTCAGCTCTTCCTCACACATGAAGCAGATGGGATGGAGTTTCAACGTAACCAAATGCACACAACAGAAACTGGAGTGTATTTCATTAATGAAAGTTGTTCCAAATTGAATGTAAACTTAGTGAGTTGATGCTCATTCTTGTAGATATTACCCTGGATAGCTAATACTGTCAGGTTAGGAGATGTCATTGCCTTGATCTTTTCCAGATCTTTGATGGCAAAAATCTAGCTTCACTTTTATTGAAGCCACATACACATTTTCTGTTTGCAGGAACTAAGATAAGACTGTAACAGGGACCATGGCATCCATGATCAGAGCAGTGATGCTGATGAACTTCTCTTGGACTTTAAGCCGTTTAATCTTTGGGTCTTTGCTGTGATTCTGGGACACTTCAGCAGAGCATTCTGATACTATAGACATTGAATCAAATGCAACTCTTTGTAAGTGAGCACTGGGTTTTCCAACAGTTTTTGCATGTGTTTTTTATTTTGGCTGCTGGTTTGAAGTAGCACAGAAGTAATAAAAATATCAATCAGCACTTACAATCAGTGTGAATCAACAAAGCATGGTCTCTTGCTTCAGACTAAGTACCCCAACTCACTAGCAGGAGATTGTGTGTGCGTGCGTGCAACAACCTTTCTTTCAAACATCTTTTGTTGAATGACAGACTGGGAAAATTTAATTAATTTTTTTTATTAATTCATTTCATTTTTATTTTATTTTTTTTTAATTTAGTTTTTACATTTATTTATTTTTTGTTTGGTGGGAGTAAGGCTGTACATAAATTATATATATATATATATATATATATATATATATATATATGAGAGAGAGAGAGATTTAGTGAGTGAGTGATACTGATAAGCTTTTAATATAGCGAGTCCCCGAGATCCAAAGGTGGCAATTTCAGTGGATCCCACTTGCACTTTGAGATCTGCTACTTGACATGTACGCAAGGCTAGGGGAGTGGGCAATAGTGCACATTCACTCTGTGGGTATTGGACCTAAGCAGTATGCCTGTGTAGCCTTTGTTTCACCCTGTCATTACTGCAGCCCCATCTGATTTGATACTCATCACTTTGGATAATGGGATTTCCAGTTCTGACATCACTTTCTGAATGCATCTTGCAATTCTTCACTTGTATCAAGACATTCTTTATTTGTAACAAAATGAGTGCTTGGCTGAATGGATCAATAATTTGGACATACAACAAAATGTTGTGGTTGCTTATGTTTGTAGGTTTAACTACAAGTACAATAATGAATGGGGACTCATTTACTTTCATTTTTGATATTCTCATTCATTCTCTTTCCAACTGTGGCTATAAGATGTAGTTGCATGTGAGGGCGTGTTCATTTTCAACATCTTCTCTCACATGACTTTTTGTACTCTTTCACACACGTGTCTATCATGTAGGCCTACACAAACTTCAAACACATTCTCTAGTTTAAATGTTTTCTATGTAATTAGTCTTTAAATGTTTTCTTCATTTATTGTAATGCTTTTGACATGTGTTTTATATTGTTTTGTGTTATTCATTTATTACTCAGACTCACATTTGAGTCTGCAATAATAGTTACAGGGAAAAAATATACCAGGAGACATGTTTTCTACCTAAACATAACAAGCATTCGCACAACAGCTTAAAACATGGCAAGTGAGAGTGGAGTGCTGAAAGTTGCTGCACTTGTTTGGTATATGCAGATATGCATTTCGTTGATTATTCAGCAATACATGAAATTTTCACCTGAAAGCGAAGGCATACATTTGGGAAAGTCTTGAATAAATGTTTTTAGAAGATTCTTCACATCTAGAAAAGAGGCTTGTTTTTTTCCATCCATCTGAAATACATTTTAGATTGTTTAAAGTTATATATATATATATATATATGAGTAGCAATCTTTCATTAAATACAGCAGACAAAGAAGATTTAATTGAAGTTTTTCCAGCATCCTTACATTTTTCTGTTTTGTAGGAGTAAGGGAGTACAGAAATTTCCATAATTTTCATTGTACCAAGTGCTTTCAGCCACTCCTATAGCCATTTTCAAGGGTGTTTTCTCTCTGGTGGTGTTAGTTTTTCTTTATGTTTTTGACTGCTTAAGTTGTAATTTATTTTTATGTCGTTTTGAATAGGAGCATTCATTCCGAGCTGGAATTCGCATGAGCATCTTTCTATTTTTAAAAAACTTTTAACACTGTTTCCATTGTTAAATAAGGTGAGGTTGATAGGAGAGAAATGTTTTATCTGCAGGGCCTCTCTAATAGTGCTTGGGACAATGAAAATTATTGAAAATTTCTGTACTCCCTTAATTCTACAAATGGAAACCACAAGGACGCCGCTGGAAAAACTTAAAAAATTAATGAAATCTTCCTTGTCTGTAATATTTAATGATATATATATATATATATATATACACATGCACACACAGACACAGAAAAGGTTTCTGTTGCATTCCTCAATGGAAAAACTATTACATTAATTAAAATTTATATTTATTTGCATACCTGGCTGGTAGCCAGGTTAAAAAGTAGGAAAATAAAGTTATTAGTCCGACATGTTTCCACTTAGCTATCATGCCAACTGGAACAGACGCTACAAGTATATATATCATCACAGCCAATCATAACAAATATGTCTCCACTTGTTAAAATGGTTGAACTAGTTTTAGATAAGGAGCTAAATTTAAAAAAATTGCACGAAAAAATTGTACAAGCTAATAGATTAAATTTAATACTTCCAATAAGCAAAATACTTTACTGCATTTCAAACCGAATTTAAATTGTTTGCAATTATTTTTTTTTTGTCTGATTAGTAATATCAGTGCCAGTATTGACAAACCTGTCAACATGACAATTCTCTTTAATAAAAGTTTAAAAAATATACTTTTCTGAAACTTGGAGAAAAATTAGCAGATTTAATGTTTAATTAACCTGAACTAAAAGAAATATTACTTTTAGTTTAAAATATCATTGAAAAGCATTTTCTTAACAGAGTTGTTGATATATTTATGTAAGGAGGAGATAATGGAAATAAAATTACATGGTGAATGCAACATAAAAAAATTATATAAAAAAAGAGGCATTTAATTACCCAGTAATCTTTAAAATATCTTAAGCATCCTAATATTTATTGAAATTTAGGTACTTTGGCTGTATAGTCTTACTTACAAAGACGCTTGTTGAGCAAATGTTACAAAATTACCAATAAATTTTAAATTTAACTATACTAAATGCTCTTATTTTCTGATAATGTTGTGTATGGACATACATATTTATAAAAATAGAGACGTTTATACACACATAGAAAAAAAATTGAAAAACTTCTTTTCAGAATACTGAATTATAGTAAGCTTTTGTATTTCTGATTAGTAAATACAGTTTTTTATTTATTTAATATCACCTGATCACTACAATACAGAACTTATAAAAGTTTAAAAATTCTTCCAAAAAAAAAAAAAAAAAAAAAAAAAAAAGATATTTTATTTATAAGGGCAATTAAAAGCTTTTCTAATTAAATAAATTTTTATTGCATTTTTTATTTTATAATTGAGAGCAGATTTTTTTTTTGAAACTGGGGGTCTTGTTTAACAAAAAAAAATTGATGATTTAAATTCTAAGGACTTGTCCTTATAACTCAAACATTAAAAAAATTTCTTAAAATTTCATAAGTGAGGAGTAACAGATATAAAAAAAAATAATTTTACCAAGATTTTCTAAACAAATAAAAAAAAAAAATTTAAAGATAATTTCATTAATTTGTGAAGAAGTCATGAAAGTTTTATTTAAATCTGACAATTATCTGATTTTGCAAGAATTTCTAAATCTTTTTTCAATGTAAAAAGATGCTCACATTTCTCATAAAAAATTTATGGTCTCACATTGATTTTAACTAAAATTTCAAAGGTTCTAACAAGGATTAAAAAAATAAATCCTATAGTCTTTCCTCTTAAGATTTTGACAATAAAACTGTTTTTATTAAGATTTGGGAATTTTTGCTTTATGCATACCCAATGTTTTTTTCTTTGGAGGTACTTTCACTACTAATAGTTAAAAAAATACGTTTTATGATATATATATAACAACAAAAATGAAAAACATGTTAAAAAAATATCCAAATACTAATTCCCATTACTATCTATCATAGTTCATTTGACAAATGATTCGCCTTTCAGTCACAGAAAGAATATATTAGTTAAATTTTAAATTAAATATGGACGCATCATTGGACTGAATGTCCTTATTTACTTTGAAGGTCTCATAATGGTTACAGGTTAGTTGTGTGCAATGTATAGTTTTTCATGGAGAAATTGAGGTAGGTCCTTGGGATGTGAAGACGGAGTTCAATTTGTCCTTTTAAGACACACCCCTAACAGCATCTCTGAACACACACACAAAAACCAATTTTGTACACTTCTAGTGCATTTTGAACAAAACACTTTAAATTCAAGTGCAAAATTTTCTAGGCAATCCACAACTGAGAGAACATAGGTTTGAACTAGACATGGCAAGAAATTGAAAATATGCCAAAAGCTAAGTCAGGGAAAACTGCTTGATAGACAACCAGCATCAAAAGAAGAGTTCTTTCATGCAGTGCCAAGTTCCTCTTTTGATGCAAGTTTTACCAACATACAAAGTCTCTTTCTTAAGGTAACAACATTTACTCATGTGCATCTAAACCCCAACAGTAGTACTGAGTTAAGGTGTGTCTCTAGCACTTATCTTGTAGGTGGAAACTGGGACAATATGATTCTTCAGAAAATAGGGAGTGATGGACAAAAACAAAATTTTTCCACTAGACTCATTAGTAAAACAATTATTCTAAAGAATGTGGAAATTGGTAAAATTCATCACTTATTTCGCTATCTGTTTTTTGCTAACACCAGAAATACTTTATTTTCTTATTCTCTGCAATGTTACTAGGTTAGGAGTAGATAGATGAATAAAAACTAAAAGTGTTGAGAAAATAGAAAAATAAAAGAGTGAAACAAAGCGAGATAGAAGTATTTATTTTATCAGGGACATTTTTTTGTGTAAAGAAAATTTCAAGGAATGTTCCTAAGAATCTCCGTAAAGAATGAAGGAAAAGTTGAACTTACTCTCCTCCCCTGAGTGAGTTAACTGTATGTTAATATAAGGATATGATTTTCTAGTTCATCATTTTACAGAAATTTACGTGTTTAGAGTACAATTATCAGGAAACAAACCTTCAGATCTGTTTGTTACTTGGTGCTTAAAAATTTAAAGTGAAACATGTCTGTATCTTTAACATTCCAATGTGACCTGTTACCCAGAATTTGTTGTACATTAAAAGCAGAAAAGGTGTGAAAAATAATACAAGATGGATTCCTTCAATATAAAAAAAAAAAATTATTAGTCTGAAGAAATTCTACTTCAGAACAAAACGCATTACTAACATTGTGACACTATGAGTTGGATATATGCGCACGCGTGTGTGTGTGCCCGCACATCTGTGTGTGTGTGCCCGCACATCTGTGTGTGTGTGCGCGCGCACACATATGTGCGAGAAGATTAGTTAGATTTGACCTGGGCATCAAACTTCAAGACCAAATGATTAGATTAGGAATCTAGATAAAAACATATGGCGAAATGGGTAGATAAGTGTTAAGTACTTGTCAAAATACTAAGATAGGAAAAAGACCGGCTCTGGTCAAAACTTAAAAGGGTTTGAATTTAATGTCCCTGAATCGGAGTCAGCTAGGCTAAGAAATATTTTTATGTCCACTTTCTTCAAAGAGAGAAATGGTCATGAAAAAGTTATGGGTTTATTCGTGGGTGTCCCTTGTCCGGAAATGATGAAAGAGGATTCTCCATATATACGGCAGCGCTTTGGGCCACGGGTAGTCAGACTTAGTTTAGGTTCGAGGAAGGTTGATTTAGGCCGGAGCACGTAACATCGAAGAGCGACCCATTAGCAGCCGGACATTGTTAGTTAAGATATATATATTTTTTTGCCAGCCGAGAGTCAGCCCGGAGTTGGTCGTCCACAAACAGGTCACACGCCTTCCTCCTCTTTTCGTCCTACCCAAGTTTGTAGTTGTGTTTTTCTTTTGCCTGTGAGCCTACCTCTCGCTCGATCCACCGCACAGAAATTCTACGACGTGGGGTCTATATCTTTGTGCAACGAGTTGCAGAGGTGGGTATTCTCACAACATCTCCATTTTGCCATTCACTTATCCAATCTCTCTCAATATATATTTTATCATTTCACCCCAAAGAAGGCAATAAAGCCATTAGGACGTAAAAGGTTACTGAATATAAGAAAAAAACTACAATTAAGGAGAGAAAACAATAAAAGAATAAGAATTAAGACAGAAGATAATGATTGACATTGTATTTAAATTTTTGAGGATTAAAGTTGACTGGGAAACAAGAAGCTAGAAGAGAGTCCCACAAGCGAGAAGTGTGATAGAAGAAACTGTTAGCATAGAACTTATGGTTACATCTAGCCATTTCAACGATAAATTTATGTGACCTTGCCATCAATCTAGTACTGAACTTAAATTCATAAAGTCTAGGTTCCATAGAGGAAAGTTCATCAAAATAATTACCATGAAAGTATATAAAGGAAAAGAAAAAAAAAGTACAGGGAAGCTGCATTACAGCAGTAGAAAAGGGACTGAAGCTGAGATGCAGGGCCAGGCTCAATAACATTAGAGATTCTTGATAAAATGCAAAGAATCTAAAAATATATAGCAGGAGCACCAGACCAGATGTGGCAGCAATATCCAAAGCAAGGACAAGTGGTAGACTTATCAATATGTAAGTGTAGTATCTGCATTCCGGTTATACCCTGCACACACTGCCAAGGGATCAGCTTAGTATCTGTGCACTTTGCCAAACTTAATATTTGCAAGTTCAATTTATCATGCTGTTCAAGCAGAAGAGTTCTAGTGTTGTTGATAACTCACTTGCCTGCTTACCTCTAGGTTAGACACTTGAATCAGGGCAAGATACACTTGATCATTTTATATATCTGCTTACATTAATGTGACAGAACATACAAAGGAACAAAAGCAACATACAGAGAAAAAAAAAAAAAAAAAAAGGTCTCAATGTTCATTATTAATATATATGAAAAATACAAAGAAGTCAGGCCTAATAAAAAGCAAACAAAAAAAAAAAAAAAGTTCAGATAATCAAAAAGGCTATTGCATTTCAGTAACATCTGTTCATTCACTTTTGCTAATTGTTCTATAGCCTTGGATGGCAACTGGTCTACCACAGAAAGAAATGGCAACCTTCTGCAGGAAAAAAATCTGTCTCATCAATTATGTATTGAAAGATACATGATCACTGAAACATGTATCACGCATGGCACATAACTGACCGACTTATTGCCAATACATCATTTTGTCTCTTTATTCCTCAAATTTAATTAATTGGCCTATTAAATCTACATATTATAAGAAGCACATGTAGACCATCTTTTGTTATATATATATATATATATATATATATATATATATATATATATAGGCTCCTGAAAAATTAATTTCGGTTGAACTCTTTGGTTTGAGGTGTGAGTTTGTAAACAGTGACTATTTAAGCTAATATTGTCAGTCACTGTGTGTTTATCTAAATCTAAAAATAAACACGCTAAAATTGACCTTCATCCTGCCGTGCACCGACGGCTTAGTGGTAAAAGTTCCGACTGATGCAAATTCAGTCGGGTTTCGATCCTAGCTAGAGGCAACTGGACGTCTAGCCACACTGATGAGCTGCGAAACAGTGACTGTGGATGACAAAAATGTGTGTGTGTGAATAATGCGTGTTGTAATAAAAGGTTTTTTGTCTTGTTTTTTCTTTTATTATATCCTTATATGAAGCAAGCAAATAACTGATTTTCAAGACGTGAATTAGATGAAAAGTTTTATTCTACAAAAGAGCAGAACTAAAATAAAAAGCATTCCATAATACTCATCTCTACAGTAAAACATTTCTAAGAACTATAACTAATATATATCTATTATAATTAATATATGTGCACATATATATATATATATATATATATATATATATATTATTACTTGGAGGAAAGCATTTTGGGCCATCCATTCTTTAAGAAAAATGAAAGTAAAAAAAAAAAAAAAAAGAAAAAAAAAGAAAACTATTTGCTAAATGATACTGGTGCTATGAAGCTGATAAGAGACAAGCCAAGAGGGAAGCTAATTTATCTGAAGGCAGGAAAAACTAAGACAAAAAAAAATCCACTTACCTTTTGGAAATATCCTCTGCGGACAGATTTATCTTTGGTTTGTCTGAAGTATACATAACCATAATAATATGCATAATCACACTGGAAGAATAGAAAAAAAAAGTTTTCATTACATTATTATTCATTATTTTAACAATGAGGGAAAACAATCTGACAGTTATTTTATCTTTACTGAAAATGCCTGTCGGATTGAAGCAGATCATAGGAGGCATTAAACTAGAGACAATTATTATTGAAAATGTACATCTTATAGGTATATAAAAAAATGTACATCTTATAGAAATAAAAATACTGTGAGAATAAAATGGAAGTTCAAGCTAACACTATGACTAAGAAGGTGGATGAAAGATTCTGTCTGGGTTCAAGTTTCTCAAAATGACCACTAGCTTTCACATAAAACAGAAATAAGATTTGTAGTAGATCTTGAACCTTTTCACTAGACACACATGTATTGATAACCCTATCAACAGCATTAACCCCTTTCCAGTTTTTTTTTTTGAAAAAAAAAAAAAAAAAAAAAAGAAAATATATACCTTAGATCATGCGTGCTTGGAATCTGAAGAGGATATTTTTTCTTTTACTTTGGCTAAGACACTAAAATTAGCACTCCATGTAATAGACACAAATGGTGTAGATAATACATCTCACTCACACTTTAATTCACCAATACGTTTTATAGAGAAACTCGTAAAAACATTCATGGAATTCTCATTTTCTTTCAGGAATTATCCTCAAAACATTCTGTACATGAAAATGTCCCCAATAGAATTATGACTTTTATCTTGTTTCATTTCACACTTTTATTTGTGTTTTCTCAACCAGTTTACCATTCGTTCATATTTAGAATAATGCTGCCACATATGATCTGGTGCTTGATCCTTGATAAAATCCAAAGAAGAATCTGCAATGTTATTAGTTCTGACCTGGGATCTCAGCTTCAGTCACTTTCCCACTGCCATAAATGTTGCTTCCCTGTACCTTTTCATTAAAACTTCCATGGTAATTATTTTTATCAACTACTCCATGATACCTACACTGAATTTAAGCACAGTACTATATTGGTGGCAATATCTCATCTTTTTTACAGCTGAAATGGCTAGATGTAGCCATCAGTTCTATGCTAACAATTTCTTGTATCACACTTCTCGCTTGTAGAACTTTTCCTTGCTTTCCAGTCAAGTTTGATCTTCAAAAATTTAAATGCAATATCAGTCATTATCCTCTGTCTTCTTGATCTGTTATTTTATCGTCCCCACTCTTATATATTTTTCTTATATTCTTTCACACTCAATAACAA
>OZ038493.1:19081316-19103816 GCA_964036315.1 Acanthosepion esculentum | reverse complement strand
GAGGCATAAATCAAAAGAGTGAAAAAATTCACATCTCAACACACAACTACCTCTTCACCCGTGAAGAGCTAAAAACCATCCTGTGGTCCAAAGTACAGTTTTTTTTTTAAATTTTTTTATTGGGGTAAGGAAAGCTGTGATTGGTTGAGACTGATAAGCAAGTGCAAACAATTACCAAATTTCGAGACCTACTAAAGTCTACCTGATCGTGATTCAGATTTTCTCTTTCAACCGATAGCACAAAGAACACAAATTCTTTTCCGAGTTAAGACTTGGTCGGCACAGGTTCACCTCAGTTTACTCTAAAATGCCTAGAAACTTCTTTGCAGTTTTCTTTTTGATCAGTGGCCAAAAATTATTTGGATAATTATTTGCACAAACCTTAACATACTCAGATTTCTATGCAAAATTTGACCAGTCTTTATCAAGGGAAACCATTTCAACTTTCATCATCTTCAAGATCCCCTTGACCTTCACAAATATCTCTTACCACTAACACATAGATATAACATGTATTCCCCTAGCCTGATAAACTTCACTTAGCAGAGTAAAAGATTTGTAGCCATTGTGCAATTCCACCAAATTAACGCACAGTATAGTTTTTGAACTTTTGTGCTGGTGAGAGGGAAAAGTACTAGGAAGAGGAAAAACGTCAAACAATTATGTCCTGACCCCCCCCCCCCCAAAAGAGGTATTGAGCAAAATTTAATGGGAAAATTAGCTCAGAGGGAGGTGTTGTAATGGAATATTCCACACTCCCTATTTGCCTATGTGGACTGACTATATCAGTAGCTATATATAGTGAGCATAGGATATACCTGGGGGTTTGCTTTGGGAATTACTAGCCTGCCACCTGATTCCCAGTCTTTGAGTAGTGTATTCTCTTTTACAATAAACCTCTTATCTATGCTCATGTTGCTGTTCCTTCAACAGAGTATCACCATTTCCTGTTTGTAACCTCTTTAAGGATACAACATGAACTATTTTTATGACACACTGGACTTCAAACAATGCTTAACAGTGAACAAAACAAATGGATTGACACTTTAAGGCGTTGTTTATGCTTGTTCATTGATCAGTGTGAATCATCATTCACACCTGCATTCTGTGGTCAGATTTGTGTAAGCTCGATCTCATTTTTAATAGCCACACCTTGTGCATATATAATTGCATGCAACATACTACATCAAAGTTGAGAACTTAAGGTGTGAAATGGCTTCCACAAAAAGAACAACAAAATATTAAAATAGAAAGTAAGGTTATTTCCACGTGGTAAAGTAGACAGAGCTGGTAACATATGCACAGTATTTGATTTCTAGTGTATGGAGATATCATTAGAGTGAGTGAGTGAGATATCATTAGAGTGAGTGAGTGAGATATCATTAGAGTGAGTGAGTGAGATATCATTAGAGTGAGTGAGTGAGATATCATTAGAGTGAGTGAGTGAGATATCATTAGAGTGAGTGAGTGAGATATCATTAGAGTGAGTGAGTGAGATATCATTAGAGTGAGTGAGTGAGATATCATTAGAGTGAGTGAGTGAGATATCATTAGAGTGAGTGAGTGAGATATCATTAGAGTGAGTGAGTGAGATATCATTAGAGTGAGTGAGTGAGATATCATTAGAGTGAGTGAGTGAGATATCATTAGAGTGAGTGAGTGAGATATCATTAGAGTGAGTGAGTGAGATATCATTAGAGTGAGTGAGTGAGATATCATTAGAGTGAGTGAGTGAGATATCATTAGAGTGAGTGAGTGAGATATCATTAGAGTGAGTGAGTGAGATATCATTAGAGTGAGTGAGTGAGATATCATTAGAGTGAGTGAGTGAGATATCATTAGAGTGAGTGAGAGAGAGAGTTATCAGATAAAATGTATTTCCTATTTATCTTCCCAAATTATTCCAATCAAAATTGTAGGAACACAAAAAGATTTTGATCTATGAATGAAAATAGAAAAAAACAAATTATGTTAATCCAAAGCAATTCTAACTACTCGAAATAATTTGAACTAATCTTTAGAGATTGGGTCTATTAAAAAATTATGAAGCCATATTGTCTTATAAATCAAAACATTTTAACAATGAGAACTGAATGTAACTGGAGCAAGCATGATTTTGTCAAATTCATAGCTTACTTTTAAATCATTGTTTTATTTGATACGTATCAAATACTGGAAAATGTGTTATTTACCTAGAGTTTATATAATGGATGTAGCAATCCTTAACACTTTAATTTTCTACCTGTTTATAAGTTAGAATGTAAACTTTGTGTATGATTTTTCTGGGGTTTGCAACAGTATCTTTATGTATTAATGCACAACTGCTATTTGCCCTTACTTGAAGAAGCTAACTTAAAAGAATGTAAAAAAAGCCAAAATGTTCAGGAGTTTTTGTTTTTTTTTATGGATACCTATGCAAGAGAAAAAAAAAAATTCTGACAGTGACCCAGTTAAAAGTGTTGTAAATCTTAATTTTCTTAAAAATTAGTTTTTATTATAAAGTGAAAAAAAATTGAAAAATTCCAAATAACTGAACATTTCTCTTGTTGGTTTTAAAACAATTCTGCTGATATTTATTCTATACGAAAAAAAAAAAATTTAAATGACTATATAAAGTAAACAATAATGTAAATAGGTCATGATATTAAACAATTTTTGTGTGTCAATACATTTCTTTAAAAAGAAGCAATAAAATCAATGAATTTTTAAAAAAAATTTTAAAGTATTAATCATCTAAGATCATAGGGGAAAAAAGAAAACAAAGTTGAAATTGTCATGTGAATCAAGAAATATTTTAAAATTCTAAGATGCTAGGAAATGTAAAGGTCACTAAAAACTATTTCAGTGCAGTAAAGGTCAAGTATTCAGTTATTGTCTAACATCCCCCTCTTGTTTTATCATACCATGTAGTGAAATCATAGTTTGCTTTGTGATGGTTACTTATTTTTGTAATACTGTTCGATTCTTACTATTTTCAAAAGTCTGCATTATTTTTTTTTTTTTTAGGCATTTTGAGGACATAAATAAAACCCATTAAAAATAATTACAACAAAAATAATATTAAAGCATAAAAAGAAAAAAAGAAAAAGAAAAAGGAAGCTTGTATTGATTAAAGAAAAAAATGTTAGCTAATATTTAAAAAATGATCAATTTTGAGAATGTCAAGTGATAATCTCCTCCTTTCATAATATGGGTTGCTGAAATGTACTTGTTAAATAGATGGCTTGGTGTCCTCAGCTCCAATAACAGCAGCTATTACTAAGTGAGGAGGAATATTTCTAATCACATCCAGCATTGGATCCATAAATATTGATTATTTCTCAGTCACTTCCTACTTTCAGTCAAACCTCTTTTCAGTTTTCTTTCTCTCTCTGAAATGTGCGTGAAATCCAGAATGATTCCCCCCACTTCCCAACAGGTATTCTTTTTGAATAACAGGAAAAATTCAAGTTTTTAAAAATTCTTGTATTCTTTTTAAAAATCCTATTCAAAATGTGGGAATGGAGGGGGAAAAAAAAAAAAAAAAAAAAAAATCTGAAACAAAAATTTAAAAAGCTCCAAGGGCAAAAAAGGATAAAATAAATGCATAAAAAATATAGTTTTAAGGTATGCTATATTCATGGGCTAAAGTGCTCAATATCAGGGATAGAGCATATGTAAATATAAAAGTGGCCTGACGATTGTGTTTAGCATGAAACAGACTGTTGCTTCTGGGTGTTGACTTCAATGTACACTATATATATGTTCAAAAATTGATATGGAAGCTCAATTTCACAATGAAATAAACAAACTTGAAGATCCAAGGGCAGAAATCCAACATGCTAATCAATGGACAAGGTAGAAAAATAAACAACTTCCCAATTCAAGAACACCAACTGCTTTTATCAACAGAACAATTTTTTCATTGGTCGACAGGTGAGAGAAGACACACAATATTAACATATCTAAAGATGCATTTATGGCAACACCTGCCACTGACTTGTTTCTATTTCGGTTATTTTGTCTTCGGCATATTTTACATAAAACATGTGCCCTTTTTCTCAGATTTTCCCTTTGACCACTATATATATATATATATATATATATATATATATATATATATATATATATGTGTGTGTGTGAAGTTATTATGCAAATCACAAAGCTCAATAACTTGAATTTGCTTAGAAAAATTTTTGTTAAATTTTAAGCGATTAATTTAGACATTAAAACAAAGCTAAAAACTTCAATTTCATTTATAGAAATTAAATTAAAGCAGCTAGTTTGGTTTCATCCTTGAGCAAATTTTGGAATAACTAATTTTGAAATTTACAGAGCTTTATAAGCATATACATTCGTAATATTAATTTCTATGGATATAGAGAAAACTCATCATTTTAACAAGGGGTGGTAGGGTATTCATTTTCACTGACAACTATTGTATCAACATATTAGTTACTTTCAAAAAGAGGTTAGTCATGGTAGGGTTGGGGGTGCCTTTTTTTCAAACAAATGATGACATCCATTCAACGCATATCATCTAGTCTATTTCAACAACAAATTTTTTGGCACTTTTGTTACGCTGTTAAATGTGTATTTGTATACATAAAGATTTTTTCTGAAAGGCTTCTTTGTATATGAATACGCTGTACTGAACTACAATGTTTTTTGTTGAGGACTTCTTAAAAGGGTTTTTTTAGCTTATGATTGGGTTAAGTTTTTAAACCTATTGCTTTAATTGAACTTTTTTATAGACTTTGAAATTTAAAAATTTTTTAAACTAATTATTTAAGGCGAATGTCTGTTGGTGTCAGCAAAAAAAACATTATCTCACGTCTTTCATTTAACAAATTTTCCTTTTTTTAGAAACTTAATGTGTAGTTTTTCATGTAGGCATAAAAGGCACGGGTCATTCTAGGTTTTACAAGTTCTCGTTCTATTTATTATTTTCCATTTTACTTTTGGTGTTTTATTAGTTTCTTTTAAATGCCAAAAATATTTAGATAGGGAAGTCTGATTTCTATTTCTAATATTATTGAAGGAGCTTTTGTGTTGTCTCCACCTTATTTTAAATTCGTTCTTCGTGGATCCTATATATATCTTTTCAATGTTTGGATTCTCAGTGGATGAAATTGTGCATTTGTATACCATAGATTCTATGCAGCATTTATTATCCAACAGGCAATCTTCAGGGTTTCTACAATCACATAATTTTTCATAATTTTTGTCTAATTTTATTTTAGGGTAGTTATTTATTTGATTTTGGCATGCGTGTTTTTTCAGGATTTTATTATTTTTTTTTATGATTCTTTCTAGATTTTCAGTGCAGCTGTAACTTAATTTTAAGGTGTTTTATTAAAGATCTTGCTAAGTTTGCTATCAGTAGGAAAGTGTTTTTCAATTAAAGCTAGGAATTTTTGCCCTAGCTTATTGCTAACCATTTGGTTGAATGGAGGGGGGATATACCAAATGATTTTTCTTTTTCTGTTTTTCTTCTGGTTTGTACTATAGTTTTTTTTATATAATTGATATTAGCGTTTTTGTATCCACTATTTTTTTTATTATAGCTATGTTGTAAAAATTACTGTGTTTCTGGAATATTTCTTCATTTGTGGAGTTCATGCTGATTCTTTTCTCTGAGGGTATATGCTTAATTGTGGATGGAGGATGGTTTGACCTGGGGTATACATACTACATACAAGGGATTAGTGTTAGGTTTTCTATAAGGTAGGTATATGTTGTTCATTAAGTCTATACAGTTATGTCGAGGAAGTTTACCCTTTTCAATTTTGTGTTAACTAGTTTTTAAATTAAGTTTTCAGAATTCACTATGTATTATCTTTCTAATTTTATCTATTTTAAAATTTGTGGAACTCCTCACTACCATGAGCCCATCATCCCTGTATAGCTCGATGTCCTTAATGTCTAATTTACGGTGCATGGTTAGGTTATATAGTATAAATAGACTGACAAGGTCAGAAGACTGCAGAGTCTAAAGATCTCATGGTAATGTCAAAATGGTCTTGAGAGTTTTTAATCCATTGGTCATCATTATGAATGAGGACAGATTTTTTTACATTAAGAATTATGTTCATTTCTTCTTCTGTTAGGTCTGAATATATAGTAGCAAACTGTAAGGCAGTTGTGAATAGATCTCTTGATATTAACTGGTAATAATCCACAATATCAAACTGTATTAGGGTACAATCAGACTTGTTGATACTGGTAAACCATTTGATGACTTCTTCGGTATTAATCTAGAGTGTTAATTCAAGGTAGTCTTTAATTTGCTTAGTAATTCTTACTAGAATTCTTTTGCTTATTTTTCTGATGTCAGTTCAGGTTGGGTTCATCATTGTAGTAGTAGGGTTTTCCACAAGATCCAGTTTGTGGTCCTTCAGAGTGATGTAGCATTCCTTTTCAGCAAGTTTGCTTACTCTATCACTTATCTTAAATTTATCAGTAATATTTTTACTGGTTCTCTTAATATTATCCACCATATTTATGTTATTGTAAACTTTTTTAATAAGTCCTTGTTAAATTTCTTTTAATTAAGTTGTTGTAGTTCTCTGCTGTCAATCTTCACCAGTATTTTATCAGTTTCATTGATGCTTTTAACTATTTGGTCCAGATGTTTTTGGAAGTTGCTTTTCTTTTTTTGAAAGGAGATGTGGTTAATTATATTGAGTAAGTCCATTTCAAATAACTTTTTGTTAAATGGTGCTGCTTTTTTACTTTTAAAGCCATAAACTTCATGTTCTTTAGTTGAGTTATTCCCTCGAAGGAAGAAAAATGCCTTCCATCTCATCAATTCCTGTTTTTTGCATAAGTTTTATGAAATAATTCTGTTCATTGGTGTTTGGAATGTTTTTCAGAGAAATGCCAAAATTTACTTTTTCCATATTTTTAAGATTCTTATTTTAAAAATATATATATATCTCCAAGTATAGGATTGGTGTATATGGAATAAATTCCAATAACCAAAAAATACTATTCTTAAAAGAGTGCTCAATACAGAGTAGAGCAAATATAATTTATTTGAAAATTATAACATAAAATGTTATAAAATCAATACAAAAAATAGCCATTTTGTTTCAACATGTCTGGTGTCTTATTAAGTGATGGTGTTGAATGTAGAATAAAGGCTCTTTATTCTACACCATCACTTGATAAGATATCAGAAGTGCTGAAACAAAATGGATATTTTTGTAGTGAATTTATGCTATAATTTTCAAATAAATATATATATATATATATATATATATATATATATATGTATGTATGTATGTATGTATGTATGTCAGCAGTAAAAAAAAAGAAAACATGTACATATATATTAAAGTAAATAAAATAAAGTGAAATGAAAACTTAAAAAAAAAAAAAACGAGAAGTAGAACAAAAAAAGGATTTTCTTTTAAGGAACACAAACATTCCAGTGAGAAAATTAAAGATATAAAAGACTAAAGATTTTGGAATATGTTTACAAAAAAAAAAAAAAAAAAAAGTGTGTGGGGTGGGTGAGTAAATGTGTCAAATGACAAAGCAATTAGTCAAATTAGTAAAAATAAAGTTAGATGGCTGCCATGTTACAGCAGTAATTTAACAGGGTACTGGCCCTGTTCAAACATGTAATTGCATGAAAAATCACTGGATGGTGATCTGGATGGACTACTAACTGGAAAATTAAAATCCTCAGAAGAGTAGATAGAGTGGTTGAGAAAAAAAAAGTGAAAAAAAAAAAATGAGTTAATAATTATGTTTTAAATAAAATGAAAAGGTTCCTAAGAGAAATGAACCCAGATCAAGATTCAGTAAAATTGAGCAAAACCAACATCTCCCCATCCTATCCACTTCCTAGTCATTTTTAAAAATCAATCTCAGAGTGGGAGGTTAAAAAGAAGACTAATAAAAACAGATGGCAACATCAAAGCCAGATTAAAACATCAGGAATGAAAATCTGATAGCTATAGTTGCCAGATACAAAAGACAGAAAAAAAAACTTTTTGTGCTTTGAAGGTCTCAGTATTTAAAGAAACTGATTTTTGTTTGACATACTGGAAAACTGGAGATTGTGGGTGGACAAACAACTTTGTTACAGACAAATGGAAATGCCATGAGCACAGGTTTTAGTCCCATAGGAAGGGCTCAGTATTGTAAATATTAGTAACCATTCTATAAAATACTAATAAAAAAAAGTCTTTATTATTGCAGGCATGCGAGTAAAGTTGATATTAAATGTGCTTGTAAGTTTCAATTTTTAAAGCATTTCACTTAAAGATTTACAACTATTTGAACCCAACTAGTATTTTAGATTTAGTTGGAGATTTTTAAAATTCTATCCTCTTTATTTATTTAAAAATTTTTTTTATTAAATTCATATTGGGATTAGAGATAGCAGAGATTATAGGTTAAAGAAACTTCTTTATTAGAAGAGAAACAGGCAAGCAAACCAAATACTAATCAATTGCAAAACTATGAATGATCTTGAAGGGATATTTGAGAAAATAGAATGGATCTAGAGAAATAGTTAATTCTGCAAATCTTTGCAATACTTGAAGATTGATAGGTGGGATTTGGGAAAAAAAAAAGTGAAAGATAGGAATTGATTGGAGAATCAATGGTACAAGGTGAACAAGCTGGGCTCATAATTCAGAAGTAAAAGATGACGGTACATTTAATGTGCTCCAGCAATAAAACCATTAAGTTGAATTATCAATGTCATTTAGCGCTTTGCTTCAAATTCCTAGAGTTCAATATTCCTGTTTTTCTTGCCATTAAGCAGATGATTGTGTTGCTCTACCAACAGATAAGTGGAGGTGGGGGATCTACTTAATATCTAGCAATTTCACTAGCTGATTGGTAAGAGTGCAAATTTGGTGTTAATACCTAAAGTAATTTCTTTACTCTAATTGATAATACAATTTAATATTTTGTTTTAAATATGACAACACATATACAAAACGTCAATGAATTTATAAGTTTGTATCTACCTTTATACTGCAGGTGTAAAATAAACATTTTGACCAAAGAAGAAACAATGATGAAAAAAAACTTTGTGAACTGGACTAGAGTCACCTGGAGACATTGAAACTATATTTTTTTTTTCATGAGATAAAAGTTAAGAGATTTAGTGAAATTTGAAACTGAGTATTTTAAACCATACTCTCATGTTCAAATTCAAATGTCCAGATGAAAGAAAGGAGTAAATGAAATAATGAGTAGATACTCAAGAGAGGCAAAGCTCCAGTTACCAACAAACAGTTTATGCTTCTGCAAGCAAATCCTTGACCAAAGAGGTCCACCTGCATAAATAGATATTCACAGAAAATGAATAATGATGAAGAAAAAAAAACTTGATGAACCTGACCAGAATCACCTGGTATTATTGGAACTATGTGAAGAAAGTTAGAAAAATGTTCAATGAAAATTCCAACTTCTGAGCACTCTCTCTTATTATATATAAGTGTATGTATGTATGTATGTATGTATGTATGTACAGGATAATGATGAAGCCCTAAGGGAAACACTAGGGTTTAGGTAACGAGCACTTTTGAAATCTGCTAGGACGGGTCAATTTGGGGCTAAACTTTGTCCTGTAATTGGTTTAAACAAGTGGATATACAGTGTGTGTGTGTGGTGGTGGGGGGCATATAAATATTCGTATACTATGATATAATTCTTTGTAAGATTTTGCTTGATTATTCCAATGATCTTACTGCCAGAACAATCTAGAACATTCCACATTCCATTTTTTATAGAAAGGTTATCTCTGCACACAAATCATACACAATAATTGTCATCGTGTGGAAAGGCGAGGAACTATCAAATTCACAAAAAGAATTGATCATCAGACATAGGAAGGAAATCAAAAGCTACAGGAAAATAGCAGATATCCTGAGTATACCATTTACTACTATTAGTTCCGTTATTGCTAAGTATAAAGAGATGAAAACTGTTGAGAACAAATTGAGATCTGGTGAACCATGCAAGATTTCTCCCAGATCAACGAGAAGAATTCAACACAAAATTCATGTAAACCCAATGGCTACTTGGAGAGAAATACAGGAAGAATTAAAAGCTTCAGGTATCACAAAGCAAACAATAAGCAATAAACTTCATAGGAGTCAACTAAGATCATATTATCTAAGAAAAACTCCACTACTATTGAAGAAACACAGGAATTCCCAGTTAAAATTTGTTTGTGAACATAAGAATAAACCTGAATCATTTTGGGGACAGTTTTTTATGGACAGATGAAGCAAAAATTAAACTATTTGGGCATAACTGAAGGCTTCACGTTTGGAGAAAAGATGGCACAGCCTTTGCAATGAAGAACACAATCCCAACTGTGAAATTTGGTGGTGGCAATATCATGGTTTGGGGATGTTTTTCTGCTAATGGTATGAGTAATTTAGAGATAATGGTAGAATGAATTCAAAAATATACCAAGATGTTTTGGACTCTAATTTGTTTGGGTCAGTAATAAAGCTTGGACTCCCAAATTAATGGGTTTTGCAACAAGATAATGACCCTAAATATATGACTAAATCTATGAAAAAAGTGCTTATTGTAAACAGTGTCAATACACTTGAATGGCCATCATAGTCTCCAGACTTGAATCCAATAGAGAATTTGTGATGTTTATTAAAAATTCAAGTTAATAAAAGGCCTCTGAAAAACATCCTGGACCTGAAGAGAATATGCAAAGAAGAATGGAGTAAAATACCAATGGAAACCTGCAAATCAATGGTTAAAAGCTAAAGATAGAGATTGATTGCTGTTGAATTGAGTAAGGGAAATGCTACAAAGTATTAAAGAAGTATTATAATTTTGTATGAAACTTTTGCCTTTAAGTTTTAATTTCATTAATATGAGAAATTTTACTGAATTTTTTTTGTATATTGCAGCATTGTACCATGGTATACAAATATTGTATGGATTATAAAATTTTAAAAACTCTAAAAAAAATTCAAGGTGTATGAATATTTATTTCCACCCCATATATATATATATATATAAGTAGAGCTTATATTATAATATTTTTAGTTTTTAATCATGTTTTTAAAAACTAAAAATATTATATATATATATATATATATATATATATATATATATATATGACATTTTTATGTTTACACATTCTTTTTTATAGATACAAATATTTAAGTAAATGCTCTGTTTATAATAAATGGTATTAACAACATTTACCGGCCTGAATGTCCGAGAAATTGTCATAGAAAACATGCGTCCTCCAACAGGAATTGAACCTGTTTTCTATATGGAACTGTCATACAGCCTGATGTGCTTTTACCGATTTTGCCATGGCTAGCAAGGTCAATTTTACTTGTTTTTTTTTTTACTGTTTATTATAAACAGAGCATTTACTTAAATGTTTGTATCTATGAAAAAAGAATGTACAAAACAAAAATGCCTTAAAATAATTGTCAGACTTTGTCCATTTCATAATGTGAGACGTCATTTGTTTACATTTGGATACGCATTGAGCAGATATGAATGTACGTGAGAGACTCATGGAAGATTGTAGTTTAAAAACAGTAAAATCGACCTTGCTAACCGAAACGCTCCTCTGTGGCGAAATCATTAAAAGCACGTCAGTCCATATGAAGGTTCCATATACGATACAGGTTTGATCTCTGTTGGTTGACGCATATTTTCTATGACAATTTCTTGAACATTCAGGCCAGTAAATGTTGTTAATACTGTTTATTATAAATAGAGCATTTACTTAATTATTTTAAGACATTTTTAGGTTTATACATTCTTTTTTATAGATACAAATATTTGTCGGATTTTGTCCATTTCATTATATATATATATATATATATATATATATATATATATATATATATATATATATATATATATAACCTCCTCCAAACTGAACATCCGAGATGTTCAGCATTGAGGGTACTGTTTGGATTCTAGGAAGAAAAGACTTCTGTGGCAATCTTAAAATTTTTATTAAGTTTTCGAGTTTAGGACATAAGAGTTAGTCTGTAGCGTTGATTCGTTTTTATTTAAAGTGTAGATTGAATACATAAATGTACAAAAAATAATTGACAACCAATAGTAATGAAAAAAATTGTGCTAAACAAATATTGCAATTTGTGAAAAACTAAGACACTTTATGAAATGTTTAAAAATTTATGAAATATCTTATTCTAAAACAATTACAATCTGTAAAGGAAGATAAAAATAAGGATATACAGTACAACTCCCCTACACCGAGTATCTGTAATGTTTTGTATTGAGGGTACTGTTCGGATTCGAAGAAGAAAAGGCTTCATATCTATGTCAATACAAAAGTTTGGATTTGAAGAGGAGTCCAAATTTGATGAAGTCTAGGTTATGTTATGTTTGGATTTGGAAATTTCTAATATATATATATATATATATATATATAGCTGCTCTAATTTAAGATAAAGAAATTTGCTATTATAACTGTCTTGACTGAAAATTGATTGGCCTTTTTCAAATCTGTAGATTTACCAATTCTATTTGTGATATTCTGCTAGTACATCAGGCCATATTAAGAAATGTATGAAAGGTTGCTTAATTCAATAAACATGTCAATTAGCAACAGGCTTAGAAGAAGTGCATTTTCTGAAATAAATGCTCAACAATGATAATCAAAATTAAAGTGAACAATTGATAGAAAAAAAGCTTAGCATTGCATTTAAGCGGGAGGAGGAATCTAATGCACTGAGTTGGAGATAACACTGACTCGTATCACAGATTCCCCAGAATTCACATCAAGCAAGAGTGAAAAATTCAAGCTTATATCTGACATGGTTTCATAAGAATAGATAGTGGGGGGTGGGAAATTGATGATCAGAACAGCATGACTTGAAATATTGTGTGCTTTGGGCTGTTACAGAACGGGTGAAGAGGAGAAAAAGAAATGAACACAGCCATACTGATGAGTCAAATGATTGTAGTAGTGATCATTCAATTCTTGGGGAGGGTTTGGTTTGGTTTTATGGCATATCAACCTCAATGGATTATTTAATGCCAACAAAATTTTTATTGTTGGTAATATTTTTTTTTTAAATCTATTTCTGGTAATAATTTTCTTTCAAATATTTATCACTGGTAATATTTTTTCTTTATTTTCAAAAAATGTTTAGCTGGTAATATATATCTTTCTTTTTTTTTTTTTCAAAAATATATTGCTGGTAATATTTGTTTTTCAAAAATGCATTGCTGTCGACCCCAGTTACAATTCCATTGAATATGGTTTTGCATCTTGATTATTTATTACGAATTATGAATTTTTACATTACCAATTATTTTTTTTTTCTATGGGTGAAGTGTCCATCATTTCTATGTGTTTTGTTTCTTGTTATGTTTTGTTCTTTGAACTTCTTTTGTTTCTACTTTCTTGTTTGATTTTGCTCCCTTAGTTTTACCATTCAGTTCTTTTAATAAACTTTGTCTAGATGATGATCTTTCCCTTGTTTGTGATGGGCTCGAGTTTTGTTCCCCTATGTCCATTTCTCTTGATTCTTCACTAAAAGTTGAGTTATTGTTTTTATGTACCTTTTGATTCTCTTGAGAATGTTTAGAGGTTTCCATTTCTTGGATTTTTGGACTTTGGTTTGGAATTTTCAGATTTAATTGTTTTGTACATGTAGAGACTTTTTTGTTTGAGGTTGACGGGACAGGATTTATTTTTTTCTATGGGAGTTTGATTTATGAGTGATATACTACATTTTAGTAGTTCTACTAAACTTTTTAATTCGTTAATAAGAGTTATAAGATCTTGGCTTCTTAATGCATTGTTTTCTTGGACAACATTTTGTTGATTTGATATTTTAGTGATATTTGCATATGATGCTTGAAGTGAATTAGATTCAATCTGTTTCCTTACTTCTTGGAATGAGATATTTTGCGTGTATTTTTTCTAATTATTTCCTTTTCTCAAATGTTACACTCTTTGGAGTCTGCTGAATGTTTTTCTTTACAGTTTGGACATAAAGGAGGTCTTTCACAAGGTGATTCATCATGCTCAGCTTCCCCGTTCCCCACATCTTCGACAGACTGATGTTTTCGTACAAACATTTTGAAGATGACCAAATTTTTTACATTTATGACATCTACGGGGATTAGGAATGTATGGCTCTACCTTAGCTATTGTGTAACCTATCTTTATTTCTTTTGGTAGAGTCGGTTTGTCGAATGTCAAAATGTATGTGTTGGTGTTTATTACTGTCTCATTTCTTTTTACTTGCATTCTTTTAACATCTGTTACTCCTTGCTTTTTTAGGGTGTCGTCATTTTCAATTTCTTCTGATGAACAAAGTGACAGTTCTGGGCATTTTATTACTCCTTTTGATGAATTAAGAAAGTGATGGGGGTAGGCCTTGACTTTATTGTTGTCAATTTGCTTGATTTTTAGCAATTTCTCTGTGTCTTTTTTGGATATCACTTGAATTAATAGAGTATTATTATTCTTTATTTTTTTAACAGATTGTGGTTTGAGCATGTCTGAAATAACCCTTTGCAACACGAAAGGAGACACTTTTGATATATCACCCTCTACTGATTCTACAACAATGAAAGTTGGAAATTGACTTTTTTCTATTTCATTTTCGCTTTCAGAAGTCTCATATTGTCTCTTGATTGGCTTATAAGAGACAGCCATATAATTTTAATTTTTGTATTTGCTGTCTATGCTCCCCACCCACCTCGGAGTTCCTTCTTAAGGGACGCTATCAGAGGGAACTAATCCCATTTGCACTAATCCACCAAGGCTACACAGACAGTATAGTTGTGATGAGAGTGGATACGAGCACTTGCACTCCCTGACCATATCTACCCAATGTAAGGTTTTGTGGTCCTGTTGGACCCATTATTTATCATCCCAACTAGCCATCCGCCCATCTATCCCAGGTAGGGATTGAAGTGACGTGTTGTGGAAACTCCTGGTCATTTTATACCAGATCAGGAGTCACTTAGTCACCAGGACTCCATCCCCAGGTATCACGGGTCGCCATCCATGGCAAATGGGTGGCCCCATTTAGGGGAAATTTTAGTTTTTTTGAATTCAGGTTTTGTGAATGTGCACTTTATATACTACAATTTGTGTTGATGGTATTATTACAAAAAGCCCATTCTTACACTTTTCTAGTATTCTGACTCCAGATCAAGTGGGGAAAGTATTTACCCATAGCTGGGACCCTAAAGGGTGCTACCACTCTGGGTCGGGGTGGACCCGGGAACAACAGCAACTAAGAGGCAGTTCCATGTTCCTCAAAACCTCCTGATCAGAGGTCTTCCTGCTGGATGTAGTTTATCGTCATACCCAGGACAATCTTGGGGAGAGGGTGAGGAATTGAAGAGAAAGAGAGGTTAAAGTTTGTCAAATCAAAATATATGCAAGTACCTTGAATGGTATCTTTGAACATTTCTTTGGTTGTTCTCTAATTCCAAAGATATTCCAAGTAGAGAATTAATGGAAGAGATAAAAACCTTAAATAGGCCATTTTCAAAAGGGAATAATTTGTCCAAAGCTTTTAAGAGGAAAATGATGAGATCAGGGAACAGCCTCTGATAAGTCACCCACCAAGTCAATAGAGAGGAAAGGGAAAATGTGTGTTGAGGATTATACTGATAATAGATGCGTCACTAAAAAAAAGTGAGGCATTTATGTCAAACAAATCCTGTTTTTTTTTTTCAAGGAATAGAAAATAGTTTTTCTGAAAGATAAATGAAAAAGAATCAACAATTTTTACATTCAATTGTAAGCATAACATCTCATATGTACAAACTATTGATAACTAGTGATACAACTAATTAACCCATAGCTTGGGGGTGGGGGGTGAAATAAAAGATTCATATCTTTCCCAAGGGTATTTGTGCATAAGTGAATGTAACGAATCCAATGGAAATTGGAATTCGGTTCTCAGATTAACAATTTGGAGCCTTTATGCATTACACCATCTGAACATCCAAGAATACAGTACCTGATATTTCCAAGTTACCATGAAGTCACCCATCTATGTACTGACCATGTTTGATATTGCTTAACTCTGGAGACCATACAGGAATCAGTGTTTCAACATGCGACCGTAGGATAAAAATGCTGGAGAAATGGTAAACTCCTTGTACCACTCCAGAAAGTCCCAGACTCCTCCTGGCATGCTCTATATTTACAAGAGTCAGACCAAACCAAAAATAGACTATTGCTGCCATAAGTGGGTTGAAGCTGTCCAATGCTTTCTTTCCATCCTTGACAGAGTTCAAAAGTGTCTGTGCTACCTTGTGGGTACTAAATTATTTGCCACCCTATAACCTCTTTCTTACAGATGAAACATTACAAGAATTTAGCTGTCACTATTTCCAAAGAAAATAGTCTGATGAGCTACATTCTTTCGTTTTAGCAGTTCAGACCATCACAGCTAAGACCTGCCATGCCACATACACAGGGTTGAATTATCCTCATTCCCTTCATATTCCATTAAATTGCTTTAATACTCTAGAATATTCTACCTGAATAATCTAATGTTATCAGTAGTTATTTTTAGCCTAAAAAATACAAACAACATTTTGTGATTGATATTCATACAAGAAGGTTATCATCATGGCAAGAGGTAAAGAACTGATAAATTTCAATTTGAGCAGCTTCTTCAAGAACTGCTGCTTTGCAGAAAAGACTTCCAAGAAGATGATTCCATAATCACTACAATCTTAAACTGTTCAAGTCTAGGTTTGACCATTATCTATCCTACATATCCTCAAAACCTGCACTTTTTATCACCTCGTATATCCAGAAAAAGAACCTCATTCAGTAAACCCATACCTTGAGTGGGTCTTTGGTTAAAAAAAAAAAAAAAAAAAAAAAAGAATTCTACACACACACACACACACACACACACACACACACACACACACACACACAGTGGAGGGGGAACATATTCGTACATATACAAATTTTTAATTTATTGTATTTCCAACTAATGAATAAACATACTTTTCATATAATTTATTGTATACAGATTTATAATATCTAAATATGCATAAGAAACAGAAAACATTTCGACTTAATAGAAATAAATCCCAATTATCCTTTTTAATGTATGGAAAGGTATTTGTACAATGCAAAAAAGAAAACAAACTTCATTTAATACTTTGCAGATTAGCCATTATTCACTTCTACAGCAATCAACTTATTCTTGTAATTCTCAAGGATTTGCATATTTTAGTTGGTATTTTGTTCCATTCTTCAAATATGGTCTTCAGATCCAGAATGTTTGTTGGAATTGGATTTGAATTTTCAAATGACGCCACAGATTCTCCATTAGATTTAAATCTGGGGACTGACTTGGCCATTTCAGGATATTTACATTATTTTCAGCAAAACATTTCTTTGTAGATTTTGCAGTGTGCTTTGGAGGAAGTTCAAGATTTTCAACAGAAATCATAATTTGCTTCCAAAATATTTTGATATGCTGCGGCATTCATTCTACTAGCTATTACTGATATGCCAGTACCTTTTGCAGAAAAAAAAAAAAAATCCCCAACCATGATGCTGCCACCACCAAATTTCATTGTTGGAACTGTCCTTTTGTTTGAAGGCATCATCATCTTTCCTCCATACATGATTTCTAGAATTACATTCTAACAAATCAATTTTGGTTTTGTCTGTCCATAATAATCTTTCCCAAAATGATTTTTTCCTTATCCTTATGTTCATGAATGAATGAATTTCAACCTGGTGTATCTGTGTCTTTTCAATAGCAGTGGAGTTTTCCAAGGGGGAGTATGACTTTAGATTGTTCCTATGAATTTTGTCACTTATTGTTCATTTAGTGACACAGATTCCTGATGAAAGCAAAATATCCTACAACTCTTGACAAGTAATCATTGTATTTTGCTTCATTTGACGCATTAATTTCCTCAAAGATATTGAAGAAATCTTCCATGGACCACCTGTTCTTTGGTTTTCAACAGTTTTGAGTTTTTATACCTTGCAATGAATGAACTAATGGTAGTAAATGGAATATTCAGCCTGAGCTTTTCTTGTAAGCTTTACCTTCTTTCCAGAGCTCAACAATCAGTTCTTTCTGTGAATTTGTCAATTCTTTATCTCTTGCCATGATGATAAGCAGTTACTTTGAGAACTAATACGACTTATTCTGCTAAACCTGCAAATTTTGAAATACATGACTGACAATTTGGAAGTTTTGCCTGCAAATGAGATGTTTGTCTATATATCACAAACATTATGTCTGCTTATTTTTATCATAATCCTTTCATATTCATGAAGATTTTTCTGTATATTACAATTGAATAAAACAAGAAATGCACTGTAACAGTAAGAATCACTTATTTCCCAAACTACTTTCCATCTCTTTCTGAGATAATCATCTGGGGTTCAACTTGTAAGGCAAAAAAATATGTGTAGATATCCATAACTGAATTTTTTTCTCTTTTGTGTTTAAATGCTATGGCTGACAGTTATGCTTTAGCATTCATTAAAATGTGAATAACTATCCATTATGGAATTTTTTCTTTTACATTGGAATGTCCTTATTCAATTGTAATATATGGAAAAATATTCGTGAATATGAAAGGATTATGATAAAAATAAACAGACATAATGTTTGTAATTCCATCAGACATGCCTAAAAGAGAATTTTATATATATATATATATATATATAAAATAAATGAATTAAAAAAAGAAAAGAAAAAGCTAATTAAGACTATACTCAAAAGAACAGAAAACAGACTTGTCTCCAGAAGAGTGGAGAAAATAGATCTAAATCTCTAAAAAAAAAAAAAAAAAAAAAAAAAAAATATATAATAATAAATATTATAAAAAAACTATTTCTGATGTTGGAACAAACACCATAGTTTAATGGTTAGCATGCTGGTCATACAAGCCATGAATGACATTTTATTGAAAGGAGAGAGAGTACCGGGGAAAAAAGTAATTTTCTAATTTAGCAATAAATTATTTTACAGTTTATAAATGATAAAGAAGTAATTATAGAGGTTATGGTCCATAACCAAGTTGGGGGGGGGGGGAATTATTTTACAAATATTTTTCTTCGCTTAATTCATTAACAATATTGACCCAACATTATCCTGTGAAAATACCAGATATAAATTCAGTTAATAACCTGTCAGGCTACAGATTTATTAATCCACTCATATAGATAATTTTTTTTTTTATTATATAACCAAACTTTTTAAATGAAAGCAGGCATTAGAAATAAATATATCAGAGAAACAAAGTAGAGATTATTTTTTTTTTTAATTAGGTTATATTCAAATAAACATTTTACCTTGTAACTAGATGATTTTATTTTGAAGGCTGTATGAGGAAAAAAAAAAAAAAAAAAAAAAAAAAAAAAAATGTAATTTGATTCCATTAATCTTCAGGTCCTGATTGAGACTAAATGTACATGCAGTAAGGAAATGAGAATATCAAGTATCAATAAAAGAATTCAAATTCATTTATGCGGCCTTGTGTTGGATAACTGCTTTTCCACACTACATCCTCTTTCTCACAGCCCCAACATCACAAACCTATCACTACTTCCATGGCAAATGTTCATACGAGCTCCATTCTTCACAGTCAGCAGCTCAGACCTTTTCACCTAAGGTCCATCTTGCTACATTCAAACGGGTGAATTGCCCTCATTTCCTAACATTTAGTAATCCATTACATTTAGTGGCCTTTGAGAAAACATTAAGGGGTGGGGAGAAAAAACAAAACAATTACCCTGGTATTATTGATTAATTTGTTTTTCTACGGCTTATTCACCTATTGCAGGTTATTTAAAGTCAGATAATTTTTTTTTTTTTTTTTTAGACATAATAATGGTTTACTGATACAAGTCTTTGTTAATTAACCCATAACTGGGGTAAGAAGTGGATTCATGCCTTTCCCAAGTTTATTTGCATGTAAGTGAATACAATGAACCCAATGTGAATTGAAATTCGGCTATCTCCGATTAACAATTTAGAGATATGTTTTACATTAAATCATCTGCACATCCACGCTTACAGCACCTGGAATTCTCAAGTATGCACCTATCTAGATACCGACTGGGTTCAAAGTTGCTTAACTTTGGTGATCATACAGGAACCAGTGTTTCAACATGATATAGCCATAAGCCCTGATATTTTGTTGGAATATTAGGAAAAGCACAAATTAAGTTCTTGAATCTTTCTAAATAACCAGGAACCACTGATTTTCATAAGTTAAAAATTATATATATATATATATATATATATATATATATATATATATATATATATATAAGTTATTTACTGTTTTTTTTCTAGAAAAGACAAAAATTTATCAATTTTTGTTTTCTACAAAACTGAACTGCTGTCAGGTTTTTTTTGATTTAGTATTAGTCAACTAAAGAAAACATGCATTACTTAAGTGGTTACTGCAGACCTATCCATACGTAATTAGCATTAACTTTTTTTAAAACATTAAAAGTGCCTGGACCGACATGTTAAAAGTGCCTGGACCGACATGTTAAAAGTGCCTGGACCGACATGTTAAAAGTGCCTGGACCGACATGTTAAAAGTGCCTGGACCGACATGTTAAAAGTGCCTGGACCGACATGTTAAAAGTGCCTGGACCGACATGTTAAAAGTGCCTGGACCGACATGTTAAAAGTGCCTGGACCGACATGTTAAAAGTGCCTGGACCGACATGTTAAAAGTGCCTGGACCGACATGTTAAAAGTGCCTGGACCGACATGTTAAAAGTGCCTGGACCGACATGTTAAAAGTGCCTGGACCGACATGTTAAAAGTGCCTGGACCGACATGTTAAAAGTGCCTGGACCGACATGTTAAAAGTGCCTGGACCGACATGTTAAAAGTGCCTGGACCGACATGTTAAAAGTGCCTGGACCGACATGTTAAAAGTGCCTGGACCGACATGTTAAAAGTGCCTGGACCGACATGTTAAAAGTGCCTGGACCGACATGTTAAAAGTGCCTGGACCGACATGTTAAAAGTGCCTGGACCGACATGTTAAAAGTGCCTGGACCGACATGTTAAAAGTGCCTGGACCGACATGTTAAAAGTGCCTGGACCGACATGTTAAAAGTGCCTGGACCGACATGTTAAAAGTGCCTGGACCGACATGTTAAAAGTGCCTGGACCGACATGTTAAAAGTGCCTGGACCGACATGTTAAAAGTGCCTGGACCGACATGTTAAAAGTGCCTGGACCGACATGTTAAAAGTGCCTGGACCGACATGTTAAAAGTGCCTGGACCGACATGTTAAAAGTGCCTGGACCGACATGTTAAAAGTGCCTGGACCGACATGTTAAAAGTGCCTGGACCGACATGTTAAAAGTGCCTGGACCGACATGTTAAAAGTGCCTGGACCGACATGTTAAAAGTGCCTGGACCGACATGTTAAAAGTGCCTGGACCGACATGTTAAAAGTGCCTGGACCGACATGTTAAAAGTGCCTGGACCGACATGTTAAAAGTGCCTGGACCGACATGTTAAAAGTGCCTGGACCGACATGTTAAAAGTGCCTGGACCGACATGTTAAAAGTGCCTGGACCGACATGTTAAAAGTGCCTGGACCGACATGTTAAAAGTGCCTGGACCGACATGTTAAAAGTGCCTGGACCGACATGTTAAAAGTGCCTGGACCGACATGTTAAAAGTGCCTGGACCGACATGTTAAAAGTGCCTGGACCGACATGTTACTGACTTCAATGATTGTTCTATAAAAAGATAAGAGACAACAGAGCAATAATATAGTAGTCTACATGAGAAGATAAACAAAATGAAAACTATCTTCAAAATTTAAAGGAAGACTAAATATAGTGGAAAGAACATGTGTGCACACAAACTCATTTTATTCTGTTTTTAAAATAGACATCATCACTTGACACTTGTCTTTTTTAGAAAATAAATGGTATTTGATAGAATATCCAGCTGATAGCCCTCAATGGTTAAAATGTTCAACGGTCACTCTACCATTTATACCTTGAGTAATATATATATATATATATATATATATATATATAGATTTGTCACAGTAAATTATCAATAGTTTTACTGTTGCCAAGATGGAACTCATTTTCATTTTATGTTTTGAACAAAAGAGTTTTTCACTTGCATTTCAAAAGTTCTCTATCCCAAAATTAGCACTTAAAAATAATCATATATCAATGGGCTGGCCTAAGCAAATAAGAAATACAAAACCGTTTTAATGTTACTGTAAATTTTGTACAAAAACTATTTTAGTGCAATACTCTGCACTCAGCTCGGTTTCAACATTTTAAGGTTAGTGAATTGCAGAAGACCTGGTCATAAAATTCATGCAAGTAATGTTTGAAATCGGATATAGAAGGATCTCCAATTTTAACTATTCTAAAATGTCTAAATGATTACAATACATGGTAGCATGTTTATACAGTTCTAAATAAATTCATTTTCACATCACAATAGGATTCAATTAAGCTAGAAGCTAACTCAAATGGTCTATGGTGCACATGAGACATG
>OZ038493.1:19063816-19078816 GCA_964036315.1 Acanthosepion esculentum | reverse complement strand
AAAGTCCCATTTACTCCCCTATTTAACCTATGAGCACAGAGGGAAGATAGAGAGAGAGATTCATCCCTTTCTCAAGGGTAGCAGTGCAAAAGTAAATGACAGATTAGCCTAGAATTCGAACTCCGCTTGCCAATTCCATTTTTCATGCAGAAATCTGTTAAATTCCTTGCACATCTTATTCAGTCTGGCTAAACTTTATTTTCTATCTTTTCAATGATCAGTCGCACCACCTCATTCCTAGAAAGATTTGATAAGTCATCACTGTAACAGGAGCTATTAGCAATCAAGTTATTTCTAATGCTCGACTAGAGAAGGGGTATTTGCTTGTAAATGAAGCACTCTTCTGTCACTTATAATTGCATGTGCATCAGAAGTGCAATCAAAAATTGTTTAACTCTAAAGGCTTGACAGAAAAAAAAAAATTACTTGAAATTGATTTTTTTTTATATTCAAGACGGTCTTATGGTAGGGAAACGTGAAAAATTATTGGATAAAGAAAAAAAAAAGTAACAATTTTTGGGCTAAACCTGCTTGAAAAGTGTTTTCTGATGACGCATGCAAAAGATTTTTTCATTATGTCAGTTATTTAAACAGCTGAGGAACAAGTTCAAAGCCAAAAACCTAACTTTTGACATGCAGGAAAGACAAATTGGTTTTCTATCATATTTGAAATACTGAAAAGTTTCTTGTATATTCTGATTTGTGAATATCATATATAAGCAATGATTGGTCATCATGAAATTTGCATTTACACATCCTGCATATTCTGTCTGCCAAATACATAGATATTACCTCAGACACCTTAAGGAAACCTTTTTTCACCTTTTTGAAAACAAAAAAACAAAACACAGTTAATATGCAAGGTCCAAGAAGGATAAGATCATATTTTTAATTTTAATTCTTTAGCATTCAACATGCTCAAATCCACTCTGTAAATATCAGATCTCAATGTTCAACCTTCCATGACCCACACCATGTATAATCTGCTATAACATATGATGATATCATTGCAAATAACACAGAAAGTCATGCAAACAGTGAAACTGATCACAAACAGTGAAATTTTGTGAGTTGATATTTATAGGGCAGATCTGAGTTTATTGAATGCTGAAGGGTTAAAGAAATGCAAGTTTTTTTTCTATAGACCAATAAATTAACCTACTGTATTATCTTTTATTAAAAGTTATTTTTATTAAAAGCATAAAGTTTATCTGTTGGATTGATCAGTAAAGAGAATGTTTCCTGGTTCAAAGTTTACCTTGCCTTTCCAAGTACCCAAATCTCTACTATGGTAATCCTGTTAACTTTTTAAGGGGAAAAATGCAGCACCACTTTTTTTTTTCTCCTTGCAAGTAAGTGACATTAAACAAATCTTATTCATAAAGATGACAAGAACTTAAAATCAAGACATGCATGGTAATGATTAAAAAAAGTTGCTGTATCATAAAACCAGCTATAATCAGAGAGATCCTGAATGATTGGATTGTCCAAATTAGTTTCTATGATAGAACGATCAGTGCCTTCTTAACAGAGAAACAAATGTAAAAAGTACCTGGATTATTTCACAAACCTGTTCTTCCAAGAGGAACATTTCCAGAAAATTCATCTACGAAAGTGTGTGGGCAATAATAGGAAACTGGGTTAAAATTTACAATTTGTGCTTTTTATCCCACCAATTTAAAAAAAAAAAAAAAAGGTTTGTATTTCTAAAGAATTAATGGATCTAGTTTTAATCAAACATTTTATTACTTTAAATGTTATTAGTGGATACTCGTATTTTAAACAGACACCCCATTTTTATTTTAAACAGTGTATTTTTGTAAATATTGGGTTGGTACATAATTATCAGCCAGTTTTGTAGGAGAGTTATTTGTTAATAAAAAATGCTGTTTTGTTTACTTTTTTTAATAAAAAATATTTTATTTTCAGGTTTTGAAATACAGTAGATAGTGACTACACTCCAGAATAATCATTTAAAAATGTTATTGTTGAATTTTTTAGGTTTCTTTTTTTATAATAAATATTTAAAAAACGCCTGATAATTATGCACCAACTCAATAGATTGAAAACCTACGTTTTTCATTCTTACAAGGAAGGATAGCTGAAATAGAATTACAGTGTGAATTTTTGGAATGACAATTATTTATACTTGGACTATTGTCCTCATTTTTGTTATCACTCTTAGTCTGAGTGTAAATAAAATGGAATTGTACTAAATTATTTGGCAAATTATTAACATACTTCTAATACAGCTAGTGATATTAAATTATTTTAAACTATTCACCCATAAACCTGTTTTCTTTTTTTTTTTTAAAGCAGTTTATGATACAAAATGATGAGGCAACAATGTTATCTGTTTTATTAATCATTTTTATTTGTATTTGCAATACAAGTTATTGTAATAATTACTATCAATTGTCATCATAGGAAACGGTTTCAATTACGATGTCAGCTCTTTAGTTTTCAGAGCGGGAAATTTTTATGGACCAAAAACAAATGAAAAACACCTTAATGCAAATATATCCTAATTTTAAGTATGAAAAAATATTTAAAATATCAATATTCTTTGTTTACTTACTTATAATAAGAGACATTTCTTCCATAAAATGCATTTTGAATACAAAATGAATAATTAATACTAAAGACTGTCAAAGAAGGTTTATTGTTCCACTGGGCTTCGTAGTTAAGACATTGTGTGAAAATTTGAACTAATAACTAAAAACAGGTGTAGCCCTTTTCAAAATAAGGATTTTTATTATACATGCTTGCTTAATGGCAGCAAACCAGTGTATAATTTATTTACCATCAAGTCATGCGGGACAGTCTTTTCACCTTTCAAGTAGTTATTTATAAAAAAAAATTTGTAGTAAAGTAGTGTAGTAAATTGTCTAAATATATGTTGTATTACGCATATTTAAATTTAATTAATAATGTTTTTATAATGAGTTATGTTTATTAATTTTCACACACATACACGTGTTTGTTTATTTATGTGGGTTGATATAAGAATGTATGAAAGACAAATACTGAATTTCTTATTAAAAATGGCTGTAAAAACAGAAAAATGGCCACTATTTACATTATTCGAACTATTGTCCTCATCTTTGTCACCATATTTATTACAACGTTTCAGTTATTGTACTCTCCGGCCTTCTTCAGGTGGTTGGTATGTCGAACTGAACCCTTTATTTTGCTCACTGGGATAGACTGTTCTAGTTCCACGTGCCATGTTTTAATGGATTTCAGTTATCAGTTATCTCCTGTTAATTCCCCTCTGAAAGTTCTCCACTGCCTTAACCGGGTATTGAACTCACACTCTTTGGGTCTTGTCACTGGATCTAACCAATGCCTTTATCCACTGTGCCATGTGTCATTCAGTATAACTGACATCCATTAAACATTGTACGTGGAACTAGAACAGTCTACCCGAGTGAGTGAAATAAAGAGTTCAGTTCGACATTCCAACCACCTGAAGAAGGTCGGAGCATACAATGGCCGAAACGTAATAAATATGGCAACAAAGATGAGGACAGTAGTCCAAATAATGTAAATAGTGTACATAATACCTCATCTCAGAAATATAGACAGATACAGAAAAATGGCCTTGTCTAATTTTAATGAAAGTTGACACTGCATTTGGCAGGGTTTCAAGGTACAATATGCTCCTAAATTGATTGGGCTTATTGTTTAAGTTGTATCTCAGGAACACATGTACATACAAGATTAGAGTTTTAGTATTATATAGAAGTACAACAGACCAATGTAGTTATTTTAAAAATTTCAGTGCATATAAGTAGAGCAAATATAACAAGCAATTTGTATTACAAGTCAATTCCCCTGAACTAAAGTATATAGGATGGATAACATTAAGAGGTTAAATTAAGTTGGAAGAATTAACTGACATGAGAAAACTAATGTGAATATATTAGTATCTTATGGTGATTTCTCATCTCAAAAATTCAGACAAAGCATATTTTTGTACATGTTTTTACATAGTACATTCCACAATTTAAATAAACTTTTTAAGGACTTATTGTATATACTCAAATATATATAGAATTTTTATTAGTTTTTTATGCAAAAATAGTAGTTTGTATTATACTAAAAGGTCATTTTTCTTTTTTGAAGTGGTTAAAAATCAGGCATGAATGAAAATAAAAGTATCTGAATCTTTGTATCAGATATTCTACAATAACTGTTTTTTCTTACCATTTTGGGGTAGCTTTGTACAAAAAAAGAATAAAGACCATTTATTTGCTATAAAATATGTCCAGGCCGAGGCCCAGTACAGCAATATTTGATTACAGTAGGCCTGCTAGTATTACTCAGAAGCTGGGGTCACATTACATCAAAATAAAAAAAATTAAAAAAAAACTATGATAAAGAAGTTGATGAAAGCAATGTTTGGTTTGATCTGTTTTATGGCATTAACCATTAAGGATGCTCAGGATGATGTGGCCTGGACATGTGAACAACAAAATTTTAGAGAAAATGTAAACAAAAAGGAAACTTATACTTAATATCAGGAAGAGAAAGTTGAGGTTTCTAGGGCACCTAATGAGGAAAGAGGTTTTGGAAAATCTGTTACTCACAGGACAGGTTGAAGGCAAGAGAGACAGAGGAAAACAATGTATAACATACTTAGTAAGCTTGAGTAAATAGATGGCAGAACAAGGTTTAGGAGAAATAATAGAAAGACAAAATTTATTAAGCGCTACAAGGGACAGGAAGTTGTGGAGAGCCATGATCGCCTACATCTTGAAAGGAGACGACACATGAACCATTTTCATTTTATTAAATGCAAAGTTATATGTGAATGTAAAATTAAAAAAATGAGGGAGGTTTAGTTAAGGAAAAAGCCTTTCAGTTTTTTTTTTTGTTTTTTTTGTACAAACCCATAATTAGGAAAGTAATGACAAGGTGAGAAATCTTCTTTATGTAATGTGGTTTGTCCTATAGGACTTCAGACTAAAGTGAGGTTTATATTGATGTAACTACCCATAGTGCCAATGTGTAGTTACATCTCCCACAACCTAATAGACAAAGAGTATGACAAGTAGGTGGACACTTTGGTGCTGGCAGAAGGATTTTACACTGACAGTGCAGTTATATTCTTGACCCCGAACCAAAAGGGGCAAAAAAAAAAAAAAAAAAAAAAAAAAAAAGAGGACTAACCATGAAATGCAAAAATATAGAATGCATGGCTGTGAGCAAGAGCCTGAGAGGCAAGTTACACATTGTGGACATCAAAATCGTGTATGTGTAAAAATTCAACTATTTGGGCAAGCATTAAGAGACAAGAAGATGAAAAAATGTGAATCTGAAATCCAGGATGAACATAGGAAGAGTGAAATATATTTTTCAATCCTTACACAGTTTTTGAAAACTACTATGAGAAATACAGAAATGAGTACTGGACTATTAATTAATGTCTACACATCTATATGGCAGTGAAAAAGGGACAATTGTCACAGATGGAAAAAAAGATTAGATGAAGTTCCAACCAGAATGACCAACAAATAATAGTCAGAGAAGACAGGAACAGAAACACAATCCTGGTATGAAACACAATTTTAAATTTATAATTCTAATTGTGTTTAATTTATATGCTTTAGTTGGAATTTAGAAAGAAAAGAAATTCATGCACCCAATACTGGATGATAGTAAAAATGCAAAGTTAATTTCTAAGGATCTGTTTTGTACAATAATAATAAACTTACATAATTATTAAATAAACTGAAGTGGCCTCTGATAAATTCCATCGTTTATAATATAGAGGAGACACAAAGAAAAATAAAGGAGCAACATTTTATAAAATGCTTAATGATCATTATCCATTACTTCATCGTACCTCCTATATATAATATTTTTTATTTAAAAAATATTTTAAATCATGACATGGAAATTTCTATGTTTTGGGACTTAAATCTGTTCCATTATCAAGCAATGTTGGGTAACTTGATGCAAATGATTTACTTTTGAAAACAGAATGGTATTTTATTTAAGGGTTAAGAATGAAAGATTTAAGTTCCGAAACATAGAAATTTCAGTCATGATGTAAAATATTTTTTTAAATAAAAATGTTATATTATGCTCTATGTTGTATCAAAGCACTTTTAACAAAAAAAAAAAAAAAAAAAAAAAAAAAAAAAATAAATAAATAAATAAAATAAATGCTAAAGAACTGGATTCTAAACCTGACTGTTCTTCCTCTTTATTTGGAGATATATATATATATATATATATATATATATATATATATATATATATACAAGACATTTTTATGTTTAACATTCTTTTTATAGATACAAGTATTTAAGTAAATGTTCTGTTTATGATAAACAGTATTAAATAACATTTACCGGCCTGAATGTCAGAGAAATCTTCATAGAAAATATTCGTCCTCCGACAGGAATCGAACCTGTATCCTATACGGAACTGTCATATAGCCTGACGTGCCTTAACCGATTTGGCCACTGAGGATTGTTCGGTTGGCAAGGTTGAATTTTCTGCTTATAAACTTCAATCTTCCATGAATCTCTCACGTACATTCATAACTGCTCATGGCGTATCAAATGTAAACACATGACGTCACACATTATGAAATGGACAAAGTCCAACAATTATTTTAAGACATTTTTATGTTTAGCATTCTTTTTATAGATACAAGTATTTAAGTAAATGCTCTGTTTATAATAAACAGTATTAAACAACATTTACCAGCCTGAATGTCTGAGAAATTTTCATACACACACACAGAGGGTGAGGCAGAAGTTGCACAGGATAGGGATCATTTATTAAAAGTATAATTACACAAAAATTTTATACACTAGTTATTTAATCGTTATACGTGCTGTTCAAAATGTCCAACACCTTCAAAACGCATTTTAATTTTGTACCTATAAGATTCATTAACACGTCGCAGAGTTTCCTCTCATTTTACTGCATTCATATTTAATTCTTTAAGTTCCTCAATATTTCTTGGGCATATCTGATAAACTGATTAAAAAATGGCCCCACAGAAAAAAAAAAAAGAAAGAAAAAAAAAAACCGAGGGTGTGAGGTCTAGTGACCTTGGTGGCCACTAAACAGGACCTATCAAAACAATTTAGACATTTAAACCATGATTAATTAATTAACCTTTATGGTGCATGATTTTTGCACCACCCTCTATATTACACACACACACACATATGCATACAAGAGAAAAAAAAAAAAAAAAAAAAAAAAAAAAATCAAGCAGAAAATAAATTTAGAGAGGAAAAAAAAAATATCTATCAAATCAAGGACTTTGCCGAAAAGGAAAAAACAGTGCTGGATCAATAACTAAAAAATATAACAAAGCCGACTCAAATAGGAAGGATGTTGCTTAAATAATTGAAATTGCACTGAATTCATTTTGATCTAATATATAGAGAGGATGACAAGAAATAAAACTGTAGGGCTCTATTTTCACAGGCTTGTATCTTAAAATTACTTGGTCAACCATGATTTTCTATCATTTCATTGAATCAATAGCACACAGATGGTAGCTGCTCTAATTTTTTTGGGGGGGAGGGGATTGATTGGTTTGTGTGCATTTTTTAAAAAAAAATTAACCCATAAACTAATATCTAATCTTAAACATTGTTTAATTGTCATGAAACTGACAAATTGATGAACCAATACTTTTAGCCAAAACAGAAGTTCCTTATAGCATATTCTGTCAAAATCTGAGTAAAATACAAGTAAATGTTGTCTAGAAATAAAATGTAAACAAACCTGAATTGGAGTCCGGAAAAGATAGATAGCAGATATTCATTTTCTGAAATTTAAAAAAAAAAAAAAAAAAAAAAAAAAAAAGAAAATTATTGAGGTTTTCTTTTTTCATATTTATCAGATAAGAACATTAAACATTTATATAGTTCTCAACTGTATTTTTATTTAAATTTACATAAGTAAAAAGTTTCTTAGTAATTATTAATGATGAGATGAGTCAACACAACTAAATCTGTTCGTAAGAGTTTCAACCAGAATAAATGAATTTGAACAATGATAGGATAAGGTATTTATTAGATAATAAATTTGTCTTACCTCTTTTTCTGTTAATTTAACATGACCAGGATATATGAGCTGCAAAGAAGTGAGAAAGAGAAAAGTTTAATCATAATAGAAGGTGTAATAAAAATAAAACAAAAATGATTTTTTTTAGCAATAAAACTAGGCAGCAAATAATTTGCTAAAAACCCTAATTGGAATTTTACAAGTTGGATTGTGGAAACAAAGATTTGAATCATACAAATCACTGAAATTAAGATAAAAATATTCTGACAGTGGTGAGAAAAAAATTTTTTTTTTTTTATTATTAAAACAAGTAAAAAGTTGTCTATATTTCAGAGATGAGGTATTGTAACTATTTACATTGTTTGGACTGTTGTCCATATCTGTCATATTCACAATGTTTCAACAGTTGTACACACTGGCCTTCAGGTGAAATTCCAACATATATCCCATGAAGAAGGCCGGAGTGTACAACGGCCGAAACATTGTGATAATTATCATAGATCTTCGCTACTTCATTCATGTAATCAAAGGCAGATGTTATATCTTCATGTTCTTGACATTTTCCTTCACTGCATTGTCCCACTCCCTTCAATTTACTATCAGTCAGTTATGTGCCATGCATGATACACACTTAGGCGATCATATATTTTAATACATGACTGACGAGGCAGATTTTTTTCCTGCAGTAGGTTGCAATTTCTTTCTGTGGTAGACCAGTTGCCATACAAGGTTATAGAACCTGGTCTGTCATGCTATTAACCCATAGCTGGGGGGAGAAGAAGAGAATTCATACCTTTCCCAAGGGTATTAGCATGCAAGTGAATGTAATGGATTTGATTGGAATTTGCTCTCCGATTCCTCAATTGACTATAGTAGGTCTATTTTAGATTCATAATAAACCTAATGTCTTTAGTTGTTTTAGTATTACAAACTTTGAATACTCTGTGAACATTTTTATACTTTGCGGCAACTCTGAATTCATTTTCTTTTTATATTAAGTAGGTATGCAGGTCCAATTAATGCTTATACTCCCTTATATAATCTGGTGATTTCACACCAAACTAGGGGGAGGACAAACGCAGGCCCCTGGCCATTGTGGCTAGGGTGCTTGGACAGGTTATGTATTGAGTTAAGTGCCCATTTATTTATGTCTGTCAACTGGATGCTATTTGGGTTTTCTTATTCATTCTTACTTCTGGCACTCTTGCCCTTTATTACTTCCAGCTACCACAGACCCTTATCTTCCTGTATACTTGGCCTTCATTACTTCCAGCCCTTATTTCAACCTAACTCACCTGGTTGATCAGTGTTAAGGGACCTGCTTACAACAGCTTTTTCTGTCAACCTAACTCACCTGGTTTAGAAAATTGCTGCATGCATATCATCCAGACTTCAAATAACCCACTCCATACACTTTGGTTATAATACTATGGAAGGTTCATCATTAGACTTAACCAGCAACTACACAACATCAGCACTGGACATGTGAACTTAACTTTTGAACTGTGGACTTACCTGCAAACTTTACTTTCATGGATTCTACTTTTAACATTTAGTCACAGTTATATTATCAAGATCTAGCTGGTTGGTATTCTTCAATTTGCTTAGTTCTGCCTCCATCACCTGATTCACTGTTTGTTCATGTTCCTTTAATCCAAACACACACCTTTGTAGATAATGTAAATAAATATAGTATCAATTTTTAGCTTGTTGTCCTCTTGTTGACCTGTCAGATTTCATGTTTTTTCTTTTATTTTTAAAATGTTACTGGGCCTCTTGTGACATCTATCCTTCATTAGGGTGCACAGGCCATGTTATATTGTGATCCCCGCCAGAGGGTTTGCTACACAATAAAGAGGAGGGCAACAATCCAAACAATGTAAATAGTGTAAGTAAAAAGTTTTAAAGAGTACATTGAAAGTGGAATCAGTGAAGAGATTTCAAATTCTGAATAAGTATGTTGCATTCGCTTTTGCATGAATGCCATTGGGAAAGATACAAATCAGTCTCTTCTCTTGTTCTTGTCCAGTTATGGGTTAAATAGACTGGGCTTTCAAGCTTCTGAGAGACAGCAAATCTAAGAGAAGGAAAACTGAATTCCACACTCCAATAGCTTAAAGAAGACAATGAGTTGTGGGGTCCTGAGAGAATAGAAGAAACTGACATTGTTTACAATACCTTACCTGTAGAGAAAAGGTGTAGTCACCAAAAATAACAATCTAAATTATTCTGGACAAAGAACCAGGGAACATCTGATTCATGTAGAAAGGTTGTGTTGACCACCCAGGAAAAATATCTTTACAAAAAAGATTAATGATATACAATGGAAATACCATAATGTTTAAAATTAGGGACAGGGTCTGTTTATTTTTCATTCAGTCTAAAACTTTTTATAGCTGACATTATTTTGGATTTTTGACGGGAATGAGACAAACCAGTTTTCAGCTTTTGTGGAGGGGAACATGGAGATAATGAAATTCAGGCCAAGCGCATTATGAATTGTCATTCTCTGTCTTTGTGTAGGTTTGTTTGTTTGTTTAATGTTTAACGACCTATCAATCTTTATGAGATCATTTAAGATCAAACAATTGTTTTTTTTGGATAAAGTTGAATCGCTTTCAAAAAAATTTTTTTTTTTCATGTCTTACTTTTTAAAAAATATCCATTGCTTTCAGAGATGCGTTGTTTTTGAAAATTTTTCACCTGGTAAGTGTCAAGTCCCTTTTTTATCATCAGATATTTAATTGGGATTATATTTTTTTGTATAGTTTAACTTTTTTTAAGAAAGGTTAAGATTGTATTAGGGTTTGTTTTTTCAAAAAGTTCTTTCAAGTTGTTAACATTGTAAAGAGATTGCCAAATATGTGTTAAGTCACTGCAATCGAGTCGGAAGTGTTTTACGGTCTAAGTTTCTTGGCATGCTATTCATTCGGGAGGATCTTCGTCTTTTAGGAGGAAGGAGTGAGTTATGTGTGTGTGTCCTATCTGAAAACTGGATAAAACCACCACTTTCCGTGATTTTCTGGGTTCAGGTAGTTGTTTCTTTAGGGAGGGTTTGATTTTAAATAATTTGTTGCTTTGACAGGTGTTCCAGGTGTCTTGCCATTTCTTTAAAATAAAGTCATTGATTATGGGTTTATAGTCCGTGTATGGAACCTTTATGTTACTTGTGTTGAGTTTCAGGGAGTTTTTTTGCAGCCACATCAGATCTTTCATTTCCATGAAATCTTGAGTGTTTGAGAATCCAACAGAAAATTATGGTTTTGTTTTGTGAGATCGCATGTATTCTATGTAGGAGTTTGGTGAGCAAAGGATTGTTTAATTTTTGGTTTTTTAATGATTCGAGTACTGATAATGAGTCTGCAAAAATAATGAATTCATTTGAGTTAAGTCTTTGTGTAGGTAAAGGAAGTCATCAATCATTGTTATGGGGAGGGGGACAAAGATTTCTATATATATATATATGTCTAGTGCTCATTCAGCTCATTCACTCAGTAGATGTGGAGCAGATGTCAGACCTGGGTAGATGACCTGCAATAACCCAATCCCAACCGGTACGGCAGGAATTGCTTGTAAGACAGTGCTAAAGAGCGTGCTTGCCATTTCTGCATGCATGACAGAAGAATTGAGGAAGGCAAGCTGGCTATTACTTGAGTCGTTATAAATAGAAATTTCCCATGCATAACCGGAGTATTGACTGGACATCACTTTAATAGTTGCAACCAGAATCTCCAAATCACCACTCCTGCAGTAGAACATTTTGATTTACAGTGGCTAATAGAGGCATTTTATTCAATCAGTTTTTTCTTTATATTCAATAAACTTGTTAGAGTTACCAACACTTGTGCATTTCATTGAAGGATTTCTTTTTCCAGCCTGAATTCCAACAAGCGTCCAGACAAAAGTTTACAACAGCTGTGGATTGAATTGTGTAATCTTTGACAGACGTTGCATAGTCTTGTCCATAGTACAGAACATATTTAATCAATCCCAATATCGTAAGATTTTGGTAAACCCAAATCGACCCTATAGAGACAACACAGCAACTCCGACTGAGGAGGGAAAAGAAAGTCAGCTTCATATTGCATAACCAAGTTAGAGGAACTAAGAAATCATGATGGAGAGGAAAAAGAGAAGAGACAGAGTCTGGGCTGGGGGGGTGATTGGGGGGGTGCGAGTTGAGAAGTGATAGGAGTGTCAACAATCAAAAGGGGTTGTTTGACAACTTGCAATTTTTTACAATAATAATAATAATTCAGATTTTCAACATTGTGTTAAGTGTTTGCTTTTGATCATTAACCAATACAGAATGCACTTGTACTTTGTCTATTTTGGATCTTGACCAGATCCAACTAGATGCCTATTTGAGCTGTGGTCTGGAGACAATGTGAAGCATGCTTCAGGCTTCAGCCAGTGATGCTCACCTTTAAAAAGGAAGGAAATCATTGAGTGTCCAAGGAATCCACGGCACCTGACCTCAGTGAGTAGCTCATCACATGTCCACCACTTTTCCACACATTCAGCAATCCCTACTAGTTTTCCTTTCGCTCGTGCACCTCCACCCTGTTCTCTTCCCATGGAACCGTTAATTCTACTAGGAGAACACACTTCTTTGAATCAGACAACGCTACAATGTCAGGATGTGTGTGTCTGAATGATGTGTACTGGAAATTGCAGAGGTGTTCAAAGATCAACACCCTCCAATCACAGGCGCCACTCAGTAGTGTCATGTTGGTAGTTATTTGGCGCTTCTACACAGGGTGTTCACCTTTCTTATGAAAATGGATCTCTGGCCATTACAGGCAGGTTGTTGGTGGCTTCACACTGTGTACTAACTAAATCCATGACCACTTCCAGCATATTGTAATGATGCCATGTGTACATCTGCAATGATTGTGAGAATGCAGGGAGCATGTGATGTAAAGTGCCTCAATCATTTTGACAATGCGCATACAGTGTCAGTGTACCTCCTCAGCTTGAGGTTGGTTGCATCTGGTAGGAGATCATAGGTAGATTGCAGGAGGAATGATATTGCCAATGACTCCAATGCTATCAGATAGTTTCCTTGGATCAATATCACTCCATGTAGTCCAAGCACAGAGAAACAGCAGTAGCTGTTTGCTGCTCTTCTGTGAAATTCCTGATTTCTTCAATCACCATGTCTCATTTTCTCTTTGGATTCTGTTTGGAGAAAAACTGGTTGCTTGTGCTGCCCAGGCCAGCTCGATTGGCTTAGGTCACCCCATAATCTCTTCTACTGCTGGCCATTTGGTGCCAGTTTTCATATCTGGCTGTAACCTGCAGACAAACTCATCAGCCGTGTCCCTTATCATGTGATGGTGCACCTTCCTAACCTTGAACTCCTCCACCAATGAGGAGATGGGAAGTTACAGGTTTTCAGCATTGGTATAGAGTCCCACTGAAGGAGAAACTCCAAGCCACTTGTGCATACACTGTTGCATCTACTGAATGGGAGACAGTAATATGCCTACAACAGCCACACAAGCCGCAGCAGCAAACCATATTGGTAGCATCAAACCTTCAGTTTACTGGGGAGATGGGTTCTGTCGATGGATTCAAGTTCATCTAGTGCCACTTTTTGCACCTCCTTACCCCGGTCCTGATCATTCAGTGGAATTTCATACAGCCATCTTAGTCTCTTCACTGGCTCTTCTTTCAGTGTCGGGATGTCACCCCAATACAGAAATGAATCTCCCTGACAAAGCCTCTGAACAATGATAATCACAGCATTTCTTGGGTTTAACCTTCATTCTTGGCCATGTGAAGAGCTTATGGTAATGCTGCAGCAGTTCCTTGCCACTGAACCTAGATGAGACCAGAATGGTGATGTCACCCCTATCACTCCCTTTGCTGGGTCCACTACACCTCGTAACAGTTCCATAGACATAATGGAAAGAAGTGTTGAAATCACATGTCTCATCATGATGCCGACCTCGAGGGCTTGCAACTTGGTGGTTTACTTACCAACAGTGGACTGCATAAATACTGCTCTGAAATATTTCATAGTTTTCCTAACCTTACTAGGGAAACTGAAAAATTCGAGGGACATTTGAATTAGCACATGAGGAACTGATCCATATGCATTCATAAGATCAAACCAAATTACATGAAGCTCAGTTTTATTTTGTTTGGCTGATAGGATCGAGTTTCAAATCATGTGTGAATGCTCCAGACAGCCAGGGAAGCCAGTCTTCTGGACAGTTGTGTTTATGTAACGGTTAACTCGCTGGAAGTTAGTCAAATGATGGGTAAGGACTAAAAAAAAAAATATTTTCCCTTCTACATTCGAGAGAAAGAGATGGGATGGGATAGAAATTTACAATACCTTTTGCATTCTTTTCTTTAGGTATCCAAAAGGTTGTTGCCTCAGGACATTTCTTGTATAACTTGTAGGATATTTGATTTATTCCAGGTGCAGTACCAGCACAGCATTTGTAAACAAATTCCTGAATTTCCTTCAACTTTAGTTTGCTTGTCATTAAACATGACCTTTGCATCTTAGGGCCTAGCAAGGTCATTCATAAGAGAGATTGGAACATCTTTCCAAGCATCAGAATACGTCATCCTCGGGTGGTTCAAGAGTTTCTCCTGCTTAAATGATCTCAGACTGATGCTTTTTCTTCCAACATTTTCTTAGTGATCTCTAGAGCCGAGAACCTAAGATTCTTTAATATCCTTAAGCAGGTGCGTAAGTCCTGCCCTCCCATGAATTGGAGCTTCTTTGAGTCGGCATTTCACAACTCTCTCCTCTGAATCCATCATTTATTTGGTTGCTTCTCTCCTCCCCCCCCCTCTTGAAGTTGCCACACCAAAATACTCAAGACAAACCTCATGCACAACATTACCAAAAAGATCCGATCTGCCGGCTAATGCGGCTCTTTAGATGGTTGGTAAATATCAATGATAGTTACTGATCAAGATTCAACCAAGTAGCTC
>OZ038493.1:19042824-19058616 GCA_964036315.1 Acanthosepion esculentum | reverse complement strand
AGAGGGTGAGAAAAGGAGAGAGCCAGAAAAGAAAAAAAAGTTTGATTTTGCCAACATTATGCACAACAGAGGTCTACTGAAACACATGTATCCACTAAAATAACATTTCTAGTCCATGATTTAATGTCAGACTGTTTTAAAGTGTATGACATGACAGTCACTACGGTGTTGATTCCTATGTATAAATGATCTACCTCAAATATTGAGGATTCCTCATTTACAAATATAGAATATATGTGTGTGTGTGTGTGTGTTTAGGGTGGATGGGGAAATTGTCACCATTTTATATTTTTAATTTGGTGCAGTTTGTCTGTTGACTGCACAGTAGACGAGGGTCAGTTGGGCACTGTGACAATTTATATATATATATATATATATATATATATATATATATATATATATATATATATATATATGCCCTAATAGTAAACAAAGTAAAACTTGGTTTGAGAGAGACTTAACAGAAAGAGAAGTGCTGAGCACCTCCCACCCACAAAGTCTGCGTACCTTTGACATTTCCATAAAAATAGAATAACTGCATTCTTTAGTCATCCTTTTACAGTTGCTATTTGGTGATCAATATTTTCTTTCCTTCATGTACCTTAAAACATCAGCGATGACAGGAAAGCATGTCATTTCTGCTACGGAGAACTTTTGAAATCCAATTTACCTTTGGCGGAACTGTCACAAAGAATTCAGGCACTGAAACATAACTAAAAGTATCCTCAGGCGGGATCATTACTCTGGAGCTAGTCTAATAATATCAACCCTCATCAGAGACTAAGCCTTCTTACTGCATCATGGCATTCCTTCCTGTCTGCAGCAACGATCTTGCCAAAAATACTTTTTTTTTTTTTTTAAGGAGGTGGGAATGTAAAGGTTTAAATGAAAACTATGTTACATAGTTATTGGTCATATCATGATGAAACATTGGTCCCCCACACAATCGCTGAAGTTAAGAAACATTGAGCCTGGACAGTACTGAGATGGGTGACTACATGGGAATACATATATATATATATATATATATATATATATATATATATATATATATATATATAGTACTTGGGCAGCAATCCCTCTTTTATACAAGTTTTAAAAAAAAATTAAAAAAACAACTGATAAGGTACCATGATTAATTTTGTAATCAAAGTTTTTTGTTTTTATAATTTTCTTCTTTTGACAAATTATGTAGAAACTGTCAGAATGTTCTGTATGCCCGAGCACTTTCAGCCATTATCAAGGATGAGGCTATATATATATATATATATATATATATATATATATATATGTGTGTGTGTGTGTGTATGTGTGAAAAGAGGTAAAACACCATACCCTAGTACACTACTGTGGTTTTAGACAGTTAGGTCTTCCTTAACCACACCACTTTTATCATGCTACAGCACTGGAAGTCAAGAAGGGGAGGAGGTTAAAAAAAATACAAAAACAACCAACAATTTTTCTTCATCCATGATCATACAGGCTGAGAACATTCTTGCCCATGTATCTACATTTCAGATTTCTCCGTTCAACAATACTGCTCTGTCTTGATCATCAACTTCTGACACAACCTACAGCTGCTTATTCTACCAGATCTTACTCTCTTCAAAATGTTCCACTTTATAATCGGACTCTCACCATGATCTTTTGATTTCCAGGCAGTCTGCCAGCTTTGTATTGTACCTGTGCTTCTCCACCCTAAAAGTAGTATGGTTGGACCAGCATTTTTTAAATGGACTCAATACATCTGATGTACACTTTCCTTTAGCCACCACCATCATCATCATCAACCTCAACCCAGTAAATCACACCATCTATGCACCCCATTACTTTCTATCCTGCAGTTACACAATATATATTATTCAAATTGCCAGTACAACTGTAACTTAATTTTATAGCGATGTTAAAAACTTTCCATAATTCTGAGGACTTAAGGAAATATTTTCTTAAAAGGCAAAAAAAAAAAAAAAACCTATATATATATATATATATATATATATATATATATAGTGTGTGTGTGTGTGTGTGTGTGAATCAAAAATACCTCTGCAAACATGGGGCAGTTTTCTCACACCAAAACAATGACAAAAGTCATGTCCATATAGATATGTCTGCAAATCCTTCATTTTTCAGTGATGAAGTTTAAAGTTTTGGTAGATGCTGTTAAATGTACAATCCAAGATACAATCCAAAAATATTTTTACAAATTTGCAGGTAAGTTCCAACACCAAATCAAGGTAAAAATGTGGTACGATGAGATGTACGACATGCTAGGGCCACTTGACGTGTGCTGATACCTGGATTGTCTCCGACAGCCTGTAGAATGTGTTCTTTGTAGTCAGGATATAAGTGGATGTTGGTCCACCTCAATCAATAGTTTGTAGTGCCATAAATCTGATCTCAGCAATACAAGGATAAACAGTAAGAAAGGTTGGATGACTGCTGCTGCTTTTGGTCTGGAAATGCAATCTGATACTGCCATGAAGACTCATGTCCATTATCATTCGTGCAGCCATATGTAAACATCTGTCTGCTTACAATATGACTGTCCTGCCATTGTTAAACGGAACACTTCTCAGTTAACTCCCTATTACAGACATTAAACATTGCAAATGTACACGGATGACAAATGTATCCTAGTCTAAATGGCAACACAGTGCCATCTCCAGTAAGCTTTCTGGAAACTTAATTTAAAAAGGAAGGATTTGAAGACATGTTTATACAGAATTTTTTGGTGTGAGGAACTTGCCCCCAAAGTTTGTAAAATTATTTTTGATCTACTGTGTGTGTGTGTGTGTGTGTGTGTGTGTGTGTGTATAAAAAGAAATATACTCTTAAGGTATGCTATATTTATGGGATAAAGTGCTCAATATCAGAGAGAGTGTGTGTGTAAATATAAAAGTGAACATTGAAGTCAACACTTAGAGGCAACAGGCTATTTCATGCTAGATACAATCGTCAGACCTGACGATTGTGTCTAGCATGAAACAGCCTGTCGTCTAAGTGTTGACTTCAATGTTCACTTTTATAAAAACACACTGCTTTTGGTCTTTATATATTGAGAGTCCACTTTTATAAAAACACAGACACACACATTTATATATATATATATAACTTTAAAATTTCTCAACTATTCAGGCTAGTAGATTAAAATAAATGAACTGTTTAATAAATAGTTTGCCTAATCAAATATGGGTATCCACTAAAAACAACATGTAATTAATAAAACCTGTTGGATTAATAAATACCCCCCCCCCCAAAAAAAAAACAACACATTACTGCCACTTGTTAACCCATTTCTAAAGGGTTAATATATGCACTGGAATGGTTTCAGGAAGTGAGAAAGAATGGCGAAATACACACTGCATTTTTTTTTTTTTTTTTTTTTTATATAAACAAAAAATATTTTATTAGATTAGAAAAGAAAAAGATACAAATTAGAAATTTCCCTTCTCTCCATGTATGTGCTATTTATGCCAAGGTTTCAACATCCCTATCTCATTTTACCACAAGACAAAGAGAAAGAAATTAAAACCAACTGATGATGGATTTTCTCACAGAAGAGTCAAGGCTAAGCCAAACACTGCTACTGTTATTGCAGAAACACCTACACATAATGGGCAGTAAAGAATTTTCTTTAGATGTGCAACTTGCAAAGAGAAAAAAGTCTTTGATTAGGTTTGTTTCTTTTTTGCTTATTTTTACTATCTCCTATCTATATTTAGTTACACACTCAGTACAAGAAAATTCAGGAAAAAAAGAAAAAAAAAGAAAAAAAAAAGAAAAAAAAGAAAAAAAAAAGATGTGATTTCAAAAATTCTTTTTTCTTCTGCCTATTCCTACATGAAAGAAATCTGAATTCTTGCAGAGCAGGTCAATCTATGATGCTTGAAGACTCTAAGAAGCAAATTAAGCTTATTTGAGAAAGGGTGGTCAGAGTATATGTACATGAAATTATCACAAGCTGATTTACCTCCTTTGAATGTAGTTACATCTTTGCCAGCATAAAAGACACACAGGTATATTAGATGCAACCCTATTTTCTGCATGACATAGATAAGTTTTTATTGTACATAAAATGTTAGTGGAACACCATCTATGTTCTTCAGATTGCCCATTTCCTTATTTATTTTTTTTTTTCATCTCAAGCAAAGCAATAAAGCCACTAAGACAAAGGGTTACTGAGTGTTAGAAAATATAAGAAAAAAAAACATTGAGAACACTAAAGAACAGGAATTAAGACAGAAGATAACAATTGACATTCAAAAATTTAAATACAAAGTTGACTGGGACTGGAGCAAGAAGACACAAGAGAGTTCCACAAGTGAGAAGTGCGAGAGAAGAAACTGTTAGCATAGAACATATGGTTATTTCAACTGTAAAATGATTAGACCTTGCCATCAATATAGTACTATGGTTAAAATCAAAGTCTAAGTACCATAGAGGAAAATTCAGAATAAATTACCATGAAAGTATATATAGAAAAAAGGTAGAGAGAACCTAACTCATGGCAGTGGGAAAGTGACTGAAGTTGAGATGCCAAGTCTGAACCAATAACATTGCAGATTCTTTGGATTTTATCAAGAATCCATAAATATATAGCAGGATCACCAGACCAGATATGACAGCAATATTCAAAAGCAAGGATAAAGGGTAGATTTATAAATATATGATAGAGTCTGGCATGAAACTTAGCAGCAAACAAGCTGCATTATATCTATGCATTTTTTTTTTTTTTTTTTTTTTTTTTTACAAATGATTTCATTTTTTTTTTTTTTTTTAATATAATCAGCTGAAATTTTTTGTGCAATGGAAGTTTTTTTGTATGTACTGATAATCATTTCTTAAAATGGTAATGCCAATCTTTAGATAATTTCAACACTTTGAATCTGGGGTTTAATTATCATTTCAGCAGAAACAGGTCTCCCTGAATTCCTCTGATCTGCCAACATTTTTTTTTTTGGCTATTCTCAAATTCAGGTCAATATTGGTTTGGGCAACGAAAGTTGTTTTTATCTCTCTATTAGCTGCTTTTCATTGATCTTGCTGTTGTTAGACACTTTTATTTCGGTATGTGATGGGATAAAACCTTTGCTGCTGCTGTTACAATGCTACTCAGCATAGTCAATAAATTGTAGTTTGTAGTAAATAATATAGTTTAATCTGTTATCCTTGGTAGCCATATTTTTGAGGGTAAAATTTGTTAAACTAGCACCATTGGTGTCATCCCCACCATTACAAAGCAGCCTTACTGAAAGGCATTAACCACATAAATGCATATCCTTTCAGTTATTCTTCTTTTGGGTGTTTCATATGACTGACATATTTGTCTGTGGTCTTAATGTCAGGTTTTCCATGGTAGTGTTTTACCATTACCAGTATTTCTTTTCCTTTGTCTATTTTGTAGTTTTCAGCTGGTTAATGACAGGAACATGCTGAAGCACATTTAGGAGTTTAGGAGTGATGGATCAGGTGGTACTGAAATATTGCCAATACATTGATATGATAATTCTCATTTCAGAACTGCTGGTGGTGATATAATTTGAGCAAATAATATAGGGTCAGGCAAGGTAGAAGTAAGTGTTTGAGGTAAAATTTAAGGGGTTTTTTTTTTGAGCCTTCCCTGCCACCTTGAAGAAAAGCACATCTTACATACCATCAGATATAGTACACATACTTAAATATGAAGGTCAAATTGGACAAGTTTTCTAATAACCTTCAGTGCTAAATAAGAAACCAGAGATAATGAAGTGATTTGAGGTTCATCATAAGAGGTTAACAAAAGTTCATTCTGAAAAAGCAAGAAGAAACAAATTTAAACTATAGTCTTTTTATCAAAGTAATCAGATTAATATCAAGTCAGCAGTGTTCTTTTGTTTCTTGTTTGATGCTTTGTTGCAGCAGTTAACATTTTGATATGATTTTAAAAGATCTTTAGTCATGTCTGTTATACTGTTCGTGTAATGCTTGTGATTCTGGTCAATAGTACTGTAAGGAAACACTAGAACAAAATTTTGAGGGAAAAACCAGTTTAATCACACGAGAGCCATAGATTGATAATACAGTAATAGAGAATACCGTACTTCAGTATAGCAATGCGTATGACTCAAATGCTATGCCTTGTGACTCACTTTGTGATGACTGTTAGCAAATGTTCTGCTCATAGTGGAGAGATGAGTCTATGTGCAACAATTAGCGTAAAGAAGGTCGATCGTCTTTCTACCCAACAAAATTATTATTTTTTTTATTTTTTTTTTTTAAACCAGCCAATAATGCCACAGCAAAGGAAACAACTAATACATATTGAAAATGATAAAACACCTCAAATTTAATAAATTTGGCTTTTAGGACAATTCCAAATTTCCTGAAGTTATCTTTGCACAATGTTAGTGAAATCTTAGAAATGTTCTTGAAGTTTGTTAAAATCTTTAATGCTCATACAAACATACCCTTTAAGAATTTGTAAAAATTTAATTTACTTTATTTTGAAAAGTTGAATATAAAATGCACATTGAATATTGTTTATTCTTTATGTAAAAAAAAAAAAAAAAAAAAAAAAAAAAAAAAAAAACAGTGGAAGCTGGATACAGGATCACCAAAAAATTACAATAATGATGAAATTTTTTGCAAGAACATGTCAAAACTGATCTCAGAAGTTCAAGATTTTAAGGAATGCTCAGGAGACATCAAAACTTGAAAGTTTTGAAATTGAAGGAAAAAATATAAAATATAAACATGCGAGCGTGGTAGGATGGAGGATGACTTTCTGAATAAGAAAGTTGATGGAGGATTTTACTGCATGACAATGCCAATTCTCATGTAGCAAATGATCATGGAACTGACATTGGAAATTCTTCCACATGCTGTATATTCTTTAAATAAGTCATATGGTGGGCTCTCCTGTCGTATTCGATGTATGAGGGTCAAGCAACTCGGTTCCAAGGAACCAACAGCCCAGACACCAGCAATTATGATTTGATTATAGTGGGGAAGGCTTTGTGCAGAACCAACCACACTTTTTGAAGGGCCAAATATAGAGAGACCTGGTGCACTACGTGTCACAAGGTCCCCAAATGACCCTCTGCAGGTTTTGAATTCAGAGTTGTCCTTCTCACAGACCAGTTGCCATCCAAGTCTATAGAACCCAGTCTGTCCTGCTATTTACCCATAGCTGGAGGGAGAAGAAGAGGATTAATACCTTTCCCAAGAGTATTAGCATGTAATGGATTCAAATGGAATTCGAATTCTGCTCTCCGATTCCTCAATTGGATCTGCTATCCACTACTCCACTGAGCCTCATTATATATTATATATATATATATATATATATATATATATATATTATATATATATATATATATATGCACACACTGCATTTGTAGTATGACAAATGTTTCTGCTTTAACCATTCCTTTTAACATACATTTATACATTTGCCTAATATCTCTAATGCAATTTTTGACTTTATGAGAGGGCAAAAAATGTTTGTGAGAAGAATTAATCTAAAATAGTAAAGCTACAGAGTCTATAGATTAATAAGCAAGAGAAGGAGGGGGCAGAGGGAGGAGTTTCCCAAATGGAATTGAAATATTAAGATACCTTTGAAGAGGAAGATATAGTCAGTTAAAATATAGGTCATAATAATAATTGAGTAGGTTTAGCTCTCATCACCTGATCCAACTGTGCCAAATCTTTTTCTTAAATTAAGGATGCTGATTAGTAATTAGCAGTTAAAAATTAGTTCTCTTCTTTCTTACCCGAGTAAAGAATCTCCAGACACACAGACATTAGATGTTATGATAGGAAATATGATATACAGTTAATAAGATCTTGTAATAAAGATGATTATCTTGTGAGAAAGTGAGAGTAAATAAATACAGGGTGTCCATAAAGTTTGTGTGCACTTTAAAAAATTTATATCTTTATTTGTATTTGCAATAGAAATAATTTGTAAAAAGGATTAGAAAGAGGTAAATCTATATTTTTTAAGGTTTTATTGAAATTTTATTTAAGTTTCCACATGTCCTCCATCATTAGCAATACAAAGGGTAATACGATTTTGCAGTTCATGGAAAACATTTGCCAACAGATTTACAGTAATGCCTGAAATCACATTAGTTATTTTAGCTATACTTAAAACTAGGTACATTAAACTTTAACATTTTTTACAGATTATTTCTATCGCAAATACAAATAAAGTTATAAATTTTTTAAAGTGCACACAAACTTTATGGACATCCTGTATACTCTGTCTGTCTCTCCCCCCCCCCCATTATATTTATTTTTAATTTGAGCACACTCAAATCCCAGGTTGATTGTGATAGCTACAAACTTATGGAAGTTAACAAGTTGCATGCATTTTATGTGAAGGTTCGTGTTCAATATTTAAACAAAAACTTGGGTTCTTCTATGTTTATTCTTTTTATGCTGACTTGTAGTGGAATAAAGTTCTCAATATCTCTTTAATATGTCCATTCTCTTTCTGGTCCAGAAGTTAGGGTAGGTAAGTATAAGTATCATATTCATGGTCAAGCTCAAATCAGCTTTTTGCAGAGTTGGAATGACCAAAGGAAATTTTCTACTTATTTTATCACTGGGAGATTTAAGCATAGTTATGGGATGTCTGTTTTCTTGAGAGAGATGTTAAGATAAGTCAGTATAAGCATCATTACTATGGTCATGCTCAAGTCAGCTTTGAACAGAGTTGGAACAACCAAAGAGAAAACTTGACTTACTAAGTCGAGGGTTTGGAAGAAATGTGTGAGTACCATGTGTTGAAAAGTGGGAAGAGTTCAGTTGTCAGTGAACAGAGGAAACTAACATTTCCCAGTGGGAATGTAATTACCACATGTTACTACATTCCACAAAGGCTGATGCATTTGCAAATGGCAGGTAGTCATTAGCTTTATAGAAATTTATAATTTGGAGCAGAAGCAATAACACTTGCATGCCTCTCCACAAATACAAACAAGTGTTAGAGAAATTTCACATTATTTACATTATTCGAACTATTGTCCTCATCTCTGTTGCCATATTTATTACGTTTCGGCCATTGTATGCTCCGGCCTTCTTCAGGTGGTTGGAATGTCGAAATGAACCCTTTATTTTGCTCACTGGGGTAGACTGTTCTAGTTCCACGTACCATGTTTAATGGATGTCAGTTATTAGCTATCTCCTGTTCATTTTTCCCTCTGAAAGTTCTCCACTGCCTTAACCGGGTATTGAACTCTCACTCTTTGGGTCCTGTCACTGGATCTAACCAACACCTTTATCCACTGTGCCATGTGTCCTTGAAAATGTAAAATACCTCATCTCAGAAATATAGACAGATAGAGAAATTTCACCTTGTCAAACAATAAACCTATTCTATCAAGAAGGCCAGATGTTAAGATGAGAAAAGTTACATATCTTCTATTCAAATCAAATTATTTTTCATGCAAGCACTTTCAAATACAAATTTCCTAATGAGACCATTGAACTTATTTACAAACCTTATGAACTTTAACAAACCACCACCACTGCAGCTGAGGATGCCCCCAAGGTTAAAAAGATAAAAATAAAAAATAGTTTGCTTTTCCATTCTGTAATGGAGTAAAGTAGTTCCATTTTGTGACTTTACATTTTATATTCTTCAGGTTTTTTTTTCTTTTTTTAAAAAATGCCAATTCCCTTCAAGACATACAATTAGGATTTTCCACACATTCCTTTTGTAATTTTTGGGCAATTGATTGATGGATTCGTTCTCTATGGCTTATCAAGCCTTGGCAGGTTATGTGGACAGAAGCGATTTTGTGGGAAATAGTGGAGTGGTTTCTCCAGTTTTGAATACTGAGTAATTCACAACTGGATGCCACACAAGGCTAAAGAGCCCAGTCTACCTTGCTATTTAACCTATAGCTTGGGAGATAAGTGAACTCATGTTTTTCTCAAGGGTGCAAAGCAAGCTGAGTAAACTCAGCCAGAATTTTCTGCAAGGTTACCTGCATAAACTTCATTGGTATTTTATATCAATAACATTAATATGAGGAAGTAGAAATTATCAAAAAAATGTACACTCATGGCTTTGAAGTCTAACAAGTTACACGAGTCCACCTGAAAACTTTGAAGTATAATATTTTAGGAAATTAGCTACAACAAATTTCATCTGAGAGAGATAGCATTATTATTAATACTTGAAACACCTGTGAAAATTTCAGTTTTCCTATTTTAATATCCTGATTAGGCATAATTCATAAGTGAATAAGCTCAGGGTAGAGTTGTACGACGAAATAATATCCAGAGAAATTCCCCTATTGCCTTGTTAAATATTTGAGCTTAACAACAAAATATTGCAATAACAATCATGAAAAGATTTGAAATTGACAACTTTTCCATTTTATTGAAACAGACAAAACACTTCATCTTCCCAACTTTTTTCATTTTCTTATTGAAACCAAGTAGTTTGTCTGATGTCTTTTCAAAAGGTCAAAATGGAATAGTCCATTATTTATGGAGTGTTGGAAGGGTGTAATGGTTATACTAACTAACGAATGCAGTGACAAGCAGAATTATAATAGATGATTGTTATGAGCTGGAACTGTGGGAAGTCTTTGGTATTTCAAACCTCTATCCAATAGATAAGCAAACTAATGACATATCCATTAGAGAAATATTCAACTACTTTAACAGATGGTAAAATTAACGCGAAAATTTAAAGAATTTTTTTTTTTAAATGTTTGTAATGATCACATTTCTTTTTAATAACATTTGATACTTAAAATCATTTCGATGAAATCTAAATTTAAGCTTCTGTTTTTTTAACAAGAACCTTTATCTTCCATCTGTATTTTCAAGACGGTTTGATTTTTTGTTCAGCTCAGACCTATGTACAATTGACCAAGGCTGTGATAGGAAGAAACCTACTTTATCTAAAGAAAATCATTAAGATTTGTCATTGGGAACAGAGAGTAGGAAAGAAAGGACATTGCCTTTAATGAAGTTTAGGAGGACAAATTAGAGAAATAACACCAATTTTGACAGGTGAAAGTTGTAATAAAAGTGACAAATATGGGATCAGAAAATTCCAAAAATAAAACCAACAGCACAGAGAAAGATGCACAGGCAAAATTAACTGAAGGAATTGTAAATGAGAGTTTGGGTGATGACATTTGAAACCAGAAATAGAACAAACTATATTCAAGCCAAAAAAAAAGACAGTAAAATAGTAAATGTAGACTATGAAGAGACTGAAATGAGACTGCTAATCATATAAGCAAGTATAGCAAGATGACCTATGAAAGGTGTACAAAAAGAGATGACTGGGTGGGAAGAGTAACCTACTGAGAATTGTGCAAATGACTGAAATTTTGACAATGCAAGCCAATACTATTATAATCAAACAAAAATGAGTACCAGGAAATTAAAAAAAGAAAAAGAGTTGAATTTTGAAATTTAAATGAATTGTCCAATCCAGAAAACTAAATTGATGTTTTTTATGGCTTATCAACCTTTTGCAGGTTATTTAAAGCCAGAAAAAGTGTTTGGATTGAAAGAATTTTTTTTTTGAAGATAGTGATTTACTGATACAAGTCCTATTTAACCTATATCGGGGGAGAGGTGGATTCATATGTAAGTGAATATAATGAACCTGACTGGACTTGGAATTCTGTTCTGATTTCCAATTCAAAGCCATTATCCATTACACCACCTGCACATCCAAATGTACAGTACCTGTTATTCCCAAGTAGTCACCCATCTTGATAATGATCAGGTTTGACATTGCTTAGCTTTGATGATTGGATGAGAACCAGTGAGCCAGAAGACTAGAAATATATATAGTAGTCTGCTGAAACAGCAGCATGCACTAAAGAAAAATTGACTGTGGAAAGTTAAAAAAAATACTTGTCCCAAAAGCGCTGCAAATAGGCAAGAATCAAAGCTATTCAAACAAAGATTTCCATGCCTTGAATGCAGGCTGGCGAAAAAAAAAAAAGAAGGAGAGAAGAAAAAAGAAGGAGAGAAGAAAAAAGAAGGAGAGAAGAAAAAAGAAGGAGAGAAGAAAAAAGAAGGAGAGAAGAAAAAAGAAGGAGAGAAGAAAAAAGAAGGAGAGAAGAAAAAAGAAGGAGAGAAGAAAAAAGAAGGAGAGAAGAAAAAAGAAGGAGAGAAGAAAAAAGAAGGAGAGAAGAAAAAAGAAGGAGAGAAGAAAAAAGAAGGAGAGAAGAAAAAAGAAGGAGAGAAGAAAAAAGAAGGAGAGAAGAAAAAAGAAGGAGAGAAGAAAAAAGAAGGAGAGAAGAAAAAAGAAGGAGAGAAGAAAAAAGAAGGAGAGAAGAAAAAAGAAGGAGAGAAGAAAAAAGAAGGAGAGAAGAAAAAAGAAGGAGAGAAGAAAAAAGAAGGAGAGAAGAAAAAAGAAGGAGAGAAGAAAAAGAAGGAGAGAAGAAAAAGAAGAGAAGAAAAAGAAGAGAAGAAAGTTCTTGTATTTAGGTGTGTATAGTTAACCCTTGATATCAGTAGTTGATTTGTTCCAGTATTCACATTGTTACAAAGAGGTGGAGATGCTCATGTCTATTATATAAAATAGCATAGAATTTGTATATACCTTATGCACAAACTCCAGTATATTTTAAATGATATCTATACAAGATAAATGCTATTTGTTACAGTCAGCATTTAGCCATGAACAAGTCCCAGTTCAGCCATTAGTTATACATATAGTATAACAATTGTCTAAATAAACTATTTCAGTGGGAAACTGACAGCTGAAGAGACAAAAACAAAATATGTCCACATAAACAAAGATCTAAATTGTATGAAATAAACTGTGGCATTATTAAGAAAGGTTGAAGAAAATGTTTCTATAACTTGTGTGCTATCTGGAGCTGGAAATAAATGATAATGTAACAATTCGCACTAATGAATTTTTAGCCCCCCCCCCCAAACAAATAAGCAAAAATTCAGTATTTAATAGGGAATGAACCCCCCAAAAAAAAAGCAAACAATGTTTAAGCAATGAATACTGGACAGATAATAAGTCTTGTCAAAATGACAAAGTTTGTATAAAATCAAATTTGATTTTTGGGGATGTCTGTGTGTGTGTATATATCTCGGTTTTGTAGTGCGTATTCAATTTAAATTGAATACGCACTACAAAACCGATATTAAAATAACCTGATCCTAAGTGCGAAATTCCTGATAATAATTGTGACAATACTATTATTATTGAACAATTTAGTTCATGCCACTTTTCTCCAGTACAAGAACGCACATTTTTCAAATTTAAAAAAAATTCAACCTCAGCGTTGTGTCTGCAGCGCTCCAAAATTATTCTTACATTTAACAATATCTCATTACTAAAAAAGCACTCTTTCGGACCACAATATCTTTCGATGTCGCATTACTATTCGGAGTTTAACAAAAACACACTAATATGTCTACCTGATGATGGTCGTTCGAAACGACTGAAAGCCGGCTCGTACAAAAAAATAAGACCAGATAAACCCGGAATTTATGAACAAGGATCACACCATTCATTAACAGATTCGAAGTTGGTTGTAATTTATTATTAAATATTGTTTGTGAGAGTGATTCTCGCCATATAACTAGCTTCAGTATTTGTTTTTCGTTTGAATATATATATATATATATATATATATATATATATATATATATATATATATATATCTCAGTACTGCATAGTTATTACATACAATGGAAACAATCTGAATTGCAAATGCAGCATTACGGTCACATGCATGTGTCTAGTAAAACACTTAATTCCCATCAAAACTTGACACTAGACATGACCATTGAGAAAGAATAAAATACATGACAGGTAATTAAGAATGTTTATACATTCGACTCGGTTTTGAAGAAAAGAAAAAAAAAGAAAATACCAATAGATTAAAGTACAGCTACTCAATGAATTAACTGTATAACGTCTCTCAACTGAAACTTGGGACAAGCTATGAACTCTTATAAAAAAAATTAAAAATATATAAAAAATTTCAACGCTGATTGTAATTGTTTTCTCTTCATTAGAAATGAATTAAAATGAATAAATAAAATGAAAAAAATAAAAAATTTACTTTTAGTATATTTACAGTAGATACAAACCAAAGAAATGTACAGAATATAGAGATCCATTTTTAAATTTCTTTATTACGTTTACTGTTCAGGACACCACTGTACTGTATAAACATTGAGAAAAAAAATTAGAAATATTACAAATGGTGCAAAAGTGACATTATAGCTGTCACAGATTGGTTGACAAAAAAAAAAAAAAAAAAAAATGTAAAAGAAAAAGGAAATATTATATATCCGACTTAGTAACCAGTTCATTGGAATGGAACTTGGTTGCTAAGAGTTGCTGCACACTAACAGCTAAGAATCCAATTTATAGTTCAAAATTTGAAAAGGACAAGATACAGTCTTTTCTCCTGTTTTCCTTAAGCGATCTCATTGTTTACTTTTTATGTCATTTGTTGTCAGTAACTAACAACAAGCCTCTACACTCCTAGTCCTTGTATTTGATATTTATCATGTTGCTAAACAAGGTAAAAAGTGAATGGGAAAAAAAAAAAAAAATGATTGTTTTTAACACACAATTTTGAATAAGAGGAGGTATTAAAAAAAAAATAAAAATGTCACTTAAAACACTCTTGAAAAGTTATAATTAATGCTCTAATAGATAAGTATTCAAATATACTGAATCATTGATATAAACAAGACGAGTGCAGTCATGAAGAAAAATCGTGTGTGTGTTCAGAGAGCAGAGAGGGAGAGAGGGGAGCAGAGAGCGAGAGAGGGAGAGAGGGGAGCAGAGAGCGAGAGAGCGAGAGAGGGGAGCAGAGAGCGAGAGAGCGAGAGAGGGGAGCAGAGAGCGAGAGAGCGAGAGAGGGGAGCAGAGAGCGAGAGAGGGAGAGAGGGGAGCAGAGAGCGAGAGAGGGGAGCAGAGAGCGAGAGAGGGAGAGAGGGGAGCAGAGAGCGAGAGAGGGAGAGAGGGGAGCAGAGAGCGAGAGAGGGAGAGAGGGGAGCAGAGAGCGAGAGAGGGAGAGAGGGGAGCAGAGAGCGAGAGAGGGAGAGAGGGGAGCAGAGAGCGAGAGAGGGAGAGAGGGGAGCAGAGAGCGAGAGAGGGAGAGAGGGGAGCAGAGAGCGAGAGAGGGAGAGAGGGGAGCAGAGAGCGAGAGAGGGAGAGAGGGGAGCAGAGAGCGAGAGAGGGAGAGAGGGGAGCAGAGAGCGAGAGAGGGAGAGAGGGGAGCAGAGAGCGAGAGAGGGAGAGAGGGGAGCAGAGAGCGAGAGAGGGAGAGAGGGGAGCAGAGAGCGAGAGAGGGAGAGAGGGGAGCAGAGAGCGAGAGAGGGAGAGAGGGGAGCAGAGAGCGAGAGAGGGAGAGAGGGGAGCAGAGAGCGAGAGAGGGAGAGAGGGGAGCAGAGAGCGAGAGAGGGAGAGAGGGGAGCAGAGAGCGAGAGAGGGAGAGAGGGGAGCAGAGAGCGAGAGAGGGAGAGAGGGGAGCAGAGAGCGAGAGAGGGAGAGAGGGGAGCAGAGAGCGAGAGAGGGAGAGAGGGGAGCAGAGAGCGAGAGAGGGAGAGAGGGGAGCAGAGAGCGAGAGAGGGAGAGAGGGGAGCAGAGAGCGAGAGAGGGAGAGAGGGGAGCAGAGAGCGAGAGAGGGAGAGAGGGGAGCAGAGAGCGAGAGAGGGAGAGAGGGGAGCAGAGAGCGAGAGAGGGAGAGAGGGGAGCAGAGAGCGAGAGAGGGAGAGAGAGAGCAGAGAGGGAGAGAGAGAGAGAGAAGAGAGGGAGAGAGAGAGAGAGAAGAGAGGGAG
>OZ038493.1:18752824-19040324 GCA_964036315.1 Acanthosepion esculentum | reverse complement strand
TGACAAGAAGAAAACTATTCTTAGTAGATGTGTTTCATCTGCTGAGGGACTTTATCAAGGCAAATGTAGGATTTATTTTGTACATGTTTATATACAAGAGGAAGGATGTTACTGGTTTATTAAGGCTTTTATATTTGAGAACATTCATGAATATTCATCAGGTGGTTGAGAGGTCATATGTATTTCTTGAATGCACTGTGTCCTCCACATGTTTTGACTGACCTTTCAGCCACCTGATTCATGAACATTCTCAAATTTAAAAGCTTTGATAAACCAATAACATCCTAGCTATTGTGCAACAAAATAAATCCTACATTTGCCTTGACAAAGTTCCTCAGAGGACAAAACGTGTCAGCTAAGAGTAGTTTTTCCTCTTCTTTCCTTTACAGATATACTATCTGAAAAATGTGTGTGTGTGTGCACACACTTATACCTGACAAATAAAATGAGTTGTGTGTGAGTGTCTTTAAAATGTACAGTGACCCGGATATAAGAGAAACCCAGATATAAGAGACTTCTTATCCGGTCCCGACAACTCTTATATCCGGGTTACACTGTATATAAAAAGGTGGTTTGTTCAAAGAGTAATGGACAGATCAACTACTACAAAGTTCAATCCTCACTATGTGCTCCTTACTTTTGGCCTTGTGCCACATAAGCTTTGTTTAGTAAATTACTATATAAGAAAAGGTTTGTGCTTATGACAGATGGGAAGGAAGATTTAATAACATTCTCTTATAAAGTAAAGTAGGCTGAATTAAAGCTCTCTCTCTCTCACACAGAGTTATCAAGTGAGATAACCATCAGAAATTAGTGATATAGAAATGTTCCATTATTTTTATACTTAGATTTTAACACCCCAAAGACTACTGTTTGAATAATGTTTCATTGATATGAATTTGTGGTCTAAGTTTGGATATGCAAAATTCAAACAACCTACAATACATATTCTTTATTTAGATAGAAATTTATCTGATTATTTCAGTGTACAACTTAATAGAAAAAAAAAAAAAAAAAAAAAAAAAAAAAATCATCTCTTGTATCAAGGTAAGACTCGCCTCCACTGCCTTAAATATAGGTTTTGGAAATCTTTGTGATAAGCAGCAATATAATCTTAAAGAAAATATCTGATAAGGATGTGCCCTAATAATGAATAAGGTAAGACTATCTGATATAGGCTCATGATTGAGAATGGGGTCAGTAATAAGCAGAGGATAAGTTTTATTTTCAGTTTTATGCTAAGTTTCTTTTCTCAGAATTCTTGCTTGTAGAACTTCTGGTTCCACGATTTCCGGCCAATTTTGATCTTAAAAAAATGTAAATGCAATTATCTATTGTATCCTTGATTACTCTTCTATTGTTCTTGCTCCTTAACAATCTTGTTTTTTATTCTTTCACACTCATTAACCCTTTGAGCCTTAGTGACTTTACTGCCTTGCATGGGGGTGAAATGAAAAGAAAAGAAAAGATTTATACAATAATTCTTGAGTGGAAATGTTCCAAATTCACATAAGAGATGAAACCTTTAACAGGTTAAGGAGTTAAAGACTCATCTTATTGAGGTTTTAATTTTGTCCTTTGTGGATGGAGAAGATAGATTTTACATTTTCAATATCAGCATCCCTTATCAGTATTGAGCAATAAGCAGCAGATAGAAAAAAAAAATTATTAATATATTGATTTATAATAAAAGCAGTAAGACAGAGAATTTATATTTTCACTTATTGAAAAGTAATGTAAAGTATGATAACAGTGGGATACTGTAAGAACTTTCACTTTGCAGATATGGATACAAGAAGCATTTAAAACAACATTACCTATCTCAGACTCAAAAGAAACTGCTATAAAAAAAAAAAAAAAAAAATATAAATAAATAAATAATATATTGGATCAGTAATTATCAAATTGTCTCCAAAAAAATGACAATTCAAGTGATAGTAGTAAAAATTATGTAATTTGCAAAGGCATTACACACAAGATTTTTTTTAGTGACTTTATCATCATGAAAAGCAATTATATTACTTTTCAAAACAGAAACTGTCCTCATCTGTATATTTCTGAGTTGAAGTACTGTAACTATTTACATCAAGAGGTATCCAAACTGTTTTCAAAGTGGGCCAAATTTGATGAGATGAATATTCATGAGGGTCAACCATTCTACTTGGCATTCTTTGGACCATTAAAATTAAATGCAAATGAATGATCTTGTTGCGGACCCGATAGCGGTGCAGATCTGGCTTACAAAAATAAGGCCTTGTGCCAGACACTACCACCGGATCCACAATCAAAGTAAGAATAAAGAAAAATATAAAGACGTGCTCTTTCCACCGTACAAACGTACAGAGTGAAAAGAAGTAGACAGGCAAAACAACAAAAGGTTAAGAACAAACATACATTTTTATTAAGAGTTTAACAAGTAGTGTCTTCAGTGAAGACACTTCAGTAAATGTACTGGGAAATGTAGTTGAAGAAGAGGCCAAGTAGATTGGTAAATTGTCTTCTGTGAAGACCTTCAGTAAATGTACTGGAAATGTAGTTGAATGAGAATAGATCCCGCGCCAAAATTCAAATCTAAGATGACTATGGCGGGAAGGAGTTCTTCGAGAAGAAAGGTTCAGAAAATCAGTTGTAATGCATAGTAACATACGGCAAGGAAAAATACTCACTGCGAGAGTTTATGATTGTGAGTGTATGTAATTCTTTTTTAAGTAACAGGTTCTGAGAGGACAGTTCGAAGAATATGTAAAATTCTAGTTCTTCAAGTTGGAAGTTCACGGATCTCTGGTCTAGGTCGCTCGCCGTTTCGGACAAGATGTTCGTATCAAAACGAGAAATAAATCATCGAAGAGGTGACAGTGTTCGTCAGGGACGAAGCAATGTTTGCTGATAAGAAGGGACGAAGCAATGTTTGCTGATAAGAAGGGACGAAGCAATGTTTGCTGATAAGAAGGGACGAAGCAATGTTTGCTGATAAGAAGGGACGAAGCAATGTTTGCTGATAAGAAGGGACGAAGCAATGTTTGCTGATAAGAAGGGACGAAGCAATGTTTGCTGATAAGAAGGGACGAAGCAATGTTTGCTGATAAGAAGGGACGAAGCAATGTTTGCTGATAAGAAGGGACGAAGCAATGTTTGCTGATAAGAAGGGACGAAGCAATGTTTGCTGATAAGAAGGGACGAAGCAATGTTTGCTGATAAGAAGGGACGAAGCAATGTTTGCTGATAAGAAGGGACGAAGCAATGTTTGCTGATAAGAAGGGACGAAGCAATGTTTGCTGATAAGAAGGGACGAAGCAATGTTTGCTGATAAGAAGGGACGAAGCAATGTTTGCTGATAAGAAGGGACGAAGCAATGTTTGCTGATAAGAAGGGACGAAGCAATGTTTGCTGATAAGAAGGGACGAAGCAATGTTTGCTGATAAGAAGGGACGAAGCAATGTTTGCTGATAAGAAGGGACGAAGCAATGTTTGCTAGAAGGCATCTCCGTCGAAATATATGGGTGAACGACAGAGATGGTTGAGTCGACTTATCTCTTCCACGTACTGGCGGCGACTGAAGTCCAGGAAAAAGTTTGTCCGTGACGTCAGCGCAAAAGCGCGCGAAAAATAAATTCTTCCTCATCTTCGGCTAAGACGACGGTTTACTACTATGACTGACCGAACGTGAAAGGAAGGGGTGAAAATGTCGCGCGTGCGTCACAATGAAGGTAGGGGTAGCGTGAATCCCACAATCTCATGAAAATTTTATTGCAAATTGTGTGTCACGAGCAAGATACGCGACATCATGCCTGAAAACGCCCAAGCATTGCATGCGTATGGCGTCGCAGAGCAGTTAAAGGAATGGAGAATTGGCAGAGTATGCCTATGCATATGTAAAACTCTCCCACTCAACCAATTGGCTGCTTCTTCATGGTCTATAAAATGAGTGTGTCCAAAGGCTTTGGCAGTTGAGGCTGAGGGAGCTATAAGCTATTTTGGCAATTATGACTTTTGATCCTAAACTGATACCGCTATTTGATGGAAGTGATTCTGGACAGTTATCGAGTGGATAGAGAAGGCAGAATTGATATGCCAGCTTAGTGGCGTAAAGTGCATTGAATGTGTGGTTCCTATGCATCTATCGGGTGGTTCATATGCAGTGTACCAGCAGCTAAGCTAAGAAAAGAAGACTTTACCTGCATCGAAAATGCTTTGTATATGGCATTTGCTCTGGACACTGTTACAGCTTGGAAGCAATTTGTAGCATGCCGCTGGCACTCGGGTGAGACTGTCGATGTCTTTTTTGGTCGAATTGTGTAAACTTTCAGTTCTGGTCGGTGGAATGACGGATAGAAGTCTGATGTGTGCGTTTATCGCCGAGTTGCCGGAGCATGCCGAGGAATTGCTCAATTAGACGAAATGGACATTTCACAAGTGCTAGCTCTAGCACGTGCCATACTGAAGAAAAGTTCTGGAGATATTAAGCAAGCGGCCGTAGCTGCACAATCATTGTGTCGTCAAGCGAAGGAAGTTGATGTACATCTCTCGTGATGTGAAACATCAAGGAAAGAGAATACTGGACCCTGAAGACCGGTCTCGTGCTATCGGTGTAAGCAGTGGGGACATGTGACCCGAAACTGTGTGGGAAATGGGCAGGGGGGCGAGGCTTCAGCGCCAGCCTTATCCCCAGATACTCTTTAAATAGAGCGCTATCTACAATGACTGCACAGATCAATGGAATGAGGCGCGTGGCTCTCGTGGACAGTGGTTGCACCCAAACACTCATACGCAAAGCATGCTGCCAGGTGTGGGAGAGAAAGGAGGTACACATCCTGACTGTAGGCAGGAATACCCTTAGGTGCTGTGGAGTTGTGGTGGTCCAGCTTGGCATAAGCAACAGACCCTCTATTGACATAGAAGCTATGGTCGTGGATGAGGAATTTACTTGGATTTGACTTGTTGCTTGGGCTGGACGCAATCAAACAGCTGGGTGGGATGTCCATGACTAGCACCAGACATGCCAATCTGCACTGCCATAACCGTCAATGATCTCGATTTCCAGACAGAGTTTGACACTAACAGACGGATATGGATCACATTGTGGAAGTGGTCCGGTGCCCAGCCGCCAGTTACGTTAAAAACAGGCTGTCAGAATATCCTACTCCTGAGCACCTTTGGGCTGAGTACAACCGAGAACTGCAAACTTGGATAAAAAACGGCTGGCTGCTTCCATACCCTGAAGACAAGCTTGGGCTCCCAAAGGGTCTAATTCCTCTAATGGCCATCTTACAGGAAAACAAACAAAAGGTTTGGCCCGTCATGGACTACCGTGAGCTCAATGAGCATGTAGATGCATACACTGCGAGCACAGATGTATGTGCACACAAATTAAGAGAGTGGCGGCAGCAAGGTTCAGACGTCGCCGTGTTGGACTTGTGCCAGGCCTATTTGCAAGGTCACGTTAAGAAGTCCTTGTGGCCATTCCAGACAGTAGAAATCAAGGAGAAAAGATACTGCCTCACTCGCTTGGGATTTGGTCTTAACGTGGCACCCCTGATAATGCGGTCCATCGTTAACACCATGGTTGCGCAAGATGAGAACATCAACGAAGCTACATCTTCATACATTGACGATGTATTTGTCAATGAGAACATATGTCCTGCATCCCGTGTAAAAGAGCACCTTGAGAGGTTTGGGCTTATGTTCAAGGACCCAGAGCAGTTACGGAGCGACACACGCATGCTAGGACTGCATGTCTGGGAGGAGCGTAACAAGCTTCAGTGGAGTCGTGGAAGTAAGCTGCCAACATTGCCCGATGAACTAACACATCGAAATATTTTCTGTGTGTGGGAAATTGATGGGACATTTTCCAGTGTGCGGCTGGCTATATGTTGCGACCACGTTCATAAAGCATAGAGCAAATGCCATGACAACTGGATAGGACGATAAAGTACGAAACCCCCTCCTGAGCTGATGTTGGTGGATGTTTTTGCCAGAGTGGCGCAAACAGATCCAGTGCATGAGGACTGGTGCGTTGATGGACAGGACATCACTGTATGGGTGGACGTGAGCTCATTAGCCACTGGTGTCGTCATTGAGAGTGGTGGAGCCGTGGTTGAAGATGCTAGTTGGCTGAGAAAGTCGAGGGTATGAACCAAGGCTGCCACTGAGATGCTGGTCAGGCACCGGCACGGTACGCTTCTACATCTGGGGCCTCAGAATACGAGCTGAAGATTGACGGGGCATTGGTTGTCTCATGATAACCGGGCTGATCAGCTCACTAGAGTGCTGCGGCGATAGCTGGATGATATTCAGAAAGAGACAGAACCTGTAGAATGAGCGTGCGCTGTGGCTGCAGAAGGCGAGGAGTCTGCGTGTATACGAGCCATTCATCAGTCTAGTGGACACCCCGGTGCGAAGTGCACACTGTAAAAATTGGTCATCCGCAGAGTTTCTAGAGCGGATGTTTGGGCGGTAGTCAGGGATTGTAGGGAATGTCAATCCAGAGATCCTGCCCTGGTGCAGGCAGGCAGGCTTTCTGTACGCAACAATTGGAGCAGAGTGGGAATGGATGTGACCCATTTCGGGGGCCAGCACTACCTAACGCTGATAGATTGTGGTCCTAGTCGGTTTGCCATTTGGAGGCCATTGCAGCGCCAAGACTCCACCAATATCATTCGGCAGTTGAAGATAATCTTTTTCGAAAGAGGGTCGCCAAATGAACTGCATGCCAACAATGCTGCAGTGGTTTGTGGGGAAAGATTCACAAGACTTTCGAAGGAATGGGGCGTCCGGATAAGATACTGATGCGCCCACGTACCATAGAGGAATGGGATGGTAGAAAAGTGCCACCACACGATAAAGTGCATCGCCGCGAGAACACGATGCTCTCTTATGGAGGCAGTATACTGGCATAATGTGACACCACAGGACGACACCACTGCTTCAACAGCACCACCCAACTTAATTTATACCTACCACACCAGCACCTGACGTCACAGATTCTGGAACATACACTACAGGAGATGTTGTTTGGGTGAAGAGACTGCATAGGTGGTGTATAACAAGGTTCGAGAAGGGGAAAGTGACGAAAGTCTATGGCCCTGATTCAATCCTTGTAGACGGCGTACCACGCCATATAAAAGATGTTCACCCGGTGCATGGGGTGGAGACTACCAGCAGCCATGATACCACCTCAGATGAATAAACCTCTATGGTGTATGAGGGGCAGATGCATGAAGACAACTTCAACGGAAAGTGCAAGTGGCATCCTCAAACGAGATCAACTCAGTGATACGGCAGAGGAAAGTACAACTGAGGAAATAGCCGAGCCCACTCCACCGAGACAAAGTAGCAGGATAAAACGACCCACACTGCACTGCCATTTATGTGATCCTCAGATCAGGGAGGAGCGTGATTGTCGTGAGCAAGATATGCGGCATCATGCCCGAAAACACCCATGCAGTGCATGCGTATGGTGTCACAGAGCAGTTGAAGGAAGGGAGAATTGGCGGAGTACCCCTACGCATATGTAAAACTCTCCCACTTAACCAATCGGCTGCTTCGTCGGTCTATAAAATGAGCGTGTCTGAAGGCTTTGCCAGTTGAGGCCGAGGGAGCCTATGAGAGATGACTGCACTGTTCTAGTGGGTTCTTTTTGGCGTGACGGCTACACAAATGGCATATTTTTACTACTTCACAAAAAAAGGTTTTATCAAAACTACGCAGCCTGTCATATCTGAAGCCCATATAAGATGAAGTAAAATATATCCGAGAAAAAAGAACTTCCAGGAAGCTATAATATATCTCAGGTTAATCTTGGACATTACATATTATTGGTAATTAATGTATGTCAACTTTTAAGTTAAAAACATGAATAAGAACATAAAAACAACATTCATCTTATTAAGTAGAAAACAAAGTGACAAAAGTCCAAGTGTCTAAATAGATTTTGTCTAAACGGATTTTGACCAACACAAAATGAATTTAATTCACTAAGATTTTAGAATTTATTTAGTTCAGATGACCAAAACAAATAACTTGCCTGCACTAATGTGAAGGGTGATACTGAGATCTGAACTGCAGTATGTAGGCCAGGACTGGTTCAAAGGCAGTGATTTTAGAAATTGGCTGGAAAAGGCTAAAGTCAGGATCACACTGCCTGAAGGCAACCACACAGTATTGTGGCCATCTTTTGGTAAAACATAAAATTGCATTTCTTAAATGTGTACTTTATATCCTCTGATTGAGGATACTGGCAGGCAGTAAGTGATACATTATGTGACAAAGGATGGGGGGGGGCATATGAAATTTGGCCTTTGGGCTGGATATGATCAATTTACATGACATGTGGAATGAGAATAATCTACCACAGTAGATGAAACAAAGCATTAGGTTAGAAATTCCAATATATAACACCTGAAGAAGGCCAGAGTGTACAATGGCTGAAACGTGAATATGACAAAAATAAGGACACTAGTTTGAACAATGAAAACAGTGTAAATTAAACTGTTCTATCACATTTTGGCACAAAATTAATCCTCTTTGAGGAATTAATGCTTACAAGTAAAACTGCATTTACAAAAAAAAAAAAAATTACTATGAGAATCCAAAATGAAAATTATAGCTCAATGCAAGCTAGTCTTTAACAGCAACCAAAATGCAATTTACTGAAGAAAAAAAAAAAAAAAATTCTGTAGGATTCAAGGAGAATTCTTTATTGTAAATTGCTGAAACCTGATAGACTCTTAGAGAACAATTGTTTCTGTTGAATGATACATTATAAAAAAAAAAGACATTTTTCTTGACAATGATATTGCTCCATGATCATGAATCGCACTATCACGGAGGTGGGATAAGTTCTACATGCAATGAATCTTAAAAGGTTGCAACCTTTAGGCAATCACTTGTTTTGCTCAATGCAAGTTGTTATCTGGTCAGAAACTTCAAGTGAAAGAACTTGGAAAACCTGGAATTGTTCTTTGCTGATGAAAAGAACAATTCATCATACAAAGGTATTGCAAAGTCATAGAAAGCCATAGCATCTCTTGTCATGACTAAACAGATGCTATGAGGTTGCACCAATGCAAACAGAGACTGGTAACCACTTCAGTTCTAGTAAACCACTTCAACCTAACTTTTATATCATATAATGTAGATGGTCTTTTTGCTCTGGCCAAGTACATACATAATGATTCACAATTTGAGGAGGAATCTAAAGATCTAAAAAGTGGCAACACATGATAGTGACTGATCTTGCCTATTCATTAATAACCTATGGTAGGCTAAGACCAACAAACAGATCATCAAATCACAAACTTGAATTCAAAGTGCTTTTTAATAACATTAACAGTAAATAGTGCAAGGAGTGGCTCATCAAGATTTTAATGAACAAACATCTTAGCCTAAAGAATTTTTTATCTAATGAGAAAAGAGGCTGCCACTTTGCAAGTTGTTAGCCTCTATGCACAAAGTATTTAAACTGTAAAGCATTTATCAGAGGCAAATCTTAAGTGCATGCCTGTGTACTAAATCAAAAAGTACTTAACCAGTGTACTGCAGTTAAAAAAAAAAAAAAAAAAAAAAAAAAAAAAGGTGTGTGTGTGCGAACAGGAATGTTTTTGGTAAAATGTGTGAACTAAAATGTAGATGTTCAGTTCCGTAACCTGTGTTACTGCATAAATAGCCTCAGGTGAACGTTATTTATTAACAACCGGCAAACCACACTGGTAACAGACAAACTGCTGACATAGCTAAAATGTTCAGACACTCTGGCCAGTAAAGGGTGACAAACAAACAAAAAAAAAAAACTAAAAGGAAAATCAAAGTTAATTATAATTAAATAATTTGAAATAAGATCTATCTACTTCTATTTATTTTTCAATAGATTAAATGTGTTTTATGAATAATTTGGGAGGTAGATACTCCAGACAAGAAAAAGCAAAACAAACATGTAGTAAGTCCTTGAAAATAAAATATATAAACAAAAATAAAGGAATTCAAATTAAAATAAGATATTCACTTTCTGTTAAAATCCTTATCTTTTTCTCTCAACTAATGAGAAGGCAATCATCACATACTTATGAGACAAAAACAAAGATGATGGAGTATTATAATCTGAGGGGGTGCTGAAAAGTTTTAGAAAAAGAGAAAAAAAAATGCACTGAAGCATTAACTTATTTTTTTACAGACTCTAAATGGACAATTGAACAAATATTCAAAATTCATCCCTTAAAGCTATACACAATTATAAGTTTGAATAAAGCATCTTCTATGTGCTGTACCCCTTCAGGACCTAGGCAATCATGGCTCTTCAGAACTTTCTATCTTGTGTGGCTCTTAGAAGTTTTCTCTTCCTTAGTTAAGCTTTCCCGTCCCCAATTTCCACCATCCATCCATCCATCCATTCATACAAGCCCCTAGCTTGTTCTAAAGCATTTATCGTCAGAGTCCTGAAAATATTTATGAGGATGTGAAGAAAGTGAGATAAGATAGAATAATTATGAAGTAAGGAAATGCTGGACACCAAGATATCAACTGATGTGGAAAGAGAGGGCATTAACCCCCATAAGTTTTAGGAGTCACTTTTTTTAAAAGTTTTTTTTGGCAATAGGAGAGGATTCAATAACAGAATATTTTGGGATGAGTTTTCTTAACTTTAGTAAACAAAAGCATAATGGAATTAACTTATTTTCCTTTATTCCTCCCACACCCAAATAACATGCTGGTCTATTAAGGTTGACATTAGGTTCATAAACTTCTGCCTGGGTAATAGTTGTGGGGGAGTGGTTTAACTTAAGTGCTTATACAGCTATTCTAACTACTATTGTAGTACAAGACAGAATAATAGAAATAATTCAATTAACTTAAAATGAAAAAAAACAAAACAAACGACATACACACAAAGAAATTAGAAGAATATTTTTCCATCTTAAGTGCCACTTCTTGGGTGATCATGTCTCTTTCAATTCATGACCGACTAGGCAGAAGATTTTCCTCCAATAGGTTGCTGTTCCTTTCAGCAATCATCTGGTTGCCCGCCAAGGCTATAAGGTTCAGTCTTTTCTGTTATTCAACTCATAGCTGGGGGAAGCAGGGGTTGAGATGGATTCATACCTTTCCCAAGAGTACTTGCGCATAAGTGAGTAACAAACCAGACTGGATCTTGCTAGTAGACAAACATAGTAAAACAAAAAAAAAAAAAAAACTTTGGTAAAGTTGTACAATAGACATTGCAACTAGTATTTTTTTTTCCTTTTTTTAAATATTTTTTTTATGTTATTAATATAGATTAAACACCATAGTTCATGAGTATTAAATTTTAATTAGATTTCATATAAAAGCTAATAAGGTGTCCAGTTTACTATGTAAATTCATTATAGTTCGTATATGATTTCATAAAATTACATTTTTTTTTTAAATTTGGACTTTGAGCACTTAAATAGTAATATAAACATTAAAAAAAAACTCTGGATTATGAATTTAAAAAAAAAAAATTTTTTTTTAAGAAATAGCATGGTGTGACCATATTTTGTTTTGGCATCCATGGGGGTGGGGGGCAATTTACAATGAATTTGTCATTGCAAACTGACCCCCACCAAATTAACTTTTATAACCTTATTAACATTCATAATCTAGAGTGCTTAATCTATAATGAAAATCAAATAAATGATTATTTCAGGTCACATTGCCTCTTGAACAACTTCAAAAATTCATTACATAGAGTCTTTGACTTTCATTAGTTTAAAAATTTGTTATTTAAAAGTGTAATTGATATAAGTATATAGAAAATAAATAAGCCTGTGAGAAAAGGTAAATAAGTATCAATTCCCATTTGCCAATGAAGGAATTTAGGATATTGATTTTTTTCTCAATACTTTCAAGAGATAATTTAAGTTTTATAATCATCTATATTAGTACAGTTCTAAAAAAAAAAAAAAAAAAAGAAAAAAGACTTCTAGAACAAGGCACCTTCAAAAGAGTGTGGATTACCATACAACAATAAAATACAAAAGCATTCTATTTTAAAGTTTAAAAAATTAATTTGGAAATAATTTGAGACTTTAGTCTCAACCTTCTGTCATATCAACATACTAAGCTGAACCAGCAAGTGCACATTCCAAATTAGAGACAATAGCAAAGAGACAAGTTTAAATATACAAGCAGCTGTACTGAGAGAGAGGAAAAAAAAAAAAAAAACCCTGAAAAACCAAGCATCACTCAAAAGGGACAGATCTAAATACAAAGCAAGCTGTAGCCAAATAAGTGAAATTGGAGTGGAGGTCAAATAAATGAGAAAGGTCATGCCTTTTGTTAATGCTGGTCTGACAAACATGTTTCTGGATTTAGTAAAAAAAAAAAAAAAACAAAGAAAAAATAATAAAAGAAAGAAATAAACAATATCACTGCAGAAAGAAGAGTTTCACATAGCTAAATTTATATCCAAGGGAAAACAAAACTAAGAAAGAAAGGCTTGCTAAAAATATAAGGTTTCTATCTCATCTTGGATAAAATAGTAAGTCAGGTCATGAAACACAGCTTGAAAAATTGTAGGAATTGAGATGACAAATGTGTCTGGATACTTGTTGGGTTGGATGAGTGATAAAGCCCAAGAATAAATGGGCTGTTGCTAACAAAGCTTTGAAAAATATAATCTGTGAAACAAGCACAAACTGTTAGCAGCTTCATATAAAGAAAATTAAACAAAAAACAGAAACATCTTTTATAAAGAAAGTAAATGAAACATCTTTAACAGAGTTATAAGGTATTACCTTGTCTCAGACAAAGAAAGATATGGCATATGATCACTACCGTTTTCATGAATTCCGAGATATTAGGTTTTCTGATATTCCACATTATTGTAAGACTCATACAATCTTCCAACTTCTGGTTTAATCTAGGCAAAAGTTATAATATAAAAGATCTTTTTATGATTTTGAATCTTGGGTCTAGCTATATTAGCTCTACTTTGAGAAAGCATACAGATGTGCTTAAAATCGATATATGTATAACTTGTTGAAATTATTTGTGGTAATTTTAGTAAACAAATTTTCTTTATCAAGGACTTAAATACATTTTTTGTGTGTCATAACTATTACCCAAGTAATTCTTTTATTTTTTCTTTAATAAAATAAAAAAGGTTGCATTCAGATTTAAAATTCAGAAAAAAACAATTGCAATTTGAACTTGGCTTTCTGATTAACAATTCTGAGTCATTATCCGTTACACCACCTGCACATCCAAGCTTACAGCACCTGGTATTCCCAAGCAGTCACCCATCAAGATACCAACCAGGTTTGACGTGGTTTAACTTCAGCGATCATATGGGAACTGGTATTGAGACAAGGGATTACTTCAAAGTAAATAAGGGGTGGGGGAAGCTATAAAAAGCTAAGTACTTTTTTCTTTTCTCAGGGTCAATCTTTTTTTTTTTTAAATAACACTGTGTGCATGTGCGTTTCAAGACTTGGTTTTTGGATAAACTAGATGCGGTCGTACAGAAGGATGCCAAGGATATCATGGACTGAGTTTGTGAGCAATGATGAAGTCTTAGGATGCAAACAAGGAGGAGGCAGTTGAAGTTTCTAGGACACATGAGGAAGGAGGGTCTGGAGAATCATACTCATAGGTCGAATTGAGGGAAAGAGAGACAAGGGAAAACAATGTATGACAGAACTAGTGGGCTGAAGCAAGTAGATGACAGAACATTGTCTGGGGGAAGTAGCAGAGAAAAGGAACTTGTGGAGAGCCATGATTGCCTATGTGTTGAAAGGACATGGCACATAAAAAGAAAGCTCTTCAATTCTAACATTCTTGTTTTATATGCCATAAAGTTTCATTGAAGTGAATCTTTGTCTCGGATTGTTTTTATTAGTTGCTGTATGAAAACAATATTTTCTTATACCATGAATTCAACAATTTACTTTAGACAAAATCGTACATATTATAATGTTTAAAGCCAAAACCTGCATTTACAGACAAGTACAGGAATGATACAAACTGAGGTAAAATAAATGTCTGTGATGAAATAAAAAGAAAAACGGCCACCAGCGAGTAAATTCGAGCTCTCCCAACTGGTAATCCAACCTCTAGTTGTTCTGTCTCAAAATCTCACAAACAGACTTTTTCCAGCTGCCAACCGGGAACGTCCCTCCAAGCTTCTGCCAAACTGTGAAAAACTAGGTGCTTTTATATTTGTCCATATACCCATAATCCCTTGCGTCTTCATGCTATCCCATAGTTCATTACGTCTGTCCCATAATGCATTGCATATTCATTGCATAAAAAGGCGATGCAAGTCTCCCCTTATTCTTCTACGTTATCTGGCCAAGGATGGATTACGGCAGAGCGGTAAGTGCTTTCTTTTTTTTCTCCTTCATTTCAACTGCAGTAGCCCTACATGCTAAGCAAATACAGGCTCTTTTTTGGCGGGGAAAAGGCAAGTTGGAACCGGTTGTGCTCATCCCAAGTTCTGCCTCATCATGTCTGCCACAATGTCATATGTAAATTAAGTTTGTTGGCCTGTTTGTCCTATAGTTAAAAAGGTCATTAGGCTAACATTTGGGACTTGGCTGCCAAAACCAATACTGGCATCATTGGACTTCACCAATTTGACATTGACCATTGTAATGGATAAATTTAAAAAATTGTTTTCATCAACAACTCAGAGTGTTATAAGGTTTTGGCCTCAGCCAAAAAGACCTTAAGAATTTGTATGTTTAATCAGAGTTCAAGAAGTGGGCCAAACTGAAAACTATTTGAACCACCTACATTTCAGCAAGTTATGAAATAGACAAACAAAAAGTGGAATTGTTAGCATTCAAGTGAAAGGTTTTGTTATTTCTATTTGTTAATAACTGAACAAATGCTGTGAAAAAGACATTTTTTCTATAATCAATACATTTATAAATGTAAATAAAATCATGTCAACATTGCTACTTATTTTTTTCAAAGAAAACAATCTAATGGATGGGCTGACAATTGCATATAAGCATGAAACAGATTGTTGCCTTCAATGTCCACTTTTATATTTACATATGCTCTATTCCTGATATTGAGTACAGCGTGCAGAAGATCATTTATCTTCAAAATTATGCAAAAACGAAAATAACATCGACATCTCATTTTAACAGATATATTTACCAAAATTACACAAAAATATCTTGAAATACTAAGGAGTAAAGTTATTCAATAAATTTGTCATTGGCTTCAACCACAGCCTTCAGAATCTCATGCAACTCTTCTGGATGGTTTCCTTGTTTAAGCTGTTGAATACTGCTATAATTCTTGCCTTTAGTTCATCTTTAGTGTTACAAGGAGTTTTGTTGGTCTCTCGCTCAACTGTGTCCCACACATAATCAAGATGGTTGCAGTCTGGGGAGTTAGGTGGCTAGATGTAAGGGGTGATGTAGCCGCAGAAACTGTCTGACAGCCATGACAGAGTTCTCTTGCTTGTGTGGCATGGTGCAGAATCCTGTTGCACAGGGCTGCACTACCTCCTCAGGGTACTTACTCTATGTAGGGCTCTGTGTTGAGTGTGAGGCCTTCACCAACAAATTTGGGAGTTGGTATCCGAAAAACCAGGGTGAGTTTTCCGAGCTGCTATTAAACTCATTAGAGATAGAGAGAGAGAATTTTATATAAGAGGAAAGGTAAAAGGAAAAAAAAGTTTCTGTACATTGCCAATGAGAAAGTGAATAAATTAATAATACTGAAGTTTTCCAGTAATATTGTTGAGTCAGTTAAAAATTCATTAGCCAACCAAAACTGAGGAACCTAAATTTATAAATAGATTAAAAATAAAAAATAATTAAAATAAAAGAACAAAATATTTAAAATAAAAGAACAAAAATTTTAAAAATTCAAATACAATTATTTCATATCGAGTTACTCCAAAAGTTGATTCAATTTATTTAGTCAATAAAAAAAAAAAAAAAAAAAAAAAGATTCTGCCATTAATTGAATTCAACAGAATATTCACCGTTCTATTTTCTGCCATCTTTCAGGCAACTCTACAATTCCTTCCTTGTATTACAAATTTTCCTTTGTAAAGAACTGCTCGAGAATCAGATTCCAGTCTTTTAGAGGAAGTGAAATTTATTTTCAATTAACAAAATTCTTTGTCTGAATTTTTCAGATGAGTTATTATTTACACTATTTACATTCAGACTATTGTCCAAATCTTTGTTATCACAACATTTCAACTGTTGTGCCCTCCGGCCTTCCTCAGGTGGATATTAATCTATGGAGGTAGATTGTTCTTGTTCCACAGCCCATATCTAGAGATATGCCTAATTCTTATTTTTGGTAATGTTCAGTTATTGCTCAACCTGTTTCCACAAAGTCCAAGTACACACTTACTGGCCCAAATCACAATTACTACGTGCCATAATTAAGAAAATTCTGTAAAGAGTGGAATAAATAGTAATCTGAAGGTGTAATATCAAATGAATATGGCAAACAGGTTAAAGTCCCCAGGTAAGCTGGGACAATTTTTTACCTGATCAGGAAACATGCAATCTAGCTTATATATTTAAAAAAAAAATAATAATAATTTCACCCCAAGCAAGGCAGTAAAGCTACTATGACAAGGGGTTACTAGTGTGAAAGAGTAATAGAAACATTAAAGAGTGAGAACAATAGAAGAGTAATCAAGAAGACTACTGATAATGATTGACATGCATTTAAATTTTTAAAAGATAAAAGTTAGCTGGAAAGCATGGAGTCGGAAGCAATTTCCACAATTGAGAAAACAAACTGTTACCATAGAACTTATGGTTACATCTGACCAATTCCACTTTGTTGCCAATCTAGTACTGAGTTTAAATTCATAAAGTCTAAGTACCATAGTGGGGAGCTCATCCAAACAATTACCATGAAAGTATTTATTGAAAAGGCTACATGACAGCAGTGGGAAAGTAACCGAGATGCCAGATCAGGACCGATAATATAGATGATTCTTTGGATTTTACCAAGAATCTCTAAATATATAGCAAGAGCACTGGATCATTGGCAGATGAATACAAAAGCAGAGAATTTTTATTTTCTTAAATTAATAGTATTTTTATTGTTAATTTTTACTCATTTCAGTCTGGAAGCAATGCAAATGAAGAACAAGCCACCAGTGAGTAACTCATATGCTTCTAGAAACAAGATGAAATAGCAATGTAGTTAAATTTGAACAAATCACTCCTCCCCAATCTTTTGAACAGGAGTAAAGATTTATACCTTGCTTGGTTTCCTGTTTAGGACTGGGTTTACAGTTCCTTCTAAAGGCTTTTCCTTCTTTTTCACTCCCATTAAATCCTTGCATCTTAGCAGCCTTATTGCCTTGCTTAGAAGGAATTGATTAAGAAAAATTCAGGTTGTGTGTATGGTTTAATCAGTAGGGCAGCTGTTGTAGTAAAGATTTTTGAGACGAAAAGGCATTTAGGTCAATGCCTTGCTGGAAGCTTATTTTTATTGACCTGCCTAGTTTAGAAAAATGGCAGTCTGGAGGTGAGCAAGAGAGATCACTTAACTACTTAATAAAATAACTGTAGTTTATTATTAAATAAAAATAAACTAATGTCATATATATATATATATATATATATATATATGAATAAAAGAAAGGGACCAAGTGAGCGAAAACAAAAAATTCCAAACTTTGCTCGTCAGCTACTAATCCACTCCTACCAATCTAGTAATTTTTCTTTCAGTATTTCTTCATTGGCTGATTAGCTTCCACTTGTTGGATATTATGTGCAGTAATGGAAGGTAAAATTGTTGGGGGGGGGGGAAGAAGAAGAAGAAAGAAGAAAGTTAATCTTTGAAGTGGTCCATTTTATTTTTTTTTTTTATACCCAAGGCATGTTTCAAACAGTTAAAGACGGGAAGAATTCAGGTCTTTAAAAATATACAGGAAACAAAAAGACAAGCTAAGAAGCAATAGTGAAGGAACAAGTAGATAAGTGCAAGAAATTTATGCACAATGTGCAGATACAGATATGAAAGGATATGTATTTGGAATAGGATCAAAAGAAAATAAGTATGCAAGTACATATACATAACTACATATACAATGTTGACATTACAGAAAAAGCAAAAGGAATATCATATTTTGAGGTATATGCGTGTTTGATGCATAACCTATCATTTTATTGTTGAGGGAGTGGTTTATGGAGATGTTTTTTGGACAATATCCTGTCACTATATAGACAGGAGCAGGTAAATGTAGGAATAAAAGATACTTGTGTGTGTGTATATATATATATATATATATATATATATATATATATATATAAATAAAGAACAGTAAGATATATATTTCAGTGTTCTTAATTATAATTAAATTTGAAGTTTTTAGCTTCCATTTTTGAAACATTACTGTGTAGCGAAAAAAACATTTTAAATCAGTTAATTATATATATATATATATATATATTTTCAGGTTTTGGGTGTCAAAGGAATCACTGCCTACCTTTTAATACAAGGTGTAAGATGTCATAAAATATTCATGGTAAGTTCTTGCACTTATATTCAGTGAAAAAATATAGCTATAGAGAAAAGGTTAGTAAAGGAGGAGTCTGAATCAAGATTATTTATGATTCACTTTAATGTATATTTAAAAATGCATACCAGGAAAGAAAAAAAATTACTTTTGACCCATTTTTTAACAGGAAACTGGAAAATGTAATGAGAGAGAATATTAGGAGAATTAATCACAAAGTGGAAAAGTTTTTCACATGAGGAGTCTTATCCTTTACAACATCATTGGACTAAATGTGTGATTAGTGTCTGAGCCTTTTCTATTATATTCTTACTCTGTCCTGGACATTGTTCTGCCTGGATTCTATCCTCTTGGGAATATATATATATTATATTATATATGTATATTATATATGTGCGTGTGTGTATGAATAAAGACAAAAGGAAAACTTATCTTAGTCAACAGGTTTCATCCTCTGAGGGATTTTATCAAGGGAAATGCAAGGATTTTATTTTCTAACAAGAGTAAAATGTTATTGGTTTTTCAAAATTTTTTAATTTAAGAATACTTATAAATATTCAACAGGTTAGTTGAAAAGGCTAGGCAAGTTATAGAGGATACCAAGTGACAATTCAGTGTCTCATATATATACATATACTCACACACGTTGGACAAAATATTTGAAACACTTGTTAAATTCAAAGAAAAATTTAATATGGAGTTGGTCCTCCTTTAGCCTCACATACAGCTTTAATACATCTAGGAATGGAATCATACAGCTTCCTGACTTTAGCCAGAGGAATTTTCAGCCATTCTTCCATTAACACCTACTCTAGCTCTTTAAGACATGACGGTAGAGGATAGCGGCTCCTAACTTGTCGCTCCAAAATGCACCACAAATGTTCAATAATATTGATATCTGGAGATTGGGGAGGCCACACCATGTGTTTTAGCTCACTTTTATGCTCTTCATACCAATTCGAGTGGTATGTATTGGAGCATTATCATCTTGGAAGATGCAGTCACCATCAGGGCTAAAGTCTGGGCCATTGGATCAACATGATCTCCCAAAGTGTTCAGGTAATCTTTGCTGTTGATTCTTCCCTGCAGGGCAACTATTGGACCGAGACATTTCCATGATATGGCTGCCCAAACTATCACTGATCCACCTCCATGCTTCACTGTTGGCAGAAGGCAGTCAGAGTTGTAAGTTTCTTTGGGCTGCCTCCACACAAACTCGCCCTGAAGTTGGGAAAAGAGAAAAACTGAACTTGTCTGAGAATGACTTGCTTCCATTGGTCTGCAGACCAGTCATTGTGATCTCTGCACTGCTTCAACCTCTTCTGAATGTTGCAAGTGGAGAGTAGAGGTTTCCTTATGGTGGCTCTTCCATGATATCCAGCCTTATGGAGCTCAGGATGAACAGTTTAACTAGAAACTGGACTATTCAGATGATTATTCAACTCAGCAGTCACTTTGGCCAGTCAGTAGTCCAATGATTTTTTGCCACATTGCATTTCAATGCACGTCGGTCCCTGTCAGTAAGTTTGCAAGTCCGGCCCGAATTGCTTCGGTTACTCGAGGTTTTGCCTTGTTTCTAGAATTGCGTCAGTTCTTGATATGGTAGCTCTTGAAAAACCAAAGTTCAGCAACCTTAGGGATCAAGGCTCCTGCTATGTGAGTTCCAACAATTTGCCCTTTTTCAAACAGAGGTCACGCATTTAGCTTAAATTTTACTAAATTCTAAAAATAAATATGACAAAGACAGTAAATTAGATAACTAAATGTATCCACAATAGATATAACATGCAATTATGAAGTTTTAGTTAAAGTTCTTAATATAATAGGTCTTTGAAATATAGGAGTGGAATTTGCACATGTTCCAATTATTTTGTCCAATCCATATATATATATATTAAAAATGAAGTAAAAGAATAGAAACAATTTAACCTACTTACAACTTTACCTCTGGACCATCATGCTAATTATATGTAATGGATCTATTTTATTTTCAAGAGAATAGTGCTGGTCATAAGCAGACACAAGTAAAGTTTTATTGAAAACCTTTATATTAGTCAGATGAAAAATATTACTTATGACTTCAGTTTGTATAAGGATGGTTCAGTAACACTGTAGCCCGACATGTAGTTATGAGCAGACATTTGGTCTAAAGTTTTCACCATATAAGTTTTTACTTATTTTACCAATATTCGGCACTGACAATCACATTCCTCATCAAGGAGCTTGTGTTGAAAAATATTTGTATAAAATGGATACTTCATTAGGCTGCAAATGTACTGTACATGAAAAACACACATGAAAAAGCATTTATATAGAAGTGTTGCTTTTGCGAAATCATATACAAGTGAGCAACGACTGTAATGCACACAACGATTGCACACATAAGGAAGTCTGATAAGAAAATAACAGATTAAAATAGAATGAATTGGGAGTGCGACTTCCGACTAGTTTCACTTTCAGTTTATTCTGAATGCATAGAAATGTTTGCCTTGAAGTGGTGTAAACAAAAAAAACAACAAACAAAAAACAAAAAAAACAAACAAACAAACACACTGATGACATTCTTTACAGGTTATTTTTTTGTTTATTTAACTGCTGGTAAAAAGTCAGTTTATTGATTAGAAAGAAAACAGCTTGCAGAAAAATTACTTAGCAAGAAAAATGGGATTTAATGATTTGAAAGTTATAAAACAAAAACACTGAAGAAGTTAAAAAAAATACTGTAATGTCACATGGTGCAGGATTTTCAACCCACAATCTAGATCAAAACTGTCATTAAATGTGCATTGCAGGTTGAAAATATCACTGCTTGGGTTTTTTTTTTTTTTTTTAGCTTTCATTGGTTGTGTATCTTCAGGCATGCATGGTCATTGGGGATCTATCTCCCAAACAACCCTTCCTTATTGGCCTAATGTGGATTCAAATAAACACCATCAGATTGAAAGAAATTAAACAACAATACAGGAAGGGACATAAAGTGAACACATTAATCAATTTCAGAAATTAATACAAACATGTAGCCACTGCTCTTTGCAAGCATGAACTAGTGCTTGAAGATAAATTTTTCACTTGGCAAAATAAATTTTAACATTCTGGATTGAAATAGATTTGCTAAGTTTTTTTTTAAATTTTTTTTTTTTTTACAGAAACTGACCCAGTGGGCAACAAAGAGAACACAGCAAAACTCAGGGTATGAGTTTATAAACATATGGGATCATATTTAAATTGCTTTTACAACCAAGTATTTGACAGTGGTACAATACTTGATGAGCCAAATACAAGGGTGGATTAAGAAGTTTGTAAGATGACAGCAATAAGGTCAATTTTGATCTGTGATTTTTTTTTCTTGTATTATGTCCAATTGTGATTATACTCAATATCTCATTGAAGGAGGAGGCTATAAAAAAATGTATAAAAATAAATGTTTTTCTCATGAGGATCTGGACTTAATGTAACTGATTAAGAAAAAAAACAAAACAAAAAAAACACATTGATATTAAAAGATAAATGTGTGTGTGTATGTATATATATATATATATATATATATATATATATATATATATATATAGAGAGAGAGAGAGAGATAGAGAGATTTTTTTTTTTTTTTTTTTTTTTTTTTTTTACACACACACTTAGAGACAGTGTTTCATGCTAGACACAATCATCAGAGCACTCGTGTTGACTTCTATGTTCACTTTTATATTTACACACACACACACACTATCTCTGATATTGAGCACTTTATCCCATAAATATAGCACACCGTAAGACTATATTTCTTTATATATACACACACACAATAAAGTCACTATACAGTTACTCATAGCACACTAGTAGTTTCACGTCCAACATCTTGACTATTGTATCCACCACCAAGTGCTTGTAATCTTAATCTGCAAGCTTCTTGGAATTTTGAATTGAACTAGTTATTAAATCCATGGAGGCAGATTTTTCTCATTTCGCTTTCCTCTTCAGTCAAGTGACCATTGTGTCATTTGTCCATTTCTTTCACTAAACCAAACTATGTCTTTTCCACACTACCTGACCCAGAAATTGGACTCACAACTGCCAACGAACCAGGTATTTTTTAATCCGTACTTTTAATTTATTAGGCCATGTGCCTTTTGGGCAGTCTGCGTTATGTTAAGAGATAACCCATCACTCAAGCATAGAAAGTGAAATGAGAATAGTTTATACCTATGCATTGAATAAAGGATTTGGTTTAAAATTCCAGATTACAATGGCCAAAATGTGATTATGACACCTTTGCCGTATAAACTCTTATATAAAATGAACTAAATTCTCTTAGATTACAGTCAGATAGTAAAATACAATAAAAGTACAAATAATTGCCTTGTCTCCAAGTTTGGTAGAGTAGTTTTTTTTTCTAATTTATTTTTATTCTTTTAAAAGTCAACTGGTGTCAAAAATTTACACCATTTGTAATTGGAATATTGTTCTCATCTTTGTTGCTGTATTACATTTTGGCCATTGTGCCCTCTGGCCTTCTTCAGGCTTCTATTGATCCAGGATTTGAACCAGTGTCTCCCTATGCAGAAGAAATCATTGTGCTTTAATCAAGTCAGTTACAAAGAGTGTTGTTAATTAAGCAAGATTCTATAAGTCCTAAGCACATCTTATTTAGACTCCTGATAGTTTGTAACTGCTCAGTTTTAAAGAGTAGCTTTTTCTTTTTTCAAGATTTCTTGATTATCCAGACTGGTAGACAAAATAAAATACTGTTTATATTTCTGAGATGACATATTGTTATTATTTACACTATTTAAATTGTTCAGAATGTTGTCCTCATCTTTGTTGTCATAATCAAGACATTTTGGTTATTGTACACTCTGGCCTTGTTCAGAGGATTGGAATTTTAAACTGAACCGTTTATTTTGTTCACTGGGGTAGATTGTTCTAGTTCCATGTTTCTTCTGGATGTCTCATTTATCAGCCTTTAACTCAACTCTCCAAATTTTTGTTCACTTATGTAGTAGACATGTATTGAACTCACAACTCTTTGGGACAAGTCACTGAATCCAACCAACACTTTTATCCACTGGGTCATTACGTTAGAAATGGCTTTGTTTATGTTTTGGATACAAAATTGAGCAATTATGAACTTTCAGGAACCTTAAGAAAGATGTGCTTAGGGGCAATATAGAATCTTACTTACTCACAATTCTCTTCAAAGCCAAGTTGGTTAAAGCACATCAACCAAGTTACATCAGACTCGACGTATGGGCTTTCACGGTTACAGCGCCATCTCCCATAATATAATACATCATCACATGGCGCTATATGATGAAGATGATATTGTTCACCGGCTGTGCTACATTTGCTATCATTTGTGAAATTTTTTTTTTTTTTTTTTTTTGAGAACTTTTTCCTCTTCATTATTGCTTCAAAGTGAAAGGCAGATTTGTGGGTGCTTATGTAGGCGAGTTCTGACATAAGTCAAGGACCCTGAGAGAGAGAGAGAGAGAGAGAGAGAGAGAGACAGCACACTTGTAAAACACCCAGTTCATAATGCTATCAGACAGCAAGCTGGGATCAAACAAGAGGGAAATCACCAGACATGTAGCCCGAAAATATGAAACAATGTTAAATTTTGAATCTTTGTCATACATATCTGGTTTCATTATCACCTGATGACAATGTTTAAAAGGAAAATATCATGCCATATATACACACACACACACACACAAACGTCATGCATACTGTATTTCTCTTTAAAATATGTTGCTTCTGCTATAATAGAAATAATAATATTAAAACAAGTACACCCCATACCTTATGAAGGGCTTGATCTATATAAAATGTGTGATTTTTTTTTTTTTTTACTCCTCTCCAAAACTGCTCAGTGAAAAATGTCATGATGCCATTTCTGACCTTAAGTCTCTGGTCAGGACTCAGAAAGAAATGAGTATACCTCAGAAACCAAAAGGAAATAAAATAATTAAAAAAAAAAACAAAATATAAAAAGTTTAGCCTATATTGTGGTTTACAAACAATGAAAGACAAAAGACGATAATATTTGTGGCCTGGCATATGGAGAATTTTGAGAGGTCAGAGCAAAAAGCAGAGGAATATTTGGTGATATCAGATCATAACAACCAACGACCCCCCACCTGCACACACAATCTGCCCAAATTTGTTTTCATGTAGTTAAGAATATATTGCAAAAAGTAAGAGTCAAGAAATTATATTCATCTTTGTTTGTGGTTGGCTCAAACCAATTAGTTTTGCACAACCTACCAGTTTAATCTGGTGTTTTAAGGTTGGTATTTTGTTTGGATCTTTCCAGGTAAATACAAGGAAGATTAGGTATTGTTTACCATTTTCCAATTCATACTTTTGTTTCAATTTTAGTTGCTTTTCACTGCAACTACCCAGACACACAGTTTATGACCATAAAGGTTGTGGAGCGAGAAGAATAAGCTCCCAGTGAGATACAAACTCATTCTTTTTACCCCCAGGAAACCAGTTTTTCCATAATAGATGCTTTACTGCTTGGGCTACAAATGTTCTATAGTTTACAGAATATCTTTAATAATAAATTTAGAATGACAGCCTGAATAGTTCAAATGAAAAGCAACTAAAATTAAAAAGAAATATTTATTTCTGTGATGAGGGGGGTGATCTTTATTTACATGCTAACTATTATCATCATGCTTATTGTTGTTATTACCATGTTTTAGGAGGTGTACCCTCTGGCCTTTGTCAGGTGTATATCGATCTGGATAACCTACAGGGAATTTCTGACGGAACCCTTTATTTAATCTATAGGGGGTAGACTGTTCTTATTTTATGGGACAATGGCCTAGTAATTGCTTTATGAATTTGATGACATAGTAATTGAGAGTTCAATCCTTGAGCTGGGCAGTGTGTACTTGAACTCAATGGAAACAGGACAAGTATTAACTGAGCAGTTCTAAAAATAAGAACTGGACAAAATCTCTACACATTGGAAGTGGAACTAGAATAGCCTATCCCCATAGATTAAATAAAGGGTTCAGTTTGGAATTCCTTACAGTTTACCTGGATTTATATACACCCGATGAAGAGCACAATGGCCAAAACATTGTGATATTAACAACATTAAGTGGAAAGTGTATATGGAATCAATTGTGAAGTCTGCAGCTAGGAAAGTTGGTTCAGTGTGTCATGATAGATTCTAACAAGAAAAATTGTCTATCTTACATATTTATAACTCTACCATGTGTCCTTCCTTTGAATATTGGTGCTGCATCTGGTCTGGTGTACCTGCTATATATTTACAGATTCTTGATAAAATTCAAAGAAGATATTACTTGTGTACCAGAAGAGATATCTTCAGATGTCAGACCACCATTTGACTGCCAGGAGTACAATTCACTCCTTAAAGACTGGGGCATAAGGAAACTAACATCCTCAGCACATTACCCTCAGAGTGGACGAGCCAAATGAACGTTAATGGATCGAGCTGACAGATATGGTCATCTGCGCCATGATCGTATGGCATGGGTCGTGCCGACCCATTGGAACACACCCAGCCAGAACATTGGTATGTTACCAGCTGAGATGCTATAAGGCCGCACAATAAGAGATAACCTTCCCAAACATTACAAGTACCAAATACACAGGCGTTGGAGGGAGATCAAGGAATTGACTGAAATGGCAGTGGTAAAAAGTTACCTACTAAACCAGAAGCAGTATAACATGCACAGTCACCTACTCCGAGGGCTCCAGGTGCAAGTCCAAAACCAAGATGGATCCTATTCACAGCAGTGGATGGAGTCGGGGAGGGTAGTAGAAACACTGGGCAACAAACAATTCCTGTGTGCGCATAGATGGCAGCAACTGAATTACTGTGCAATTGTCGATTCCTTCAAAAATTAGTACCTGTCATTGACACCAGACTACCCTACACCACAACTGTCCCAACAAAGGCTAATATTTACTGATGTGGAACCTCCATACAACACACTGGAAAGTATGGAAGTAGATGAGACAGATGGCGACAAGTGGGTGGAGGACCATACAGAAATGGAAGGTGGATGAAAACCAGCCTCCAATCATACAACTACCAGCAAGTCATGATCTGTGACACAGCACATGGGTGTCAGTTACCTAGATCATTATCCCCACAAATGTGGGGATTGGCACACAATTACTCTGAACTGTCCCGACAAGCGAACACAATTCATACACCCTGTGGCCATAGGATGAGGGGAGGAACATGTAGAGTAGAGAGACCCATGGGGAAGGTGGGACAAAATAAAAGTGGTCACCAGTAGAAAACTAGTGAGAAGGAGAGAATATAAATATTGTGGGACTTGGGTGGATAAGGACGCTTGAATTTGGATGAACACTACATTATACACTCCACCATAATGTAGCTTTCCTGTGCCTTTTCTATAAATACTTTCATGGTAATTGTTCTGATGACCTTTCCTCTATGGTACTTAACCTTTATGAATTTAGACACAGTACTAGATTCTGTCTTAAGTCCTGTTCTTTTAGTGTTCTCTCTGCTTAATAGTGTATTTTTCATTATGTTCTCTAATATTCAGTAATCCCTTGTATCTTAGTGGCTTTTATTGAATAGGGATGAACCGTAATATCTAATAGAATTAGTTTTGTTGGGTGTTTTTTGAAGCCTACAGTGTCACAGTATTCTGTAGCAGGCTAGGCCACTTTCTGTTCACCACTGTCAACCCAAATGTTTGCATCTTTTGATGCATCAATTCCAAATGATGACAATAGGACAATCCTTGATGACCTGACCAAACTGCAAGAAGCCTTAATAGATTACTATATGACAGCCTCCACCAAATGGTTAGGGGGATTTGGGAAGCTTCAGGCAAATCAAACTGCGAGCTGCTGATCACTAAAATCATAGGCTACACACTTTTGCAATGTGAGTGAAATACAAACTCATTCCTTTTGCCTCTGGAAACCATTTTTTTTCCTTGATAACTGCTTAAGCTACAAATGTTTTATGGCTTACAGAAGATCAGATCTGACCATCTTTCTCCCAATTGCTCCGTCCAATTTGCCATCTTTACCAATAACTGTAGAATGACAGTTTGAATAGTTCAAATAAAAAGCAACTAAAATTATAAAGAAAAATACTAGTTAAAACAAAAAGGTCATAATGGTTTACAATACTTCAAATAAAAACAAAAAATACAACTACCAAGCTTAATTAGTATAGCTTAAAAACACACACATATATTATATATATATATATATATATGTGTATGTATGTATGTATGTACTAGCAGCGTTGCCCGTGCTCGATTCAAAAATCGTACAACTCATGCAGCAATCGCTATCACTTGACTTAAAATATTTTTGCCCTTCCTTGCCTTTAAAGGAGTGCCCTTTGCTGTGCTGATGTTGCTACATGCCTTACTTCTTGCCTATCTCACACTGCAAATTTTTTCTAAGCTCTATACTAAACATTAAATCTGTTACAAAAAAAAAAAAAAAAAATAAAAAGAACTAAACAAAATGAACACAAAACGATCAGCTTTAAAAAAGGACTCGTAACTGGAAAAACCGAATGAAAAAAGAATGTTAACAATACTTTTTCACACCCAACCCAGTTCTGCAGAATCAGAATCAATGTTGAGTTTAAGTAAGCGAATGAGCCAATTGAAGTAAAGTGCCATGCAGATTTAAATTTTTCCCACTTGTGACGAATGCAGCTATCGATCTTTTTTGAATGCTAGCATGCTAATTAACATTCGTGTCAGTCAGCTGTTGGCTCTCACGCTGGCCAATAGAATCTTCCTGCCTATTCGTGGCAGCCAGTTATAGGCTTTCACTCTGGCCAGTAGAAAATGGCCACAAACTACATGAAAACTGCCATAGAAGCATGAAAAAAAAAACAAAAAAAAAAACATCGATTATTTCCACTATCAATGGGAGTTGGGAAATGCAAAGTCGGTCTTGGCCTTCCCGCTAACTTGCATGTAAATTTTGATGCAAATCCACCGAAAATTGCAGCCGTGCATTCGTTACTCACACACACATCCTGCCTTTTATATATATATATATATATATATATTTGTGTGATATAGTTTTGTTTCTTCATCTAAACTGCATCAAGTCTATTTCCTCTTTACGAAAGGGTCAATACATCTGGTGGATAAGCAGGTTAAGGAAGAACCTCAATGCCTCATTGAATTAATTTTTGTTGTGAGGTTTTGAAGCTTAAGGTATCACATTATCGAGCAGCAGGATAATCCACTTTCTGTTCACCCATGTCAGTCAAAATGGTCTCAACTTTTGATGCATCAGTCCCAAATAATGACAAGATGACAATGCGATGAGAACCTGACTAAATCACAAGAAATGGTAAGAGATTGCGCTCTATTACAAGCACTCAAATGGTCAAGAGGATTTTAGAAAGTTTCAGGCAGGTTGGGGCAAGTCATAAGCTGCTGATCACTCAGTGCATAAGCTACATAATTTTACAGTGCGAGTATGATACAAATTCATTTTACCTCAAGAAACATGTCTTTTCCTTAATGGATGCTTTACATTGTAGCTCAGAGATACAAATTTTTTATGGTTGACAGAAGGTCAAATCTTACCATCTTCCTGCTGATTGCCATCTTTACTAACAATTGTAGAATGACAGTTTGAATAATTAAAATGCAAAGTAATTAAAAAGAAATACTAGTTAAGACAAAAAAAAAAAAAAAAAAGGTAATAATGGTGTAGAATAAAACTGCTTTACATAAATCATTGTTATATAAATAGTTTTGTTTGTTCATCTCAATTGTATAAATTTGATTTTCTCTATATGGAAGTCAGCTGCTAATATGAAGATTATCAAACAAAATCTTCAGTTTCTTTTTCATGTCCCTCTTTCAGTGGATGATTCTTGGTTGGCACACAAATAATTTTTTATACTAAAGTTTATAAAATATAAACAAAGACTACCAGAGATGTGCTAACATTGGATACAACTGAACAATCAGAAAAAAAACTATTAGGTTGGAATAAAATAAATGGTCATCTTGAACCAAAGTTTAGAATGTCATACAACTCAGCACAAAGAACAACGATCAGCTATAGCAAGCGCCTTTAGAATCAACAATTTTGCGATCGAGTTGGCAGTGAGTTTATTTCATCACATTAAAAACTGGCATCAAAAGGAGCCGACAAACTGTGGGAAGGCATTTTTTTTTTTTTTTTTTTTTAACCCAACCCGCATTAGTGTACACTTGCTGACCTACTTACATATCTAAGGCCCATAAGTGAAATTCAACAGGGGTGGACAATTCTGGTGAACAGGAGGACTGCAGTGCCCGATTGAATCATTTCGGGTGGGGTGTTTTTTTTTTGTTTTTTTTTTAAGTACAAGGTGTCACATTATCATGTAGTTGGACAGGCCAATTTCTATTCACTGTTGTTAGCCAAAATGTTTGCACCTTTTGATGCCTCAGTTCTGAATAATGACTGATGGGATTTTGCTGTGATGGCCTGACCAAATTGCAAGAACCATTAATAGACTACTATATTACAGCCTCCAGCAAAGGGTCAGGTTTGTTTGTTTTACCAGCATATCAACCCTCATGGGTCACCAAAGGGTCAGGAGGATTTGGAAAGTTTCAAGCAGGTGGGAGCAAGTTTGTTGATCAAAAGCCACATATCTAATTATCATCACATAATCAAGAAAAGTCTTTTTGAAATGTAAAACTGCAGCAATTGTCAAACTGTGGGAGCTGCTGAGCAGTCACCTCATAAAAGGTACCCACATTTGCATTTTCTACAGTTTGCCAAATTGTGTTTTATTATGTGTTGCATATCCATATATATAAATTAAAGATTTTGTGGTACAGAATTTAATAATAGCTGAGAGAGAGAGAGAGAGAGAGAGAGAGAGAGAGAGAAGAAAAAAAGAAAAAAAAAAAAAAAAAAATTTCAAGAAACCAGGGTCCAATAACATTCAGACCCAGTAAGCATTCCCTCTGTTTACAAAGGGAAGGCCCGCGGGATCTGATATACAAGGACTCTAGAACCTTGAGGTGATATGTGGGGTGGGACCTAGATAAAATCAAAAAACGGTCCGCACTAAAATTAACCACACATTTCCTACTATTTATTAGATGCTCAGCAATAGCAGAGCCAGAAGTATTGGTTAGTTGGCTCTTCCTGGCAGCCGGATTAAAAATCCTGGGGGGGGGGGGGTAAATGTTTTATTCTCAAAACCAAATGCTGGGATGTTCTCCCTATGTAGTAGAGTCCACAACTACACTTATATTGGTAAATCACTGAATTAGCATGATGAGGAGGGAGGACGTCCTTACGAAGAGAAAACAGGATGGGTAACAAATATTACCCTGACATTCGCCGAAAAATAACAGCTATTGATCAAACATGAAATTCGTTTAGATAAACTCTCACCCTCTGTACCAATATAGGGAAGACACAGATAAACTGGGCATTTATCAACAAAATTCGGCTAAACCCTATGAAATTTACTAATGACCTCTTGGATAACAGTGTCTAAAACATCCAAAGGGTATCTGTTTTTAGAAAGTGTCATTCTAACAAACTCAATTTCACCACAGAGAACGCCATCAGAACATAACTTAAGTGCCCTATTCTAACACTTTCGCCCCAGCCCCTCAACCTCCGATGTCTTATTCTCTGGGTTGAGGTGTCTACTCGGTCTTAACCGAACTTAAGGGAGTGACCGTAGATCCCCTGAACATCCGTAGATCATTCGACTGGTCCAATCCTGCTTCCTGCCCACGTTGTGTTTGGTTTGATCCAGAAAGCAGAAGTGATGTTCATCCATTCACAGTCGACTGAAGATGTAGACATGGATGGAGAGTCTGTGCTAAGAAAAAATATATATCCGCAGAAAGTCGGACAAACAACTATTCAATGGTTGGATTGTTAATGTCTTTTATATAGCAGAAAAGAATAGTATAGAAAAGAAACAGGTTACAGAAAAGAAAATAATTAACGTAAAAACTCACACTGGATTCTAGACAGAGAGAAAGTGGGTTGTGATTAGCTTGTTGTGAAATTGTCTCAGAACGATATACGACTCTTGCGATGGAGAGATAAAGATTTCTGTGTGTGGCTTAAAGTTTATAATTGCGTTCCTCCTCGGCGGTAGTAACAGTAGTAGTAATCTTTGTGGTAGCAGAAGCATCAGTACTTATATTAACAGTACATGTTAGCGGGGGTTTTGTTCCAAATACCTGATGTCACTTCCAGTCTCTGATATCTCTCCACCCAGCTCAATTGCATTCGACGACAGACAAGCCTAAAAACAATTTTTTGATTATTGTAGCTTGTTCGACGTTTCCATTTCCAGTGGTAGTAATAATAGTAGCAGTAGCAGTCTTAGATTGTTGGAGGAGTAATTCTTTGTACTTATATCAACAAAATATGTTAGTGGGCGTTTGGTTCCAATCTCTAACGTCACTTCCAGTCTCCAACCTCTCTACCCAGCTCAACTGCACTCGACAGCAGATGAGCCAACCACTGTCAACAGATTTCTGTGCGCGTTTATATAGATAAACCTGGCTGATCATAAATCAACCCTTGGCCTGCACGCGATTATCACAAGTGCTGCCTTCAACCCAAAATCATGTGAATTTCAAAGTTTCTCATAGCCTTAGTAAGCTATTTCAAATTTTAGCCGAAAAAAAATGATCTCGATCATCTTTCATTGTCTTCCTAATGTCCCAATTCCAAATGGGCTAGATCAGATTCCCATCAGTAAACAAAATTGTTCTGATCTAATTTTGCTGTTCAAGTCTCCTCCAATTTAAAAGTGTGTGTGTGTGTGTGTGTGTGCCCCCCCAAATCTGTTACACTATGAATTAAGTCCTTAATCAAATTAGCCTTTCATTGTCTGGGACAAAAAAAAAGCCCCAGCGCATATAAAGGCCCAAGGAAGTAGCCTTCCTAGATATGGGAGTCTCAAACTTGTCAAAGCCCCTATGAGCAAGGACATCCGGAAATGAAAGACAAGAATTTGGCCCCCTTTTCTACAGTGTAATTGTGGACTCTGCTGCAGAGGGAGGATGGCCGAACGTTTGGTTTTGAGAATAAAACAACATTTACTCACCAGGATTTTGAATCCGGCTGCCAGGAAGAGTCAACTAACCAATACTTCTGGCTCTGCTATTGCTGAGCATCTAATAAATAGCAGAAATGCGTGGTTGATTTTAGTGCGGACCATTTTTTAATTTTATCTAGGTCCCACTCAACATTTCACCTCCAGGTTCTAGAGTCCTTGTATATCAGATCCTGTGGGCCTTCCCTTTGTAGACAGAGGGAATGCTTACTGGGTCTGAATGTTATTGGACTCTAGTTTCTTGAAATTCATTTTTTTCCTCTTCCATTCCATAATTTAATTTACACACTTTTATGAATTTTCTATTCCCAGAAAAATAAACTTCATAAGTCCTGGGACAAAACCGTTTTTTTTTTAAATAAAAAAATGACTTATAAAACTTGTCTTTTCACACACACACACACACATATATATATATATATTAGGAAGGGAAAAATCTACTACATATGGGTTCGTTTTTCCTGCATCTTGCCTGGTCTATGAGTGACCAGGTTCTAAGTTTGCTAGAAGTATGTACATTAGAATTTTGCAGATAATGTGTAATATTTACTAAGCATGCATGTAAGAAAATTTCTCTATATTGTTCCCTTCATACCTTTGATGGAATTTTAAAAAAAAAAAAAAAATCGTTTCGGTATTTAAAAAATAAAAATATAGTAATTTAATGTAGAAATTAACAATTTCAGGGTTTAGCCATATCACATTGAAACACCGGTTCCTGTATGATCACTAAGCAACATTGAGCCTGGTCAGTACCTAGATAGGTGATTGCTTGGGAACACCAAATGCTGTAAGTTTGGATGTGCGGGTGGTGTAATAATAGATAATGGCTTGGAATTGTTAATCACCAACCCAAGTTCCAATTGGGTTTATTATGTTCACTTTCGTGCAGATAACCTTGAAAATGTATGAATCCACCTCTTTTCCCTGCAGCTATGGGTTAATTAGTAAGACTTGTATCACTAAATCATTATTATCTTAAAAAAAAAACAAAAAAAAACCTTGGGATAAAATCATTTATAAAAACATTTGTTTTGAAAAGGATTACAAAATTCTGCTATTGTAGAACAGAATCTTTGACCTTAAAAAGAAAGCTACAAAAGAGAAAACTGATAAGAAAATCAACTGCTAATAAAAAGTAAGGCCTTTTCTTGATAAGTTTGAATACAGAAGTTAATTTGTCCAATAGTACAGATAAGCAACATTTGCTTTAACACAAATCAAATCTCATTTAAAGTTTAACATCAACTATTTTTTTTTAACATTCCATTCAATCATCTACAAGCAAATTTCAGTTGGATCCAGGTCAGAGCTAGATTATATAATCTAGGAGAAGAAATGTATTGTATACATTTCTTCTCATATATTCTGATAAACAAGCAAATCACCCCCCCCCACACACACACATACACAGAAAAATTTAAGCGTGGGAATGTATTTCTTCAAAACAGAAGAAGTAGAACAACTGGTATTATTGATGGATGATAATTTCACCCACAAACAGAGTGATGTGTACTGTCAGTTGGAGTTTTGGTTGACACAATAATGAACATCGATTTCAAGACTTGAGAGCTTATGTAAAAAAAACAAAAACACTAATTATGTATCTACTAAACAAGAACTGCAAATCAAGAAGCTATGTTTGGGTCAACGCTTTCACACAATTCTTTAACTTAAAGTAGACCTGATTTAATTTACAGGTGCTTCCATTCAACATGATATCAATCACAAAATGTCTCTGACTCCGTTCACCCAGTTTGGTATTGTAAATGAGGCGAATGCCTGGGGTGTTCTTCAAATAAAGCCAAACTTATTTCTGATTGTAATGTTAATTTAAATATTTATTGAAGGCCGATAATTTTTCATTCACTTCAGGACTCTCGACAAGAATGATTGCATTTAAGCACAAAGTTTCATTTCACCCCAAGCAAGGAGATAATACCACGAGGACGCAAGTGGTTACTGAGAGTGAAAGAGAAGAAGACTTTGAATAAGGAGAAAGAAAGAACAATAAAAGAAGTTTGTCGTTCGGTTATGTAATTTTACGTAATTGCTAGCTACCTAGCATTATCTTAGTTCTAGCCAGCGTAATAATATCTAATAATGCAATTTTATTTACTTTTTACTACACACCTGAAAAACTTTGATCACTCAAAAGTACTCTTAACTATTCGTGATCAAAGAGATCAAAATTACCAGGTACAATGACTATGCATGCATGTAGCGATGAAGGGGAAGACAGTAACGGATAGTGTTTTTTGTTTGTTCGAGCTAAAAAAAAGTTCTAAGATTCTCTCCGTTATTTCAAGTACTACAAACGACCAACAATATCTAATTTACCTCTGAAAATGCAATCAGCTCAATATAGAAGAAGAACCCCAATGAAATAATGTTTTAGTCTTTACTTTTTTTTCGTTATGCAGATTACTGCTAGAAAGTGCTTTCAACACCACAGATAACCTAGAGGAGTTGAAGAGAAGTATCAGCTGTTTTGATGTGAAAGTTAAACGTTTCTGACCGACATTCCATAACTAGGTTAAAAAAATTCAGTATTCCGTCATCTTTACAGCACTTAAGGCATAAACACACAACCTCAAACCACAGGCCTAACCAGTTGTACTGTTTTTACTACTAGTAACAACCTCTTCGCTTTGCAGTCATTCTTTATACCTGATAGTGGTAAGCAACCAACCACTATTCAAACGCCCAGGTTAATAAGATTCTCTGTTCATAGTGTTATGAATTTCCCCACCACACCCAAAAGGTGAAATCATTTAATTCAGAAGAAAACAAAAAAAAAAAACAATAAAAATGTAGGTAAACTGGAAAAAAAAAAAAAAAAAAAAAAAAAAAATTAAAAGAATATCGGGTTCATTTCTTTTTTTAATGTAGCGAAAAAAAATTAAAATAAGCAGTTTAAAAAAAAAAAAAAAAAGTAATTTAAAAAACTAAAGTGTCACTGCAAGAGGCGTACTTTAAAAATATCACCCTAAAACAATTACAATACATTTGTTAACAGAACTTAAGTAACTTTTCTTTTTAAGTTTTTAGCGATTTTATTGTTTTATTCGACAGTTTGAAAACTCAAGAATCTTAATTTGAAAAGAACGACTTTATTTCAATTCTAACTGTCAAGTATTTAATATATAACAGCATTTTTACAACGTTTATTGATGAATACTATAGTAATGAAAGAAAAAATATTTTTAAAAATGCTGAACAAATTCGGTTGTAATAAGTAATAAAATGTCAAATTTATTTGTAAATAATAAGGCAACTATAACTGAGGTACAGACAGGCAATGTTGACAAAGTTATTTGTGAAAAAAAAAAAAAAAAAAAAAATTCGATTCATTAAAAAAAAAAAAATACTTCATAAAATAAGAGAAAAATAAGCATATGACATTTCATGTATCGATAAGGATTGATCATTTAAGACATTGTTTATTAAAAAAAAAAGTTTATAAAAAAAGTTATCGCCAGAAAACTTGAAAATAAAAATAACTCATGGAATTAAAAGGACAGTAATATAACTTTAAGAGATTGATTTAATTTACAAATTGCCAACAGATCAAATAGTAAGTAAAATGAATTTTTTACAGAAAGAAAAAAGAAGACTTTTTTTTAGTTTTTACACGCTATTAGTTTTTGTTTTTGTTATCTGAATTTTCGGTGATTAAGTGCTGTCTTTGAATTTACTGATAATTATTGGTAAAAATAACTTTATTAGTTTCACATCTCATCGTATTATTTTGAATTGTTAAGATTTTTTTGGAAAAAAAGAGGGAAGAAATTCACTAGTTACCAGCAACAACCACCACGCACACAGCACTGATTACAACTCATGCCGCGATCTTTGTACACAAAGTTTACAAAAATTTTCCAATTAATTACTAACTAAAAAAATTAAAATAAAACCTGTAACCTTTTAAACCTAGAAACAGGTTAAACTTCACATTTTACTTATTACAATTATTTTACAATATAATCACCGCAAGTGGGGTGTGTCATCGGATTTTTAGAAAGAAAGGAATCCCACTTTAAAAAAGAATTCACTTTTTACACCATACCAATCAAAACGTTCAATGCACGTAAAAACGAAGTATATACAAAATTTTCGATGAGGATTGAAGCCTTTAGATATCTCAAAAGATTTAAATATGAAAATAGTGTCTTAATAATTGCTAATTAATTAATTAACCGGCACTTTCCCATTCATTTAACACCGGATAACAAAGAAAGGAAGAGTTTACACCACTTAACCAGACAGACGATAACATCAACAGATATAGTATATTTATATATATACATATATACCTCCATGGCTTGTCCAAGCTCCAGATCAAAAGTTACAACACAGGCACAATGAAGCCAATTAGAGAATCGGTCCCATGGCAAAATTGTCGGAGACTTAGGTCCAGAGTCGGAGATCTGCCGTTTTAAAATCGCAGACTCCAAGTCTTCCTCGTCCATGGCCGCCATTCTGTATGAAACTGATGGAAACGACCTTGACCATTATGAATACGGGCTTACTTCCGCTTTTATTTGGAAAAACTAATTTGTTGATAAAACAAATTTTGAGTCTATTGTATGGAAAAAAATTATTTGATTAAATTAAAATAATAATTTGTGCTGTACAGGAATAAAAGATCAAAAATGGTTTTGATTTTTTTTTGTGCGTGTATGTGTGTGTGTGCTATTCCGAAAACGAGGTTCAGCAACAAAAATTCAACATGGCTGTCTCCTGATTTGTACGCTAAACAGCTCAGAGAAGTCAATGACGGGTAAGGCCATTTTTACAAGTTGGAATACAATTTATAAGTCGTGAATTTTGACGACACCTCTTCCAGGTTACTCAAGTCGGTTTCTTAACTTACTGGCTGCGCGTGTGTGATCTTTTGGCGAGCTTATTGATGATACAGACAATGTTTCAAGTGTACAACAGTAGTAAAGTAAGTAGAAAAGGCAGCAGACTCCACTCTCTCTTTCTTTCGATACGACTTTTAGACCACTGTCTTTACTTTTCATTCTCTATTATTGATATCGGTCATTATTAAGATATTCTCTTGTCTGGATGCAATTACAACAATCATATAGTCTCCCTAATTTTTGATTGTTAAATAATTCGTTACTGGCGTTAAGCACGAATAATTTTAAATAATATTTTTATCATCAACCCATCCTTTCAATGATGTCACATAGCTTGCAAAAAGTATGTCGGTCCGAATGAAGAAAGACTCTATTTATTTAGTTTTCTTGCAAGATTTTAGACTTCCCAATGATACTTGAAATAAAAATGAAGTTCTGTCAGCAGTTTTTTTTATAATTCTAATCTTTTTTTGGATTTGATTATAGAATCGATATTTCTTTCTGTCTTCAAATTTTCATTACAACAGGTGACTCCTATCATCCACATTTAAATCAAGGCTTCCTTTTTCAGCATTATTATTATTATTAATGGAGTCTCTCTTTTTTTTTCTTTTTTTTTTAATATTCTTACTTTGTTGTTTATATTTGCAATATTTAAAAAAAAACAAGTGATCAGTCGTTAATTGTTTTATTGACGAAATAGACCTTAAGTTGAATTTTATCGTTTGTTTTCATTGTTACCAAAACGATTTTTTGTTTTTTTGTCATCACCTTTCAAAATAGAATCATTTCTTTCCGGCTCTAACTTCTTAGTCATTATGACAAATAATTTCAAATAAGATTTTCTTATCTAAAGTTCTTAACTTTATACTTGCGAATGAAGATAGCTCGATTTGTAAAGAAAGATCTATCAGGAATATTTTAACTTTTATAGCTAATAATCTTTTAAAGTTTTTAATAATGAATACTTGAAATTTAAACTAAAGTTTGTTTCTTAGTAATGATACAATACATCATTGAAGAAAAAAAAACTCTTATTTTTATTTCATTTCTCTTTGTAAAATTGGCAATTGTAACTTTGTTAATCTCACCCAGTGATTTGTTTAATAATTTTTTTAATTATTTTCATATACTAATTAACTTTGAGTTTGCGGTAATGATAAAAGAGGAAATGCAGATTGCATTGAGATATAACAGAAAAAAACACGTTAAAGATTAATTAATAGATAGTTCTGCTATAATAACTGTTTATTTAAATATTTTGTAACTTTATTCCTTTTTTAAATTGCTGACAACGAATCGAATGAATGTCACCCCCACATTTTTTTTTTTTTTTTTTTTAAGCCTTTTCGTTTTGTCTTTGTTTTTTAAGCTAGGCATTTTTTTTTTAAATTTAAAGCAATAATAGTTCGTTTATTGTTTAAACTGTGATAACCGAAACTACTTTCTTTATCGTTTTATGTTCTTATAGATCTTTTAGATCTTTAATTTCTATGAAACTAAAAGAAATTTTTTAAATCTTCCCCTCGCAATTTTTACGTTAACAATTGCAGTTGATATTTTCAGTTAAATGAAATGTCATTGTTGGTAGCAATGGTGTTTTTTTTTTGTTTTTTTTTGTCTGATTCGACAAAAAAAAAAATGGAGATATGTTTTTTTTTTTTTTTTTTTTTTTTCCACTAATCGATGCCTAAATATTGAACTTAAACTAAAAATTTATTGTACTGCTTCTCTCAGTATTTTGGAATGTATTTTTTGGTAGTAACAAGCGGTAGCAGTACACATTTAATTTTCATATTACTACACTCTAGTTGAATAGAAATGCACACCTGTCACGATTATTAACTCTCTCTCTCTCTCTAAAAAAAAAAAACTCTGACTAAAAACTGATTTGTTCGTGGATTTTTATAACAACAGATCCTGATGAAATACCATCAATGAATCGCGTTTTATTGTCAGAGGGGATAATCTATTTGTACAAAGGACTTAAAAAGGAGTAATCAACCTTGGGCAGGACAGTAGTAGTTCAAGTTGTGAAAATATTGAATGGAACCACAACGAACCAAGTGGAGTTTGGTTGGTTCTCATGATTCTTGTCGTTCTATTAAAATTCTCATTATTATCGGAGTTTATACATGGTTGATTTTTATCCTTTTCTTTTTTGTATAAAACCCTATAAGTTAGATGAATTATTAATGTTTTCTAAGTAAAAAAAAAAGAAAAAGTTTTCTCATTTTCGTTAAGCTTTATCTGACGACGGTTGAAGAATTTATCAACCGAAATGTTATGTGGACACTGGACACATCAAGTACGCGAAGGGGTTCAATTGTCCGAACAAAATTTGTAATTGTTTTCCCCTCCCCCGCTATTTTAAGACGTGATTCATCGTTCAAATCAAAAGTTAACATATTTTTCTTGTAAAGTAGAATGCAAAGGACATTCGCAATTTTTTTTTTTTAATTAGTGAAATCTTTAAAATGTAAGATTGGACTATCAAATCGTCCATAAAAGTAAAAGAAATAAAAAAAAAAAAGGCTGTAATTAAAATCACATGCGTTTTCTTTGTGCATTTTTAAAATCTTCAATCTACACAGTGACAAAAACCCCCAAATTTTCAAGAAAATTTCTCCGGTTATTTGCTTAGTCCATGTCGTTTACTATTACTATTTTTACGAGACTGCTTACTTACTACTACTAGTATTTACACTATTACAGTAACTGTTTCTCTTTCTGTTTGAGTTTGACATGACAAACTAACAACGAATAATATTCAATTTAAGTTGTCCTTTTTAAATCTTGGAAGTTTAAAAACCTAATTCGCGGTGATTGTTTTTTTAAATTGAGGATTATTGTCACTTGTCCTTTCTGTCTACACAGATTTGATCATTATTTTCGATTTCTCTACAGTCTAGTAGTAACATGCTCATCGTCGTCACTGTCGTAATTTGGTAAAGCCTACAGTTGTAGTGTTTTTTTGGGTTTTTTTTTTTTATCTTACTACAGATAATTCTGGCTTAGTACTTACCTACTGAATATCTGCAATTGGTATTTCTGTATTTGGGCTTTTTTATGTTTTTTTTTTATCTTTTCTTTTTTTATCTCGGCTCAAACAAATTGATCTCCTCAGGGATTTTATTTTTTTCCCCTTGTATTGTAATTGTAAAATATCACAATTTTGAATTAGTATTTTTATCTGTTGCGCTTTTTAAAAACTCCCGTATCTAATTTTTTTTTTGATTTTTTTTTTTTTTTTTTTTTTTTTTTTTTAGTGATTTTAGTTAAGTACATTAGGAATTAAAATGAAAGTCTAAAAATTAGTTTAAATCTCTCAGTTAAAGTGTTGGTCCACTTTAAAAAATAAATAAATCACTTGACGATTGATTTTCGTTTGAGTAGAAATGATAAAGTTGCTAAAATGGGATCCTAATTTCAACAATTAAATTAAAAAATACTAAATATCCTTTTCATTTTAAACTTGACAGCTTGTTCTTATTTCTGTCTTTAATATGGTGACTCTTGTGACATTTTTAAACCTAGTCATGGCATAGATTGGTCAAGGTGAATTTATAATTAATGAATTCGATCCTCATTGCGTGCCCCCTCATATCTGTGGCCTTTTGCCAAAAAAAAAAGAAAGTTAAGCTTCTATTGAGTAAATGACGACGTTTCTCTTCTTAAATCACCCCCCCCCCACACACACACACACAAGAATAAGATGCTGTTTTTTGTTTTGTTTTTCTTCTCTCATCAACTGTATCTGTTTCTTATTCTGTGGGGACAAATATACGAACAGTTTTTTACTGTTTTTATAAGAGAATAGCACAAAAGAACAGTATTGTTTGCTGTCTGTGAACGCGAGAGGAAATCAAGTTTCTTGACATCCAAAAATAGAATTCCTAATAATACTCTTCAGAGTTCAGATTTTAAAGTTTTTTTTTTATTTTTTTATCATGCTCATAAATTATCTTCTATTTCTTTATTTTTTTATATAGCGTTTTTACTTAGGTCTGTAGAAGGTGCCTTGTTTGTTATTTTGGATGTATTGGAATTATTGAAGCACATACTATACGTCAGTGTATAATTTATTTTTAGTCGGGGGGGGGGGACCGTGAAAGCACCAGAGAATGCTTCATGGAATGCTCTACGTTTTTAGTTGTGACTGACACTTGTAGCCGGAGCAGGTTTCCTCTCGGTGACATCACTCTCTATTTCTTCGCTTAAATTTATTTTTAAAATCATTTATCTATTGAATAATATGCAGATTATCAACATCTCTGCATTAATTTGTATTCTTGCTTTGAAATATTTTCGTAAGTGTCTATTCTGCTTGCTTAACTATATAAGTTCTCTTCTACAACACTTTGTTATTGTTACCAGACCTGATTGTTGTTCTGCTTGAGTAGTTCTCATAGAGAGCGCTGTTGCCATATGTTAGTTAACCGTGTTTTCTGTGATTTTTTTTTTTTCCTTCCAAATATGGGTTTCTTATTCCTGCCAGTCCACTGACACTCACTCGATAAACAACCTATTTTGTTGAGTAGTTTCAAAGTACTGACAAATGTTAATTAATTTGAGAAATGACTTCCTTATGTTTTGGTTACTCTGTTACAGAGTACAACACGTATATTCATGAGGTTACCAAGAATATCTTGGCTATAAGGCAATATAGAAGGAAGCCTTATTGGTGGTGACACGACTAAAAAGTCTACTAAAAAAGTAGGTAATTATCTTGTTAAGAACTTTATTGTATGCATGCAGTATTGTTCATATTCGCAGTGTAAGTGTGACTTAATGTTCTTATTGTTTATATTTTTACAAATGAGACATTTAAAAAGTGTATTGTGACAACAGCGAAATGCTATTTTATTTTAATATGCATTTAAACTTAAAATAAGTACAACAGCCATTTTTGGATTAAATTTAAAATTCACAGAAAATACATGAACCTTTAAACTGCAGAAATCTTCCCACATCAATGCAGTGTGGGTATTATTACCTTTGTTTAAAAAAAAAAAAGTCTTGATAACTTTTAAATGTGCATATTATTAATTTACACAAAATCATACATGTACAGAATTTTCATTTTTGTTATTTGGTAAAGAAAAAAATGTGCTCATCTTAAAGCTGTTGATGGTGGATTTTTGCCAACATGCTACCTCATAAATATAGCATATTGTCATCCAGGTACTTTAAAAAGCATTCATCAAAGTACAGTGGTTGGCAGTTTCATAAATTTGTTCTTCTCAATACCTTCTTCCGATTTCGAATTATATTACATGGCATTGTTGAATTATATCAACAAGATTATAGAGAAAGATTTCTCCAAATTTTGGGCTAAACGATAAAAAAATTGTTTATCAAGCTTTGGGGCCTTTTTTCATCAAGGTATGCTCTTTTTAGCGAAGTATTGAATATACCTAGGGCTAATTGTTGCAACATAATTAGTAAGATTTGAATATCAAAGTACATAAAGATGGCTTGTTTTTTTTTTTTTTTTTTTTTAGATACCAACTTGTTGGACAAAGTTAAACAAATGTGCAGAGAGAGTTTAACTAATATTTCATTTGTATCTGCCAAATAACCAAAACAATCCACAAGGTCTTGGTGGAATTTGGTCAGTCTGTTAATAATTCTATTTTTGATATTTATGAACTTATCAAAAACAGTGACAATAAATTAGTATGGAAAATTTTATTTTGCAGTGCAAATCACACTGATTTGGAAATTGTTGCTAAAATTGTATAATTGTCAGATTTTAATGAAACTTTCAGGACTTATTCACAAATGAATGAAATTATTTTTTAAATGTTACTTTTTAGAAAATCTTTTTTTTAACCCCCACTTATTAAGTTTCTGAAATTTTGAGGAATTCTCTTTTGTAGCATTTAATGTTTATATTACTTAAAAGGACAAATCATGGAATTTGTTTTGGTCAAACAGTTACAGAAAATCTACTCTGAATCATGAAATAATAAAAAAAAAAAATCTAATAAAATTAAGACATTATTTAATTAGAAAAGCTTTTAACTGGTTTTTTTTTTTTTTGCATAAAATATATTATAGACACTATTGACTTAAAATATTTCTTTAAGAATAATGAATTTTTACAAGGATTTTCTTTTTTAAATAGAATAATTTATAAAATTTTAAATTTTTAAATTCTTTGAGTTTTAGTGGTCAAGTGATATTAAATTTAGACTGTATTTAATAATAAATGGAAAAGCTCACTGCAGTTCAATGATCTATTAATATTTAAAAAAAAATAAATTTTGAATATTTTTTTTGTGCATGTATAAACTTGTCAATTTTTGTAAATACAGATGTCCAATCTCAACATTATCAGAAAATAAAAGGTAGCTATAGTAAAGTTAAAATTTATTGGTAATTTTCTAACATTTCCTCAACAAGCATCTTGGTTAAAAGTCAAAGTACCTAAAATTCAATAAAATATTAGATTGCTTAGAATATTTTCTTAAATTTTTAAGATTACTGAGTAGTTAAAAGAAAAAAAAAGCTGTTCGTGTTATATTCAAGTAATTGTTATATTTCTCTTTTCCATTTTGTCATAGATTTTCCTTATACATTACAACTTCTGCAAGATATTTGTAGTTGGAAAAGATTTGATTATTGAATAAATACTAAAAATTCAAAATCTGGTTTTATAAGAAATTGATGTTTGTCTTAAGATGGTAACTTTTTTATTTTTTATTTTTTTGTGTGTGTTTAATGAAATGAGTAAACTTATAATTTGGTGAGATGATCTCATGTCCCATGATAATCAGTTTCTTCATATCATGAACTACCTACATACATACTTGCCTACTAGTTATCATACAAAACTGTATTGTAATGAATTTAAATTAAATCTTTGTATCTACATTTTTTGGTGGGGGGGGGCAATCTGAGAAGGGTGTTGCCTGTTGTCAGCTTCCTGGATTTGGCAATCTGGTAGAATTGAATTTACATTTTTTTATTTTTATTCTTTTTTTATTTATAATGGCATTATTGCTATATTCATTTTATGTGACAATATTTTGATTGCACAGGTCCATGGAGGAAGTGAGGCTTACCCATGTGAATCTCTGCAAAAGAACACTTACCTCAATTAGACACTACAGCTAATAGAAAAGTTTTCAGCTGAAGCAAGGTTTCCTTTCCAAATTTTGGTCATTGGGTTGTACCAAAAACTGTTAACACCCCACCATCTCTTTCTCTCTCTCTCACACACACGTACGTGTGTGTCTGTGTAAAAAATTTCAGATACAATATATCTGTAAAAGGACAGTATGAATAAAGATAAAACGAAAACTTTTCCTTTTGTCTTGTATATATATATATATATATGATTACTTTAAACAATGTGAATCATGACTATTAGCTTGCACAATCTAGAAATCTTAATGAAAATGTGCTCTGCAGCAGTAAACGAACCTGTCTTATTTGTCATGCTTTACCTCTCAGCTGCAGAGTTACAGATTGGCAAGGTTCTATTCTCCTCACCAAGATATTTTTTCTTGAAATCTCATATCCGTTCAATTTTGTATCTGAAACATGAACAAGCAATTTCTAAAATTAAGATTTATTTTTAATTCAACATTTTTATTACTGCAAACATAGTGGTTAACCATATTTGAAATAGATGCCCTATTTTTACTTTGAACAGTGTGTATTACATCTGTGTATTTGAGGAATCTTAAAGAAAATGTGCTTTCTGTCAGGAATTGAACCTGCATCCCCTATTGTAGGAGGAAACCACTGTTTTATCTGGTCTGCTGTAGTGCTTGGCTACAAAATGTCTCCGTACAACAAGGTTCTTTCTCTTTATAAGGAAATATATTTATATTTTAACAAGCATTGTATCCATAAGAAATACATGATGGGATTATTTATATATGGATTGGCACTTGTGTATAAGATTAAAGTGTAGTATCTGTGTGCTCTGCCTAATTAAATGATTTCCAAATTAGTGTATTGTTAAACTGTAAGAATGCTGTTTAAATCATATGCCATTTTGTTTATGAACTTACAAGGACTGTTTGCAGTTGTATATTAAATCAGCCCCAGAATTTTATTTTGCATTGCTTGTGTGCATAATTGTTGATGTGCCAAAAAAATCCTCATTCATCTATTGTTTGGTGATGGGTAATAATTTGGGCAATCTTTCTTTCTTTTTTTTTTTTTTTTTTTCTTTTTTTTTTCCCTCTATTTTTGTAATCTAATCTAATGCCTTATCAGGTGTTGATTTATTTGTGTTTTGTGCTCTATGGGACAAATGTCTTATTGACTGGGAAACCAATAATTAAATGTTACTGGGAATGTTGCTTCAATGTGCTATCATAAAAGATGACTTTTTACAAGCTAAAACTCAGTATAACTTTGAATAACAAATATACATATTGAGATTCTTTTTAAAAAGTGCAAATGTTTGGACTTTTTTTTAAAATTAAAAATTTTTTTTTTTTTATGTATATCATAATAGTATAATTATTACCAGAGTATATATTTATGCTAATTTCCAACAAACACACAATAAACTTTATTAATCAAACCATTACTGATAGTAACTGAAATCTTATCAGTGAAATTGTGTTTTTTTTTTTTTTTTTCTTTTTCAACACAAATTTTGTAAAGGAGTAAAATTACCCAAAATAAGTTTATCTTTATAATTTTTGTCGGTTATACTTTTCTGGTCAATTAATATACTTAATTTTGTGAATGATGGGATATTCTCCATTCAGCTTTTTAGTGCCAATCTTAACCATGCAATGCAACTGATGGATATGAATCTTGCATAAGGCCTTTTTGTTTTCTGCACTTTATCACTTAATTTGGTAGCTAATGCTCAGAAACATATGCAAAGATAATAATAAATGCAGCATTTAGCTCTTTGGAAGTTTTTTAGTCATCATGGCTTGACTGCTTTTAGCTGACACTTTTTTTTTTTTTTTCCACTTGTCTATAAATAAAATGATATTCAGCATGTTTGATTATGCTTTGGTGTTCAGTTATTTGTAAAAAAAAAATGTTCATATGATGCTAGATTCTAATCTTTTCTTTTGGAGGATGAAATGGAGATGAAATCAACAGAAAATATTAAAGAAGTAAATGGTAGGGAGGGGCTGTATAAAGAGTATTTGTGTTAGAATTTTTGGAGAGAGTTACTCATTAGGAATATTGTCTTGAAAATGAAGAACAAGGAAAAGATAAATGAAGGAAACATGAAAAATTCATTTTGTAGAAATTTTCAGAAATGTGATAATTGTTCTTGAACTCTTTTTTTCCTTCCTTAGATCTTTTTTTTACCTATTTGTAACTTTTGGTCATCAGTTGGTGCTTTTTTTGTCATTGGTAAATAGTAATCACAATAGATATAAGGATACTTACTTAAAGATTAAACTTTGTTACAGGTTTTATCATTAAAACTTTATATAAAAAAAAATTGAATATATTTGCACTGCTTTAAAAAAAAAAAAAAAAAAAAAGAATGCTGTCCCGGCTGGATTTATTTCTAACTTTTCCCAGTTTTAAGGTAATGTAAATTTTAAATTGGGGATCTTTCTACACAAGCATTACCTCTATATCCTAAATATTCTGGTAGAATTTTGCTCAGCTTTTATTTATGCAAGAGGCTTTTTTACTCTTGAATATCTGGTTTTGATAGAAACCAAATGTAATAAAATATCTATATCACTTGTCAGGAAATTAGATAATGTTTTTATAAAGTTCATATGAAAGAAGTGACCTGATGCTTGAAAATGTGAATGTGTAGATTAAAACCTTCTTGAAAAACTGATCAGGTCTAATTTTCTTTTAGACAGGATGCAGATAGTTGTCATAACTTTTGGTCATTCCTCTGACTCTCTACTCCCTCAAATTGCTTTACAATTCAAAATGTTGGATACTAAAAATTAGACTTTAGTTATTTGTAACTTTCTCACTTCCCACATTTTTTTCCCTTTTATTTCTGAGTGTTTACACAAAAAAAACCATTATGAATTCTCAAAGGTATTTTTAGAATATATCACATGAAACAATTTGGCAATAGGACTTATAATTGATGTTAATGCTCTTGTTGATACATGGACAAAAAGTTCTTTTTTGTTTAATTGTGAAAAAAGCTTTATACACACAATATGAATTTTGTTCCTTTAATGGTGAGGAACAAGATGTATATTTATTAGTAGTATACATTTTATCATTTATTATACATTGAGCACTATTTTATTACTATCAGCACTCATTGTGTGCAACTTAAATTGGTTGACCCTCCTGTTAATGGGGGTGAGATTCATGGCCTTTTTGTCTACTCAAAGGCTCAAACTAACAGTTGATTTTATCCTAATAATTACTGGACAAGCCATGAGATAATTTTAAATTTATTAACGATATTAGTATTTAATTCTCAAAGTTACATTAAAATCATTGTAGAATATGGAGTCTTTTTAATTTACAACTCTAGTTCAAAGTACCGATAGGATTAAACATGAAATATGTTTACTTCAGCATTCTACTTTTGACTGTCTTTACTTTTCATCCCATTTATCTTCTCAATTACTTTTCTCATCAGTAGCAGCAGTAAAAATATTGGATTAATGGGTGTACAAAGATAATCATTATTTGAATATAAACCAACTAATCTGTATATGATTTTTAGTTTCTTTTTCTTTACTTCATCTTAATTCTATTGATTGTTATAAATCTTATCAAAGCAGTTTTCTAGTTTTCAGGTGTACAATCAAATTTGCACGGCATCAGTTTGTGTTTATCACACTCACTTTCTATTCTCTATTGATCACAAGCAATAAGAGTGTTTTCTTCTTTTTTTCCTCTAGGATAAACAGCTTATCAAAATCCTATATTAAGGTCCCTTAAGCTCCCTTATTTAAGCCTTGTCTTGTGATGTGGGTATTTTTTTTTCCTGGTGGAGATATCAGAAAGACGTTTTTTTTTGTTTTTTTTCTTTTATCTTTTTTTTTTTTTTTTTTTTCTTTTTTTTTTAAGAAAAAGAAACGTTTTAATGTATTTGGATATTTGAACCATTACATAATACCATTTATGGATTTTGAATTACCATTGGAAATTGTTAGATAAGGTTACTTTGCTTTGGTAAATGAATTTTGTTTTATTTCTTATTTTCTGTACCATGTGACACATTTGTGTAGGTATTTCCAAAGAAATGTGGTACCTAAGGTTGAAAATGAATTTTTGAAAATGAAAAATCTTTCTTGAAGCTTTTATTTTAGTTTTGATTTCAAGCTAATAGATTAAATTTAATATTACCAATAAGTAAAATATCTTGCTTTATATCAAATTCATATTGACTAGATTTTTTTTTTTTTTTTTTTTAAATTGCTAAAAATTGTTAGGATAATTCTCTTTATAAAAAAAGTCTTTCAAAAATAAAACTTATTATTCTGAAATTTTATTTGATGAATATTGGCTAATTTAAAGTTTAATTAATCTGATTTGAAACAAATATTAATTTTAGTTTAAAATATCAGAATACATTTTTTTTCTCTCTCACTGTTGACAGCCAGAAATTTAATTTTTTTTTCTTTGGGGAATGTATCTGTAAAAATTACTTGAGAAATATAATGTAAGCACCTTTTTTATATAACCTAACTACCCAGTAATCTTAAAATTTTAGGAAAATATTTTTTGTCATCTAGTGTTTTATTGAATTTCTATGTACTTCGGCTTTAAATTTACTATAGTTACCGCTTTCATTTTCTGATAGTATTGTCTGTGCACGTCTGTATTTACAAAAATCTGCTTGTTTATATATATATATATATATATATAATAAATACAGAGGGTTGCTGAATTGTAAGCTTTTCCATTTATGATTAGTAAATATAATTTTTACTTAATACTATCACCTAACTGGTACAAATACAGAACCATAAAGATTGAAGCTTTATAAATTATTCTAATTGAAATTTTAAAACTTTCTACTTAAATAATGTCTTAGTTTTATTGTATTTTTATTCTATGATTCAGAACAGATTTTAAGTAACTGGGAGTCCTGTTTGACTAAATTAGTTCTGTATATAACTAATATAAACATTAAGCTGTACAAAAATGAATTTTTCAATTTCATAAAATTAAGTGGTGGGAGGGGGTAACAGATATGGAGGGAAAAAAACAAACTATTTGTAAAATAATTAAATTCATTGGTGAATAAGCCTGGGAAGTTTAATTAAAATCTGAAATTCATTTAAATTTTTTTATTTTTTTTTTTAACTGCAAAAAATAGATGCTAAAACTTTTTATAATAATTTATGGTCCCTCGCTGATGCAAAAATAACAATTTTTAACCAAAATTTTGAACGTTCTAAAAAGGATAAAAACAATATAATAATCAAAAAATAATTTGGTATTTTCTCTTAACATAATTTTGATGCTAAACATTTATCATATATGCTCATTTTTAAAAATTTTTTTTTTTTAGCAAATCTTTGGAGGTACCTACATTTGTGCCCCCCCCCCTTTGCCAAGGGTAGAGCATTACAAATTAATAAAAAGAAAAGCTTTTTACATTGTCATAACATTTTATGCTTTAAATGAAATCTTGGAATGTATGTACATGTCTTTTGAGCAACATAGCACAAGATGGACATGTATACCATACAGCAATAAAACTGTTGAGCATCTCCCTAAATCTCTTTTGTCCAATAACTTGAAAGTTATTGGACAAAAACTGTTCTTTTCCTGTATTTACTTCCTGTTAATAATTTACTTTGTTTCTTTTTAGTTTATGGATACATAGAAATTTAGTTGTTTGTCATCCCTTAAAAAAAAAATATTAAGCTTTATGCTGTAGGCATGGAACAAATGCATGATGTGAAACCCACTTTTTTTCTAAAAATATATGATTTATGATGAGATGAAGCAACATATGTTAAATGGTGGTGTTTGAAGATATATGTGTATATACATCTCCAAACCAGTGATGGATTTATTTATTAATCCAACAGATTTTATTACTTAAACGTTATTTTTAGTGGATACCTATGTTTGAATAGATGCTCCGTTTATTCATTAAACTGTATATTTTATTTTCATTTACTAGCCTGAATATTGGAAAAATCTTAAAGAAAATATGCATTCTCTGGTAGGATTCGAACCTGCATCCCACTTGGCAGGGAAAACTGTTGGACCTGATGCACTTTAGACAGTCTTGGTCAAAAAGTGCGATGAACAAGCAAAGTTGAATAGTGCCTTATAAATGCAAAACTTCATATCTACTCGGTTTTGTATTCTAACAAAGCAATTTCTAAAGTGATGAATTTATTTCGATTTGATTTTAACCTGCATCCCACTTGGTATGTCTGCCAATTGGGACACAGGTTCAAATCCTGCTGGAGAGCACATATTTTTCCCTTAATAAGATTTCTTGCCTATTCAGGTCAGTAGACATAAATATACTGTTTAATAAATAAATAGAGCATCTTGTATATGGGTATCCACTAAAATAACATAATAAAGTGTGTGTGTGTGTGTGTGGGGGGGTATTATAGTGAGCATGCATTTGTATATTTTGCTGTAGTTTCTTATGGTGAAATGGTTACAAAGTTTGGATTATTTTAACTTGCACATTTTTTAAAGTCTTTGGTATGTTTTGAGATGTATTATTCCCTTCGTGTTGGTGAAATGAAAGGGTATATTGAACTATATAATCTTGAAGACAATAAGTTTCTGATTAGGATAATTCTGAATTCAAACCTCTTGCCACCATATGGTCCAGTGGAGTGGGGGAAGGCCCATTACTTCCTGACAGATTTGAAGATGAGCTCAGTCTTGCCATGAACGGGTGTGGGGGCTGTCTGAAATTACTTGTGTGAGATTACAATATTTCTCAAAATGAATCTACCAAATGCTTATTTCATGTCCAATCTGATGAAAGTAAAATTTCCTCACTGTGTTTAGAACTGCTTTTTATATATATATATATATATATATGCCTGTGTGTGTGTTGCAGGAGAGATCTTTTCACTATTTCTGCAAAGTCAAAACATGAAAGACTTTTGAAGTCAATTTCCTTTCTCATGAGTTATTGTCAAAACAATTCCCAACTTAACTCTGGGGTGTTATTTTTGAACCTATTCATTTGATATTGTGCAATGAATACCTATTTTATCAGATGTTATTTTCATTTTGAATGTACCATGCTCATCTCTCATTTATCAAATAACTTTCCTTGACATACATTCTTATTTTAGAAGTAACTGTATCTTTTTCTTTTCTGTAAGTATTAGCATCTCATAAGTTTTAAGTTCTTAAAATTGTTTTAATTTATTTGTATTGAAGCAAATAAAATTGATTTAAAATGCAAAACTTAAGAGTAGTTGAAAATATAATCTTGTATAATACCAGTTTAAAAAAAAAAAAATTTTTCTTTTCCTCTGATACTGAGACCAAAACAATTTTTTTTCTTTAAAATATTTAATCTTTATTCCATTAAATTCTGTATAGCTAAATTTTCAATTTGATTATGAACTGCCTGTTCCCATCTCCTCCATGCTGTGGCTTAAACTGCCTCTAGTTTGCTTAACTGGAGCTTAACACCTCTTGGCTTTGTTGCTGCTTGCAATTTCCACAATGTCGTTGGTGCCAGTCTCTCCCTCTTGAGTAGTGCATTCTTTGTTGCAACCACCACTTGTGGCTGATCAATGTGCGTTACCGGCAGGTGATGGTTTTCTCCAGGGCTTTGTGGTGGTGGCAGTCTGGCCTGGAATGTTGCTGTCTCAGTCATTTTCATCCATATTTGGTATCTTGATGGGATGATATACACTGTCTTGTATGTGTGTTATGTATGGCCAGTGAAGAAACAAATTCTTTGTTGCCACCACTTGTTACCAATAACTGGTGGTCATCTGTAGCATTTTGTTGTGGATCTTTGGGCCTGCATATGGCTGTCTCTACTGTTTTTCTTCCCAACTTTGTATGTGAAATTGGGATTCTGATCACTTGTGCTGCCCAGTTTGTGTGTCTAGGTGTTTTCTGGAATTGGTGGCATGACATTTGTTTGGAAATTGGTGGAAAAAAGCAAAGCTTTTTCTTGGGCATATTGGCTTCATGGGTTTGCCAGTAGCATGGCACCATTTGAGCCTTCTCTTTGATTGGTGTTTTGACAAAAAATTTCCATCTGAAGTTGAAAAGTTATGCTGATGTGATTGAACAATTTTTTTTACTTTGAGACCGTTATCCTTTATTCTGTGTGTAATTTATTAAATTCTATATTTAATGCCCCACTCAAAGGTTGATGACCTTGAATCCAGTTTCACTTGTGGGCAAAAACTGAATTATCTTCATAGTATCCGATATAATAATGATATATTATCTGTTAAAATGAGATGTCTGTTCTTTTCAATTTTGCAATTATTTAGGCGACAATTTATCCATCGCACCCTGTAGGTGTGCAATGTTTATTTGATGATGCTTTGTATTTTGCTTGACAAAAAAAAGGGTTTGGTGCCTTTCTTACTTGCTCCTTATGCTTTAAAATCAAAATTATTTTACTTGATTTCAATTACTGAATGAAAGAAAGAAAAGCCTGCAGTATTTAAGTTTTTCATTTAAGAGATGGGATACATTTGTAACAGAAAATATGTTTAAAACTGCATTTTCTGGTAGTCAGCTATATATATATATCTCAATTCACCCTAAGCAATGTGATAATGCCACTAAGATGCAAGGGCTATTGGGAGTGAAAAAGAATGAAGATTTTAGAAGGAATTGTAAACTCAATCCTGAATATGAAAACCAGGATAAACTTCTACCCCTGTTCAAAGACTGGGGAAGAGTGTGAACCTATCTACTCCATAAAGCCTTAATGCACAATACACGTCTGATTAATCATAACTTCATTATGGTCAGTTTTCTCACCCTCTTTATAGATTTTTAATACTTTATTCTTGAAATCATGGTTGATATCGTATTTTAATACTTCATCTCTTTACTTTTATGGATTATCAATTCTTTGCATTGCAGTAACACATTTGTCACAATTTGTTCACGAGTAAATTGGTTTAATTTATTTCCAGTTATTCTTCTCTGGCACTAATAAAATTGCAGTTTATGCTTTTAACCTCCAATTATTTTTACATATCATTTAGACATCATTGCTGTAATTAAATGTAAGCAAAAATGTTTTCCAAATTGTGAAAAGTGCCACCTTTTTATTTTTGACTAAATTGCTGGAATATCTGATGTCTCTTATGTGGACATGCATCATCCTTAAACTTTTTCATCAAAAGTCAAAAACAAAGCCTAATGTTGTTCATCCATTTATTTTGTGTTGTTTCAATTAATGACATACTCTAAGACAAAACTATCACAAATTCCTTTCAGTATTTGTCAAGTAGAACATACAGCCTGGAAAATAGGTTCCAAAAAGTCTCTGCTGGTTCTTGCTCATAGAATTCCTTGGCCTAAGCTGAAATGTATGGCTTAAAAAAAAAAAAATTGATAGAAATGTTCAGAAATGGAATGGTATATATTTCAAGCCAAACATTAGATATTCTTTCTTGGAATCATTTTGGAATTCTCAATGAGTTGCTCAAAATGACTTCTCTGGAGTTGATCAATCTCAGGGTCTTCTTGAAATGTCATGAATTTTCAGTATTATTTTGAGCACAAAATGTTTGAAGTAGTTTGTTCAGGCTGTATATAAATGATAGTTTGAAGAAAAGCAGACCAAAAGTAATTAACAAAAAATATTGCATATGTGCAAGAAATCAAACTTCATCTGACATAATTTAACTATTTTGATGATTTCTTCAGGTTTATGAATCCCAAAAGCATTTTTTTTTAACTCTAACTTTCCATTCTTAAATCTTGTGAAATGAGTTTATAAGGAGATCAATGAATCCATAACTTGCCAGTTAGATGATTTTGATTTTAGATTTAGATTTTGATCCAAGCCTTTCATGTTTAATCAATGGAGACATATTTGGTTAAGTACATCGATAAGGAGTTTGTTGAAAAATAAAGTTATATTGTGTAAAATAAATGCTTTGTTCAGATTTATTGACTGTATGATGTACATAGCATACTAATAGAAAATGTGTTATGAGTAATTGCAAATTATTCTGGAAAATCATAAGTTCCAAGTAAAGGTTATAGACTAACAACTTTTTTTTTTTCTCTCCGACTTGTATGATAGAAAAAATTACCTAAAAACTATTTAAAACTTAGAGCTGATTCTCTGTCCATTTGTAGACTTTATTTATAAAGTGGGTATCAAATATTAAAAAAAAAAAAAAAAAATCTTTTTTTTTTTTTTTTTGTAAATGTTTTTTGTTATTGTTAAGGATTAAATGCCTGCTTCTTTCTCAGGCTTTCTGATGCTCTATATCCTTTTTATAAACTTTCTGTGACTACCAAACTATTTTGGTTTAATGGTCTACTATACTCTAATATAGAATGCTATGATTTTGAGTCAGAGGTTAGGAAAGCCCAGGGTTGTGCAGGAGTCAGTCAGCATTACCTTGGAGGGTTGTTTGGTACAAGACTGCTGAAGTTTCTCATTTTGTCAGTCTAACAGAAAAAGATTTAAACCACAAAGTTGTAAAAAGGTGGGGAAATATGAATTTGTTTATAAATGTGGATACATGCAATAAGTGTGTGTGTGTTTTTATATAAAATATATATATATATCTATATCATTTCTTGAATATCCAAATACAATTTGTATTTACTCCCCCCCTCCAACTAGGTTAGGTTGTGACACGAGGTCAGTTTAATGTGGAGAGCCAGAGTGCGTACAGCTGGACTAGGAACAAGAATTGCTGTTGGTTGCGCTGGCTTTGGTGTGAGCACTGATCCCTCTGCCTCTTGATGGAGCTGACCCTGAGCACACTCTGCCTAAAGACATGTGCAATTGAGATTATAATATGCTACAAATTACTCAAGAGAGTAATTTACAATGCAATTAAAGCTAGATATTATTTAATTACTTTTATGATTTTATGAATAAAATATATTATAGACATTGTCTTTTTAAAAAAATTTTTATGAAAATTAAATCTTTACAAGAATTGTTTTAATTCTTTTAAAATTTTAATTAGAATAATTTATAAACTTTAAATCATTAAAATTCTTTATTAATTTGTAGTGGTCAAGTGATATTGTTATTGGATAAAAACTGTTTACTAATGTTAAATGGAAATGCTTACTGTAATTCAGCAACTACCAACTCCAGTATTTTAAAGAGTTTTTATTTTTTGTGTATAAATGTGCTGATTTTTGTAAATATAGTTTACCATATGCAACATTATCAGAAAATAAGGACTGTAACTGTAGTAAGTTTTAAAATTTATTGGTAGTTTTCTAACATTTTCTTAAATGGCTTTATAAGTAAGACTATAATGCCAAAGTATCTAAAATTCAATGAAATATTAGAATGTTTAAAATATTTAAAATTTTTATAATTTCTGGATACTTACAAAAAGGGTTTACATTATATTTGTCATGTTATTTTACTGTCTCTCCCCCCCCTGCAATATTTTAAACAAAAAGTAATGTTTTTATTCAGATTTAATTAAAATTTAAATCAATCTTTAAATAAAGTTTCAAAAAAGTATATTTTACTTTTGAAAGATAGAGAATTATGTTGTGTTGACAGATTTGTCAATAAGGCCAGATCTATGATATTTTTTTTTTTTTTTTTTTTTAAATGCATTTTATTCCATAGGTATCACTTTAATTTAGTGGGTGTATATTGCGCACAGAGCAAGACACGCACACACTTTCTCACCATTTTTATATTTGATATTTTACATTTTCATACCTGTTTGTTTTCCAAAATAGTGATTATTTTTTTTTTTTTTTTTTTTTTTTTTTTTGGTGGGGTTGTGTTCTTTGAAGTGAATTGTCATATACATAAAATATCTAACTCGGAATATCATGTTACATACTTGTTTTCTTTTTAACACTTTGTGGACAGCTGGCCATTTAAGGTAGATATTTATGACTTACTGCTTAATTCCTTGTTATGCATGAAAAGTTTACCCTCTTTTATATTGTTCTATACTGGACCAGAGGGGTTAGGAAAAGCCTAACAGAAAGATTTAAACCACTAAACTGTAAAGGTGGAGAAATATGAATTAGCATTGTGGCAAGTTCTGTTCTGAAAAGTAAAATTCTGTTTTCTTTTGTGACGGTAAACTTCAGTTTTCTGTTTTTGCTTAAAAATCATAAAAACATGTGAAAAACAGATTTGTGTGTAAACAGTAAAGAATACAAATATATTGCCTACTTATATAGGCATCTTTATTTTTATTTTTGTGCTTCAGTGATTTCTAATGATCTGCAAGCATGTCCCTCCGAATACAATCTGCACTATATCGACAAAAACTGCAAAATTATTGCGATCCTGATAAAAAATCATGAAAAGCTGGCTCTTCAGCTCTGCATTTTGCCAAAAGTATGCAACCACCAAGTTTGATAGCTTTTTCATTTACTAATCATGAAAGATAATCAACCTGGCATTTATAATCTAATTTAATCACTAAACAAATAATTTCTATTTTTGGTACCTTTTGATGGCGTGTGCCATGCTATTCATATGCTAATATTGCACATGGGTATTTGCCCTGCATTGACCGGTTTGGCCAGGTTAATATCAGGAATTATGTTATGGTATATGCGCAGTACTGGAAAATACCCCATGTTATTTCTAGAATAAATGTTGCAGCAATTTAGGTCGTAGCACTTGTGCATAAGTGACTGACATTGCAAATTTATGCAAAATAATGATTGTTACGTTCCAACTCGGGAATTTTACATTTTACTGTCGGAATATTTTATTTTTTAGTAGCAAAAATCTCATTTTCCATGGATTTCTGTGTTTTCTACTTTTTCTGTTTTATTTATTTATTTATTTTTTTCCTCGTATCACAGAGCTTGCCACTCTAAATTAGCTTATACATGTGCACACACTTGACTTGAAATTGTCGTATATGTTTGTGTGTGTGTGTGTATATATATATATATATATATATATATATATATATACATACACACACACACACACACACACACCCCTCTTCTACTGCTGCCTACATCCAGTGGTATAACCATGTATAGTGATCCAGTCCTCAGGATCTTAGGACAATATTTTAACCACAGAGCAAACTCTGCACTGGTCCAAGCTGGCAGTTGTTGACGGCTTCAATCCACACCAACTCTGCCCACATTGTATTCTTGATCTCAAGGCAGTGGAAGGATGAATATTGTAGTAATGAAAGTGCTGGTTCAAGCCATGTCTGGCACTAGATTATGTGAAGAAATATCTTCACAATGAAAAATGAAAGATTAACACAATGAATCTTCAGTTGGTGTATATAGTTATTAGTTCAACAAAAATTAACCCTTTCTGCATTAATCTATATAGTGAGACTGGGCCTTGTTTAAAATTTGGGATTCAAAGATCTTTAGGGTCAGGAGATCTGGTGGCAGCTGACATGGATTCCAGAGGCAATGTTGCGAGAATTCGCCATGTAAGTCCTTGAGCTCTCAAAACTGCTTATATGAATTTTGGCTCCAAACTAGCATGGGGTCTCTGGGGATTTGGTGATTCCCCAATTTTCACCTTAATCCTGATAAGGGTTCTTTGTTCCCTACTTCTGCTTTCTTAATCAACTTTCCAAATTGGGAGAATTATCCACCTCCCTTCAAATCCAACTTACTTCACTTTACATCTCATACCATCACTCCATACGGGTCATTAAATTCTTTTTCCTCCTTCCTTCTTGGCATTCTTTCTTAGTTATGCCTGCCCTGGGAAGTAGGCTATCTTTGTGACAAATCTAATTTTTAAAATGTGTAGTCAAATGGGCATAGTTTTATTCTAGTCATTAATTTTAATTCTCCGATTCTTTGAACTTATCTCTGTCCAGCAAAAATATAAACCAGACCACTGATGACAGGACTTGTTTTCATAACTCCTGCCATCTTCATAAATTTGACTCATGAAGAGAAGTTTGTTTCATTTAACCTTCCAAGTGAGAGGCAAAGTTAGTTCCCTATTTGTTTGCTTAAATTCTCAAAGAAGAGATAAATTTGTTTCTCAATTTGTTTTACCCGATTGCCAGATTCTTGATAGAGAAAAAAATACCCTTTTGAGTGCACTGTAGGGGAGAAGAAAGCCAGGTGACCCTTTTCCACTTTCATATCACCAGGGAAAACGTCTCTCATATATATATATATATATATATATATATATATATATACAGTTTGGAGAATTAGGTAGCCACATGTATGGAGTGATGTGGTTGCAGAAATTGACAGTTATGAGTGAGTTTTCCTGCTTGTGTGGCATCATGCAGTCCTGTTGCCAGAACAATCTGACTTTTCTGAGCTGCTGTACTTTTGTAATCACCATTAGACTCCAACTATTTCCAAATCCTCTGCACTGTCCTCGGATTGATGCTCAAACACTCTGAAATATTTGTATTGGAGCTTCCAGTGTGGATGTCAAGCAGAACAGCATGCCATTTCCAAATTTCTGGTGAAGTGAATTGTCATGGTACTCTTTTTCTCACACTGTGGTCAACTGACACTACTATACTGTACAGTCAACAAAATCAAAAACAATGCACATGCATGAAATTAAAAATATAAAATGGCGACAATTTACCCATCGCACCCTGTGTGTGTGTGTGTGTATATATATATATATATATATGAGTTTAAATGTTCTGGCAGAATAAAGATATTTCTGTTGACATTTATGATAAAGAAAAGTACTTTTTCTGAGATCTTTGTTGTATACAGTTAGAACTTGGTCGTGTAAAAATCTAATATCTACAAAAGGCTGTGTGTTCATCGACCATTTCTATTGTGAGGTTCACTTGATTATTCCCATAGTTAACATTTCTGAGATTTTTTTTTCTTTGATTCTGTTTTTTACATTACGAAATTTATTTAAAAATGCTGTCATTTGTTACATAAAGTTACAATTTTTCTGATATTGTTGTGAATAACAAGTATTTTGATAAAATTTAAATTTTTACAAATTTGTTTTTTAACTTACATTTTTATGTTAAATTTTAGTTTGCCTTTAGAAAACATAGGAGCAATTTATAGTACAAAATTAATGAAAAATCATTTAAGAATGAATTCATGTTATATAATTTAATAAATTTAATCAGTTAATTTTAGATATTGTAAATGAGGTGTATGAAACATTAACCCTGCTGCTAAGCCATGTATTTTTAAGTCTTTTTTTCTAGGTTCTTTAATCATAAATGTATATTTATGATAATTATGCTTTTAATCTTTTTTCCTTTGAATTTCTTAAATTGACTATAGCAGTAAACTACCACAAACCAAACTAGTGCAACAATGAGATTTAAAATAGGCCTCCAGTTCTTGCCTTCAGTTGCCCTGAAGTAAATAATGCCATGAGTTGAATGCAAAAAAAAAAAAAAAAAAAAGTAATATTTTAAGATGAATAAATGAAGATTTTTATATAGTTTATCACAGATGGGACATTTGGATAAAGAGTAAAATAATCGAAGAAATCACCCTCTTCCTACACAATCCAATGTATTAATGGTAGTAAAGTATTATGAATATCTTTAAGTAACCTTAGTTAGAAATGCCAACTGTTCATAATTTGTTTTACAAGTTTAATTTTCTCTTTCTGTCAGTCAATTTCACTTGCAACTTAGTCTTTTTGAATTTCTGATAAATTCATCTCCATTTCTGCCAGTTTTTCTTGTCTCTAGAACAATGAGTCAATATTCAAGCTGATTAACCTCCTTAAAATAAAGCTGTAACTTTTAGATTCTTTATTTGTAGAACATATTTGAAATATTGGAAGAAATGTGAGGAATGTATTTTGCTCATTTTACTTGCACGAACATAGCTTGTATTAAATTTTTATTAACTGAAGTAAATTTTTCAGCAAAATTCTATTGTAAATATTCTATGTTGTAGTTAACTTGTAAAGTTAAATTCATCAATATAATCTGTATGTTGCTTGAAATTTACACTATTTATATTAAGATGATTGTCCTCATCTTTGTTATCACATTGCTTCAGTCATTGTGCCCTCTGTCCTCAGGTGTATATCAATTTGGGTAACCTATGGAGACTTCTGAATTCTTTATTTAATCTGTGAGGTTAGACTATTCTTTTCACTACTCATGTCTAAGGATATTATCTAGTTATTTTTATTTAGTACTGTTCAGTTATTGCTTGCCCTTTTCCACTGAGTGCAAGTATGCATTGCCCAATCCAGGCTTACTTAAAAATAATTTTTCGGGCATTGATTAGATTGTTAAAAAAAAAATTTTTTTTCAACTTCCTTGACAGTAACTATTGAATTTATTTTTTTAATTTTTTTTAAATGTCAAAAGAAAACATTACGACATTGGTATTTTTCGATATTTGGGCTGATCAGTTTTCCTCTGAAATTATTAGTTCTTAAAAAAAAAAAAAAAAAAAAAAAAAAAAGCAAATTTTTTTTTGCTTCAAATTTTTTATGAGCCTAAGATTTCTAGGAAATTTATTTTTTCTGCACTCATATTTTTACTTAGATTGAACTCAATTGCTTGAAATGTTTTTCTTGTAAATTAAAAAAAAATGATTTAACATTTGCTTGATAACATTGTTATAGATAAGATGAGCACTTAGAAATATTGACATTTTAACCGTGAAATTATTGCTTGGAAAATAAGTACTTAGAATTTGCTTAAAGATAAGACTTTATTCAATGCGCATTATCCATCAAGATTGGTCAAGTAAATCAGTATATTGACATTTAAAATTGGTAACACTTGTCTGATATTTATACCAGTTTTGATTAATGTCTGACATATTTTGTGTTCAATAACCCATACAAAAATCTCACTTAAGTATTGTTTATGGAAAATTTGAGCAGTCCAAAAAAACTCACACACACACACACACACATATATATATATATATATATATATATATATATATATATATATATATATATATGATTATAATAAATATATTGCTCTACTTTGTATTGAGCACTTTTTTAAAAGTCAATGCTATGACCAGTGAAATTTTACTCCATCTGTTGTTTCTCATATTTGGGGATATAATTTGTTTTATATTCTAAATTGTTATATAATTTGTTCTATGCAAGTCATAAAGCTGGCTGAAAATGATTACATAAAGTACGCTTGGGTTGGATATACACATCTTTTTCTTGAACCAGACAAAATTTCACAGATCTTCATTGATTTTAAATTTGTACATAGTGTAAATAAGATTTTGTCAGATACCTATTTCAAAAATTTTTATCAATGTTTTAATTTTGATAAATGTAGATTTAGAATTAGTTTATTCATCGTAGATTAACCTGAGTCATCTGACGAGACAAATTTGCAGATAAAATCTTACGATTTATAATTGTGTGAACTGAGAAGTTTGTAGTCCCAGTTTGGTTCGTTTAGTTTAATGATCACATAGGTCTATGATTTTACACCATTTTCATTTCTTTTAATCCTCATTCCACTGTTCTGTCATATACAGAAGCAACAAATATCAACTTGTAAATTCTGTTAAATTGAAAGACTTTGATCTGATTAAATCAAATTAATCTCTATAATTTAGGATACTTTAATGAGTTGTCTCCGTGTATCAATAGTTTTAATTTTACAAGCTAAGCTTGTTTCCTGTTAGACTGGTTCTATTTCATATTTATATCATGAAGGATATTACAGCATGATTTTACCAGACTTGTACAGTTCTTAAAATCCATCATCCTGTTTCAATTTTTCTATGAATATCCTTAAATCATTCATTTATCTTTTCAGCAAATTTAAAATTTTAATCCATTTTAAGAACAAAAAAGGCCTACTTAAAAATAATTTTTAGGGCATTGATTAGATTGTTATAAAAAAAAAATTGTTTTTTTTTTTTTTTTTTTTTTTTTTTTTTTTTTTTTTTTTCAACTTCCTTGACAGTATCTATTGAATTTATTTATTTTTTAATGTCAAGAAAATATTAAAATATTGGTATTTTTCGATATTTGGGCTGATCAGTTTTCCTCTGAAATTATTAGTTCTTAAAAAAAAAAAAAAAAAATCTTTGCTTCAAATTTTTTATGAGCCTAAGATTTCTAGGAAATTTTATTTTTCTGCACTCATCATCTTATTTTTACTTAGTTTCTTACAACTTAACACCTGGAAGAGGATAACAAGACATCATACTGAAAACATTTTGTTATGATTACACCCCTTTCTCCTTGACTGTAATTAAAAGAAATATAGTGCATTGTTATAGAGTTATGGTCAGTAGCATAAATATAATTGCACAAAATAAGGACTGGACTCTAATGCACTTTGCTAATGGCAAAGAATATTATTTATTTGGTACATCTATTTTAATAAATTCAACTGAAATTTTATTTTTTGTTAATTTCAAAGGACAACTTTCTTTCTTTATTTTTTTTTTTTTTTTCTTACTGTGATGTGGTGAGTGATATTCAATCAGAATGTCATTTTGCAATTTATGATTTTCCAAAGCATGAATTTCAAAACTAAGTGCTTTTAGGTTTGGTGTCCTATCAAGTGAATTGTTATAGATATAAAATATCTAACTCAGAATATCTTTTTACATTCGTGCGTGTGTGCTTTTTTTTTTTTTTTTTTTTTTTTTTAGTTCACTCCTTTGTGAACTAGTAAGTTAAGGTAGATACTAACCATTTGCTCACTGTTTAATTCCTTGTTATGCATGGAAAGTTTGCCTTCTTTTGTATTATTAAATCTACTGCTATAAAACAGGACTATTTACAAATAATTTTTCTTAACATTCAGGTTGGAATGTTTGTTTGTACAAGTATATTCGAAAGCATTTGTATAGAAAATTTAGACAAGATATTTTCTATCAAAGTCTGTCCCTCTGGGAGTGAAATTGTGTGAATGTTTAAAGTCAGTCACACATACACACACACACACACACACAGAGAAAAGACTTCACTACACTATATCCTTATTTCAAATTGTCTGATTTCTCAGTCCAAACCACATAAAGTGTATGGGGGATGCTATCAAAAAGAAATCCAAATGTTTATAATAATGTGTAGAAAGAAACTGACAAATACAGTATAAAATATTTAAGGATATTATTTTTAAGTATTCTAAAGTCTAGTGTTTTTAGCACGAATGCCTTCAGTATATTCATTTAATTTCTTGACCATATAGAGAAATCTGTACAGATATAGAGAAACTTTTCTTCAAGCTGATGATTCATCTATTATCAATAATATAACTACTTTAAAGGAATTATCAACTAGATGAAAAAATCTCTTGTAAAACTGGTTTGGCTACAAGAAACTTGCCTGTTTTTGGGTATCACCTGATAAAATGTCTGCATTAAAAATGGCATTAGTCTTATGTCTGTGTTTTAAATGTTTATTTTATTTCTTGTAGACTTACAAAAAATTAAGAGATATGGCTGGAGATAAAATACTAAGTCCATAGCCTGATTATGCAAGAAGCATTTATTTTACACAATTTTTTTTTGTTTTAAACATAATCTCCTTCCTCTTCACCTAATGCTTACATAGATCAAATACTGTAAAAATTTGAAATGAAATTCAGCTAATGACTGTAGGCTACAGATTTGCTGATCCACTCTTGGAGTATACTTTTTTTAAATTGAAATATTTAGTTTTATTATTATTATAGCAACTTCATCTGTAAGTAGACAACTGAGATGTACTAATTTTTTTATCCACATATAATCTTGTTCATACAATTCATGAAACTTAAAAGTAAGTTCACTGATTTGTATTTTTGTAACTATCAAATAAGTTTTCCTAAATTTAAGTTAAATTTACATCACTACTTTATATGATATGTAGCTATCATGTCTCCAATGTATTCAGATTTAACAAGTGAAACTAAATCCTCTAACCTTTTTTTTTTTTTTTTTTTTTTTTTTTTTTTTTTCTTTTCTTTATAAATATACATAAACTCATTCAAAGTCATGTGGGTAACAGTATGTAATGGTAGATGGCACCTCTGTACTTTGATATCCTGGAAATTCTCAGACTGATATCAGTTGTGCTCTAACTTCTGGTAAGTCATTATGAACACTGACTCTGCTGTTCATAATATGGCATGAATTATGTGATTTCAAACAAGGACTTATAGGACATTCCATTTCTGAAATTGTAGGAACATTTGACATCCTTTTGATCTACAGTGTCCTGTATATATCATGAATACATGATGAAAGACATTACTGCCTACCATGTACAGTGCAATACTAGAGACATCTGGTGGGAATTGTTTGTAGTAACAGGCAAGCAGCATTGGCTCAAATCACATTTACATTCAATACTGAAAGGTACCAGACACAGTACAGGTCAGTTCAGTGTTCTTTAGCTTTCATGGGATATTGGTGCATTAGATCCACCAGGGTGCTCCCGTTAATGCCACAACATTGGAGATAGCACCTCACTTGATGTCGTTAAACTATGGAGGGCTGGCAACTTGTGATGTCAGATGCCATGGTTCTAATTGTTGGTAGGAAGCACGATGTCAACTAGGCACTGTGCAGGAAGGTGGTGGTTTCATAATGGTGTGGAATATGTTCACATGGTATGGGTTGGGTTTGCTGATTTGTTCAAACTTTCCACTGCGTATTGACTGCTATGTTGCACTACTTTTTAACCATTTGCACTTGTTCACAAACTCCATGTATTCCAACAATGCCAAGCAGCAAAAAAGTGGTTTGGGGAGAAATCCAATGAACGTTGTGACCACCACATTCACCTGACCTGAGCCCAATTGAACATTTATAGGACTCTATTTAAACACAAGATTCTGTACCTACAAATATCAATTAGCTATCAAGATATGGGTCAACATCTCTCAAGAAATCTCTCGACCACTTGTGGATATATGTTAATTTACTGTACTTCTCTGGGCTAGAAGGTATCCTACACAATACTAGACACCTATTCCAGGACTTTTTTGTGTGTGAGAGCTATGTAACACACACGACTTATTATTCAAACATTATAGGGGACATGTATTTAAAATAGACACCTCATTTTTATTTATTAAACCATGTATTACGTTTGAGAAATCCTAATAAAGAAAATGTATTTAAGGAATTAAACCTGCATCATGCTTTGTAGGTGAAATCACTTTGATTCAGCCACAAAAAACGTAGCAAGCAGGGCTCTATCTTTTAACGAAAGCATATCCTCTTTGCACAGTTTGTTTTTTGTTTTTTTGTTTTTTTTTTAAGCCCATATTTGCTAAATTTCATATCTGAAACCTTAACAAAACAAATTAATGGATTTATTTTTTAATAAAAATATAGTTTTGTATACTCATTTTGTTAAACACAAAAATATTGCCTAAAGCTTAAATTCTTATGCAAGTGCCACTAATTGTCATCTAAAATGTGTGAAAAGTAGTTCATTGATTTATTTTTCCCTTTTAAGAAAATATAAGGGAGAGGTGCTGCCTAGGGAGGATGGTCCACAGAAGTTGGGCATTTTGTACTTTGAATCAAATCCAACCATGAATAGTTAGGTAAACTGCAAAATGACTTGCTGAAACAAAAATTCAGCCCATTTAACCTTTTCAAGTTTGGTCTTGTAACACAATTTTAACATTTTTGATATCTTGAAATTAAGTGATAAAGAAGTGGTAGAACCCTGGGTAGCATACTGTAGATAGTATTTCCTCAGTGGTAGTCATTTGGTTAAATTTTTTAGTTTTTCCTTAATCCATACATTAGCCAAAAGTACAAATAGCAATTAAAATTGAATCAAATTTTCTATAGTTAATCTCTGTATACAGTGTATGCCAAGTAACTAAGAAAAAGTTCTAATATGAAGAAAATCAGTTTATTTTAAAAAAAAAGAAAAAAAGTTCAACTTTAACAGAAAGTTTATACAATAAAACTACTCTCATCCTCAAGAACAGCATGTAGCCTTGGAAGTGATTGTATATCTAGATTATCATCCTGTAAGCATTCTGAAAGCAAAGGAAATATTTGTTGCAGATTACTTCCACAATGCAGAGAACAAATCACTAAGTTCCGACTCGAATATCGGGGGCAGAAAGAAATGTCAAAAACTCGATTCGCAGGTACTATCTCACATATCACAATGCATGTAATCAGTCGGAAAAATAACTCTCCGAACGCAGTAGCCAAAACACACAAAAGTTTCCCAGATTTGAGAACACCTACTGCTTTTATCGGCCGAGCATTTTTTTCCATTTGTTGACAGCTGGGAGAGGACATGCAATTTTTGCATATCAAAATACTTTTATAGTGACTCCTGCGATGGACTTGTTTTTTAATTTAAATATTCCGTCTTATGCATATTTTTTACCACATTTTCCATAGGATACATGAGACGCGCTGTCACTTGGTTTGATGAGGTAAGTCACCGTTTTCTTCGCTATACATCCATGGTGGCTTTCAGTAATATTTTTATATTGGGTGGCCCCTGATGGGTCTCCCTCCTGACACAGCAGACATAGTAGACAAAGATATTCATATCAGGAGAGCCAGTTCTTGTCTGATGTGGGTTATTTGAGAGGGAGTAATCCTGTCACTCCACCAATCTTGATCTCGAGTAGTGTCTAGTACTTTGACTCTGAGACCCTGTTGAAAGAAGTTGGATAGCATGACATGGTCCTTGTTGATTAAGATCCCAAGGATTTGAAGAGATAACATGAACTTAGCCTGCTATGTGTACCTCTGTGAAGTTGGCATACAGCCGTCTGTTGCCCTTTTTTGGTAAATGCTATGGTTGGTATCTAGTGCTTTCACCATAATATACCTTTTCATTTTTGTGTTAAATTGGAAGCTGTCTTGTTAATGCTCTTGATACATCTAAAAGAAAAATGAGTATTAAAATTTGAAATATGCCACTTAATGTTAAATTGTTTTTCATTTATGCCCCTCACCTAAGTATCTGTTTGCAAATACTATTATGCCATGTGTATATATGTAATTTGTTTTTATGCTTTATTTTAATGCATATGAAATATTTTTCATTATGAGTAAATATAAACCCTTATGCAGTTAATTTAGAAGTGATAAAGTTGACAAATCAATGAGAATCATAAAATTCTTTTTATTTTGAGATGGAACTAGGGTTCAAAATTTATACCCCCCCCCCCCGACAGAATCAATTGTAAATGTTCATAAATTAAGACTAACTCGTACACAAATTTAACATGGCTTCTCACAAATATATTGTGCCAAAAACTGAAACTGTTCTGTTTGTTTTTTTTTTATAACAGAATATAGTTCACCTTTTGGGTATTTATAAAAGTTTGTTAACTTTCCCTTTTTATAATTCTTTCATCATGTCATTTGATGATCAATTAATTACTGATTTAATGGGAAATCCTCAATGATACACTGGACTCTTTTTTTTTCTTTTTTTTTTTATTTAAGCATAACATAAAAGGTAAGTAATATAGATAAGTATTTCAGAACATTTCAAAACAGTAACATGCTCTCTATCTGCAGGCTAGATTTGGCTGAACCATGGTCTATTGCATTGTTGATTGTTTCATGTATTTCATAAGCTGAAATTTCAAATTCTTTTAACCACTAACATCATGTGGTTTATTAATTAACCATTAAAAACTTCTAAGCACGTACAGTTAAAAAGGAAATGTCTTTTTTTTTATTCTTTTTTTTTTTTTAAATTTCATATTACTAAATGCTTTATACTTATAACAGTGGTTACATTTATGATTAAAAGAAAAGTCTTAAACTTCTTCAGATAATGTCACAAACATCTTTTGTGCCATCAACAATTTCAAGAAATCAAACTTAAGATATGACTTAACATGTTTATTTTTTGTTTTGTTTTTACCCCTCTTAAATTCTAGCACAATATCTTTTTGTTTGTTCAGTGACTGTTGTTGAATTTCTCAGGAATATTTTTCTATTTGTTTTGCTCTCATTAATTTTTCTTTTTCTTATACAATGGTTGATTGAAATGGTCTACTAAATTAGAGAGCTAATAATGGAAATCTAAACATGTTTGAACATGTATATAGTCCTGTACAAATGTTTAGCCCAGCATGAGATTGAATTGAAGAATAGTTATGTGTACCATGTTTGAGTTGCAAGTATAGACTCATTTGCATAGAATTTTTGCCAAAGGAAGATGAATTTAAAGTACTGTAAAATATTGGGAGCACAGAAATGATATGTTCACATGTTTGAAAGAACTTTCTTTGCATTATGACGATACAAGTTGGTGTAGCAGTTTAGAAAAATGGTGGTATTGTAAACCCTTAATGCAGCTCCAGTTTGGTACCATCAGATTTCAGGTTATTCCCAAAATTGAAAGGTCAACATTTTTTCATCTTGCATTCAAGTATATGTAATTGGTGCACAATAAACCAGAAACTTTCTTCATGGACAAAATGTAAAAGTGAATAGAATGGTTAGAATGATATCTAGTACAAAGTAGTAATTGATGAAAAATAAACTTATCTTGAATTTACTTAATTTGATACCAGTTTTATTATTGTTCCCAACTTGTTTTATCGGTTTTGAGACCTTACTTATCCATCAACTTGCGGGTTTGTTTTCTAACAGTAAAACCATGGTTTTATTGTCATTAAATTTTACGTTTTTTACTTATGATATTAGTATTAGAAGACATATATAAACACTGATATTTATTCACTGTATTGAAACACAGATGTTTCCAAAACTGTTCTATTTTTCCATTTGAAGATGCATTTAACAATTCCAAATTATGAATTTTGTAATATTTGATTTGAATGTAATGGGAGTATGTTTTTCTGCCTCCACATGTATTGGATTAAGAAATGTATAGAGCAAAAACAGAGATAGAAATATGTCTTTATAGAAGATAATGAATAAAATATTTATGATTATATGATGTTTTATGGTTTTGAACCTGCATTACTCATGGTTGCAAGATCAATATTAGGCTTTCATTTTATAATGAACATCTTAAGTCTTACTATTATTTGAAATGTTCTTCAGGAGATTGTAAAATCTTAAATTTTTCACTGATTTATTTTTAAGCTTAATAATTTATAATTGCATATTTTAGACAGCAATTTGTCCAGTAGCAGTTTGATTATTGTTATAATTAGACAATTTTGTTATGTCATACACCAGATGATATCACTTCCAATTGTAACATTCACAAATTTATAGAAAGGAAGTGTTTTCTTTTCTTGGATCTCCTGTTTTTAAAAATTCTTGTTGCATGAGTAACAATCATTTAGAGATTGTGCATTTTATCACCTTTAAATTAATTACCTGGGGTGGGGGAATCTTGCTGGTGAGTGCCATGAACTTTACTAATCTGACATTGGATGAATCTGACTTTTTAATTTGTTTGTTTTTTTTCTCTCTCCCCATTCTTCAGAAAAAGTATTATCTATTTTATTTTGATGTATTTATCTATTCACTTTAAAACCGGATAAATCAAAATGTATGAGATGTCCATATTTGTATTTTTTTTTTTTTTTTTGATATGCATTTCATGACTGAAACTGGTGGGTTCACAATGATTTAAATGTTGACTTTGTGACACACACCATATTTAATACCAAACATGAACCATTCACCATGAGAAATTCCAAGTACTTTCCATTCTTGAGATTTTAACTTCGTTTGTAAGGAAAGGTTATTATTGGGTTAAATGTGTGACAAAAAATGAAAGGTTTACTTTTCTAGATGACTTTCATGACGAAACCTCTTTTGCAAAGATTATTGTTCAGCATTTTTAAACTAATGAAGATGACTTGCTGCTTGAAACTTTGTTTTTAAACTAATGAAGATGACTTGCTGCTTGAAACTTTGCAGCCATTTTTTTTATCAGAAGGAATAATATTCTATATATTGCCAATGATAATTAATCTAAAATACTAGTAATTACTGATACTTCATTAATCATAAATTGGAGAGTAAATGTTTAATTTTATTTACCAAAATAAACTGAAACCCGTACGATGTTATTAATTTAAATACCTATCACTAGCAATAATTATATCAACACTTTTTTTTTTTTTTTTTTTTTCCTTGGTACTTAGGGTAGTATATTTATATGCAGGTAAAATGCAAACAAATTTTACATTTGGACTCATCTTTATCACATTTCGGCTGTTGTGCCTTCTGGCCTTTGTCAGGTGTACATTGACCTGGGTAACTTAGGGAATTCCAAACTGAACCATTTATTTAATTTATGGGAGTAGACTGTTGTTCTATTGGCTACATTTTACCAAATATAGTGTAAATAACTCCAAATTCCAGAATTTCAAACAGAAAACCTGTTTTACTATTCATAATCTCAAGAAATTATATCCATAATTTTTATGTTGATATACAGCAAGAGATTTTAGCATTTCTCATTTTTTATTTCGAATTTTATGTAAAATGTTACAAGCAAAGGTTTAAAAAAAGATGACGAGAACAATTTATTTTTTTAAACCGTGTGCATTACATTCTGCATGTGAGATAATTATAATTAAAATTTAATTTTCATTAAAATTTTAATTTGTCCATTTGAGTTTTTTTTTTTTTTTTTTTTTTTTTTTTTTTTTTTTTTTTTTTTACAATAAAAATAAATTTTGCTACATAGCATTTTTAATGAAGTAATTTAACACAGAAAGCTGTGGCTTTTACTGATACAAAATTCTGATGAGCTCTGTTCAAGCGATAGCATCTCTGAAATCACTGTGTATTCAACAGGTGAATACTATTCTCCAAGATGTAATATAGATTGATTAGAAAAGTTGGTCTGCTGAAAGGAGCAAGAGTGCCACAATTCCAATCCTTTTGCCTGAAATCTATGAAATTCTACATTTGCCAAAGTCAGTGAAATGATAAAATAGATTTTTACAGTGAAGGCATCTTTGACCTTAGTTGGATTTTTTATTGGAGAAAAGAGCAGGATTGTGAGTGATTTGGTTAAGACCCCCCCTCCCTCCACACACACTTTTTGTGATAGGAGTTGGAGAAAAAAAAATGTAAGTTAAGCTTTGGTCAATAGAACTGTGTAAAAAGACAGAATAAGCAGATTTTTGAATACCATAATTTTAAATTCTAAAGGTCAGCAAATATTTCCATGTTTCCTCTCCACAACCACAAATATTTCGAAGCACAAAAATTCACCTGACTCCAGGACAAATTTACTCATATTCTTAGATCTATTTAATATTTTCTTTTATTCATCTGATACTGCTGAGGGTGATTCAGCAATTAGTAAGTTAGTCTACAAGCCATTGCTCATATCAGTGCACTACAATTAAGTTATACTTAACCTTTAGCACTCTATAGGTAACTATTTTCACCAAACAAAATGTTAGTCCTACCAATGCAAGTTGCATTTGAATTTCTTAGTTGTGTAGTCGTATCCTTCTATAACAACACCTAAAACAATCTTGACTGAAATTAAGTGCCAGGCTACTGCAATTTAAAATGTATACAACTAATATATAAAACCCTATATTTTGAGGGGATTCTATATACAATAAAAGGGGAAGTAATATTTATAGATGATGCTGAGGGCTAAATGTTAATTACTATCTCATTTGAAAACTGTAGACAGTTGGTTAAAAGGTCACAAATTTATAAATGTTTATCAATATTTTTAATGTACATTGTTTCGTGAATAAAGATAACTCGTCTATTATAGATTTTTTTTCTTTGTAAAACAGTTGTATAGAATTTCTATCCAACTGCCCTGTGAATACTTTGTCAAAAATGGTAAAGTATTAAGAGACCTTGATTAGTTTCTCTCTTAATACTGGATTATCATAGTGTTGTTTAACCATCCAAACATATATTTGTGGAGATAAACTCACATTTCTGAAATATACTGAATTATCTGTCAGTGTGAGAAAATTATGGTTTCCTTTCATGCGCTTTTTTTTTTTTTTTTTTTTTTTTTTTGCAGTTAAGGTATTATTTCAAGTTGAATTTTATGAAGTCTCCAGTCGTTACTCAACCCCCCCCCCCCCAAAAAAAAACTGATAGTTCTTCCTTCTTTCAGTTATTCTGTTTCTGGACAAAGTTTATTTATCCATATTTTATACTTGGTCACTGATCACTTTGTAGCAGAGTTTTGACAGTGATTATTGGTTTAACTGAAAAGCTTTAAATTTAGTTTGATTGGAAGTTTAACACCTCCACATTAATTATGTCCTTAAAGTCTTCTCAGAGAGATGCAACTAATTTAATGAGAGTAGATATGTTTTGGTAGACACACGTTCCATATATCTTTTTATTAATATTAAATAAGCTAAAACTGTAATTTGTCTTATCAGCCATTGGAAGATGTGAATTTAAAGAAAGCATAATTTTTCTAACTTATGAAATTATAAACTAAAAGCAGATGGATCTTTTTACAAATGCCAATAACGTTTGGCTTTGTTTCAAGTTTGAAGCATCTAACCAGAGAATTCCTTTATACTGTCTGCTCACCCATGTTATGTCTACTTGTAAAATCATCCTTGTGCAAAGGTACAAATGTCTGCCCAAAAGTCTTAGATGATTTCTAAATATTTTCTTTCTTTAGAAAGTAACTTGATATCCAGGCAAGGTTGTTTCAAATCAAGAATAACTAAATAAAATGTTTTCTCTGTCTGTTTTAGAAATGCATTACAAGATTATCTCTTGGGCTAATTAGTTCCCAGTGGCTGATGTACGTGGAAAAAGAAAATCACTAAAAATATCCAGCCTAAATACATTAAGCAGTAATAGCTGATTACATTCGTTAGTTTGTATCATTGATGCAAGAATCCTTTATTTTTCTTTTCATCTGAAATAAATGCTGTCTTGTATGAGTTGTTGGTTGGGTTTAGGAATAAAAGCACAATTCAATGAGGTATAATGACTGACACTTTAAATTACTTTATATATCACTTTAGAATCTCATGAGGTCACGGTCATGATTAAACATGATATTTCTTTACTCACTGGAGTCATTGAATCATTTGTTTGACTTGGAATAGTTTGCAGTGGCAGAAAAAAAAAGTTGATAACCTTAATCATTTCAATCATGGAAACTTGCTCATAGGCTTAAACTTGAGCCAACCAATATGGCCTGTTTTTTGGATTGGTGTCGCGGCTGCTGCTTCTTCACCATCACCATAAGCTCTTCCAAACTAATTTAAATTTAGTTTGTCTGGGTTTTAAAATGCAAGACTAGCTCCTGAAGTGGCTAACTTTTGCTGTTGAATTGATGGGATTTTATTTTTATCTTTTGCTTTATGAGGTTGTAATATTTTAGGCATTTCCTGTATTAAATGCTGTATATTTTAATTACATGCATTTATGAGATCTTCTGAAATGCTCCTGATGTCCTGAGAATAAAATGTAATGTCTCCCCACTGTTAGCTTGAAGTACAATCTGGGATCTCCAGTGCCCAAAATGATCTATTTCATTGACTCGTCACTGGAGATGTAACAGCCACTCAATTACTGCTTTCCTCCAATTCATTAGGATAGTAAAAGTTGAGGTCTGTTATGTCTTTCTAAGTTTAATTGGAATTCTCACTGCCGCCAATATTATATCTAACACTGTTTGGGAACCACTAATCTAAGCTCAATAAAATTTATAATAAAGAGCTGAGAAAGCTTCCTTTTATAATCTTACTACTTTTTGAATCTTGTGTATTTAGCAAGAGCCATGCTTGAAGAATTTTATCTTGTACTACCTATGTGTTTGTAAAGTCTTCTGCTATATCTGCGATTATTTTTATACATGTTTCTGTTGTGTGCATTGATGCCTTTAAGTGCATGTTGCTTTTTAAGCATGCAAATTGGAATATTTGTCTGATGTTCATGTTTGTAAGAGGTTGCAAAAGAATGATCAGTTATGTTGGTATCAAATATCTCTTAAGTTTTTCACTCTGCTGAAGTAAAATGTCATTTCTGTTGGGAGACTACAACTATTCAGAATGTTGTATAATTAAAAGCTTTGGGAATCTACTTAATGTGAATAACTTAACATATCTGCCACTAAATTATGTTAGCAATTAAGCTATGGCAATTTCAAGTTTTTTTATTTTGAACTGATAGTTTATTTTTCACTTGTCCTTTGTTCACTGTGTCATGTATAACTAAAACTTTCTATATCTGTAGTTATCAAGTTTGTGAAGTGACTCATTTGTTCACATTAGGAGTATTTCTATTTTCATCTTGCTTCCTCATTTGGCATTCTTCTATTAGATGTACAGATTATTCCCTTATTATGAAATTGGCATTTCAAGACCTTTACTCTCCCCCAGGCATTTGCCCTAGATGGATCAACTCTCTTCATCTGCCACTTTCAGCTCCTATGTTTTATTGGTAAACTTACCTGAGATTTCTTTATATTTCTTTGTGAAAGATTTTTCTAAAACTTCTACATAAACTTTATTTATTTTTTTAAAATATTTCATAGTAGGCAAAGCAGGAATATATCTTACTATCTTGTTGACTATAAAGACATTGTTTTCTATAGGCTAAATGTTAATTTGAAAAAACTTTATTTGTAGTGTAAGCTTGTGGAATTTGTTTTTATATGTATAAAATAAACAATTTTGACTAAACTGTATACAGTTGTTTAGCTGTCATTTTTATCTGGGTGATTTAATTCTCTTTGGGAACTCTTTTTTTTTTTTCTTTTTTTTTTGTTGTTGTTGTTGTGCCAAATCACTCTTTGTTCTCTTATGACATTGCTAATGACAGTTATATCAAGATAAATGGTAACTGGGCTGAACACAAATGGTGTTAACTTTCTATCTCTTATCTGGCAAGTATAATTTGAATGTCTCTGGTTTCCCTATTTGGACTGATAGATTTATTTTTTCTCAGTACCTAAAAATTGTTTATCATTATTATGCATCAGTTGCCAACTATCATTTCAGCACTAAGTACTGTTGGTCTTGTTAACTTTGTTCCTCCTTTGCTTATTAAATTCTAATTTTGACTACCAAACTTTAATGAATGCATCAAAGTTAACAGTATTTGTTTTCACTTTAAACCACTTTATATGGTACAGTACTTTTCCCCTAGTTGTTTAGGTACAGCAGATCTGCATGTAGTTAATATGTATGAAAAAATTCTCATACATTGTAATATGGTGGCAATAAATTACTGTTTTTATGAAGATAAAGTTGAAGGAAATGTTCCTGTCTTAAAATTTGTTTATGAAAATTATCTCAAGACTAAAGTTGTTTTAGTTTCCATGTCTTCTTTATCTCCTTTGCCATGTAAAGTCACTCTGCTCACTCCCCACTGATATAGACCTGAATTCGGTCACACCAACCATAATGTAAACACTGGACAAGTCTGTTTTGCCTCTTTAGCATCAAATTGGTCATTACAATTGCTGCTTGTATTTGAGATTTGATACAAATAAAATAGGTTAATATCTACCATTGGCTGATTTTGATAACACCGGACAGGAAATATTTAATACCTTTTTAATATTTATTATGTGTAGTTATTAAGACTAAAACACTTGCTGATTTTTACTCTTTTTCTTCTGAGCATGGCTACGTGTATAAATACTTAAAAAAAAAAAAAAAAAAGAAAAAAAGTCCCACCTATTTAAAAATATTGTAATCTCTCTATTATTTAATCTGTTGGCATTGAATTGCTTTCTCATGCCTCTTGATGCAAGAATAGTCATTTTACTTACTAGTCTAGCTTCTAGGTCATTTACATAGTTTTGATTTAAAGTCTTTTGGGGAGCATTTTCATTTTTCTTTTTGTGTGGGTTTTTTTTTTTTTTTTCTGGCTGTTTGAAAATTGTAGGGTAGCTTTTTGTTTGGCTTTTATGATCTGTTTCTATACTGCACAGGAAAATCACAAAAATAAAAATTATCAGTAGTTCAGTTTCAAGATATGCTTGCACAACATGTCTGTTGAAATCTCTGTAAATCCTCTGTTGAACATAGTTTGAATGGAAAATAGGACCCAGTCTTTAAAATTTGTTTGAAATGTGAAAAAATATCTTTCTTTCTTTCTTTTTTTTTTCTTTTTTTTTTTTTATGTGAAAATAATTCATTATATAATTGTTTCTCATGCAGATGATCATTTTTGGTAGTTAAAAAAAAAAACAAATAATGCAAAAAAATATCCATTTATATGCCTATTGAATTCATGCTGATATATCAAAACGTTTTCACACACACGCACCTCAAATGACATTAGGCAATATCAAATATAGTAACAGCACTGCCCTCTAAATTTTTTGGGAAATTGAAAAGCAAGAATGAAAACTCAACTATCACCTGGGAATGCATAATGAAAGCTAAACCCTTCAGCAGGAAAGGTGACAGATGTAACTTATGTCTTTCTGAAAAATTAATGATTCTAAAAAAAATGAAAAAAAAATGAACAAACAAAAGTGAGTTAATGAGCACCTGCTTGCATAGAACCAAATTTCTACTCGAGCATGTTGACAGAGATTAATATAGTCTAGCCTGGCCCAGGGACCACAAATACTATTATTGATATTATTATTTTTATTAATATTTTTACTATCTTTCCTATATAACTATTGTTACTGTTATTATTAGACTGTAATGCATTTAACATTTATGCTAATTTATTTTCATTGTCATATTACTATATAACCATTATTGATTTTTTTCTTACTTTTAGTCTTATGACCAGCAATGTTTTTGTTTATTTATTTATAAGTTATTATTTATGTTTTTATTTTATTATGCATTATTTGTATTTATATCTTAATTTTATTTTATCACTGCATATTTTATTGATATCAATTTAATATTATCGATTTATTTTCATGCAAAAAAGTTACCCCACTTGATCTGGAAACTTTTTTTTTATTAATAACAATCGTGTCTGTTTTTAAATTAAAATTTATAATTCTTATTTTCAATCTTAAATGTTAATCTGGGCCTAAATTCAAATCCTGAATTAAATTTAAATTCATTTAAATACTTAATAATAATAATCCACTTTAACAATAAAATCCCATGATAACTGGAAATATTAAATAAGTGGTATAAACCAAGAATTAGCGCCTGAGGATTGTAGACAGCATGAAACTCTGTTGTGCAATCAGTGTAGGGTATTTTATATATATATATATATAATAGGCATGTGACCGAGTGGTTAGAACATTCGCTTTCTGACCATTAGACCTGGGTTTGAATCTCACCATGGTTGACTTGTCAGAAAGGAGACTTCTGATGTTATTGGTCTGGAGTGGGGATGATCCCAGTGTGCGACATTTTTTTTGGAAAGTGCCTGAGAACCCCACTATAGGTTGACCCAAGCCCTGTGAATGAAATTGGGTAGATGAAACGCATGGGGCTGTTGATAGCTGTGCTAGCAGTCACAAGTCCAGACTGAGGGTCTGGGTGTGGTGGTGGTGTTCAGATTGTTGATCATTCTAGATAACATGCTCTCTCCCATAGACTGTAACTAAGGTCTGCTCAGAATATTTGTAGTATAAAGCACAGGTTGGCTCTGTGGGTGTTAAACACCTGTGTCTGCAATAGGGATTGGCTAGCTGCCCTAGTAGATGGGTATCCTTGAATACTAGTGGCCAGCTATTTATATATATATATATATATATATATATATATATATATATATATATATACACATTCTTTTTTACTTAACCTGGCATTGTATTATATTTTTTTTAATGTTATCAAACAATACCATTGCAATAAGGAAATGTTTAATAACTTGATTTGTAAGCACATAAAAACAAAAACAGTGGATACTGAAAAGTTCTTAGCCTGCCCCAAAAAAAGAAAAATTAAGTTTGATCAAATATTCCATCAGAATTTGGAGGTCAGTCTGAGAACTTTTCAGCACTCCCTTGGAATTATAATTATTTAATATATAAATATTGTCTTCTGTGTGAATGTTTTTGTGACAAATTTTTTTTTTTTTTTTTTTTTTTTTTTTAAAGAGCTTGAATATAACACTCATAATGCAAGCAGATTATTCCCCCACCCCTTGTGTGTGTGTCTCTATAAAGTGCTTATCATATGTAGACCTTTTTACTTGCTCTGCAGAGCATCTGAGATTTTAATTGTACCTTGTCTTTCTGAAAGCTGAAATGTCAAAAAAACATTTAATCTCATTCAATTGTGTGCTGTTTTGACACTATAATATTTTTGACATTTATTTGCCATGTGCCACTTATTGAACTTTTTGCTTTACACCCCCCCCCAAATATAACTATTTTTACCATTCACTAAGTCCGTTCATTCAAAAAGTTGCTTAAGATGGGCATACAAGTTTTGCTTTTAATTCCCATCCAATCAAAATATTTTCTTAAGCAGGCCAGTTTTTTTTTTCTTGTTCTTAGAAATCTTTTAACAAGGATTTACTTTTTATTAATCAAGTTGTCGGGTTTTTAAAATTGAATCCTTCCAACCAATGAATTTTTTCTGAATCAAGAAAGGTATATAATTTGTTGCCTATGGGAGTAACATAAAATAACATGGTAACTTTTCCTTCAGTAAGTCAAAATCAGGGATAAATCCTCACCTTAGAGCTGAATATGGGATTTCTGTGATGACACAGCTATCTTTAGTGCTGCCCAAAAAGTCTTGATGAATTTGTTTTCAGATGTACAACTGAAACATATATATATCTTTTGGGGGTGTCTCTTGCAAAGAAAATTGGAAAAGATTAATTGAAAGAAATGAAAATTTGAGTAACAATATTTATTTGCTAACTGAATTACATGCACCTTGCTACATTTCTTCCCCCCCTTTTTTTAAAGAAAATTATTGATTTTTAAATCAGAATTTGTGGAGAAAAAAATGATGTATTTCAATATTGTTCAGGTGGGGGGGATTTTCAGTGGTGGGTGCTCTTTCTTTGCAAATAGTTTAAAAGTATAGCTTGTTGACCATTGCATAATAATGTGGTATCCCTGGTTATCTGAAATAGAACAGACTTTTGTAGGACCTTGGAAGATGTTTTTTTTCTTCACTTATGATGAAAATAAATTACAAATGAAAGATTCAGTAACATTAGGTATACTATTTACATTATTTGGACTATTGTCCTCATCTTTGTTGCCATATTTATTACAACGTTTCAGCTGTTGTATACAACTGCCTTCTTCGGGTGGTTGGAATGTCAAACTGAACCCTTTATTTCGCTCACTGGGGTAGACTGTTCTAGTTCCACGTGTCATGTCTAATGGATGTCACTTATCTCCTGTTAATTCACTTCTCCAAGTTCTCCACTGCCTTAACCAGGTATTGAACTCACAACTCTTTGGGTCCTGTCACTGGATCTAACCACTGTCTTTATCCACTGTGCCATGTATGTATGAATTTCTGGATATTATAAACCTAATGTCTTCAGCAATCATTTTTACCAGTGCTCATACAGCAATTTTTACTGTTATCATTGCATGTTTTTTCTCAGAAATATAGACAGATAACATTAGGTATGTGTTGATCCTTCTGGCACCCTACTACTCCAAGGAAACCTTAAGTCCTAATCTGAACTTGATATTTTATAACCTCTTGGGTAAGTGTAAAGTAGACTTAAAATCTAAAAGAAATCATAAATATTTCTTTGAAAATAAACATGTTCTGGCATGTAAGCTCTGTTATTAGTAGCATTATTGAATAACACTTATCAAGCAAATAGGATTTTTCTCTGTATAGCTGGAGTTTTTCTTGTTTCATTGAAAATATTTAGATTGTAAGATACAAGATCTAAAAGCTTAAACTGTTTCCACTTAATTTGATCTTTTCTGGAATGTTGATACTTTAAAAAGAATTATAGCCATAAATTATTGGCAAAATCTCAAAACCTTGTATATTGTTTCAAAAAGAGTTTTCATATGCTTAACTTTAACACTAAGATACTTTTTTCTAATTTTTAGGGCACTTTGAATTACTGCATATCTTAAAGTAATAAATTTATTAAAAGAAACATGTTATACTGGAGAGCAAGAAAAAAGTGTGTGTGTGTGTGTGTATATAATATATATATATATATATATATATATATATATGTGTGTGTGTTTGTTGCAGTATTCTCTCTTATACAAGTTCAATTGAAGATGACTAAGAAGATACTGCTATTAAGTTTATTTAATTTTTCTTGTGTTCCTATAAGTATTTTCTTTTCTGGACATAAAGTGTAAAAACTGTCCAAATATCTTGTATATCCAAGTGCTGTCAACTATTAACCATTATCAAGGATACTATTTTATTTTATTTATTTTTTATAACTGAAATATTATTTATGAATAACTGAAACTAAATAGATATATAAAACATTTGTACAATTTTAGCACTTTGTGTCGAGAAAAGAAAATGCTTATATGAGCACAAATAAAAACCTTAATAGCAGTACCTTGTCAGTTGTCTTTAATCAAACTTATGTGTATGTGCTTAGGACTTTACCCCTCCCACCACCCACTGAAATGGGTTTTCCGTTGACCCAAACATTGAGGAAGTAGACTTCTCAATTGCATTAGCAGACTCATAATTTAACTGAAATCTTTAAAACCTATCTTTGTTGTAAACTTCCGTGAACTTTTTTCTTTTCTTTTTCATATTCTCACACTTTCCCCTCTATCCTTCCCTCCCCTGTCACATAGTTTAGATTTTTGCATTTTCTCTTTTTTTATGAAGTTGCATCAATAAGTTCATAACCTGATCTGCATTGATTAGCTAAATTTTGGTTTGAAATTTTAACTGTATAATATCCAATCTATGGGATTAATGTTCATTATTGAATTCAAGCCCAGTGACAAGGAAGTATGAAAGAATTCCTTTTTTTTTTTTATATACAATAAATATTTGTTGCATAAAATTTTTTTAAGAATGTACAATAAGTGTGTAACTTACTGTACTTTCTTCTTTCTCTTAACAGAGCTTAGAAACATCTTTTGTATGTAAACTTTTAAAGTTACTGCATATATTAAAATCTTAGTTTTGTGAGTTTGATTGCCATTCCCTGCTTTGCAAGCCTTTTATCAAGTTTCTTACTTTACCAAAAATTTTTTTTTTAAATTTTATTTATTTGAAACCCAAACTTGCTTCATCCTTCCAGATATTGAGATAGATCCATTAACCAGAAAAGAGGAAAATCACTTTAAAGCTGGTTGAAGGAAACTGCTCTGGTTTCCCTTTTCTGATGTTCAAGTTACTATTTCTTTTGATTTGTACTGCTCTCTACTAGTGATTCTTAATGGTGGGAATATTGCATCTACTTTTGATAGCTTTTCTTCAATCACTTTCTTCAGTGAACAATATCCTGTACAACAGTTTCTTTTTTTTCCTTTTTTTTTTTTTTTTTTTTTTTTGCAAAGTATAAAATATAACTTTAAAATCTAAATTGATCATTGACTTCTCAATATTATTTTAACTTATTGGGATGGCTTGAGGAATGGAGTTTTTATTCTTTATTTTATGAGGAGTAGGATTAATCTTGTGAATGGGAGAAGAAAAATATGTGGGTTGTGATGAGACATTGGAAAAGAAAGCTATTTTTAACCAAACATAATGGCTGATAACTTAAAGCATTGAGTTGCAGATCAACTAGTGTCATTTTAAAGAACAAAGTCTATAGCATTCTATAGTTCTACTTGCAGGTGAAATTATGAAATAGCATTTCTAGCTTTGAATTGTCATAAAAATGTGCATATGTTACTGGAGATATTCACTTCATATTTGACAAGACAATTTCTTTTTTGAAAAAGGTCAGTTGACACTAATTGTAGTATGACATAAGTATTGATTTAAAAAAAAATCTCTGGGCATTCTTCACAATTAAGAAGCAAACTGCTAAAACAAAGTATCTGGAAAATATCCATCCATTTAATATGAATGGAAAAAAAAATAACTTGTCTAAGGCAGTGGCACCTTAGTCCCCTTCAGAGTACTCCAGTTTGAACTGTACACTTTTTCAAAAGTGTCGACAAAAAGATTTTTTTTTCTTTTTTTTCAGAATTATCATGTTCTTAAACTCTGCTATAATCTCTCTCTCTATCTCTCTATCGTTTTGGTGAAGTTGTTGCTGTGCTAAATTAGAGCAGTATGGATTGGGGCTAACAGATTTACGTTGATGTTTTAACCAAAAAAAACAAAAACACTATGTAAAATAGTTGAATCTTAGACAGCCAAGATATCCAAAATGGCTAGTTGGATGCTTTCTGAATGATCCAAATAACCAATGAATATTAATTCTTGCACTTTCAGCCACCAATTTCCTTTGACTGCATACATTCAACATTTTCAGGCCTTGGACTACAATGTAAGCCCAGTCAAGTTTGAAGCATGCTGCTACTAAGATTTTATCTGGACATCAATTACTAAATCCTCCCTGAAAGAATCAATTCAATAGCTTTCAGGGATGAATGTCCAAATTTCACATAAATCTTGGATATTTACTATGAATGTAATGGCACTCAATACCCATTGGAATTACACTGCTTATGTAATAACTCTACAGGAGAGTCTTCATACATCTGTTGTAAGGTCTCCTCTGATTGGTTGCCAAGTTACATCAAGATTGTGTAACTGATACTCAAGATATTCAAAATGACTGGATAGTTTTTTGATGGATTTCATGTATACTATTTATTTAATTTTTTTAATTTTGTTCTGGTCAAAATTTTTGTTTATCTGAAACTAAACTTAGTATTCGAAATAGCTGAAAAAAAATATAAGTTATTCTTGATTTTTAATGTCATTTATCAAATATATTCAAATATAGCAGAAAAACTTTCTTTTTTATTGGATAGAATGAAGAATTTATAAAATCTAATTTGGCTATCTAAATCGATGAAAAACCTTATATCTTTTTAGATAATAATGCTATCCAATGGCAATATCTTCAGTGTTCTGGCTATCTTGTCAGTCATGTGCTAACAAAAATTTATAGCATTTTAATCTCAACAGAACTGTACAGTATCTTTATATAATGTAAAGAATGTTTTCATAATACATTATTTCAATGTTTGACAATGTTTAAGTGCACGTACATTTTCTCTGCAATCTTTTATAGGTAGATTACATTACACAGTATATTTATAGTAATTAGAAAAATCCATGAAAATTTCAGTTTTTATTTAAATTTTTTGATGAGTCATGTAATTAAGTTAATTATTGAATAAGCCCCTTGTGAGTTTTATGGCTATTAAATATGCCCATATTGCATTGTTAAATATTCGAAGTTAACAATTTCTTATTTAAAGAAGCAAGGAGGAGTTAATGAAAAATTCAAAATTGAAGGTTTATTCATCTCACTCAAGCAGATGTTAAACACAGGATTGCATTATCATCTCTACATTCTATTTCTTTTTTTTTTTTTTCTTTCCCCTACTGAAACCAAGCTACGTGTTTGTCTTTTTGTCTTTCTTCCTAATCAAAATAGAATAGTCCATTATTTATGAAGTTTTAATAGGACATAATATATATGCTAAGAAACAAGCAGAATTGTCATGATTATTTTCATTTAAAAAGAAATATATCCTGCTGATTAATCATTTTTTTCTTTTTAACATGTTTTTTTTTCTTTTGTTATCATTTCTGTTAGATGTTCTTGTAATCTTAAATTGATGCCTTTATGTTTCATAGCTTACAGCCATATCATATTGAAACACCAGTTCTTGTCCGATCATCAAAGTTAAGCAATGTCAATCTGAATGGGTGACCACTTGAGAATACCAGGTACAGTAAGTTTGGATGTGTGGGTAGTGTAATGGACAATAGAATGAGAATCAAGTTTGAATTCAAGTGGGGTTTGTTATATTCACTTATGCACAAATTCTCTTGGGAAAGGTATAAATGAACTTCTTGCCCACTGTGTGTAAAATAGCACTTTTTTCTGAATATTATCTAAAAAAAAAAAAAAAAAAAAAGTTAAATTATTCTTACAATCAAAAAAATATTTTGGCTTTAAATAATATAGAAATGGTTGATAAACCATAAAAAAGTCAATGCTTCATATGTTGTTCATTTTTCTCTTTCATTTTTTTTTTTGTATTTTACTTTTCGTAAACAAATTTCTAAATTTTTTATTTTTTATTATAAACTTCTTTTTATTCCAGTAATATTTTAAATATTAATAAAATTGATTGCATTTTTTTTTTTTTTTTTTTTCTGTTAAGCAATGTCTTTTCAAAAATTTCAAAAATTTATTTTTGATTACTCTCCCACTCCCAATTTTGTTTTTTGTTTCTGGGCTATGTGCCAAACGGACAAAACATTTCCAGTATTTTTGTTTCTATCTTTGCATTCTTCTGAAGCAAATTCTTTTTTCTTTATAATTTTTGCTCTTAACCTAATTTATTGCAGTACACTCTTAAATGCTTAAAGTCAAAAGAAGTTATGACTGTTTTTTCAGCCTGAAGCCTTCTTGGTTTGGGGTCAGCAGTATATAGCTATTAAGAGCCCGACATTATGTAAGTCAATGGACAATACACTGTCATGAAAAATAAGTACAACTTGTTATTTCACAGTGGAACGTCTTTGTTCCAACTCTTGAAAGTAAAGTTCAGGTCACTTTAAATTCTTTGATATTTTGAAAACTATCAAGTTTTCAATTTTATATTGTCTATTGTTGCTCTACTCGTTACATCAGCTTCTAATTAGACAGAACGATGACTATCATCCTGTTTTTCTCTAGGATCCCGTAGTGTTGTATATATGTATTTATCTGTTGCTATTTGAGACTTCTTTTTTTTTTTTTTATATATCTAATCCTTAAGTTGCTGAAGTTGTTTTTATTATATATGATTAATGGATTATAATAATTGAAATAATGTTTATTGTAAAAGTTACTGATTTTTTTTTTTCTTTTTTTTCCTAAATTTTCTGAATTTGTAGAAAATTAATATTAAATGGTTATAATTTTAAATTCAAACAATAAAAAACACAAAAAACTGCATACATTCGAGTAGTATTTGTAATATTAGACTAACCTATCTAGTTTTTGTATTTGTTGAGCCTTGGCCCTTGCAAATTCTTTATTGTATGAATTATCCAGGTATTGTTGATTCTGTTTTGATCTGTGCTGAGGGTTATACTGCTGAGGTCTGTCCTTGTTTGCTTGGAGAATTCATATTGAGCTTTTGTTCCAAGAGTTGCAAAGAATACTTTCCCTCAACATGGCATACCCCGTTCTTTCCACTACTATCCTTAGTGCTCCCCTAAAACTGACTGATGTCCTGATTGATAAATCGGGTGGAACTAGCTTTAGGTCTTTAAAGATTAATAGGAATGTCAGGTGGTTTGACAACTGTTTTGGATGGAGCTTTTCCAATCACTTTCATTGGTGTATCACATCAGGTCTTTACTAGTTTGTTTGAATTTCTGGAATGAGTTTTATTATTTAGTCAGACATTAGTAAATAACTCGTCATTCAAGAAATTCAGATGGAAATGGTGTTTGATGTTTTGAAGAATGCTATACACGTCCGCACTCATTTTAATTACAAATTGAATCTAAAAAAAATATAGGCATACTTTGTTAGTATAGATTAAATTTGCACAAATTAAAATTGCCTGTTAGGACATTGGATTTATAATTCCAATGAAGTTACAATGCTAACATGTAAAAGGAAACTCTTGTTATTAAAAATGTTTGCTTTTTCTTAGATTATTTTTATCTATATTTTTGTCAGTCTCTACTCACTTTATTAGTGTTTCATTTTGGCATGATGTGAATGTTTCCAAGAGATTTGTATAGTCCTCATCAGTATATACGTAATATGCATGGATTTGTGTAAGGATTAGTCAATCTTTAAAAATTTATTTTTCTGACAAACAAAAGCTTAGTTTGTACATAAGTACATTTTTCTTTTTTTCTTTTTTTTGTTTTTTTTGTTTTTTGGTCTGAAAAATATAACCTTGACAAAATGTGTTGTTTTTAATGGGTAGACACAGAAAATAATTTTTAACTTCTCATTAAAAATAACAAGTACCATTTCAATTTCCCAGTCTATATATTCTCAATTAAATTTTTGTACATGCAAATGTAAACAAAGGAAGTGCTAAGAAAAACTAGTTAATCTGATCATATCGCTTCTCTTTTTCTTTCTATTTTTTGTATTAAAAATATGAATAAATGATAGTTTATTCAAAAGAACTAGTCTGTTTTTTAGGATAATTTGAAAATCTACTCACTTGAAACCTTATTTCATAATAGTTGATTTTTGGCAGTTGATATTTTATTAATGCTGTCTTCCTTACAATATTGAACGCGCACACACACACACACACACACATCTATATTGAAATAGGAGCTTGAATACAAAACTATACATGCATGCACATATATACACACATTTGAATGCATCTGTTTCAGTCATCATTATCTGTTCTCATCTCTTCTATCTTTCACAGAAACTGAAATATTCATCTTCAAAGTTTTTTTATTTTATTTTTTATTTATTTTTTAAAATTTATTATTTATTTATTTTTTTTTTTCTTCTTCCTTGTTTCTCAATCTGTTCTCATTTTTCTTAATCATTTTTGTGTTGTCTAATGTAGTGGAGGGAAATGAAACTTTCCAGCATCAGTTGATTCATGCTGTACCCTAACCCAACTCTTTCACCCTTAAAAAAGAAAAATTGTCTTAATCAATTATATTAAATGATGATGATTCTCATTATGATTAAATTGGCTGTTTTTGTAAATGTTGTTTTGTTACTATTTCAACATTAGCTCTAATTCTGTCCTGTTCATTTAACTTAAGTTTGTTCTTGTTTTTTTTTTTTTTTTTTAAAGGATTATCAAAGCAGAAATTGGATTTTACCTGCATTGAAAGAAATGTTGTATTATGTATTAGAGAGGTGTCTATGAGCCAAACAATACTGAGAAATTATTGCATGTAATGTAATTTCACCTTTTTTAAATATTTAAACTAATTTAACTTAAGAAAAAAATATTGAAGTTAGTTTAAATAATTAACACAGTTTAATTTAGTCTTTGACAATATTTTTTTCCTTTGCACAGTTACAAAGGATATTTCATGTTTTAGGATGGGTTTTGAATATCGTAATTATTGAATCTCAAATGAAAGCAAAATTTTCACATGTTGTTTTTTCAAGGTATGTAGGTCTTCATTTGGAAAATTGATACAACACAATTTTGCATCTTCCTCATTTGGTTTGACTTGGTGCCAGGCTCAGCTAATCATATGTAAAACCCAATTGGTACTAAAAAATTTTAATATGGTAGTCCAGTATATTATGAGAAAGTGCTGGAGAGCTCTTGGTCCAACCCTTTCTACCAAATCTGAACAATTTTTTAAAAATTTACTTTTTATTTTTATTTTTTTTTTGAGGGCATTTTGTTTGGGCTTGGAATTCTTCAGCATTGCTTTGTAATCTGTTTAGGTTGAGAGTATCTCATTTAGTTAGAATCCTCTGCACATTATTTGGAGTAATGAGTTATATCAGTAAATTTTAAATAACTTACATTGTGCTAGAAGATTTGATCAAAAGCACCTTATTAAAGATTATTTCTATGGCACATCTTTTCATATTCATTTATATAAGTTTAGAAATTTAGCTTTGATAAATTTTGTTCACCTTCAAGTAAATTAAGAATTTGTGTATGTCTGTGTTTCATTAAATATTAGACCAAAATTTTTTATTTTTAATACTCTCATCTGAATAAGTCATTAGTATCAAAAGCACTTGATGTGTACAGTAATTCTTTGACCATTGGAATTGTGATCTTTGGAGATATGTCAGAATTTGAAAAGAAAATTGCCACTTATAAATCCTTGTCTATTATGTTTGTGCATTTTGTACTTGTGTGTAATTGAAAACATTGACATCATACTTTGTTAATTTGCTGTTGTGGTTTTTTTTCTTTTTTTTAGCTTCTGAATAAAATATTAGCAAAATAGGAAGTCTAACTTCAAACAGAAGCATCATAGCTGTAGGAATTTCTATATTTTGTTTCTATTTGATCAATTATACATCATATATACAATTAGTTTAAAAACATTTGCATTTACTAAATTTAAGCTTTTAGTATATCTAACATTTCTCCTTAGTGATAGCAAATCTATTTTCATTCAAAGCTTCAAAAGTTTTAATGTAATTTCAATATTAGGCATCTTATGCATGATGTCTTTTTTTTAATCTTTTATAAAAATGACACTGATCATGTTGAAGGAAAAGTACTTTTATTTGCAGATTTGATTTTAGTTCATTTCTTCTGATAGCTGTAAAATAAACATCTTCACAATTTGGACGGCCCCTGAAACTTTTTATCTACCATTACTCTCTGCTACAACTTAAATTTATTATATGCATTTAGACAATTTTCCATTATAAACAAATTAAATATTGAATACTTAACATATGTCAAAAGGCTTGGTGGAAAAAAAAATAATCCCCATGTTTGAGAATTGCTGGTCTGTTATACAAATATATTCTCCACTCTGATATATTCTCCACTCTGATATATTCTCTAAAAACTTTCTGCTTGTCTTTTTGTGTAAATAATCATTAATAAATCCAGTTCATTAAGAGGCTTCTTTCTCATGAAAATTAACCAAAGTATCAAACCTAGAATAAAATTTTTCTTTTAGTTGTGAAAGTAATGCTAACTTGTCCCCTCCCCCACACACACAGAGGAGAGAGGTATTGAAAAGTATTTGCCCCAATTCACTACCCTAAATCTGACCAAACATTAGAATTGTTTTTGGAATCCCTCCTTGGTTAGGCTGAGAACTTGTCTGTTTATAAATTGTCTAATATTAAAAGTTGATTTTAGAATCCTGCATGGCAGAAAAATTTCAAAGACATTTAAGGAGAGAATTGTTTGGTTTACTCCCTCAACTTATTGATTCAAAAATGAATAAAACGGAAGGTAAAGAACCTACCTGTTACTGTTTTTAGTTTCAAATTTTTATAAAATAGATGTGCCTGTATACCATTTTTCAACCTAAAATGAAGCACTGTATTGTATCAAGAAAAAGAAATTGATAGATAAATCTAGCAAGAATATCAAAGTGAGAAATTGTTTTGCAAACAACTTGTACCTAAACTAATTTCTGTAAATGTTCACTTTTTTTTTTTTTTTTCATCCCCCTGTCTGTTATTTAAATTTGATTATGCTTTTCTATTTGGGCCAACATTTGTTATGCTCACAATGTTCCAAAAGTTGTATTCTCCAATCTTCTTCAGGTATTAGTCTTTGTATTCTGTAACTTTCTCAGAACTTAAAACTAAACCCTTTATTCAGTCCACAGTTGGTACATTGTTCTCATTTTGCCTTCTATGCTCAGGGAAGATAACTCACATCAGTTAACACTTACCAGTCTTCTTCACTTTTGCATTGATTATCGGTGTGTTCTACTGACTCCAAATATGGGGATTTACTGCACTACCAGACTAAAGGATTGGACTCTGAACTTGATATATCTTAACCAATGGGGTAATCAACTAGGCAATGTGTTCTAATATCCCTACTCGGGTGGTGTAATTTTTCTAAGTGACTTTTGTTAATCAAAGGCTACTTGATGGTATTCATCTCTATGCTTGGTCATCTTAACACATTCATATTAACCTTTAGCACTCTGTAGGTGGCTTCATTTGTCAAAGAAAATGTTTGTATAGCCACTACATACAACTCTGAACATCAGACAATAGTGTGGTTGAATTGAAGTGCTAGTGTTGTCATATCCTACTATGGCAACAGGAAAATGACTGAGAATAGATGATGATGCTACTGCAGTTGTCTGGCCACTTATACTCAAAGGTTGAAATACTTATGAATATTGCAGGATGCTAAAAGTTAACTGATATAAAATATCCCCTAAGCTTAATATCTACCTTTTTGTGGATTGAATAAAGTGTGCAATTTAAAGTACCAAGAAGGTTAATGAGTATGATGACACACGTGAAGATGGTTAGAGGGTACAGGTGCTAAAACCTTGCGAGTACAAGCAAAATAAAAAACAAAACCTATAACAATGATACGTTCTCACCTCAAAACATTTTGGCAAATATTAAATTTAATTATATTCATATAACCATGTTAAATTATTTCTCTTTAAATGGTTTTTATAAAAGTCATTTTAAGTTTTATTCTGCAATAATTTCATATGAAAAATAATGTAATCTGTCCAGAATATTTTTTTTCTATTTATAATGCATTAATTTTGGTTAAGATTGATTCTTGCAATGAAAATTGTGGTGAGTTTGATATGTTTTCTCTCTCACCCCAACTCCACAATATGTTTAAAAAAAAAAAAATCATTTTTGCCTAAAACTTATTTCAGTATTTGACATTTTATTTGTGGGTCAATTTCCTCTTATTTCATTAGAGGAAATGAATTTTTTGTCCGTTGCCCAGGTGTACGCACTTGGATCCCCACTTTAAAAAGACCTTGTGTCACATCTCGTCTTCGTGGGGGAACAAGTAAACACCGTATAAATTACTATAAAGTAGAGTTGGGTTTTTTTTTAACCCCAGACTTCATTGGATAATTGTGCTCCAATTTCGCATTTATTCATATAGATTCCATAATATACGTTTTACTTAATTAGCTATTATGTTTGTCTCACTCTTCAAATGTTGAATATATAAATAATTCTAATTTCTATTTTCCAATCTTTACACTATATTAATTTTATTTTATAAACTGTCCCCTGTTCTGTCACCCATGAAATAAAAAATAATTGTTTGTATGGAAAATAAGGATCTACATACATCAAATCGTCTTTAAATTAAATGGCAGCAGAAGAATTATCATTGAACTTTTAAAAGGTAAGCTTAAACATTAATTCAATACTTAAATACAGCAATCAATTTTGAGTCCTTCTGTAGTTCATTGATGCGACCGCATCTACTCCCTAGCTATTCTGATGATGGCTAAACTTTTGTAATGTCAACGAACACTCATTTGACACTTTTGTAATGTCAAGGAATACTTGTCACTTTCATAATGCTCGTTGTAGTAGAGACTTTGTAATTGCAGATACGATAGTATGCCGTTGAACAATGCTGGTGTCAGACACCTTTGAATAACACTCATGCTAATAGTACTTGTTCAATAATACTCGCTTTAGTAATCTGTATAGAGTAGAGAATAGTGGTCTGTATAGTAATAAAGGATAGTAGAAATGGTGATCCGTATAGTATAGATGAGACTAGAAATAGCGATTATTAGCTGTCACGATACTTTCTATATGTGCATTTCCTCTATGGTCACATGGTCTACTTAATTCATGGGATCACCTGTGTTTGCTCACTGGTGATCCATGTTCTAACTCAAGTCTCGGCAGCAACACTTTATTCCTATATAACACAAACCAAGAGTCCTCCATCGGAGCTAGCTTAAATACTGCCTGATAAGGCAGCTTTTAAGCTAGTTTATAAAATTTTGGATATAATAGGAAAATAAGAGTTACACCCCTGAACCATGAAAGCAACAATAATGGCTAGTATAACATATTAATATATATTTTTAACCTTGCATAATCTGGCAACCCTGAATCTGAGATCAACAAAAATTGTTCCCTGTGCCTAACTTTTCTAGAGATTTTGAATGAGCTATGAATCATTGAAATTGACCAATGGGAGCGGAGGAGTTGCTTGGACACACACACACACACACATACTGTATTTTATATATATATATATATATATATATATATATATATATATAAATAAAAAGATGTAAATGTTCATCAAATAAAAGTAAATACAGAAGTACTTGTTTTCCAGAGTATCTGATTTTACTTACAAAATTCAAATATTAAAATTGAAAATTTAGGAAGAAAAAAAACTTATATTAACTGTTAAGTGTCAGAAAACCTGCACTAATTTTAAATGTAAAATGCTCAGATTTTGAGATTTTAAAACAAAGTTTGTATTAGCATTTCTTTTGAAAATCTTTGAAACAAAGATAGATATCAAGCGTCTACAGGTTAGTATAAAGAATTGACTGGTTAAAGACACTTTAAAAAATAATTGAATCTAATTTCCATAGTTTTGGCTATTCATGAATGTTGGTATTCTTTTCCAAAATAACTTTATTTCTATATCTTTTTTTGTATTTAAGATAAGTTTTCTTAATTAAAACTACTTCCTTTTTATTGTAGTTGAATTTTTACTCTTATTAATATCACTTACACTGATTTATTTAATCCTTGAAAAAGTTGGGTTAACAGTCAAATCCTCGAAACAAAATAGAAATTAAAATATAAGAACAGCATTTATGTGGTTGTTTTTGGTGTTTGATCTTAGTAGAATCTATCATTTATTCATACTTGGATCTTTCTTTCATTGTCCTCCATACAACACTTTCTGTTTATAATAAAATTCACATTAAAATTTCTTAAATATTACTCATATTACCACATCAGAACTTGATAATGCCAAAGAATTTAAAAAGGGCATGTTTTAATTTATTAAATGAATATGGCTGTGAGATTGTTATGGGTTGTGTTGGAATGCAATATTATGTGGTGCCTGCTTGGGGATGCAGTAAAAGTGGGTGGGTGTGACAACTGTCATCAGTTTTCATGTTGCCTCTGCTATCTTAGGCAGCAGCAGTTGCTAATATGCACTAACCTGCAATTTATCCTTTTACCCTTCACCTCCCCCCTTTTAGTCTCTTTCCTATTCCTATCTTTCTCTAAGAAAAACCCAAGTGCACACATCCACCCACATGTTATACGCACACAAGCCCTTCTGCTTCAAACAACAATCGACCAACAATATAAACCAGTTCATCACAGCCTTCACTTAATGCTTTGTTTTTGTTGATGTAACTGATGTTTTTAACAGTGTAGCATTGCTTTGCAAGTTAGTGTGGTGGCCTGGCCAGTGATAGATAGCCTCATGTCGGTCTTTCTGTTTCCCTTTTTTCCACTGGTGTAAAAACTCTTAAACATGGTCATGATGCACAAAGGAACTACTGTTCTCTTTTTTTCGTACTGGTATTAGTCACTAAAGTGAATAATTCTACTGGTTGTGGTTAACATTGGTAGACCTCAAGTAGGCCTTTATGGAAATGACAGAAAGGTTGGTGGATTGTTTTCCGTACTCTTTCTATCTATACATTATGCTGAGCTAATGTAAATTTACTTTAATTTTACCTTCACTCTTAATAGTTTACACATGATGGTTATGTACCCCCTTGGTGTATTTATGCTACTGTTCTCATTCATCCTAAATTATAGTCTTGTGTACAAGGGGGGAAAAAAAAAATTGTTTTTCTTACCAAGCAGTTCCCTCTGATATATCCAAGCCATATTTGTGTTCAACTAGAAAATTATGGCATTTAGTTTATTACTTGCACCCTTTAATATTGTTGAGCTTTGAAAATGTGAAGCTAAAGCTGTAAATTCAAGACTAACATTACAAAACTGCTAACTTGTTTAGTAAGTGATGGACATTACTGAAGATAATTTTCAGATTTAATTTCAAAAACCTTTCAGAATCGTTTCTCATTTTTAGCTGATGACTAGAAATAGTATTGTTTTTGTCATTTTTATTTTTTGATTCTTAACTGGTCAAGGTTATCTGCCTTTATTTATCTTTCCTTCTGAATGCCATTTTTGTGTACGTGCATTCTGGTTAACGTTGGTTTTGAACTGCTTTAGTATTCATCTGGCTTGTTTGGTAACACTGAAGTAATTGCTGTAAAAACTGAAAACAAATTTTTAATTCTGTATTTTAGGTTTTATAAAATCGCTAAGCCTGTAGATATATTTATTGCTATTTATTTTGCATTAACATATCACAATCATGTCTTTTATTAAAACTTAACTATATATGGACCACTTAACAAATCAGATTATAAAAGCACATGGAGATGTAATCAGTGGTAGAATTTTTGTACTGTGGAAAAAATTCCATATTTTAAGAATTTATTTCTTTTAATATTCTTGATATATCACCTGATTGAATTAGAAAAGCAAACTATTTAATATTTGAGTTTTTACTGGATTTTATTTAAAATCTGATTTTGAAGAACATGATCAATAATAAAGCAGAAGAACAAAGTTGGGTTATATTTTGGAATATTGACCAAAAAATTGAGTTAGTTGCAGATTAAAAAAAAATATTAATATTTCTTGCTTTATTAAGTTGTTTTTTGTTTTTGTTTTTTTTTGTTTTGCTTAGTAACCTTTATTTTCTTTGTATTTTTGTCATTACTACATCTTATTTACAATATTTAGGTTTGTGTCATCTTGAAGTTTGATATGAAATAGAAAATTTGTTTTTAATATAAGGAATTAAAACCTGCAAAATTAAGACAACCAGATATTTTGCAACTTTCTGAGATATATGTTTAAGAGAAGTATATTAAGAAATATTGATTTTAGGTAATTAAACATTAAAAAAAAAAAAAAATCACTTTTCAGGTTAAAAAAAAAAAAATGATTCTTGTTTATAGGAAAATATTTTTGCATCCATGTAAACCTTTCTTGTTAGACATTCACCTCCATAAACAATGATATTTGTGTACCAATATATATTTGAGTATAGTGTGAGTTTTTATGATCAGTTTTTTATGTAAAAAAAAAAAATATAATTCACACTATACACGGGTAATAGAGGGGGGAGGTTAAAAATCATGTATTTCTAATAGCACGTTGCACTATACAAAAGTAAGAAAAAAAAAAAATTAGGGACTCGCACTATGAAGTTGGCTTATACACAAAAATAAATGATATTTGTAGGGTTTTTTTTTTTTTTCCTCCTTTTTAACAAAAAAAAAACTTTAAGCGATGTCCTATATTTTTGCAATCCTTCCTTTTCTTACATCTTTTGCTATTTTGGTAAGTTAGACATCACCACATTAAAAATGTGATGTCTAACTTACCTAAATAGCAATGGTTGATGAAACAAGTAGACATATGGGTAGGAATAACTGCTCCTTACATGCCAACAGGTATGTGCACCAAAGGGCTTATGCTACTTGCCTAAACAGTTAACAGTCTTCTCAGATAACTCTACCAGACTGGTGTTGCTTTAGAGATCTCTTTCATTGAAATCACAACCTTGTTAGGATCAGCTGTAGATGTAAACTACCTAATAGAAAGTACTATATAGAAATATGCACATATTGGTTTGGCTTTGTGGTTAGAGCAGCAAACTGGTTAATTTGGAAGATGCCAATCTTCATCTCTGATACTCTGTTGGTAACATTTATTACATTTAAAAACCAAAATAAGGATCAGAGGGAATGAAAATGTCAAACCTTTCCTAGTATATATTTGTGATTTAGGCATTTGTTTATCTATTTACTTACAGTGTGTGTGTGTATATATATATATATATATATATATATATATATATATATATATATATTAGGGACTTCCACAAAAATGCAATACCTAAGGTTTAAAATTAATTTTTAAAAATAGAAAAGCATTCTTGAAGCTTTGTTTTAGCTTTGAAAGCTAAATGATTAGATTTACTATTTCCAGTAAGCAAAATGCTTTCAATTTCAAATAGAAATTGATTAGAATCTCAACTTTTTGTTCACTTTTAGAAATAGTTTAAATTCAGCTATTTTGACAGTTTTGTAAACCAGTTAATCCTCTGTTTTTAAAAAAAAAACTTCCAAGAATGAAATATACACATTACGTATACATAAAAAAAAAAAAAACTTTTAAAAATCTTGGTGCAGAATGACTTATATTAAGCTTTTCAATTTTTGATTTATAAATAGTTTCCACTTAATTACAATATCACCTATGCAGAATTTTGGATAATTTAAATTATTATAATTAAAATTTTTAAAAAGTGAAAATGATTCTTGTAAAAATTCATTCTTTTTTTACTGTCCTTCATAAATCTTATTTATAAAAGCAATTAAAACTTTTCTAATTAAATAATGTCAGTTTTATTGCAATTTTAATTTGATTCGAAAGGAATCTTTGGAGAAAAAAAAATGATTTTATTCATGTAGTCCTACTTTTAACTAATAAGTTTTGTTTCTCAATTTTATGAAATTAAGGTGGTGAGGTGGGGGACACACAAAAAAACAAAAAAATAAAATTCAAAAATTATTTCATTTGTGAATAAGTCCTGAAAGTTTCATTAAAATCCAACAATTACTTGATTTTTTGCAAGAATTTCCAAATCATTGTGTTTTTTCACTGGAATAAAAGCAAAAAAACACTAATTGTAAATTAATGTTGACTGCTGTCATAAAAAAAAAAATTTTTAACCAAAATTTCGAACATGCTAGAAAGGATAAAAAATAAAGATACTTTGGTCTTTCCTCTGAGAACGTAAACATTTTGACGATAAAATTGTTTTTATAAAGTTTGGGTTCATTTTTTTCATCATGCTGTTTTTCAGCATAAAAGTGGAGGTACCTATATAATACTTTTGCTATTGGTTATAAAACACAGATAGGCCCTTGAAAAACACACTGACTGTATAATTACAAGTTGCATTATGATTCATTGATAATTCTATTGAAAGTAAAATATCTATATAATTCAATGACTATATAAATAAGTCCCAACATCAAATTTGTCACAAACACACTTTCCACCAGTGGAACTCCCTTCCAATTTCTTGCTTCACTGATAACTTTAATCTTCAAAAAAAAAATTAAATGCAACGTAAATTGCTATCTTGTCTTGAACCCTGCCCATTTTTTTTTTGTTTTTTTTTTTTTTTTGTCCTTTCTTCAATCCTCCCTATTTTCAGTTTTCTCTTTCCCTGTAACCCCTCTGTGTCCTAGTGGCATTGTTGCTTTGCTTGGATTGAAATGATTACAAAAAATAAACTTGGAATATACTTATATACTTGCCACAATCAATATTTGGCCACTTAAACTTTCTCATCATTTTTTCTTGAGCAAAGAATGTCAGTTGATCAGAGGAAATGTCAAAAGAGAAGAATATATGAACATTTTAACTCCTTAATGTCCATTGTAAAATTTGATATTATAAAAATAAAAATCTTATATTAATTGTAGGTTTCTAAAAATATGTGGTATTAATGATAGCTTTTATAAAAATTCAATATTATAGTTTTATAAAAATTCAGTATCAATTATAGGCTGCTAACTATGCCCTAGAATGTCTGGCATCCCCCAAAATGCAAATGTAGCCATTAATGGGTTAATTTTTAGAGTATGAAAATTTTTAATGGATAACCTCTTATAGAAGATTGAATAGCATAAATGTTTCCATGTATTATTTTATATATAAATATCTGAACTACTTTGTAAATTGTGAAAATAGATTATAAAATTTCTATACATTCTCCAAGTGGAGATGAAATTTAAATTTTTGTTATCTGTATTGAGTAACCTCTTACACTTCTAACATTCACTAGAAGAGTATTTTTTAAGAAAGGCCATCATTTAGATAAGATTTAAGTTATGTCTTCCTCTCTAACATATTTGCACACAGTAGATTCTATAAAAAGTTTGGTTGCCAGTGACCTTAAGCAACATTTAATAATTGACAATAGAATTTTTTTTTTTTTTTTTAACCTATATACAAATTTTGACTTTGAATTAACCTGTAGCTTCTCAACTTAAAGAAAATTCTATCTTGTAGGAAAAATAGTTTTGGAAAATGTGTGTACAAATGGGACTTTTTTTTTTTTTTTTTTTTTTTTAACCAATTTGCTTATACTACAATCACTTAAATTCATGTAAATTTTAAGTGAAAGTTTTCAGTTTATCATTGTTTTAGTATCTGTTAGTATCTCTTTCCATTTTATACTCTTTAGTGTGTACATGCATATTCATCCTTCATAGGTAAAGTTTAACTTGCTGGCCATAAAGATAATGAAGTTATTATGGTGTGTATTGGATTTGGGCTTTTACAGTCAAGATGTGAATTTATGAATCTCCCTGCTTTTAAAGTCTTTATTTAACAATTCATCACTAAAAAATTTAAATTGTGCCAAATTGCAAAGTGAGTACATTTCAACTGTGAGGTTTTCTAACTGTTAGCAACGGAATACATTTTCAAATGATATAATTGACAATTTCATTTTTGTTTTATATCAAAAAGCATGACTAATTTTGCCTTGGCCATCCAGACTTGGGATAAATCTTTGTTTTATTCTCATTACTGACAAAGTACTTATATTGATTTGCATAATCTGTGACTAAGTAAAAATTGATATTGTAGCTTTGCGGTGACAAATGACAACAGATGCTCTATTAACAAAAATGAAAAGAAAGTATGATTGAGAGAAAGGGATTAATTTCTCCCTGCTTAATAATCTGGTTTTATTCTCAGTTTTGCGTTTGTGATAGCACAGGTACGTTAAGGAAAAAGAATAATCGAGGCAATAGTAGAGTAGGACATGTTTAGATTTCGGGGGATGGTTAAGTTGGTGGTGTTCAATACAAGAATGGCTTTGCTGGTTGCACAGTGTTATCTGGCTGGTGGTTCTACTTAAGAAACTACAAATTGTATTATGTCGCCATCAAATATTTTATTTTCTCTTTTTATTTATATACACCCAAAATATTATCTATAAAACTAAAATAATAAACAACTGATTTGAAACCAAAACATAAAGTCATTATGATGGCTGATGGTAACTGAAAGTCCTTGGCAAAACACCATCCGGGCGAGGGTATTATTTTGACAACTTAGACCCATATATTAAGAAACTTATGAGAAAGCAAGAAAAAAAAAATCAAAATTAAACATACAAGTTCTGTAGTTTTTAACAACACATGATATATACTTGACACTACATTTGAATGATAACTCTAACATTTTTAGGCATTTAAAACAACACGCCTGGCCGTATACACAATTCCGGAAAATCCTTGTCGAAAACACGACTATACTTAAACATGAAAAGAATAAACAAAAACTAAAAATTCTTGAAGCTATATACATAAAACAGTTGAAACCTAACCTGAACAAAATAAACTATGAAATCTCCACAAATATCCTTAAATGCCTATAATTAGTAACAGAAGCCATTGGTTCATACCAATGGCTTTCCATACTCAATACTCATTGGATTCACTCTCGCGTGGTCATGTGTGACGTCATGAGCTGTGGTGCGATTTTCGCTTTCAGCGTCTTATATGCACGTGTTTATCGTTGCTTGGAAATCATCCATGTAAACAAAAACGGACTATCATCAATTTCTTGCTCGTGTATTGCTTAATATATTGTGTAATTGTCATCTTCGATAATGGCTTATGTAAGCCGAAAGCTTGGATTGGATTAAAAAATGTATCAATATTGTGATTTTCTTTCATTTGTTTAATGATAATGTTATTAAGCTTATCAGATATGAAAAGAACTTACATAAAATATATAGACAACACTTATCTATATTATTTAATGAAACATGTATGAATATATATATATATATATATATAATAAAGGAACAAAATATTGGATATGTTGAAAATGCAAATATAAGAATATTTCTGAAAAATCTTTTCAGTAACAATGGATTCTATGGTAGCAATTTTGAAAATGAAAAATGAAATGTTTCATTTATAACTGTTGATGTCTCAATATTTTATGGAAAGTAATGCTCCCTCTCTATCAATTGTCAACTCAAAATAATCTTAACACTAGCATCTAATGATGGTAGAAAAGGAAAAAAAAATCATCCTTACTTGCTTCCAAAAATTTGAGAAACATCAGTTTTTTTTATCTTTTCTTTGTTGGGTTGAGAACTTTTCATATTATATCTGAGAAATCTGTTCTTCCCAAAAGTCTGAGTTTACACTCATGGGGACACGTTTTCTTTCTGTTGTGGACACTGTACAATGTTCCAGTTCTGCTCTTACAATGCCATGAATTTTGAATATCTGTACTACATGGCCATCCAGAACCTGATGTACAGTACAGAATGTTCGTTTTGACCATTGTCACTAACATTAAAACTCCACTGATGTATCATATGCAACAGTTCTCTAAAATGGTTATCCAACCTCTTTGTTTACAATCCATCTCCTCTAAAATGGCTCTAACTGAAGAATATGAGCACACTTGTTTTTCTGGCATGAAACCTGCTTGCACAGGATTCTTTCACCATACTGAATCTTATTGCAGCATGGGTCACCATCTATTGTCGATGCACTGGTATACATATTACTATGTCACAAGATGACCAGAAACCTTGAAAATCTTCTCAGAATATCTAACCCCTAGCATGTACATATTGTAACCAGCTCAAAATCTGATTCATCTTTCAGGCTGTTGCAGTTTTATTTTCCATCGGTGTATATATGAGGGGGTGCTGAAAAGTTCTCAACCTGAATCACTTCCAAAATCTGAGCAAACTTACTGTGGTCTGGCTACAAACTTTTCAGTTTCCTGTCTCATAAATGTCTGTCTGTCTCTCATACATATGCACACACACACACACACACACACACACACACATATATATATATATATATATATATATATATATATATATATAATAAAAATATGTAACTTGATATTTGTGTAACACTTTTTGCAGAGTGCAGAAGTGCTGATCCCTACATCTGTCATTTTGACAAGTTCTACACAAGTTAAACCAAACTATTTAATATTTGGGTATTATCTGTATGTAAACTAATCCGGATTATATAGCATGGTGCATAGTTAAGCTACAGATTTAAAGTTTTACTCCTCATCTTTGATGTGATTTTATATATGTATTGGACATGCAACTTGATCTCCACTACTTAGAGATATTCTGTTATGGCAACAGGAAGCAATACTCAATATTAGTAACCAAAATGCCTCTTGTTACCATTACAATAGAATATTTTGTAGTAATGAGAACAATATACTTCTCTCTTCTGTTTCATGTTTAAAAAGCAGACTTCGTTTTGCATCTACCAATGGTTGTATTGATAAAGGCTCTAGATTAATCACAAAGAAAATTTAACCAATTCATTTGCAAAATGTAGTCATATTTTATTTCACTTATGGTATAAGTAAACTAGTATATAAATAATGCCATTCACTATTTAACTTTTTTTCCATATCATCAGCTAAATGTAAAAAAATATTGTGACGTGTTACTGCACTTGTTGCTGAAGTAACCTATGGCAACAATTGGATAAGCAAATATTTTAACCAGCTTGGTCTCTGAAAGAATCTCATTGTTTGTAGGTAAGGGTAATTTGGTTGTAAAAATGTTGAGACTATTCTTTCATGTGCTGTTTTCATTTTATAATTAGCAGCAGCCATAAATTGTTAAGAAAGCAATTTCCATTTATCAGCTGCCTACAGTTATTTTAGTAGGCATATGTAATTTATGAAATATGAGTCTACCATACATTTTATCTTGATGCATGTTTATCCTATGTTATAAAATGTGCATATACAGTCAGATTTCATCATGTTAGAATATGCACCTACCTCGTTCAGTGCAAGGAACATAGTTGACAACCTTGAACTATTTTTTAAAATCATTTCACCCCAAGGAGTGAATGGGAAAAAAAATGTGAATGTTAGAGAATGGGGGAAAAAAAAAAAAAAAAAAAAAAAAAACCATTAAGGAGAGATGACAAAAAGAACAAGAATTAAGACGGTAGATAATGATTGACATTGCATTTAAATTTTTGAAGATCAAGTTGGCTGGGGTGCGATAGAAGAAACTGTTAGTATAGAATTTACGGTTACATCTAGCAACCATTTCAACTGTAAAATGATGAGACCTTGTACTTAAGTACATAAAAAGTCTAGATATCATAAAGGAAAGTTAATTGCAAACTCCATAGTCCTTACCCTGACTGCATAGTATGTACTTCGCCAAGACTGTACTTGGTGCAATGGATGATGAAATTGTGGCCTAAATTACGCAAAAATGAAAATAACAGTGAAATTTCATTTTGATAGATATATTTACCAAAATTACATAAAAATATCTTTAAATACTAAAGAGTAAATTTATTCAATAAAATCACCACAGCCTCCAGACAACTTTGGAATCTCCTGTAACTCTTCTGGATGGTTTCCTTGTTTAAATTGGTGAATGCTGCCATAATCTTTGCCTTCAGCTCATCTTTGGTGTTACAAAGTGTTTTGTTGGTTTCTCACTCAACTGTCCCATGCATAATTATCAAGGTTACAGTTTGGGTAGTTATGTGGCCAGATGTAAGGGGCGATGTGGTTGCAGAAATTGTTTGACAGCCATGACTGGGTTCTCCTGCTTGTGTGGCATGGTGCAGAGTCCTGTTGCTGGAAATAGGGTCTTCTAGCCGCCACCCCTTTTGACCTAGGGCAGCATTCCCTCCTCATGGCACTTGATGTAGGCCTCTGTGTTTAGTCGGGGCCCTTGCCAACAAATTTGGGAGTTCTTTTATCAGAATGATCAGTCTTCTGAGCTGCCGTACCTTTGTAATCACCATTAGACTCCTCCAACTCTTTCCAAATTCTCTATGCTGTCCTCAGATTGATGCCCAAACACTCTGAAATATTCATGTTGGAGCTACTGGTGCAAATGCCAAGCAGTACTGCATGCCATTTCCAAATTTCTGTCAGAGTAAATTGCATCATGGTGCTCTTCTCACAGACTGTCCAACTGACCCTACTATACGGTGCAGTCAACAAAAACAAACACTCATGTGTGAAATTAAAAATATAAAATGGCAACAATTTACCCATAGCACCCAGTATATGGTTTTAAATTCAGAATTGTCCTTCTCCTTGATTGTTGTCAACCACAGTTAGAGAGTCCAGCCTGTTTTGCTATATTGGAGAAGAGATGAATAGATTCGTACATTTCCCAAGGGTATTTGTGCATAAGTGAATAACTCTGTCAGAATTCAAACTTAGGTCTGCAATTCATTTTGAGCTGTTAACCTTTACACTACCTGCACATCCTAAAATATACAAACTATTCTGAAAAATAACATAACATTTCCTACAAATGTGTGTATATTTTTTGTAAACTTCTTGTATATCTGTGGCCTTGATTTAAACATTGTGCATATTTACTCTTGATTGCAAATATATATTTATTTATTTATTTATTTTTGTCTTTTCAGGTTGAAGGGGAGGACTAATGAGCAGCAATGTCAGCTGTGGCCATTTTCTCATGTAGACCAAATTCACACCCATTCCTTGAGCGGCACATCTCTCTCCATGAACCAGTCAAAGTAGGCAGATCCGTGGCTAAGGCTCGCCCATCTCCCACCAATGGCACATTTGACTGCAAAGTTCTGTCAAGGAACCATGCTATGCTTTGGTATTCTAATGGAAAGGTAAGAAATGCACACTTTTATTCACTTGAAGCAGCAGTCTCCAAACTTTTCAGTACAAAGACATATGGTATATTTGACACACTTTCTTAGGCCAATGATATAATTTAAAAAAAAAAAAAAATCAATTTTATAAATGAACAAACCTTTTGTAATCAGCACATTATGACTGAAACAAAATGAAATTACAAAGAATGCTTACATTAAAAATTTTTAATAAATGTTAAACATTAACAAATGCTTTACCAAAATACTTGACTGTGGACGAGAAAAACAAGTTTTCATTTCACTATATCAAATTAGTGCAATTTGATTGTGTGTTTTTGTTTTTTTTAGGGGGGGGGGTTAAGTGTTTATTTATCTCCTCTCTTTAAACTTTAATAACCTAGAGCTGACATTTGCAAGCAGGTATTTCTTTAAACAGATCCTTTTATTTTTGAATGAACTATTTGTAATAACAATATGACCCACATATTGTAATGATGATGACTATACAATATAGACTCCTCAATACAGTATTTTCTAACAATTTTCTTGTTGATTGGCAATTATTTGATCTGGTCTTATTTCTGTAATCTGTCAAAATTCGTTAAAATTAAAAACCAGTAGTTAAGTAAAATAAATTGATGATTGACACTATTTGACTTCTCATAACTGAGAAAAACAAATATAGAAATATCTTAGTCTGTCTATATTTCTGAGATGAGGTATTATGTACAGTATTTACATTAGTCGGACTATTGTCCTCATCTTTGTCGCCATATTTGTCACAATGGCACATGGCACAGTGGATAAAGGCGTTGGTTAGATCCAGTGACAGACCCAAAGAGTGTGAGTTCAATACCCGGTTCAGAGGGAAAATTACCAGGAGATAACTGATAACTGACATCCATCAAACATGGCTCGTGGAGCTAGAACAGTCTACTCCAGTGATTGAAATAAAGGGTTTGGTTCGACATTCCAACCACCTGAAGAAGGCCGGAGCGTACAATGGCCGAAACGTTGTGACAAATATGGCGACAAAGATGAGGACAATAGTCCGACTAATGTAAATACAGAAATATCTTAAATGATAATTTAGTAGCAATTTTATAAACTGTAGTTAAAATCTGACTTGTTACTAGAAATTAGTTTTTTTGCCAAGCCTAAAATAAGATTTTTTTTTTTTTTCATGTGGATGTTAGATTCTATTATCTTAAAAAAAAACAAAAAAAAAAACAAATCAAGCTGAATGAAAAGTGACCAGTTTATTTTCCTCATTTCAGCCAACAAATTTATTTTTGTACAGCTGGACTCTCTTGATATCAATTTTTATATTATTTATTAGTTTTTCTGATGACAAGATAATCAAATTTCAATTTTAAATTGTTTGTCCGTTTAAAATATTCAATTTATTACAAAATATATTGAGTTACAAAAAGGACTTGTAAAAAAAAAAAACACCTTATTCTCTCCCAGGGGTTGTTATCAGACAGGGATATTAGCCCTTGTGATAAAGATGTTTATTTCAGTTTCATAGAATGTAACGTAATATGTATGTGCACGTGGATATTTTAATTCAATGACAAACCTTTCTACAACACTTTTAAGCTGTATGAAATATATTTCTATTTATTACCAAATAATTAACGAAAAGGTCAATTTTTTTTTTCTTTTGACAGCAAGGTGAATGTATTCTAATGTTACAATTTCAAATTCTGTGTCCATTTGTTTGCGTGTACAGTAGCACATGTAGGTCACTCATGCGCAACCAAGATATATGTGTGGGTATGCAAAATCACCCGCAGTGTGTGATGGACAGAGAACCAGCTCTTTTATAATATAGATTTATTAGTTTTATTAGTTAATAGTTTTATTACTGTCTTCTGATGGATTATATTTTTGTTGGTTGCTCAAGAAAGTTTATTTTTGTCGGAATTTCTGGGATGAAGTGTTGTTATTATTATTTGCACTATTAATATTCAGACTATTTTCCTCATCATTTTTATTATCGCGTTTTGGTCTTCCTCAGTTGGTTATTGACCTGGATAACCTACAGGGAATTCCGAACTGAACCCTTTATTTAATCTATGGGAGTAGACAGTTCTCATTCCACTGCTTGTGTCTAGGGATATCGTTTAGTTCTGATTTTATTTAGTACTGTTCAGTTATTGCTTGCCCATTTCCACTGCGTGCAAGTATGCATTGCCTGACCCAGGGATTGAACTCAAAACCACTGTCATCAAATTAACAAAACAACACTATGGAACAATGGCCTAGTGGATAAAAGATGAGGACAGTAGTCAGAATATAAATAGTGTAAACAAGATACTTAGTTCTGTTCAAATGTTATGAATGCATTTAAGAAAAACTTACATTTTATTTGGAGGTGAAGAAAGAAAAAAAATAAATGAAATGGAAACTTTTTTTATATAGCTAAGGAATTTATATATATTATTTACAAAGACTAACAAATTTGGCCTTTTAATTATTTTAATTAGGACTTGCAACCACATCTCATTGAAACCCTGGTTCTTGTACAAAGTCAAGCAATGTTGAACCTGGTCAGTACTTAGATGGGTGACCACTTGGGAATACCAGGTACTGTAAGCTTGGATGCATAGGCGGCATAATGAATAACTGCTCGGAATTTAAAATGAATCTTATTCGTTATTCATTTATAGCCAAATATCCTTGGTAAATGTATGAATCAACCTCTTATCCCTCTCAAGCTGTGGATTAATTAGTAGATTTGTATCAGTAAATCATTATCTCCAAAAAAATTCTTACATTGTAAAAAAATTGTTTACAGTCACATCACGTTGAAACATCAATTCCCATACAATCTGTGAAGTACTTCACACCTGGCCAGTACTTAGATGTGTGACTGCTTGGGAATACTAAGTGCTGTAAGTATGGATGTATGGGTGGTATAATGGATAATAGCTTGGAATTGAAAATTGGAGATCAAAGTTCCAATTCCTGTTGTGCAAATTATATTGATTTAACGGAAAATTCCTTGGGAAAGGTATGAATCCACTTCTTCTCCCACCCAGCTATGAGATAATTAGTAAGTCTCGGATCACTAAATCATTATCTCAAAATAAAAAAAAATAAATTCTTACAATCCAAAAATATTTTCAGGTTTTAATTAACCTGCAATGGATTAATAAACATATTAATCAACAACCAAAAAATATTTTCTGGCTTTAAATAAACCATAAAAACAATCAATAATTTTAATTAATCAATAATAGTAAGCAATCCATTGTAACTCTATTTGTGTTAGTCAATGAGACTTTAAAATTTGCATAAGTGATTGTGGAGTGAAGAATTTAAATTTAAGCTCCTTGTGTGTGTTTTTTCTATAAACAATTGTCTGCATCTATTATGCTCTTTTACTATAAATACAATGCAATTTTTGCATTGGGAAGGATTCATTTGTTGTTGAATGTAGAGTTGGATCTAATTCTGGAGTTCCTTAACATATTTTTCTGGTCAGTCAGTTGGAATTGGGTCTCTTCTCTGAATCTCATTGTTCTTTTCTCTGAATAAATTTCCATTCCTCTATTCAACTTCTTGTTCAGCTCAAAGAATTCTTTCATTCCAATGTTTGCATACCAGCACCATTACCACTACTAAAAACTGTTCTTGAAACACAATTTTTATTCTATTTATGGTTTTTACTTGTTATCATATATAATATCAAGCCACTAACACATTCCATATGTGTTAACTTTGTGTCCAATGCTTGTTCAGAATTAAATACAAAATCTGGAACACTTGCTCTCCTGTAATGATTAACATCTTTGTTTGGAGTGCCATCATTGAAATCTCTGCTAAAGTTTGCTTAGTCTAGCAACTATATAAAAGTTTAAATCTGTTAACCATATCTAGTAGTAGTAGTAGTAGTAGTAAAAAAAAAAAAAAATAAAGGATAGTTAAGAATACATTTAATTTTTGTTCAGCTGATCATAAATATGACCAATGTTTATTTGAGGGGTGAGGGGCGCTAAAAAGTTATCTGCCTGACCCACTTTCCAAAATCTGATCAAATAGTTTTTGTTTTAATAAAAGGGCTTCTTGGTTGAGCTGAACTTTTTCAGCACTCCCTTATATAACATTGTTAGTCATATTCTCATCCCCTCCCCGCAAACACAAAGCAAGTACGGTCAGTCACTTCTCCGGTTGGATAGTTTGTATAGAAATTCAAAAGCCTAAAAAGTTTTAATTACTTTTCATTGCTGTCAAAACATGATATACCCAAAACCAAATCATATTCTGTTCTACATGATTCAGTTAGGGATTATATTCAGTTTGAAGTTGTTTGTTGTTGTTTTGTTTTTCTCTATTGATAATCATATTGCACTGCAAATACTGCTTAAATCCACGTTACAATTATAGTAATAAATTTTTAAAAAAAGTGGCAACACTTTTTGCAAATACTGCAGAAGAGCAAATATGGTGAAAGACAAAGAACTTTAAATGTCTTTGGTTTACTTCCTGGTTGATAAGGCAATAAAACAGGTACACCACTGCAAGTGCTACGCTTAGCTAGCCACAAAAGTCTCTGAGTATGTGTGCACTACATAACTATTCTTTGTATTCATTTTAAAAGAAAATAAACTGTATCTGTATCCTATGAACTTTGTGTACATATGTTTGTGCCTGCATCCTTTCCCCATATACGCATAGTCATCATGTATCAATTTTAAGGGACATGTGGGTGGTGTAATGGATAACAACTCGTAATGAGAAATCAGAGGGTGGAGTTTGGATTCCAGTTAAATTCATTACACTTCCTTATGTAAATACCCTTGGGAAAGATATGAATCCATTCTCCCCATCCAGAGATGGGCTAAATAGAACTTGTATCTGGAAAAATCATTTATCTACAATATTCACTTGCAAAAAGAAAATTATTCTTGCAATCGAAAATGTGTTTTGGCTTTAAAGGACCCATAAAGTGTTGATAAGCCATAAAAACCAAATCAAACTAATAAATCACTCTTAAGCTATATACTTGTTAATATTTTCCACAACATTGACATGAACAGATGTTTTCTAAATGTAGATACAAAAGCTTCCAAGGTTAATTTTGTTAGCTTCTCTACATGTAGTGTAATGGGTTATCTGCATGGAATCAATAAATTCAGTTCAAATTTTGACCTCGGCACTTCCACACTCAGGCCCTTGTGGCGGAAAGCAGAAGTCTATTGCCCTGCTCCCACAGCTAAGGATAAATAACGGGGTAGACTAGACTGTGTAGCCTTCAGTGGCAACCAGTCTAAGGACAACTCTGAATTCCAAACAATGGCGAAGACAATGGGGGAAATCACGCCACTATCTGAAAGTATAGCCACTCAAAAAATAAATCTGCAGAATGCCATAATCTCTTATATTATGAAGGAACATGGATTCCAAGTGGTGGTGGATAAAAAAAAAAACAAAAAACACTCACTCTCAATATCGTCTAAGGATACTTATAGGGTTAAAGTAATTACAATCTGTATTGCATGGATACCGTAAGTGTGTGTATATATATATATATATATATATATATATATATATATATATATAGTGTCATTCACAGACAGTACTGTTTCACTGTATCACAGCTCCTCAGTGCGACTAGACATCCGAATGCCTCAAGCCAGGATTGAAACACAACTGATTAGGTGTCAGCCAGAGCTATCTTCACTCGCTAGAGTTACACAACTAAATCTAGCGTATTGTTTTTACAAATGTAAACAAATGCCAATCGGCCAAAGTGCTCCATTCATTTTACTGAAGAGCTTTGCATTAGTGCAGGTGGCTGTTGTTTATAGAATTAGCTTATCACTCAACAGTGCTCAATTGAAATGTATTTTCAAGAGCTAAATTATGTCATTCACAGACAGTACTGTTTCGCTGTATCACAGCTATATATATATATATATATATATATATATATAATTAAAAAAATTATTTTTTTTTCTTGATTTCCAAAATGTGATGTTTTGTAATTTCAGAATTAGAGGAAATTTAGGCATAATTATATTTTCCCGAATTCGTTTGTCAATATTTTCAACTCTTCTAAATGCAATTGGTCTCCTATCAATATTTGCTTTCCATTCATTAGTCCTTGTCAGGAACTTCAAGAATACTGAATGTTTTCTCCCACTTGAACACTATACAAAATTACAAGTATTCTAATAGATTGATAAAAAGAATTCCATTTAATGGATGTTCTCCAATGATGTTTGAATGAAGACATATTCTTGTCATTTCAGCTTCACCCCCCCCCCCTTCAATCTCTTTATGACTTTTGTTTGCTATTTTTAGGTAATTTATAATCTAGGTCATGAAATATCAGTTTTTCTTATCTGTCATAATCAATATTCACATATACAGATTTAACTGGCTAACCATTGATTCTTCATTTATCTTAGTTTTTTTGTTTTTATGTAAGGATTTACTTTCTTTTCTTTTTTCCTTTTTGACTTGCTCATCTTTTGAACTTTTCCTTTGTAATCATATTTTGAGATCTTTTTTTTTTTCTCCAAGCAGAAATTGATAAAAATAATCCATTATAAGCATCCTCATTTGTTTATCCTGTTTTTTTTTGTTTTTCATTGGGTAAATCTAACTTTGGTTAGCTCTTCTTAAAGTAGCCTTGTCTTGGTTTAAATTTGATTGGTTGTTTAGTAATATGCAATATGTACTTCTAATGTGAACGGTGTTTATCATTCTACTGCTGAAGTTTATATTTTAATTTTTAATATCTAAATTTCCTCTTCAACATGTGTATTGTTCCTATTACACTCTTGTATCTAATTCAAATACTGTTATATTTAATTGTACTGTCTTGATCATTTTATTATTTGATGTTACTCTCATAATTTTGCAAATCTGTTTTGTCTGTCCAATTCTAGAAAATAGACAAAATACTCCAAGATATTGTCTTCATTGCATCAGCATTGGAGTTGTTAATAATTTTATCATTTGAGGAATAAAAACCTATATTCACCATATAATCTGTTTTTAGCCTCTGTTTTAATCAATGTAAGGCATGAAAACTATTTGTATAATCATAGGTTATTTATAAATTCTGTGGATTGAAATATAAGAAAGATGTAAAAAGTAGCAACAGTGAGAAGTGGGTTTCATTTCCTTAAAAGGCAGGAGAAATGATAAATTTTGTTGATCTAGATTCTAAATTCTTGTACATATTGAAATCTGTATAGCTATTCTTAGAAGTTCTATTTGAAAACTAAAAGGAATTGGTAAGTTTATTTCAAGATTGGGACTAGTATTTACATTTATTTTGGGGTTTATTTAATATTTTTTCTCCCCCCCCGCCCATTTTAAAAATTTACAATTTTAAGAATGTAATGAAACAATTTGTCTTAATTTTAAATCAGTTTTTATTATGTTAATTTGGTCGACCAGGTTAGGTCTACGACCCATGACAATCTGAGATTATTTTATTTTTTAACCCTCATTTGTAGTTTTATCTTTTCAAGACTGGTCTTTGTTTTCTTTTCTATTGTTGTGTTCATCTTCCTTTACAATTTGTTTAAAAGTAAGAAAATTTAATTTTCTTTTTGGCTTTTTGGGGTCTTTTTTCTCTTCCTTATTTTACATAAAAAATTATTTTGTGTCAAATATCTCTTCAATTCCATTCCTTCCACCTCCTGCCTCTCATGACCAGTCTGCTGCCCATAAACAGGATATGCCAACCCAAGCATATGAGGCTGACACACCTGACTAACCTTCTAGTTAGTCAATAGAAGAGATATATACAATCAAACTGGCAAAATCTTAAGTTGGATTTACAAATTTTGTTGACTATTTTTCTTTCCTTTTTGTTATTTTATTTTCTATTTACTCAACTGATACAGTATCTTTTTTTTAGGCTTTGATAGCAGCAGATGGAATATTGGATGTGGTAATTTTATAGACCTGAACAAAAAATAAAAAAAAAACATCCATAAGCGTTCTTACTACTACTTGATAGCATTCTTACTACTACTCTCTCAAGTGGAAACTTTAAATGTGACTTTATAGAAATTGTTGCTAGTTGTAAAATATACCTAATGATAAACAGTGCTGGGTTATTGAAAATACTCAGTGAGATATGAAATTGAAGTTCCCGATTGTAAACATTTGCAAAATTATCCTTAGCCCTGATTCAGATCTTGTGTGTGTGGTGGTGGGGGAATTTAAAATAAAGATATTTGCCTATTTATTTTCTTTATAAATTGGATTAAAGTAGTATGTTAGAAATCATATTCAATCACTTTTTCATTTGCAGATACTTTGTAATTCTTTGATTTAATTTGAATTGATGCAAATATCTGGATTTCTTCTGCAAAAGATGTTTTACTTACCCATTAGTTTAATCATGGTTTGTACAGATTTAGACTTATAAGCATGTAACGCACAAAGCAAATCTATCACTATATTTTATTTTGAATTTCCTATTTCTAAAAGCTACAGATGTTCAATTAAGTTTACCTGTGCTTTGTGGTGTATTTTCTGTACACTTTGCCATTCACAAACTATTATCTACCAAGATGCTTTTCTTCTAGTTTTATGTTACATTCCAATACATTTTAAAATACTGTTTTTTATTTTTTTCAGATTATATATAAATGTACATAGGATAGATAATTGAGAATAAATTATAATATACAAAAAAAAAAAAAATCATTATTTATTTTTTTTTTTTTTTAAATTGTCTAAATATTGCAAGAAAACTGTAAATGGTAATATTAGTCCTTTCCTCATAAGGAAACATTCAGCATTCATTGACTGAACAGGCAGTACTACTGTTGGTTAAAATTTACAGATTATTTCTATTAAGACAATTTTTCAGGAAAATAAGTTTCTTAAATCCATTGTTATCACAATTTCCAGTATTGATAGGATTTCCTTAACCTTTTGTTTGAAGTAGCATGGAATGTCAAAATCTTGTCACCATTTTCTGTTGGAGTTACATCTGCTATCCATTTTGCTTTTTGTTTCACAATGTTCAAAAAAGGATGGTCCACTCTAAGACCTACAGGTTTCATTCACTTGAAGTGAAGGTTATTCAATAAAACCACCTTCAGCCTTAGGAGATACTTCAAAAGAGACTGCATACTAAAGTCTGGTGGTTATGTTGGCCATCACATCCATGATGATATTCTTCAAGGAATCCTTGGTATGATGGATTCCACTGGTTGATTTCCCTCTTGACAACACTCCCCAAACACAGTTTTGGGGATCACATTCAAACCAGATTACATGTAAAAAATTCTCTTCCTGCCACTCTTGGATCATGTAGGCAGGCGCAGTGTCTTGATGGAATGTGTACAATCAATTCCTGTCTCTCTATCCAGGTTTTAATTTCAGTGTCAAACACCTTGATTTTGATGGTGACATTGACCCTGAGGCCCAGTAGGAAGAAATAGGGTGGCATGACATAACTCTTATTTCTCACAAGCTAGAAGACCATCAATGACGTGAACTTGGTCTGCATCACTATGGGTATCTGTCTGAGGTCAGTGTAGAGCTACCCTTCATTCCACCTGTTCACCTGGCTACTTGCAAGGAGCTCATTATCTCCAGTTCACTTTGGTTGGTATTTTGTGCCCCCCTTCATTTCATACATCAGATTAGAAGTTGTCATGTTAATGCTCTTGATACATCTGAAAGAAAATTTGGCTGATGCAACCCAGCATTGTTAGGTGGTCTTCCATTTATGGCCTACTAAAAATGTTCTCAAATACCAGTCACCCCTGCCTCTCTTTCTCTTATTCTCTCATATATTTCTTATTAATTTAAACTTTATACTTTTAGTTAATATTTGTAGGATTAGAAATTTTTTTTTTTTTTTGTAAACGGCATAGATCTATCTGATTACTGGCCTGCGCATTAGTTTCACAATTAAGCAAGGCTTTATATATATGTAAAAGACAATAGGAAAACTGTAATATTAGCCAACACATTTTGTCCAATGTGGACTTTTCAAGGCAAAAACGAAATGAATTTATTAAAACAAAGTAACTAATAACAAAACAAAATGTCTTAGCATTCTTCAACTTGCTAAGGACACTTTTTGTTATTATTAGTTACTTTTTTTTTAATAAATTCATTTCGTTTTGCCTTGAAAAAGTCCACATTGGATGAAACATGTTGGCTAATATTACAGTTTTCCTATTGTCTTTTTCTACAGGTTAATTGAGAAATTTTTCATATATAATTTACACTGAGAAAATGTTAGAGAAGAATAATGTATGATATTTACCAGCTGTTTGAAGTAGGAAATGTTAGTGTTAAAGGCAGGTTAAAATTGTTCATGATTTTTAATACATAACCAGTTCACACTGGTTATGTATTAAAAATCATGAACAATTTTTTTATACAAAAAAAAAAATAAACCATCAAATTGTGATATTTTTTTTCTTTTTGTTTAACTGATTTGATGACATTTAAGAAAACAGTAAACAGGTCATTGTTTTTCCTGAGCATTTTCCAGCAATAATGAGTGCAGCATCATTTACAGTAGACCTCCTACTATAGTATCACCGAAATGACAATAGTAGAAGATTCATAAAGACAAGATGTTGCAGTTATATTTTTGAAACTCATAGTTGACAGGAAAGCAAGAAGCTGGAAGAGTTCCACAAGAAATGTGGGAGAAGAAACTGTTAGCATAGATTTTGTTACATCGAGCAATTTCAACACTAAAATGATGAAACCTACCTGGCAATGTAATACTGTGCTTAAATTCATGCAATTGATGTACTAAACAGGAAAGATCAGAATAATCACCATGAAAATAGATTTATACAGAAAAGGCAAAGAGAAACTATGGCAGTGGGTAAGTGACTGATCATTACTGATAACATTCCTTCGGATTTTAAGAATCTGTAGATTTGTACTAGATCAGATGTCATAGTAACATTCAATGCAAATTACCTTATTTAAGAAATATTAACCTATTTAAGAAATGCACATCTCTTGTTCAGTTCTCTTTAAGCTTATATCTGCTAACTTAAATTATCATGCATACACACGCATTATATATGGTTCGTACAGGTTCTGGAAACCTTGAAAAGTCCTGGAAAAATTAACGGTCTTTTCCAGGACTTTTCAAACCCTGGAAAAACAACAGCCCAAAAGCTCCTTGAAAAGTCCTGGAATTTTACAAATTTGGCTGTCCACATATCCCTTTTCTCAATTCCTGGAAATCAAAATATCAAATCCCAGAAATCTGGCTTTCTTACAAGCTAAAATTGTCCTTTAAGAAAAATTTTTTCGTCGTCACTAATATTTGTTAATTATTGTAAACGGTGGTTTGTTCCTTGATTAGAATTAGGTCATGACCTCGTAGTTAACTTCTGTATTTTTTTTCGGCTAGGTGACTAGAAAGAAAGGGAGAAAGAATATGAAGGCGTGTCTTCTAGCTGCTACCCTCATTCAACAAGAATAAAGGAAAAACAAAGATAAAAGGTGTAAGAGACAAGTACACACCCGTTGAATTTGTAGGAACATAAATTATTTTACACAGTAATAAAATGCATTTTAGTAGAATTTCTAAAATTTTATCAGTATTTTTTAAAATTTGAACAATTAAAAAAAATTTATTCACATGTCAATTTCAAGTCAGTGGTTGGTGAGTTTGTGCTGAAAAAAATAGTTTACGTGTCAATGTGTATCTATGTAAACTACGTTTGTCTAAATTGTTGCCAAAAGTTTGAGAATCGAATTTGAATAAACGGAAATGCAGCTGGGAAGGATGATAGAAAATGTCTTTGATAAAACGAGAATGTTATTTTTAAAGTTTGTAAGCTAATAACCTGTATCTCTAGCTTTTGTAAGTGTGGGGGGGGGATAGGAAATATATTAAAACTTATTTGGCATTTATTGCTTGGTTTTATATTAAAAGTTTAATCTGGCAACCCTGTGCCTTTACTTTTGTATTTCTGCCATAGATGTCTAGAAAATGTACAAACATGTGAACGACTCCTAGACATTTGGCCAGATGGCATTTAATTTCTTAACTTGACCCCCCCCCCCAATGTCCCCCCAGACAAAGTCCTATGCGGTGCTGTTAAACGTGAATGATGTTTCATTTTCAGTAAAAATGCAGATTTTTGTGTCCCTTTCGAAAGACATCGAACTGTTTCTGTTAAAATACCAGTGTGTTAAATCGTTGCTTCCTTTCCTTGCAGATGGTCTCTTTTTAGCACGATCATGAAACTGTTAAAACTTGTAGAGGAAGAGCACATTTAAAAAAAGATAATTACATTTTCCAGACTGAATGAATTTGTAAGAATTTTGTCAAATCCAAAACTGCTGCAAAGATTGAGTATGGATTTCTGGCAGATAGGGCAATAAAATTTATCCAAAAAGAAGGGAAATGTGTCAACAAGAGATCTGTTTGATTGAAGAATTGCTACAATATTCATCACCATCATTGATAAACTGGCAAAGTCTGCCCTTTGGTATCCTCTTGTAAGGACACTTGCATGGCTGAACCCTGGATCCATTTGTGAAAAAAAAAATTGTCACAGAAGACTAAGTATGTTCAATACTTCGCAAAAAAAAAAAAAAAAATACCTTGATGAAAAAAGGTCCCAAACTTCATTAAACAATTTTTTTTATTGTCTAAATATTTATTATTAAGAGGAAAATACCAAAGTATTTTTTGAATATTTTTTTAATCTTTTCTAGCATGTCTGAAAATTTAGTTAAAAATCTTTATTTTTTTTGAGTTAGCAAAATTTACATAAAATCGATCATTTTAGCCATTTTTGACAACTTTGTAAACAAAAGTGAAATGCTCCATTTTTTTTTTTTTTTTTTTTTTTTTTTTAAATTTTGTAAAATTCAATTATACTTTTTTCAAAAGTTAGGAAAATTAGAAAATTTGAAGTACACTTAATGTAATTGGAATCAAATAGTTTAATATTTTATTGATTTTTTTTTTTTTTTTTTTTTTTTTTTTAAACAAAATATGTCCAAAGCCTTCACTGTTTCTGCCCCCAAAATTGAATCTTAAAAAAGAAAAATAATAATTGCAGTATGTCTCACTGAAAATGAAAAAATTGATTATATTTAAAAAAAGGAACTAAATATTTTATATTTAGTGAAATATGTATTAAAAAAAAATATTTTGAAAATATTTTGAAAATGTGACAATGACAGTCAGAGAATTCGACATGAAAACAATGCAATTTATGAGGCTGGATCCTCGCTATCAGCTCTTAAAACACAGGACATTATTTCTGAATTGTGTCTCCGTAGTTTTGCCAGAAATGTTTTTAATACATTTTTTTTTTTTTTTTTTTTTTTTTTTTTTTTAATATTAAAAAATTATTGTAAAAATAGAAATGCTTTGCAGATTGTAATAAGCTTTCAAATTTATGATCCATAAAAATAGATTTTTTAATAAGAGCATTTCCAGAGATACACATATTCAAACTTAATTTAAAAATATTTAACAACTTTATCACATTTTGTATTTAAAGTTAAAAAAAATAATTTTTTGTAAAAATTCATTTTTCATCAAAAAAAAAAAATATTTGGGCTTCAGACAATACTGTCCAATATATATATATATATATAACCTTAATAATCAATTGCAACTAGAAGTAAACTTATATTTTAAAATAAAATTTTAATGTAAATTCTATGAATATTTTTCTAATCAACTATTTCATATTAAATCCCCCAAATTTTTGTAATAAAGTTTTTAAAAAAAACTTAAATCGATAACAAACATATAATTAAATTCCTTAGACTGTTTAAACATTAAAATTTATATCAACACATTATAATATTTATGAACTATGAAATTAAAGCAAAACAGCGTCTATTTCGGGCCTTTCATTTCAAAGAAAGTTAGTGACACTTTCTCTCATGACTTCTTTCTCTCTTTTTCTGTCTTTTTTCTCTTCTCCCCCGTCTATATCAATATATAACTTCCATTAAGTTAACCGATTTAATGTGTCAATGTCTGGATTTCCTCAAACAATTTAAATTTGAGAGAATAGAAATTTTACATCTAACTCAATCATGTCTCTCTCACTTCCTCAGTTCCTTAATTTACATATGCTTAGTACTGCCCGTCAAAAATGTGTAAATTTCTTTTCATTTTTTGTTTCAACCTTTGAAGTAAAGTCTGATGATCCGCGGTCCTTTAAAAGGGCTCTGGTGAAATAATTTATTACATGGAACCTTAAAGTGGTCTGTTTTTATTTTTATTTAAATTATTAGCTCTGATTTACATTGAGCTCTCTGGATTTTATCCTCCTTAGGTCTACCTATACGGATTACCTAGTTTTTCATAAACTATATATATATATATATATATATAATATATATATTATTATTTATAAAAGCTTTTTTAATTATATAATGTCTTAGTTTTACTGGGTTTTGTATTTTACAATTCAGAGATAGTTTGGGTAAAAATGCACCTCGATTTAGAAAAATAATTGATTTATATTGTTCAAAGTTTTCTGCATTTAATTAAAAAAATTACAAAAATACACATTCAAGTTTTAATTTGCATAAAATTAGGAGTTTGGTTAACAGATGTAAAGGCAAAAAAAATTATCACTTTCTAAAGTAAACATTTATATTAAATTTCATTTATTTTTGAATAAGTTCTGAAAGTTTCATTAAAATCCAACAGTTATTTGATTTTTGCAAAAATGTGTTTTTCGACTGAAAAAAGTGCCAAAAAAAACTAATGCTAAATATTATGTAATTGCTGCTGTGTTAAAAAAAAAAAAAAATTTCGAATGTGATAGAATGGAATTAAAAAAAATACTTTGGTCTTTCCTTTTATTAATAACAAACTTTTCACGATAAAACTTTGTTTTTAAGTTTGGGGCCTTTTTTCATCATGCTATGCTGTTTTTTCAGCAAATTATTGAACATACCTACACATGATGGATAGAAAACAAGTCAGCAAGTCTGATTGTGATGATGTCATCAGTCAGTACAAAGAGTTTGCAGAGGAGGCTGCTGGAAATATTGCTTTCAAGAATTTCAGACTCTAGTTGCACAGTTCATTCTCATGGACTATTTGGCTACTGTTAGAGGTGCTCGGAATGTTCCCATGACTAAGGCTCTTCTCTGCAGTGCTTCCAATACCAGAACAGCATACAACCAATATCTTGAGGCTGAGAAGAAAAGGCAGAAAGAAGCAGCTGGACAAAGGTGGAAATCCATCCTTATGGAAATTGAAGAACTAAAGACCAAAAAACAAAAGCTTGAAGGTGCACTCATGTTATCTAACGGCTATACATAGAAAGCTGAGCAGAATCAGAACTTCACACTTATTGCAAAATCCAATGCCATACAAAGAAAGATCTGCAAAGGACATCGAGATATCAACATTGGAAGAGGAGCTGAATGCTAAACTAGATAATCTGAAAAAATATCAACATCATTGTGTTTTGTGTCATGTGTAACAAGACCTAGGGGTAGCTAAAATGTGTTGTCTTTTTTTGAAAATTTCTATTTGTAGTTCTGTTCATTAAAACCATTATATGTAACTTCACAGGAAATATGCAACAGTCAAGAATTTTTGTGACATTCACAAACCATGAGTCGTCTAGATAGTTGAAATGTGTGGAAGTAAGAATTAAAGTGTGTAATTCAAAATTTTCATGTGTAGTAGAACTCCGAACTGTAATATGCTACACAAAATGTGTAACATAACCAGGTCTGCTTTCAGTTGTGTTTTAGCCTTCAACACTTTGATTTCTTCACGGCTTTCAACTGATCCATGTGAATGTAGCTTTTCTTTGAACATCTCATCTGTCAAACTATTAAAAGATAAATCACAAAGTTTGTGTTTTTGAAATTGATGGCCATTCAATTTGTGTATACATGCATGCCAGTTTGTCCTTGAAATTTCTTAGCATAGTCCTGGAAACGTCCTGAAAATCTTTTTACACAGATCTGTGGGAACCCTATATATATATATATATATATATATAAGGAGAGATTATTGTTGTTGTTCCAATAAGAAAAAAAAGAGTATATTTTAAAGAGAAAAGGCCACAAATGTGGATTTTTATTCTATATATATTTTGTTACATGTGTTTCAAGTTTTGTGACCTTCATCAGGAGAATTTTTTTTTTCCACATTATTTAAAAGAATTAATTTTTTTTCCTTCCTATGTTAAATCTTTTTAACCATTGTCTTTTGTGTGTAGTAGTAGTAGTGTGAATCCATCTTGAACTGGCCCCAAAATGTTCCTTTACTTGAGGGGTAATAAAACAAATTTGGTTAGGGAAAGAAAGGAAGATGTCTTTGTCATTTTTTTATCTTGTGTATCTTTTCCTGGTGTATTTCTTCCTTTGTTTTTTTTTGTGTGCGTAAAATTGTGTATTTGGGCAGTAATCCCTCTTATATAAGTTTCATTAAAGATGTATATATAAGGTATTGCAATTAAATATTTTACTCAATTTTTCTTGTGTTTGTATAAGTTGTCTTTTCTGGATATAGTGCGTAAAAACTGACATTGTTCTATATATCTAAGCACATTCAATTATTCTATTAGCCACGATCAAGGATGTTTGTTTTATTTTTTTTTACAATGTGTAGATTTCTATCTATGTATCTGAAGTTATGGGAATGTTTTTTATTTATTTTTTTCCAAACACAGTCAGCATATTGTGGCTATGTTCATAGATGATGTTATTGAGTATTGGCTTTTTTTTTTTTTTATTAATGCTGCCTTTTTTACATGTAGATGATGCTATTTGTATTTTCCAAGAGTATGTTGCAGATGGAGTTTGGTATGTTTCTGTGTGTTTAAATGAATCCTAATTGAGCTATGGTCAGAGATGTAATGAGTCTTCTTGCTTAGCATGTAGTGGTATGTCCAATATAATTATTCATGAATTTGGTTTGATCAGGAATGCTGTTCCATAAGGGATTTGTAAATTCATAAATAATATTGGTTCTCTGTTAATCAGGTGAGTTTTTATTGACTGTCAAGTTAGCTGTTTTAAATTTTTTTTAGTGGATAATTTAATTTTTTGTTCTAGTTAACTGGGGTTGTGTATTTCTTTATAATGTTTCTAAGGATGAACTTATCCAGCTTATCGTTAACGTGTATTTAATTTCTTATAGAAAATGTTAATGTTATAATTTTTATCTGTATGTTCAGTGTTGCTATTGGTTACCTTAGAAAGAAATAGTCTAATTTGGTGTTCTGAGGTAGTTCACAAAACTATTATTAATTAGCATCTGTTTAACATTATTGAGTTATATATATATATATATGTGTGTGTGTATGTATATTTATAATTGCTAATATAGGATAGTAAATTAATCCTAAGCATTAGTTGTATTGTTGAGATATTCTCTGATATTATTTCACCTTGACTCAAGATAAACATCAACTACAAATGGGAAAAATCTCATTACCAAATCTCATCTTGCTTGTCTTAAGTTATATTATTTTTGTCTTATCTACTTGGCTGCTTTTACAAAAGGATGTTTATGCTGTAAATGTGTTACAGATCTTGTAAGTTATACATAAACTGTTGGGTAATAAACTTTTTGTCATGCCCCAATTTTTAAGCTAGTTTTTATTTCAAATGAGTAGACGTAATGAATTCAGAACTGGCACTTGGGAGGGAACCTCACACCTTGTTCACTCTTCGTTTGTTTTAACCTTTCTGTTAAATCTGTATGGGCTGTGAGAAAATGTTATCCATTTTTACCCCCAAAAATTTCTTGACTACAATATGGCTATAATAGTCCCCCCCCCCCATCTCCATTTTGTAACATACTTGTTTATTAGAATTTATTAACTTTACTCCAGAAATTATTTAGTAAAAAGACCCTCATTATTTTATCTTTCAATCCTAAAAATCTCTTAAGGTTTTTGCATATATTTCTCCATGAAATATTTCTTAACCTGGAGGACTGCCAGTTTTTATCAATTATGACTTCTGAGCTTATCTTTCAGGTTTTCCACTTTCTCTTTAGTATTTATTTAATCAATTCAAAAACATTTTTAATGTAATTTCATGATTGCAGACATTTAAAAGCTACATGACTCCCCCCCCACATGCACACACACTTCACCTATTAAGTTATAGACATAAATGGCTACAGTTTACCTTCTCATAGTCACACATTGGTGTGTGTATAAGTTAATGGATTTAATACTTACAAGCTTTCATATTTCCTGCTGCTATTATTAAAGTATAAATGATCAAATAAGCAGTAATGTATTGAAGTATTTTGCCAAGTGGATACTATGATGCCAAAGAATTTATTTTTTTTTTAAGTTGTGTCTTCAGGGAAGATAATGTTGAGGTAGATAAAGAACTTGTATGGTGTAAATCTACATTATAACAGATGATTAAAAACGTTATTCAGTGGGTTAATTTTTTCAATTTTATTTCCAAGTGTGGTGGAATAAGCAATCTTTTGGCAAGATTTAGAATTGTATTTATTCATATGTAAAATAAATATTTTTCCATTTGTTGCACTGGAACGTTATGAACTTAATGCCCTGACTTCTCGTTCAGAAGTAGGTATCCATAGATCCTTGGGTGGTCCAGATTTTATTAGTATAAAAATGGACTGACTATAGTCAAATAATTAGATTCAAATATTCAGTTCTTGTAAGTATTGCAGATTACATAAAAAATATGCTACTTTTATATTCTAAAAGTAATTAACATTGATTGCCAGTATTGGAAAATTGTACCAGATTTGAAACCTCATCTGACCTTTCCACAACTGCGTAGTGTTCCGATATTGAGGCATGTCCAATTAACTAAAAGAATGTTTGTATCATTATTAAATCAATGGGTTCCTTTTAAGAAAATTATCAACCGGACACAAATATAAACTGGGAGAGTACAGATTTTTGAAAGCAATGCATAAGAAATAGCCATGAAACCAATATATTTTTTATCAGTGTTAGATGCCAAGGTTTTATTGCCAATTTGACCTTGGAATACCTTACTAAACCTGGATTATCAATGGAAAAGGAAGTATATAAAAAAAAAAAAGAAAAAAAAAAAGGAATCTGCAGCAATCTAGCATTCTTACATTGTGAAAGAAACCAACAAAGTCTGACATAAAATGATATAATGCTGGCTGCCCAGGGTTTGTATAATGATGCTTTAGATCCCCTGAACCCAAGTTTATCATCTGATGAAGGCTTTGTTAAAAGCACTGGGTTTTTTTCAGTAGTTATCTGAATTTATGCACACAAGACTGCAGCAAGGCTTTTTCTTTGTGTGTAATTTTTATATAAGGAATGGAAAGCACAGTGAATAACGAGTTTTAGAATTGATGAGGCATGGAACAAAAATTTTCTTTGATCTCTCCCACCAAAAACAAAACAGAAAAAAAATGGTATAGGACAGAAGATGTAGTAAATGCTACACAATTACTATTCTTTAAAAAATAAAGCAACCATAAGTAATTCTATCTATTGTCAATAATGACAAGTGGACATGATACATATCCCCAAAACGAAAGGATAAACTTAGGTACCTCCACTTTTTTGCAGAAAACAGCCTAGCGTAATGAAAAAGGCCACAAACTTAATTAAAGTTTTATCGTCAAAATGTTTATTAGGATGAAAGATGTATTTTTTGATTAATTTAAAAAAATTTTTTTAATCCTTTCTAACACCTTTGAAATTTTGGTTAAAATTTTGTTTTGTTTACGTTATCAGGGTGGTGTCAAAATTACATTAAAATTACTTTGAGCTTTTTTTCCTCATTGAAAACGCGTTGATTTGAAAATTCTTGTAAAAAAAAAATAATTTTCTGATTTTAATGAAATTTTCAGGACTTATTCACAAATGAATGAAATTATTTTAAAAATTTTTTTCAAATACCTTTCTATTTCCTGAATTTTTTTTTTTTTTTTATTTGTTAAAAGTAGGACTCCTTGGAGAATGTAAATCACCTTTTTTCTTTTTTTCAAACTTTCACTATTCTAACTGAAAATCTGTTCTGAATTGAAAAATAATAAATTCAATAAGACTGACATAATTTAAAGCTTTTAATTGATTTTGTAAGTAAGTTATATTAAATACACTATTGTCTGAATAAATAAAATTTTTCCAAGAATTTATATATATATATATATATATATATATATATATATATATAATTATAATAATTTATAATAGTTCAAAAATCATGTAAAATTCTGTATTGGGCTGTATTTACAAATCCAAAATTGAAAAGATTAAACTTAATTTTACTATTCTATTAAAATAATTTTTATTTTTTTTAATTAATTTAACTTTTTTCATCTATGGAAGACTAGACATTACATTGTTATGAAAAGGTGACTGTGATCTAAGTTTTGTCCCTTTTCAGAGAAATTAATTTAAGAAAATTTTATGGTAATTTAAATTTTTTATTTTTGTATAAAGCCTCTTTGAAACGTAAATAAAAGTCAATAAAATATTAGATAATTCCAGAAAATATGCTCATTTGTAAAATTTACTAGGTAGTTAAAAAACCTAAAAAATGCGTTCACTTAGATTTCGTAAATTTGTCAATTCTGGTCATCCATATGACCTGTCATTACCTCAAAAACTTACTGATACTTCAATAAAGAGCAAAGAAAGATAGGACCCATTGTTAAGAAATGATTGTATATCACTTTTTTATGCTATAAATAAGTAATATTTATTTCAAATCAGATTAATTTAACTTTAAATTTTCTAATTTTATTCAAATAATGTGTCAAATATATATATTTTTTGAAAGAGTTTTAAAATCGATAAATTTGTTTGTTTACAAATTAAGAAAATGGCCACTTTTAAGAAAATTAAGAAATTGAGCAAATATTTGACATTCCAATCTCTATAAATTCTACCTGGAATGCACCAGAATATTTTACTTACTGGAAATAATAATTTAATCCTTTAGTTTTCAATTAAAGCTAAAATGAAATCTTCAAGAATGCTTTTTCATTTTTTAAAATTCATCTTAAACTTCAGGTAAGATGAAAATTTATGCCAAAAAAGTGGAGGTACCTAGATAAACTTGTGTGTGTGTATATATATATATATATATATATATATAACACTGTCACTACTCTATAACTGCAGATCCTAGAAAACATTTATGCAGTGTTTTTTGGTAGCAATACCTATCTAACTACCACTGCATATCAGGATTTGGTCACAAATTTTGTAAACTTTTGTCTATGCTTAATCACTAGACATAGAAACTAAAAAAAAAAAAAAAAAATAAGTTTAACAATTTGACTGCTATTTTGGTGACTAGATTAACACCTACACAGTGTATAAATTTTTATATAAAAATGAAAAGTAATTTTTGTGGGCCAGAAACCTTATTCTTAGATCAAGTGCAGGATGAGATTTGATGTAACCAGTTTTTACTATTTAATATGAAAAACAAAAAAAACTTCCATTGAGATTTTTCCACTGGATGAAATAATTTTCCTAGCAAATTTATATAACAATATTATTTTCTAATATTGATTTGTGTAAAGAGAGCACATGGCTACTAAGTTTTGTTTTGTATTATCTTTGTTGATACATTATTATAATTGTAGAAATCTGTGTGGGATAATGGTGAGTGGGATTTCTGGCTCTCAAGAAACTTAATAGCTACAGCTGCAAAAGTACACGATCATTGATATTCATTTTAATTGCTGGAAATTTATGGTAATAGGAAAATCAAACCATTTGGGATGATGTTCTCTATATTTCCTTGTTAGAAGAAGATGCAGTTTGGTGAGCTATGGCTGTAGTACAAAATAGCACAATGTCATAATCTTGCTGACTCTTGCTTAGTGTTACCCTTTCTCCGTATCTGCATATTATAACCACAAGCCATTTTGATCATGATTTTCTAATTGGCTTATCAAAACAAAAGCAAAGCTTCTCCAATATAATCCAATATGTACTAGCCTCGTTTCTCAGAATAGAGTTGCCATAAACAGTTAATTATTTGTGTAACTGTTTATTCCATCTCTGTATAACGTAAATGGAATATATTAATATTAGTACAACTTCAATTATAGTTGAAATCTGTAAATATCGTATGATATTATGATTTAAGATTGAAATAACAAATCTGTTAACTTCTGATTTGTTTTCTCTTGGTCTTGGAAAATTCATTTTTGTAGTTGTATAAAGAAACCTTGTTTATAATGAATTTAACAAGCAATAAAAAAAAATTTGAAAGCTGTAAAATCTGCAATATTAAGTGTGTGTGTGGGGGGGGAATCAGTAAGTTGGCTGGCTTAATATGTTCATATCAATAATATTAATAAAACTGAATAAATGAAACAAAAGTGATATTGTTCCATTGAAAACTATCCAAAGAACTTCAAGCAGTTCAACATATCTATTTTGCTACAAGGCATTCATTGTGTAAGTGACAAACAATAATCTTAACTCTATCTTGCTAATATTAGAAAGTACAAAAATGTTGCAGTTTCACTCCTCAGAATACACCCCTGTCTTTCAGATTCTAAGAATTTGATCTGTTATATATTGGCTAGACAGATGGATGGCTTCATTATTGACTCTTATATTTAAAGCCAAGCAGATCCGAATCTCCTTTTTGTTTAGGAAAGGAATATTTTTAGATGAGGAGTTTGTAAGAGAGCAAACATAATGCCATGAAGTGTTGGCATTTTGAGTTAAATGTACCGATTTCAAAGATTAGAAAATTTTCCAAACAAAATTCTTTCAAAGGTGTATTGTTCATCTTTATATTTCATAGATAATTCTAGAGTTTTCAAACTGACTATTGCATTGCAAGAATCTTTGCTTCAGATTTAGAAGCAACTATAATGGGGTGGGGAATTGTGAGGAAGGCTAAAGAATGAATGTGTTTTAAGTATAAATGAAAACAATGGGAATGTGAGTTTTTCTCTGTGTGTGTCTTGTGTCATTTCAGGCTCTTGACATTTTTCTTTTTAATGTAATATTAATCAGATTTTATATTCACCTGATTGTTCCTAGGATAGTGGGTTTCCATTGTCTTTTCTAGTTTTTAATTCAGGGTTGTCGTCATTCTAGACTGGTTGCCAACCAAAGTTAGAAAGCCCAGTCTTCACTGCCATTTGAACTATATGGGAAGAGGGATTCATGCCTTCCACAAGAGCATTAGTACAAAGAGAATACAAACTATCCCAGTGGAATTTGAACCCTGTTAACGGATTTCACCTTCTGTGTCAATAACTGTTATGCTACCAAGCACCTAGTGAAGATGTGAATATATTGATATGTAGGAGATTTATTCCAGTTTTATTCTTGTATCTCCCATTGGCTTACCAAATTTAACACTTATAAATACATTCAGAAGTTTGAATCTTAAACACTTTTCATTATATATTTATGGAAATGGTATATTTTACTTACTATACAAATATTGAACTTATGAATATATTCAATTAGTAATTTCATACAGCTTTACCAACCTTCCACATTTTTTTTATTTAAAAAAAAAAAGAAAAAGCTATCTACTAGTTTAATTTCAAGTTGTGAAGTAACTTGTTTCATAGCAGCTTGTTAACTGAAGCCTGCAAGTGCTTCACATTGAGATGGAGACCCTTGATATATTTTGTGATAATACACTTCAAAGGGTGTATCACCACTCACATCAGGCACAATCCCTATTAATTATTGTACTGTAGTTATAGGCAAGGAACATAGAATTGAGTGCATTCCTTATGCACATATCTTGTTCTCTCCTTTGCTCCCCCCTCTCAAAACAGTGAATTAGAATGAGAAACTGGTAACCCAGGTACTAATTCCTACTGAGTGTGCTCTTCACTTTCACACATGTATCCTTGTGAAGGGTATGACTCCATCAATGGGTTGAATTGTAAATCTGACTGGGCCATCTCTCCCTTGACATACACCATTGCTGCTATGACTTGCAGTACATGTCTTCATAACCCTAATGGGTTACTGGGACTTGTGTTGTTATGCCAGTTCCTCCAAAGGCACATCAGGTGAGCATATGCATCAATAAGTAGCAAGTTCAGCAATTTATATAAATTCTAACAACTGAATTGATGCAACATTGCCTTAAATATGACTGACAAAACCAATCCTCTAGGTTTTAATAATTTTTATTTTTATTTTTATTATTATTATTTTTTTTTTTTTATTTTTTACATCAGTTGTATTCTGTCAAAAAAGAGGAGGTTGGGAGAGGTGTGGACATGACTCTGATCTTCTATCTTGGTAATTAAAGGTCACTCAGCTCTAATATTTTGGAAATTTCAGTTTGGCATATTTATCTGCTATTGTGGCAAGTTGTTTTAGGTGATTGTGTTAGATAATTCTTTTTTTTTCTTTTTTTTTTCTTTAAAATATTTAAAAAAAATTTTTCTTTTATTTTGTGGGTATTTATAAGCAGTATTCAGTTATAAGTTTTTCTATAAGGAACTTATACTCTGGATTTCTCATTCAGTTCTTGCTGCTTTTAGACATTTTACTAAAAAAAATATACTTTCTTTTAAAGTCTTCAGATATTCATGACAAAGTACATTGTAATGAAATTTATTTCATATGTCTATGATGAGATTTGTCAAATGTCTACAGAGGCTCCTCAAAAGTTGAATTGAGTATTTGTAAATTTGGATATTAAAAAATTTATCTTGCCAAATTATATATCTTTGGACATTTTTATCTTTCTATCTTTTCTCAAATGTTTATTTTCATTGAGCTAACTTCTTTAAATTATTTAGTGAAAATAAATTTCAATCAGTTTTCATTAAGCTTTTATTAATAAAGAAAAAAAATGATCTTAGAATTCAATTTTGAATAATATAACATTTATAAAAGACATTAATAATAATTCACAATCTGTAATGAGGTGAGTGGTGAAAGGTTCTCAGACTTGGCTAAGAAGCTCTTTCAGAAATAAATCTGTCAGATTTTAAGAGGTCAAACTGGGAACTTTTCAGCACCATCTTAAACTCAGATGATCCAGATCTCGACTCCACTCCTTTTATAGTGAATCTAGAAATTTGGTAGTGTCACTAGGAATTTGATGTTTGAAATGGTAATATATAAGATGCAGAAAAAATTGCCCACTAGCCTGATCTATTCAGCTGTTTCATTGAGAGATTATTTGGAGTGTTTGTTGGCTTTTTGCCAGAAAAGCCACATTGCTTTTCTCACTGATGATATATAACCAAAGGGATTATGATGCAAATATATTCACAATTAGTATAAAATAAACTTAAACCCTTTATAAGTATGTAATGATTGAGACCTCTGTATTTGAAATTAATTCATATCAAGTTTTGCGAAGTGTTTATCTTTAAGGCATTAGTTCTGTTTTATCTGTTCAAATATTTATAATATAAACTTGAATTATTTATGTAAGTGACAAACAATAATAATTTTTACCATGACACCTTTGTCTATTGGGAGTGTTTTTAAATGCAGATGAAACATAATTAGGTTTTAGAATTATGATTTCGTAATTAAGATTTCAGTTCCTTTGTCCAACTTGTGCTTTCTCATTTAAATTATTTCGGATTCGTTTACTTGACATCTCACCAATTTACTTGCTTGCCTTATTTGGTCCACATAACTTTCTCAATAAAATAGTTGAAACAATGAAAACCTAATAAGTTCAGTGATGTTGTTTTGTTAAATCTATTTTACAAATATATTGCCTGACGCTAATTGAAAAAAGTCAGTCTAGTTAGTATCAAACATGCTGCTGCCAATGCTAGCTAGACTGATTCTATTTTTTTCTTTTAAAAATCCATTTTTATGGCGATTGTGCCAAAATTTGGTTGAATTCAGAAAAAAATGATTAATCCTCATGATATAAATAGAAAGATTGCAAAGTTTATTTGAATTATTTTATTGGATATTTTTATGTGGCAATATCAGATTATCATATTGGACACAGCATAAAAATATGACTTTCATATCTTAGTAAATTCAGTAATGGTTTTTGAAGATTATTTTGACAGCTCACTTTCACCAATGTCCTATTATCTTGATAAGTATTAAAACTGCCTCTTGAAGTGTGATATAAATCTGAACTATGATTGGAGCACTAACTTCCGCTGAAAATGCTCCACCACTTTGTTTGATAATTGTTTGCTGTTTATTTTGGGAGAAACGACTTTAAAGGCCTTTTAACTGACAAGAGATTAACTTCAACTGTTGACAGCTCTGTTTAGTAGCCAGTCAAATAATACAAGTAAGGTCATTGGATAGAGGAGCAGATAGATGACCAAAACAGTGTTTTTTTTTTGTTTTTTTTTGTTGTTTTTTTTTGCTGTCTACCAGATTCTCCAACTGCTTCACTGACAGTTTCTTCTCTTGCATCAAACAACTCGGTGTGAATGTACTTGTTGTACAGTTTTGTATGCATTTATAATGTAAGAATGCTATCGCAAGTTCACTGTTCACTCAATGGTGACGTGCTAGCTTCTACATTTCAGTTCTGGAATTTTAATGAACTTGTATTTGGAAATTTTAAGTGAACTTAGAAAGCTTGTAAGTTTATTTTGCAACAACTCTGTTATATTTAGAGATGCAAGCAGTTAACAGTAGAACTTCTATCCAAAGTTGTCATAATTCTTTTCTCAACTTGTGATGTTGCTGGAGAAGAAGGGAGTTTTCTCATAGAAACTGATAGATATTTCTTGATTGCTTCATTCAAGATCTTTCCTAAATTCTTTACTGGAATTTGAAAACAAAGTACTTTTGTAAGAGTTATCTCCTCTTGAATGTAATTATTGATATGTTACTGAACCTGGATGAATTCCATTCAAAGCAACAATTGAGATTTTTTTTGTTTTTGTTTTTTAAATTTATTCCCCAAATGAAAACTTAATTGATAAATGCCATAATATTGAGTATTATATATATATATATATATATATATATATATATATATATATATATATATAAAGAAAGAAAGAATTGGTTTGTGGGAATCAAAATCTCTGCATCAGTTACTTTGTGCTTATTATGAATAAACATATTACATAAAAGTTATTTACATGCAGACTATTGTCCTCATCTTTGTCATAGCATTTTGACCATGGTGCCTTCCAGTGTTCATCAGGTAATCTTCAGGGGATTTTGAACCGAACCCTTTATTTAGAGAGATTGTTCCATTGTCTGTGTCCAGGGATATCTTGTTTAGTTCTGCTCAGTTATTGTTTGCCCAGTTTCCACTGTATCCAGCTACACACTGCTTGGCCCAGGGATTGAACTTGCTTTCCTTCAAATTAGACATTATGCATAAATGTGATCCAGTGGAACTTTTACTTTGCACATTTAGTATTTTTTTGAAGACCCCATAATTAGGTATCATCTATGAATGAAGTGGAAATCATTTTCTTCATGTATATATTAAATCCTGTGTAATATCGCAATGATTTCAGCTGTGAAAATTTTGGTAGTTTGGTTTAAATAATGGAACAGTGTATTTTTCTTTTTTTATATCACAAATTTAGGTAATGTTAGCATTTTGATTAAATGCTATAGTATCAAATATAGTGAGAAATTTATACTTAATTGTTTAAAATTATTCATATATGTACTTACAATATGTAAGCCAATCAAAACACTAAAAATCCAGATTGACTTGTTTTTATTAATCATTAAGGATTTTTAAGTTTCTCTGACATTTTTAACAAAATGTTTTAGAGAATATGAAACTTTTTGAAAGATATTGTTTTGAAGTTTAAGGAAAATTTGGTATAGTTTACATATTTTTATAATTTTGTAATTATAAAATTAATCTTGTAAAACTATCTAATGAGTAAATAGTGTAACATTTTTGTTTATTTATGAGAAAAATATAAATCCATTTTCATGTGTTTTGGTTTTATTAAAATTCTAAAAATATCTTTTTAAAATAAACATTACCAAATTGCATACAGTAATAGTGGTTTACCAAAAATTCTTACTCTAGAGATAAACGTGCATTTACAAATATGTATCCAAATGTAAGGAAACTTGTTTAAAAGTAAAAAAATTAAAAAACAATTTTCAGCCAAGTGAAATTTGCTGATTAGATTTCACCAGTTTAGCTGTTTCTGTACACATGCATACAGCATGATATTTTATTATATAGATATTGTTTTATAAATATATTTTATTTTTTAAAACTAAGAATTATGGATTATTTTCCTTTTATGACCACATGAAAACAATTATTTTTTTATATGCGATTTAATTTTTTCATTGGGGTTATGTTTTTTTTTTTTTTTTTTTCTTTTAACAAAAAGCATTTAGTAAAATAGACCTCCCTAATTTTTTTCAGTTTGATTAATGCGATGATAATGTTTGCTTCTCAATTTTTTGCATTGTTCCAGTTTTATCTTTTAATGAATTAGACTGGTTAGAAATTACCGAGTTTAATTTTCTTCAACTTTGTTTCTTGTGTTGGCAATAAGTTCCAACATACCATAGATCTTCTAGAAAGAATCTTACAGCATTGTCACTGCTTATTTTAACCTAGATTATAGTGTTTTTCAATAAATGTGCACAGTACTTGGTATAATATCAATGACTATATTTGTATGACTTGAGTAAGCTGTAGACGCTCCACATTTTCTCTTTGTAACTGAAGAATAAAATATGAAATGAATATTTCAATAATATATAGGAAATAATTACTGTTTCAGTAACACTTCCATTTACAAGTTTGTATATACTCGATAGAAAAATATATCAGTAAATCTCAAAAATTATGAAAAGTTAAAAATTTTTTTTCATTATAGTTTTTACTTTTTTATTTTTATTTTTTTTACAATATAGTTTTTACTTTATTTTTATTTTATTTTTCCATTATAGCTTTTACTTTTTTATTTTTTATGACAACTATCATCAAATAACTTTGGTTTTTGGGTGTATTACATGGCCTTGCTCATCTATGCTTTTGTCATTAATTTCCAAATGTATAACTTTTACAAGTAGTTCATGAATTTTATTTGAAAATATTTTGCATTGTTAAACTTTTTGGTATTTATAAAAATGACAAAATTAGATAAATTTTAAGGCAATCTTGGATCTTTTATGTCTGCAAAAAAAAATGAAGTGTGAAAGAGTTTTTACCATGACACCACTATTATTTTAACTACCTTCAATTTTCAGCAATGCTTTTTTTAAAATAAAATGATTAGAATTTATAAAATGTAAAAATTCACTTTGATCATGTGTTTAGGTTTTATTCTCATTATAATCATTTTTTTAAAATAGTAAACATTGCCATGTAGTGGCAGCAGTTAAAATAATAGTGGCGTCAAGGGAAAACTGTCCTTTGGACAGCATTTTTTGTTTTTTGCTGGCAGGAAGATTCAAGATTGCTCATTTTTAATTACATTTTCTCTCCCATATTTTAGTGCAATTCCTTTTGGTAAATTAAAATATTTATATACTACTTAGTTTTTAATATACACAATGCCTAGAGAATATTTATTTTATTTTAATATTTTTTTTTTTTTATTTATTTATTTTTTTTGTAATGTTTAGCAACAAAGTAAAACTTTCTTCCTTTTGCATTCATTCTTTCAATATTATTGCTTTATCATAAGTTCAAGGTCTTTCAAGAGGAACCAATTCCAAGACTTTTGACATTTTGATCTTTTAATGTTTTTGCAAAGTTTCCCATCACCTCTCTCTTTTTATAAAAAGTTTTGTTTGGTAGATTAAAATTGAAATATTTTAAATGTAATTAAAAAAAAAAAAAATTTCCTTAGCACCTTCTCAAGATCCATATTTATTTTATTTTTTAAAGATACTATCAATCCCTGTTCTAGATATGCCTCTACGCTTGTTACAGTTGTGCATTTCTATAATTATTCTGACCATGTTATTGCAATAACTGCTGTAGCTTTCTGATGTCTGTATGCTATTCCAAGTCAATGAACTCCAAGATGCTTATGTTTTGAAATTTTGAAGAGTTTATTGTAAAGGTTAAAGTTCCTTGTTTAGCAACCAGAATAGCAAAATTAAAAGAATTTTGTAGAGCAAAGCAGAGTAAGATTTACATTAGAAACCACTTTCATATCGGATCCCTCCCCAGAAATCCTTGTAGGGGTGCACAGAAATGTTTACATATTGCGAAGTACTTGTAGTATTTACTTAATGTCAAAAATAGCATCCAAGTGAAACCTGGCTATCTGTTTCTTACTAAATGTAGAAATTTGTTCTCGTCTGAAACAATGCTGCGGATGTAAATTTAGGAAGGCAGTTGCTGAACACCTCTTTTGAATTGGCTGTTCTTATATCTTATTCTACTTGTCTCACTCCACAACAGTGGCATGTTTATAACTTGGTGACGTAACCAGTTCACCAGTGCCAGAAATGTTAAACATCTTAGTGCCTCTCACACCTGATATGTGATATTTACTTTCATCTCTTTGTCTACACATTTGAATTAGCTTCTTCTCAATGTGGCCCCTCCTCCACCACTGTCAGTGTCTTAACAAATTTACTTCACTCTGTTTTCAAGGACAATGAGCAATAGGCTAATAATAAAAAGATGGACATCTAATTTTAAAATTATTAGCAATCTGTATGCATGCAAATATAAATAACTGTTAGAACTGAGGTTTCCATTCACATACAAAGATGTGGGTGGTGCAGTACTTGTAAAATCTGCAGATGTAAATATCAACTTGTCTGGGAAAGATAAATTTTAAATGTCAGAATTTTGATATATTAAAACCTTGAGCACTCTGTGGGTGAATATTTTTGCTAAGCAAAATGTTAGTCCTGCCAATACAAGTTGTACTTCAATTTCTTTGTGTAGTCATACCCTTCTATAGCAACAACTAAAACACTCTAGACTGAAATTGAGAGCCAGGCTACTGCAATTTCAAATATATATATATATATATATATATATATATATATATATATATATAACACTATATTTTTAGGGAATTCCATTTACAGTAAAAGGGGAAGTAATATTTATATTAACTATCACCCAAGTTGCAATGATCCTGAAAAACGCATTTGAATGAAAGGTGTTCTGAAATCTTAAGTTTATTCATTCAGTAACTATATTTTCCTGTTATTTGAAAATAAAATGATAAATCTTTAACTCTGAGCAAGTCTTTCATGATTTTTTTCTTTTTTTGCTCCTTGAAAACCATGTTTATTTTTGTGACCAATGACCATAAATACTTGCATGTTTATCACAATGAGTTTTGACATCTTAAGAGTTTGCATCAATTGGGGGATGTTTTATTGATCTATTATTGATTTTTACAGCAACCTGACCTTGTTTGGTTTGCCTTGTGGTGCAGAATATTAGAAATTTAAGCTAATTATTTGAATGATGAATGTTATGATTAGTGAACTTTAATTATTGCATGATGCAGAAAATGTGTTTTCTTTTGTTTTCTACAGAGTAAAGATGTCAGTTAAATATTTCTTAATCAATTGGATTTTTAATTTTGTTTTACAATGGCTGTGTGGTTATATAACTGGCCTTGAGGCTGTAAAGTGTTAAATTGAATACCTGGTACTGGCTGATATTAGCAAAAATGTAATTTGACATTTGGTTCCATGTCATCAACACTATTATCTATTATGAACTCCGATAGCATTTTCATAATGCAGCACTATTCAAAAGAAAATAGTTCAGTTTTTTTCCCCAAATGCCTCAGGTAAGTTGTTTTTTTTGTTTTTTTTTTAACTGAATAAAAGCTCTCTTTGTCTCATGCTTTTCATTTCTATACAGAATCCTAAAACTTTTTCAGAATGTTTACTTTAGAGTGCATAAAAGGCTTTAGGGTTTTGCATACAAATGAATATTGTGGGTACTATTTACATTATTTGGTGGGTCTGTCTGTACCTATCCTTCAGTATCTGTCTATATTTCTGAGATGAGGTATTATGTACATAATACCTCATCTCAGAAATATCCAAATAATGTAAATGGTGTACATAATACCTCATCTCAGAAATATAGACAGATACTGAATGTGGTATAAATAATGAACTGGCTGTAGAATATTGAAGTTGTTTTAGTGGCTTGTTGCATTAAAAAATTAAATTTTAAGTCATACTGGTTTTACTAAATGCAACATCAATTGAAGAACCCCTATTTTTGCTTTATGACATGGAGCAACCAGGTTTGGCATGTAGTTTCAAAGAGAATTCAATCTGATTTGAAAGTTGTCATAGCTGGTCTTTCATGCAGTATGTCATAAAAAAGGTGGCAATTAAACCATTCGGCAGTGATCTTTCATTATGACAAGATCGACAATGATTTCACCAACTCAAAAGGAACCTGAATAAAATCAATAGCTTAAAATCATGTGAAAACTGTCACAAACTATTGTAGAGAGAGTAGCCATAGTAAATGTAAAATAACAGAACTGCCCTACAAACAGAATTAAAGTTTTTTTAGTAAACAAATAGCAAAAAACAAAGGGCAAGAAATTATAAAGTGAGCAAACATAATTATTAATATTTTTGCACTTTTTTTTTTCTTGCTGAAAATTATTGATTTGGAAATTCTTATTTTAAATTCAAATAATTGTCTTAACTTTCATATAATTTCTATTTGAAATACACCAGAGTAAATAGTAAATTTAATCATTTAGCTTTCAATTACAACTAAAAACGAAGCTTCAAGAATGATTTTTTTTTTTTTTTTCATTTTTAAAAATTAATTTTAAAACTTAGGTATAGCATTTTTTTTTGTGTGTGGAGGTTCCTAGTATAGTTTAAATTCAGATTACAGGTAAGTTCAGATATCTGTCCAGATTACTGTAATATTTTGCTTGTTAGTTTCAAAAGAAATATTTTTGATTTAATATTAACATTCTTTTTAATCTTATAAGGAAATTTGTTAAATCATTTGGAAGGAAAAAAAAAAAATATATATATATATATATATATATAAAGAGAGTTTGTCTTGTTTGTTTGTTTTTTTTTAAGATCATTCAACTTTTAAGTAAAAAATCCTCCACTACTAATTAAGATTAGTTAATTTATCTACACAACAATTTTTACTGTAGATTTAAAGAATGAAAGATTAAAAAAATCATTAGGATTATAAAGAAAAATTTAGTCTTCTTTATAGTGTATTAAGTTAATTTGAGTTTTAACTTTATTGTAATGAGTCGGGCCTTCCAAAAAGGTAGATAAAAATTGATTTTACTTTGTCAGATACATTAACTTTTTTTTTTATTTTACTACAGACTTTTTATGGAAGTAAAGTTTTAAAATATGAGTTTCCTTTTAAGGAGACAAATGTTTAAAAAAAAAAAAAAAAAATAAATGTGAGAATTGAAAACCACTTGTTCCAGTCTTATAACTATTCAAAATTTGATTGCCATGTTTTTAAATATACTTTTATGAAACCGATGAGCTAGTTATGATGAAAGGATCAGCTTTATATTGTAAAGAATTAGTACTTAACTAGTTTCTACCATCTTTTGAAGTACTTTCTTGCCTGCCTACACATTGGTTCACAAAGGGAACAGCTTGCAAGAGTCTGAATTAAATTTAATTTCTGTGTACTTAAATGTTGGTAGTATTTCATATATTTTTGATATACCTATTTTGATTGTATTTTTATGTACCTGTTGCTCTTGTCCATATCTGGAGTTACAAAAATCTAACTCCCCATTCCTCTTTAAAAACAAAATTATAAAATTGCAATTTTGCAAATCATTCTCAAATGTGTAAAGTTTTATAACGAATAATATTTTACATCCATGAAATTGCAAAAAAAAATCAGCATACCGTGATAAAAACTGGTTTTATCATCAAAATCTTTTCTTATTAAGAGGAAGGATCAAAGTATTTTTTGAATATTTAATTAAATTTTTTACTCCTTAGAACATTCGAAATTTTGATTTCTTTTTTTTTTTTTTTTTTTTTTTTTTTTAACTTGACAGTGTTTTTAGCATAGAAAATTTTAGCTTTTTGTGAGGACAGACACATTAATTTAGAAATTCTTGCAAAAATCAAATGATTGTCACATTTTAATAAAATTTTCAGGACATATTCACAAATTAATTTTTGAAACTTTTTTTTATTGGAAAATCTTGGTTAAAAAAAAAGGAAAAAAAAATTTTTTTTTTTGTTCACCCACTTACCTAATTTGAAATCTTGAAATTCAATGTGATAATTTTTGGTGACTGTTAAAAAAAGTAGAATTCTTTGAAGAATTTAAATATATATATATAATTTTTTTTTTTTTTTTTTTTGTTTGTAAAATCGGACCGTGTCTTACTGAAAATCTGTTCTGAATTGAAAAAGAATACAATTCTTGGACATTATTTAATTAAAGAAGCTTTTAATTGTTTTATGAATAATTTATATTAAAGACAATCTTGTCTGAAGAAAAAAATATTTTTTCAAGATTTTTCATTTTTTAAAATTTTAAATTGAATAAAGTTTTTAAATCTTAAAATTCAATTTCAATGTGATAATTCTTACGAAATATTAAGTAAAATTATATTCACTAATCATATATTGCAAAGCTTATTACAATATGACAACCCCAAATATTTTAAAAATTTTGTTTATATATATATACGTGCAGAATATCTGAAGTATGGATGTACAAAGTGATAAATATGTCGTTAAAAGTTTGCATGTTTTAAGAGTTGTCACTCTCTTATAAACTTTATTGCCTGCTCCACCATACTTAACTATGATCATGTTTGGTAGTTAATCAGCTGTCAATAAATGGATTAACCTGTCAGAAAACAAATACAATATATGTATACAATATATGTATACAATATTCTATAAATAATGTTTCAAATCAGATTAATTTAATTTTAAATTTGCTAATTTTCCTCATAACATTTCAGAAATATAAATTTTATTTTTGCAAAATTTTTAAAACTGAGTTAACTTGCTGATTTGTATTTTTTTATTTTTTTTTTTTTTTACTGAAAAAAAAAAGATTTTGATTGATATAATTTCTGTATTTTTTTATATTTTTTCTGTATATTAATTTCACAGTATTTTGCTGACTGGAAATAGTAAATTTTAAATCCTTTAGCTTTCAATTAAAGTTAAAATGAAAGCTTCAAGAAAGCTTTTCATTTTAAAAAATTCATTTTAAGCCTTATGTATACTGAATCAGTGGAGGTACCTATTTTAACTTGAAAAACTTTCCAATAGTGACAAAAAAGTGCAATAATTAGTTTATTTATAAATCTTTATCTCTATAATCAATCAATGTTTGCATCACCTTAAAATCATTTATTCTTAATTAAAATTTAGTAGAAACTCCAGGTATCTAGAGGCTTGCCTAAAGTTATTAACAATAGCTGTATACAGCTTTTTATATTAATATTCCAGTTATAGGCTTGCCTGTCGTCTGGTTCATACCCCTCTCCAATTTTTTTGAACGTTTATCCATTGTTTCCTGTTTAGGATTGGGCTCCAGTTCCTTCAACTCTACTTCTGACATCTCTTCCTGAAATCTGAAATTTTATTCAGTAATTATTTTTTTCTTCCAATAGTAGTAGATAGGTTTGCCTATTGTCCGGTTCCTACTCCTCCCTGGTCATCCCTTCTTTCCTGTTTAGGATTGGTTTTTTTGGTCCTGACTAAAGTCTACTTCAACTCTATACTTCTAACACCTCTACTTGAACTCTGAAATTTTATTTGCTAATTAAATCTTAATCTCTTAAAGTCTATAATTAGCTGTCAATCTTTCCTGCTATCTTACCCTTTCTTTCGTCAATACTACTACTCACAGCAACTCTCTACCTTGAGTGGCCCCTGGGCATTGTATTGAGTGGACATGAGTAAAAGAAAAAAAAAGTTTAATTAAATCTGATAGCAATTTGTGATACTCGATCAGTTTGTACTCTCTACAGGTTTTAAATGGCGTTCAAATCTGGGCATTTTACTTGTCCAACAAAAACGTTTCTTTCATTCTTACCATTCCTGATATTCTTTGACTATATTTTATATTCTCCATTCTTGCTGGAAGGCAAAATTGTGGTTCAAGTAAAGCTTCCTGGCTGATTTAAATTATTCCCTTAAAAATTGTTTTCAATATTTCTTACTGTCCATTGATCATCTTATAGTGACTTGTTCTCCTAGCTCAGATATAGAGACCACTTACCTACTAGGCATCACAGCTCTACCTTGTGGTTGACAATGAAGATATGGTTTGTTGTGGATGAACTGTTTTAGTTTTCTAACACAAATATTGATTTCACTTTAGGACAAATAATTCTCTTTGCTTTTATCTAACTACAATACCTTCCACTTCATGCCTCCTGAGTCACCAATTTATGCTTTTGAAAAATTCAGTGTTTGTTTTTATTTTTAACAACTTCTGTTATCCTAATTTTCAAACCAATTTCCTCCAATATTTCATCCACTTCATTCTACAGTTACAAATGAATTTGAAACATCTTGAACAAATTTGTTTCAATCCTACCAATAATTTCAATGGGATGCCTAGATTTAGGCAGACATTGTGTTGCATAGACCTTCCTAGTTTCAAATGACTGTTTTACTATATTAAAAGAAAAATCTAAGACTTTGGCAATTTTTATCTAACCACTTCCTTCATTGTTGTTTTTAATATTTTCTCTGACTTACATTCTTAGTTTTAGACAGTTTTATTGCAAGAGTCACCAGCTAAATATATAACTGTACTATGAGTTTGAATGCATGTGACGTGGAATTATGGGTAATAATTTTTTGTTAAAGCGAAACTGTATATGCTATTAGAATTTCATGTTCTAAAGATTCACAAAGCAAATTTACTGAGATGGAAATTTTACTGTAGATTTTCAAAATTTGGCTATTGCTAAATTTTAGATGCAAAATGTATTTAATGTAAAATTTTATCAATTAGTACATAAACTTTTTCAAGACCGAATTTACATGCACACACACACACATTGGGTGTGTGAGAGATTATGCATACTTATGATTCTTTAAAACATAGATTGTCAAATATCTATTACTTAAATTAAGCTTTTGTTGATCAAAATAAGTACTACATACAAACTATGAAATTGTAAAAGAATTTACATTAGTGGGTGGGTGGGAAGAATTTTTATACATCAGATATGAAGAATTAGCTACAGAAATAAGTGTTGGAGAACAAAGAATCTTTTGTTAAGCCCTTGTCCACATGCGTCAATATTAAATACTGAAATGTCAATGGATGTTTTTTTTGGTTGAAAAATGAAATACATTTTTTTTTTCTTAAATCATTTCACTTCAAGCAAGGTAGCAGTGCCACTAATATGCAAGGGGCTACAGAAAGTGTTAAGTAAGAGAAAAGACTGTGTATAGTGGGGGTTGAGGAAAGGATAAAAAGAACAGGCATCACGACAACAGAAACTGTTGGCATTACATTTAAATTTTTGAAGATTATAGTTATCAGGGAAGCGAGGAAGGGAGTCCCACTGTCAAGAAGTGCAAGAGAAGCTGTTGGTGTAGAAGAAGCAGTTACATTTAACTGTTTTGATAGTAAGAGAGTGGGACCGAGCTGCTAACCTAGTAGCACGCTTAAATTTATGCAGTTGGGGCACCAATGAAAATAGCTCATCAGAGCAAATGCCATGAAAATATTTATAGAAAAGTCGGAGGGAAGCCACATTACATTGGTGAGAAATTGACTAGAGTCAAGACTGATCATTTTTGCATATCTGTCTTTGGATTTCGTTAAGAACCTCGAGATGAACATCGGGGTCACCAGACCATATATGGCAACAGTATTCCATGTATGGATGAATGGTAGATTTGTAGATGTGAAGGATGGACTCTGACAAGAAAAACTTTCTAGCATGATACAGAAAACCAACATTCCTTGCAATAGATGCAGCAATTGATTCAATGTAGTTGTTCCATTTTGGGTCAGTGGAAAACGTGAGACCAAGAAGGTGCAGTGAGGCGCTCTCGTGGAGTTTAGCATCCTACATACTGATAGTAGGTAGGAAAGTTTCTCTATGGTGAGTAAATGACAGTAGTTTCATTTTGAATGCATTAAAATTCACAAGAATGCCAGTCGACCACAGATTCACAAAATTCACAAGAGTGCCAGTCGACCACAGATTGGAGGTGGTTTTCGAGACCAGCAGTTACGTTAACTTTATCAGCAATGTCAGATTTACTTTTGGGACAGGAGTAAATGGTAGTGTCGTCTGTGTAGATGCCTACTTGAGAACTGATGATGTCAGGAAGATCATTGATGAAAATCATAAACCATGTAGGACCCAGGATAGAGCCTTCAGCAACACCAGCGTTCGTATGGAAGGCACTGGAAGAGAACCCATTCAGGACGACCTTCATTTCACAGACAGGAATGATCGGATTAAATCAAATATTCATCCAGTAATTCTGTACCCCTGTAGCTTATGTAGAAGACCAGCACACCAAACCCTGTCAAATGCCTTCAATATATCTAGAGCAACAGCTGTTATTATCAAGAGCTTGGTATACATATTCAGTTATGGTTGTAACCACATCAGATGTCTTTATAATCTTAATATTTGTTGTAAAAATAAACTAAATATTTTCCTTAGCAATGGGATTTTTGCTAAAATCTCTTTTTTTCAAATAAAAGATGTTCCAATAACTTGGACTGATTTTAAATATGAATTAAGTTTAGAGGTGTCTAATGATATTTTTCTTTTTCTTTCAGATTTAACCACTTAAGTCTTTGGCAATTTCAACCACAGAAAGATTAACAATCAAACAATGTTAAGTTTCAAGAGTGCAATTGGAAAGATTTTGTAAATTCAAACAAACTGGGTTCAGTGGCAGATGTGAAAACACCATTGCGGGCTTATTTATGCTGTTCAGCTGAAAACATTGAAATCCAGACAATGTTATTCATCATCCCTCGCAGGAATTGAACCTCTCCACAACAACGTTACATCGTTTCCAATTGCACTCTCAGTTGGTCTATTATGTTGACCAAAAAAATTGTGAAGTGTGCGAAATGCATTTCTGTTTAAATGTCCATTTTCGTAATGTGCTTCAATAACTTTAACATGTTTGATTATTAATCTTTCCATGGTTGAAATTGCCAAAGAATTAAGTTGTGAAATCTGAAAGAAAAAGAAAAATCATTTAAAATCAGTCCAAGTTATTGGAACACCCTTTATCTGTCTTCTGAGCAAATTGTAACAAAATCTATGCTTTACTTGCAAGACTTGAAAGTTAGAAGGAAATTTGAATTTATAAGGTTATTTCATACATTATAGCATCATCACACCATTTGTAGAATATAAGCATATTTCATTAAAAATGACAAAAATAGGATTACTTATTAAACATTACCATTACTAAATCCTTTTGTATTTGAATTGTATGTATTTTATCTTAGATACTCATAAATGTTTAGCTTTACTTTAGTCACCTTTTTATTTTACACACACTATATATATATATATATATATATATATATATATATATATCTCAAAACAATATATGCAAAAAAAGTCAGAAATAGTGTATACATGAAGTAAATGTTTCAACTATAGATTTGGCACCTTTTGATCCATCTACTAAAATGCTTATTCAGCAAAACTCTCCACTTGGAATGTTTGTTATGGCACAGAAGATGGGGGGGGGGATCTTTTATCCAACTCGTAAGTTTGTCTGTCTATCCAAACCTACATCCCTGTGAATCACAACTTCAGCTTCTCTGATTATTCAACATTTATTTTTTTTCTGTAATGAATGTTCAAGTATAACGTGAATAGTTGCAGGTATCTTTATATTTAGTTAGTTAACATCACATGGCTGGTGGGTAAAAAATGATGATGATGATGAATAGCAGTTGGCTGTTTGTTTATCATATATGAACCAAGAGAAGTCAGTCTGATATTGGTAGCTAGTATGGATGGATGTGTGTGTACTTCTAGTAGATAATTTGGTCTGCTCCTAGTTATTTGCCTCACCTACCTTTTGACTGCTTTTTATTTATTTATTTATTTATATATATATATATATATATATCCTTTTTCCAATAGTAGCTCACTACTGATCTTGTTGCTTTTCTCTCTTTCCATCTCTACTGCTTGTATTGTTTTCAAACTGAAGCAATTAAATGTTTTTTTATTGTAATTCACTTTAGTTTGTTAGTCAATTCCAAAACTCATAATAAATGTGGCCAGGTGTTACTCATTTTCTATTAAACTCACTCTCTCTCTCTCAGACACACACACACACACACATTCTTTTTCTATTTTGAGCATCTTACACTTGCAGTGTGCCAAGCATTCAGTTGTACTCTTTTTCCCTCATTCTATCCTTTCTCTAATTAATTTGACTTTCTGGTTATATGAAATGAGTTCATGTTGATAGTTTAATGAGTTATTTGCTTTTAGTAACAAAAAAATGAAGTTGGTCAGTATTTCATACAAATTTCAGTGTAAGTGATGGTCTTGATACTGAATTCGTTGTCGTTGCCCATCCTTACGTCATCATTGAACTTTGTATGGGATAAACTGTTGTAAAGGCTTATTATTGATAATATACATGAGTTGAATTGCTTGTCATTAGGATTTAATAACTCCACAATATGTAGTCTTTGACAAAGAAGATGCCACAAAGATGTGGAAAAGTTAATTTTATACTATTTGTTATAATCTGTGTAGCTTTTGTAAGAAGATCAGGGGAAATTTTGATGTAAAAATTTTCACCCATTGTATAGAACTAGAAATATTTGTGCTTGAAAAGCTGTTTAATTTATATAAAACAGTGGAATTCATAATATACTTTTCTGTTCAGACCAACTTGTTCATTTTGGTTGTTATACGAATAACATTTTGAGTTAATACCTGTTATGTTCTAATCAATGTTTTAATCTACTGATCCACGGGATATAGAACTGAGTGGATTAAAGCATTGGTTAAAATATATTTGGTTCGCTGGAAATTTTGAGTTCTGTCCCAGACTCTGGTAGTGCTGAAAAGTCAGTCTTGTTTATGGGAAGAAACAGACAAGTGACATACTCACCAATTTCATTCAACTGTATCAAGTCGTATGAAATACCTGCTAAGCATGGAAAGCCTATTAAGATCGGTCTACTTCTTGGTTCAAAATTCCAAGAATATAACTGAATGTAAAGATAAACAAGTTCAGAGGATATAAATGCTTGCTGAAATGTTTTGCACGTAATAAACATGCTGGTTCAAAATAGTAAAAAAAAATGTAATAATGATAATTCAAAATTTTAATAATTTGCATGAAAATATTATGCCCCCCCCCCAAAAAAAAACAAACTTTACTAATCTAATTCCAATAAAATTTTCATATTCATTTATGAAAGAATTCATTTATGAAAAGGGTGTTTTGTAAGAAAAACCCAAAAATAATTTTCTTTAAGTTAATGAAACGTCACTTTAAATTTTTTTTCCCCACTTTGTACAAAAATTATATAATTCTCATGGATGGAATATTGTTAAGGAAATAAAATGATTTTCTTTGGTTATCCTTGGTACAATAGCATATGAGTTGATGTACAAAAAATCTTTTCGGTCACTGATGCTTCAAATGTTCTGTGAGAAGTTCCTATACTTTAATGGACTTTCATCAGTCATGCAGTAATTTCAATAATACTTGATGACAGGAAAACCCTCTAAAAATGGTTTTAAGTATTCAAATTAAATTGAAATTATGCTAAGAGCTGATAGCTGCTCATTTTAGAATACTGAGTCAGTGGAGGAATCTTACTTTAAGAGTGTCCTTCAGTAATGGTTATATGATAATTTGCTGTAAAATGCCGTCTTCCCTGAAATTTAACAATCTCAGTGTGATATCAGATTTATTAATTTCTCTCATAATAAAAAGAAATTTAAAAAAAAAAAAAAAATCCTCATTTTCTATTGAGTGTTTTACACCCCCCACGTCAATTTGAGTAGCCAAGTATATCTTTTCACTTTTTTGTGCGTGTGTGTGTGTATATATATATATATATATATATATATATATATATATATAAATTGTATAACATAGAAAAATTTCATGTATTTCCACTTTCCTGAGCTGTCAAATTTATTTCTTAAAAGAAAGACAGAGATTATTGGAAAGTATATTTATATCCTATTGTCGGGTAGCTGATGAAGAATAAGTGGTGTGGTGGGAGTGGTCAAGTTTTCTTTCCTTTCCTGGAGAGGAACTAGAGCAGACCTTGTTGCCCTTAAAATTAACTGCCCCTACTTGGTGGGTAGATTAAGTTCAATGCTGCTACTGCAAAATTATGGAAGGTGGCAAGGGACAAATTAAACTTTTTTTAAATTTAAAAAAATATTGGACACAATTGTTCCCAGTGGGACTCTGGAAAGATAGTCCATGGTGGCATGTTTGAGACCCCCCCCCCCCCCGACTTCTATATATAAAATTCTGTGACTTCTGTTAGCACCCTCTAAAATAGCATACATTGACTGATTGAAACCAAATTTTGGGGGTGAAGTGCAGACAGGTTAGTGGGTACAAAGTACAGAATTAATTTTTTTTTTTTTAAATATAACTTTATGTAAGCTGCTTAAACTAGCTGAAATCAATTTGTACAAAAACAACTCTACTTTGACTACTTTTTAGATGTTTTTGTAATGTTGCAAAAACACACACACACACATATATATATATATATATATATATATATATATATATATGAATCCAGTTTCCAGTTCACCCTGGTTCAAAATATATTTAGTTGACAACATAAAATTGTGTTCAAAATATTTAAATTTCAGCATTAAATAATCTATAGAAGTAGATATGCCGCAAAATTAAATCAACCATCCAAATGACCAACATAAGTTAAGTCTTTCATGACATTAGTCCATATAATATACTACAATTTCCTAAATAAAATCAAACTGTATTCCAAAATGTAACTTCAACAAAACTACAACATAAAACACGCATATCACTGCCTCTAGTAATTATATCTGCACAAACATGTATATGCATAAAGCTGGGTGTCATCTACCATGTATTCAGTTGTGAAAGCAGAATAACATATTATATTTTTGTAACTTCAAAGCTCCTAAGAAAATCAAATTTTGTCATTAAATGACCCATAAGGAGTTGATATGCCATTAAACAATGAACAATGTTCTGTGTTGATACTCCTGGGTTAACATTTGCACTGATCTTTGCTGTGACCATGGCTAATGTTGCCATCTGTTGATCTTGGTGACTGTCTGTCTTATATGGCCATTGGGAACCTGGCACATTATATATATGAATGTTCATTTCACCACTTGTCAGCATCGAATCACTATTGACGCCTTGCATCCCAACCTGTGTAAATAGTTCTCCAAAATGGCCATCCAGTGTCTTTACAGCCCATAATTTACTCTCTCCAAATCTGCTCTAATTGAACAGAAGTTTCATCTTCATGGCAGAACACCAGCTTACACTGGACTCTTTCACCATTCTTCTTCTATGTGCTGTGTCCCTTCAGGACAGAGGCAATCATGGCTCTCCACAACTTCCTATCTTGTGTGGTTCTTAGCAGTTTTTCTCCCTCTTCTGCCATCCATTCTCACAAGCACGTTCCTTCCCCTATCTCTCTTGCCCTCAATATGCCTTGTGAAGATCAAGTTTTCCAAGCCTTTCCTCCTCATAGGTACAAGGAATTTCATTTGCCTTTTCCTGAAGTGTTCTTTTTGTTACTGACATGATGCACCTACAGTGTGCTAATGTCTTTCTTGTTGCTTACTCTGTCCATGGAATTTTCAGTATCCTTCTGCAGAACTATATTTCCTCCGCCTCTAGTTTTTTTTCTCATCCATGGGGAGATTGTCCCGCATTCACTGCCACATGGGGATGGATATCACACAGCAACCCAACACTCCTTTCTTTTGTTTATAAAGAAATTTTTCTGTTTCACAGCATCTTGTTTAGTTTTTGGAATGCTTCTTTAATGAATCCAATGCATATTCAGATCTCGGTATTGCATTAGTCCTCCCTGCTGTTTTGGGGAGAAAATACATTCTTTCTTTTCTGCCTCTTTCTTTTTTTGTATCATTACTGATTTCATTTTCTTTCCGTATGCATCCAGTCTGGTTTACCTAGCAGTTCAAATAGATCCTTGTGCCATACTTTGTCAAATGTTTAATTTATAAAACATAAGTGCATATCCTTCCACATTTGTATTGTTCTCTCTGATATCATTCTAATCATGAATATTGCATTTCTTGTTTAGGTTTTCCTTGACAAAGTCACACTGGTCTTATCCTATTTCTGGTCTAATTCTGCTTTGCACTCTATTCATCAGGATTTGCATCATTAGTTTGGGTCTGTGGCTCATTAAACTTATTGTCCTTTAGAGCTTGCATTCATTTGCACTTGGCTTCTTAGATAATGTTGTGAAGATGGATATAGTCAGGTCCTCCAGTATCTCTCTGCTGTTGTATATTTTGTTTATTACTTCTGAGATCTTGTCGATGCTGAAATTGTCTAAGGCTGAGTGCATTTCTGTTAAGATCCCATCAGTCTCTGCTGCTTTTTTCCTGTTCATCTTCTCCATCTTCTACTATTTCTGACTGTTCTGTATTTTCCAGTATAGATTTCTCTTTTTGCATCGTGAAAGTTTTTTTTTTTTTTTTTTTTTTTACATATTCGAGCTACTTTTGGAGTATTTCCTTTTTCAATTATCAGTGATCCTTCCTTTTGATTTTTATTGATCCTGTTGATTGGCACACCTTTTGTCCTGTTAATTCTTTTCTGATGTGCACACTCTTGCTGTATTAGTGCTGCTCGTTGTCTCTATTTTTGTGCACTTCTCATTGATCCATTCACCATACTGAACCTCATTTCAGAATAACATTATGTACAGCTCAATACAGACTGTGTATGAGTCTTAAGACATGATAGCCAGAGACTTTGAAAGTTTTATTAGAATATCTACTATCCCCCATCCTAGCATTCACATCCAGGGTGTTGCAATTTGTTTTCTCTTAAGTTAATAATTTGCCTCTTCCTCCTTTGCAATATCAACCATACCAAGAAGAGTATCATTTTAATGCTGAGAGTGGAAATTAATAGCTGACTTTTCTATAAATCTTACCAAATATATAAACAGTGTTTGCATGTGTCTTTTCTAGATATATCTGCATTGGATTTGGGGTGACCACTTTGTTTTTAAAGGGTAAGAAGTATTTACCAGAAAGTGATAACTTCTACCTATCAGTCTATAATTTGATGTTGAATAGCATATTGCCTGGTGCTAGAAAATATGTCTGTGTCATAATGTTAATTAATATTTAATATATGGGAAATTATTTTCTTTTGTTCTTTGTAACTGGTTCATGCCTAAGTTACAAAGACCAGTTTAAAAGACACTCATTATCTTTTTAGTAATTAAAATATCTTTAGCTGAGTATAAATTTTTTTCAATGTCAGAACATGACAGAAAAGAATTTTAAAGAAGGAATTATTGAAATAAACACTTCAGTTGCTGTTCTCTGAATTATAGAAACGCAATGATAGTTTTGTACAAATGTGTGAACAGCTTTAAAAAAATTTAGATATCCTGGGTAAGAGTAAATTAGAATTTTCTTTGAAAACTAATTCTATCACAATAATCTAATATTGTCCAAATATGAAAATACACACACACACACACACACACACATATCTGCGTAATATAATAATTACTAATAATTGTATAAGTCAAAGTCCGTGTTTCAGTATTAAATGATTTAATATAAACTTACGTCCAGCAACAAATAGTTGGAGACACAGAGACAAGTGAATATTTCGAGTTGTTATTAACAGAGCAAGGGAGGTAATTACCAATTACTTTTCTAACTGCGGGTTAGCGGAGAATTTGGAATGCTAATATTCCGCTCCAGTTAAAGTTGTTTACAGTTTTTTTTTCCACCCACTTTTCTTCAAGCTGCTTAGATATTTTTTGATTTTCTTTTTTCTTTTCTTTCCGTTTATAAAAATGTTTGGCATTTCCTGTATAAAGTATTTTTACAATCTTTCTAACCTATTCTCGATTTACAGTAGGAGAAAATTCTAAAACAAAAACCAAAAACACACAAAACAAAAAAGAAAAAAAATGAAAAAAACAGGATAATGTGTTTATCTCCCTTTCTCTTCCACTTGTTTTTTCTTTTTTTTTTGGTTTTTCATTTAGGGCGTGGAGAAATTGTGCTGATGGGTTTATTAATTTCTTTGTGCGTGTTTTTATATATATATATATATATATATATATATGCTTATTCCTTGTATGAATAAATTTAAGAATTGTTAATGTCATTGGTTTTTAGTACAGTTTACTACTTTATATATTCAGCTTACAATTCAGATTTAATAATAGCTATTGGCTATCAATTATGATCAAATAAGTTGTTAGAAATTTTATTGAATCTAAAATTGTTTTTAAGTGTACTATTTTGTTCTATTTGTCTTTTCATTTTTTTCTTTTGGTGATTATTACAAAAGGTTTTCTCCGGAGTTTATTATTTTTGAAAATAAACAGAAGAATTCTTCAGTCGAACAGACATAATTTTCTGTGAATTAACTTGTTACTTGAGTAAGCACAGAGCAAAGTTCACTATTTGCACAATTCTTAAATATCAACCCTATGGAGAATAGCCTCTACATACAACCTTTTCAAACTCTTCCCTAGTCATCCTTATTTTTTCTTCAACTTGACTCTACCTGATTACTTCCCCTTGTCATACAAGTTTTTTTCATGGCAGAGGCCTTTAGTCCTCCACCTATTCTTTCCTGTCACTTAGTCTAAAGTTCCTCTACTGATCTCAGTCTAAACACTTAATATCTTAGTACCACTAAGAAAAGGAAGACAGAGTATGAGTAATTGTTAGGATTGAACCTTATTCTGCCACTTGACAACGGAAACAGTCATCATCACCATCATTATATTTGACTAATGTTTTCTTTTTCTTTTTTTTTTGCTTCTAGTTCCATCTGCAAGATACCAAGAGTAGCAATGGTACATTTGTCAACAACCAGAGGCTCAGTAAAGGTTCAGAGGAGAGTGCACCCAGAGAGATATTTTCTGGGGATATTATACAGTTTGGGGTTGAGGTAATGGAAAATAACCGAAGGGGTGAAAAAAGTAAGTATGCCAACAAATCTTAACTTTGTTAATTTTACTCATGTCTTAATTATTTCAAGTATTTTTCAGATATTTTTCACACTTTGAGAATGGAATTTTTTTTCTTCCTTTCTTTCTAGAAGATATAAAATTTAAAAGTAATGTGTTGTTCTGTAATCAGATTGAAAACAAATACTGATATTTATGTTACTGTTATGAAGTAATTCTTGATAAAAGTGGGCAGAACATTTTGGAAATTACTTTTGACTAATTCTTTTTTCCCCCCCCAAGCATAAAAAATATTGTCATATCTTTAAAATATTAAAATAATAAACCTTAATTCAAAGCATATTTATTATATTCACTTTTTCCCCCCATTTCATGCAAACAAAAATTTGTAAATTTAGCTCTTAACTGTTGTATATATTTATAATAGATCTTTCTAAAACAGAAGGATATTCATTTAGATGTATACCAGATTAATAAAGGCTATATTTTATCTCTGCTAAAAGTTGATTTCTCTTAAGGTATGTCTGGTAAAAAGTTTCATTACTGAAGTTAAACATTATTAATTGGATGCTCTAAACATAATTAAATCTGCTAAAACCATCTAGTCATTGGGTTTTTTTTTTATTATCAGTGAGGGAAATGTGATGATGACTAATTTTATGATCTGATATTGAAACAACTACGTCTCTCCTCAAGGATTTGAATCCAGTCACTTCTTCCTATTTTTATGTACTAATATTTAATTTTGAACTCATAAGGAACTAAAATGGACAATATTTCCATTGTTTACATGGATAAAAAACAAAACAAACAAAAACAAACAAAAACAAGAAAATAAAGGCAAATTGCTTTTTTTTTTCTTCCTTCAAAACTCTAAAAAAAAATAAAATAAAAAAATAAAATTAGTCTAAATGAAATATTGAAATTAAAAAAGAACAAACGATAGCCTGAGTATTACATACTTTAGTATGTAGTACTCAAGTTATTGAGGTGCATGGGCACCGCTCTTTTATTTATATATATATATATATATATATATATATATATATATCTCAAGTATGTGGTGCAGTTCAATTTACATTACATGAATCATTCATACAAAAAGCAGATAATGAAGTTAATGATATAAATGGCAAGAATCACCCTCGCAAACAATTTTTAATAAAATACATTAACCTCGAACCTGTAAATGAATGTTATGATCCCTGTTTATAAATTCCAGTTGTATAAGGTCATTTTTACTACAAGCTTTCGATTGTGCATACAATCATCCTCAGGTATGGAAATAGATATGTCTTTTTTACATCCAGGTAATAACAGGACAACGAAAGTTAAGATGTACTCCAAAATGTTTTTTTTTAGAAATGTGTTATTGTTAACTGAGAGAAATTTTGGAGCGTGCGGTTGCAACGCTGAGGTTGAATTTTTTTAAAAATTTGAAATTGTGTGTTTATGTACGAATATAGTAATATGAGAATTCCTTTGTAGAGGTAGGTTTTTTTCAGTCAATGTGGCATGAACTAAATTGTTCAATAAATAGTACATCTTAACTTTTGTTGTCCTGTTATTACTTGGATGTAAAAAAGACATCTATTTCCATACATTTATAAACAGGGATCATAACATTCAATTACAGGTTCGAGCTTAATTTATTTTATTAAAAATTGTTTGCGAGAGTGATTCTTGCCATTTATATCATTAATTTCACTATCTGCTTTTTGTATGAATGATTCATGTAATGTAAATTGAACCTGCACCACATAATTGATATTAAAATAACTAATCCGACGTGCAAATTTCTGATAATAACAGTGACATTCCTCTATTTATTGAACAATTTAGTTCATGCCACATTGACTGAAAAAAAACTACCTCTACAAAAGAATTCTCATATTACTATATTAGTATATAAACGCACAATTTAAAAAAAAAAAAAAAAAAAATTCAACCTCAGTGTTGCGACTGCACGCTCCAAAATTTCTCAGTTAACAATAACACATTTCCAAAAAAAACATTTCGGAGTACATCTTAACTTTCGTTGTCCTGTTATTACCTGGATGTAAAAAAGACATATCTATTTCCATACCTGAGGATGAGTGTATGCACAATCGAAAGCTTGTAGTAAAAAAAGACCTTATACAACTGCAATTTATAAACGGGGATCATAACATTCATTTACAGGTTCGAGGTTAATGTATTTTATTAAAAATTGTTTGCAAGAGTGATTTTTGCCATTTATATCATTAACTTCACTATCTGCTTTTTGTATGATTCATGTAAAATATGTATATATAGCAGTGGGTCACAGGATCTACAGCATATTACAAGGTGGGTTGCACTATTAAAAAGATTCAATGTCCTTTTTCATAGAAGGAACCTCAGCTATTTTTACTACAGAAGACCATCTGCATAAGCATGTACCTTACAAATGATAGGGAAGTGTGTGTGTATATATATATATATATATATATATATATATATATATATATATATATATAAAATTTTTTCTTTTTTTTTTTTTAATAAAAAAAATTGAAGTCTTGGTATAATATCACTGATGAGTGATTATCACCTGTCACTGTGTGGGATTTATTTCTAATTTATCCATTTGAAAATGATTCTTTAGATAACTGTTTCACAAGCAAGATGTTTACATGTATGATCATCCTTAGTGAAAATAGCCAATCATTTAAAATGCTAATGATGTTACATTCCCTAAAATTGTACATAATTCAAGAAACATTGTACTTAATCATTGTTTATGTTTGAAAGAATGTGTGAGTGAACAAGTGAGAATGAAACAAAATAAAATTGTTATTTTCCTTGTAAAATTAAACGTGTTATTCAGAAAGATTGAATGAGCTGCATGGGGCTCAGGGGCTGCAGTTTGCCCATGACTGCTTTAGACCATAGGACAGATATAATTAATTAGTTGATTTCAACTTTTGTTGACTGGAATAAATTTTAATTCATGATTTTTTTTCTTTCTGAAAATTCTGTTGATTGCAGGAATCATAAAAATTTATCAACATGACAATAGTGTAAAAAAAAAAAAAAAAAAAAAATATTAAATTGGTATATAAACATGTGAAACAAGTCTCCTATTTGCTTCAATAGTTGGTACATTTTACCTCACATTGTACTATTACTACTACTACTGTTGTCTTAACATTTGAAGAAAGTTTTTAATATCATTTGATAAAAAACATGAAGTAATTAATAAAAACAAAAAAGAAAGGTAAATGAAATGTTATATTTACCAATGGGTTATCTTATATTTATCAATGTTAGTAGAAATTAACCAGCCAAAATTGATTAATAATATATTTAGACAGTGGCAGTAACATATTAATAGGTTTCTGAAATCCTTGTCCGAATTAGGTTGTTGCCTGCTTTTATTTTATTATTTTTTTTTTGCATACAGGTGCACTGTAAAAATAATTCTATTTTTATACTTTCTAGTTTCTAGAAAAACAGTGTTGTAATTAATTTCCCTCTTCCCAAGGAAATCAATAATTTAGTAATGATATTGAAACTTGAGTTTAACTGTACTCTTATTATTGTTGCTATACCTGATGATTATTTTGGTTTTTGATTTTCATTTTATAAGAGATAATAATGCTACTTGAGAAGATAGTCTATCAATTGAACAAAAAAGGTTTGTTTTTTTTTTTTTTTTTTTTTTTTTTTACAACACGCTAGTAGGAATATTTAATATTAACTTCATTCAAGATATTTTTTTGATTGTGTAAATATTTTCTTATGAATTACACTCCCTCTATATCAGCATGAACTATTAAAAAATTGTTAAAATCACCTTTTTTGTTTCTAAAGTGTGGGGTGGGGACAAGATAAGCTTTGTATATTATCCTTTCTAAGAAAGGTACAAATGTGACTGAAATGCTGCGAAAAAAATTTTTTTTTTTTTTACAGTTTATAAAGAAACTATGGATAGCATAGTGATTATTGACACAGAAAGTGGAATTGGCAAGCAGTTCAAATTCTACCTAGACTGTTGCATTCACTTTACACTAATGCCCTTGGGAAAGGCATGAACTCCTCTCTTCAATCACTAGCTAGAGATCAAATGAGAGGGTAGATTGGTTACCATCCAAATCTAGTGAACGCAGCCTAGGATAAGGACAGCTCTGAATTCTAAAGTGTGGAAAAGGCAACAGGAAACTACTCCACTGTCTTTATCAAGAAATTCTGACAATGAAGAGATAATAAAGAAAAGGAATTTGTGGGGAACCAGGATTGCCTACATCTTGAATGGACCTGGCATAAAAAAAACAGACAAATTGAATGTGTCAAGTGGTTCGAAATGCTTTTTGAAAATCTAATATTGGATGATGTTCCACTATGAGGTAGACAAGTTGAAATTAACAATCAAATGATGACATTACCTGAGAATAATTAATCTTATATAACAAGGAAAATAGCCAGCATGGTAAAAATAGGCAAATCAAGTGACAAAACTCATTTTCACCCACCTGACTAGCTGCTTTGATATTTAGTTTCCACATTTCCAAAAAAACAACAAAAAACCCAAAAACAAATCATTGATTTGTGACAGACATAATGAGAATTTGTTTTTTTAAAAAAAAATTTTTTTGTTTGTTTTGTTAGCCAATTGTGACCGGCAATGAAAAGTGGTTATATTTACAACAGAAGAGATTATTGGGCAAGTGAGATTAACTATCACCAGTTATACCAAAGGCTAGTCTTTATCCAAAGGTGGTGCTACCTATATGGTAGGATTGGAAAGAGCTCTTTCCAGAGAACCTGACAATTGACTTGAACAAGAACTGTCCATTTAGACCAATTGAATGTAGCAATCAATGAAACTGATCTTAAATTAGAAGAATGACCATTGTCTTAACTATCAAAATGTTTATACAAGACTGCAAGTTTCTAGATATACGAGATAAATGTTGTTGCTGCTTAACCAGGAAGTTTTCACTTATCTACTATATGTATGGGTAGCACAAAGGCTATCAGCATGGAGTGTATAATTGGCAAATCAAATTCCAACTTATCTTGTATGCAGATACTCTTGGAAAAGGCATGAATCAGTCTTTTCTACTCCAGCTATGGGTTAAATAGTAGGATAAACTCTCTAGCTTTGAGTGGCAGTCTTTGAGAAAGACTACTCTAAATTCCAAACTATAGAGAAGGCAATAGGAAACTGCTCCACTGTATTTCCCAATAAATCAAGGCAATTCACAGATAAATAAAAGAATCTGTGGAGAGCCATGATCCCCCTATAGCCTGAATAGGCACAGCATTTATTTAAAAAAGAAAAAAAAAAAAGCTCACCAGGTATTTCATTTTAATCATTACTATTTAATCCAGTGTTTACAGAATTTTCTTAAAAAAAAAAAAAACTCAAATCCCTGGAAGTCTGCAAATGTCATCTTGAGCAGTTCTTTGCTGGTAAAGTTTAAGAAGAAAAATTTTTTTTGGGATGGAATTATGAAGTTGCCTGAAAGACAGAAAAATTGTTCTTGAGCAAAGTCAATGTGCTAAAAAAAAAAATCTTGACAGACCAAATAATCTTTTTGGTCAGCTCAACAAAAGTCTCACATGCTTGCTTTTTTTCCCCCCTCCGTTATTTTTAATTTATCCATTTAGTTGTGCATTCATGTTTAGCCATGATTAAATCACACTGAAAACACCAGTTCCTGTTTGATAACCAAAGTTAAACAACGTTCAGCTCGGCCAGTACTGAGATGGGGGGATTGCTTGGGAATACTGGGTACTGTAAGCAACCTCTTACAATCCAAAATATGTTTTGGCTTTAAATAACCCACAAAGGGTTGATAAGCCATAAAAATATAGATCAAACCATCAAATCCATGATTATAGTCATAAGAGCAGGGTTCCATTAATTCTTAGTTACAAAAACCAACAAGATTTTGAGAATGTCTCATTTCTTAACAACACTTAAAGTTTTCATTGTACCAAAAATACCGTTTACACACAATTATATAAAAATTTTTTAAATTAATACTACTAATAGTATCCGATTATAATTAATTTACTTTTGAAATGTCAAATTTAATGAAGCTTTTGTATGATTTCTTCACTGCAAAGCCAGAATTTTTATTTTTTTTATTTACTGATGTGAACTTATCTTTACCCTCACCCTTTTGTCATAACTGACATTCATTGACTTGACATCGCACTATATAGGCTTCAGACAAGGAATAATATCAATGGCTAAGACTTAATCTAAAAAACTAAAGAAAACCGTATTTCTGTTGATAAAGCATGTCTCTTTATTATATTTTACTCAGATTTAGGGGAGATGCGGTACATCTCATCTGTCTTTTGGTTGCTTCAGAGGATCCTACCTGACCAGAGTATTCTGATTTTTTTTTTTTTTTTTTTTTTTATTATTCCTGTGTAAATAAAGATAGATGTATGGTGGTGCAATGAGTAGCAGAGCAGCTGAGTTCAAATTCCAGTTATGTGCAAATTGCCTTGGGAAACGTATGAATGAATTTCTTCTCCCCACTAGCTATGGGTAAATGAGACTGACTGGGCCTTATAACCTTGGTTTGCAACTGGTCTAGGAGAAAAACCTTGAATTCATCCCCTCCCTCCATCTTTTCTATAAAATTATTAATGTACTTAGGAAAGGTATTTATTTATGAAAGTTAATGGTGAAATGAATGAGAAATGCTTTCTGGCATATCACTTAATATAATGGCTTTCATTTTTTTCTGTATTTCTATAATTGCTAGACATGAATTCTGTCAGAAGACATCTAATAGATGCAGCATGATATTTATGGTTCATCTAGAATTATAGTCAATGCAAGGTGCACTCTCAACTCTTTGATGATTTCTCATCTGCTGTCTTTTAGTTGCTTCTGAGGATCCTGCCTGACCAGAGTATTCTGATTTATTTTCCCACAGATTACACAGTTTAAAGAGAAATACAATCATAAGCATTAACAAGTCATATATATATATATATATATATATATATATATATATATATATATATATATATATATATATATATATATGAGAGAGAGAGACTTGTTATTGTGTGTAGTTTTTAAAAAAATTCAATTTCAAGAATTGATTATTTTAAAAGTAAAATTTCTATGACCATCAAAATTTGTGGTAACAGAAAATTAAAAAAACAAAAAAAAACACTAACTGCTAAAATATTTTATTACACTTCCCTCCCCAATAGACATTTCAGGGTTTTGACCAGTATTGGATTGCTTAATTTTTGCACAGGAATGACTTGCTTAAATGGTTATTTAATTTTTTTTATACTTGGTTTTAATAAATTGGAATATACATTTCAGTGTATCAAAACTATTAGAATTGGTAGAATTCTTGAATACAGTATAAAATAATGTATTTAATAACTATTTTTATTTAATTTTATATGCTTTTAAAAAAATTGTTTTGATTTGATATTTTAAACTCTCATAATAGTTTACTTCAGCTCACTACCAAAAAATTGTTTTTAATCTTTCCTTCCATTCTAATAAGTTACTAGAATAGGTATTTTTGTCACTTCACTCTGCCTGGGAGATAAGTTTATGACTTATACATTGCTAAAATCACTTTGGTTAGAATTGAGCAATTTTGGTATTAAATGGTTGATGCTCATAGTTTTGTAAAAGTTAAAAAAAAAAAAAAAAATACTGAAAAGAAAAAAAACTTACACTCCTTCAAATTTGTTAATCTCCAAGCTAATATTGAACAATGAATGTTCCAAGAATTGGTCTTGGATGCATAACCATTAAGTCTGTTTTTTTTTTTTTTTTTTTTTTTTTTTTAATCCGTACCACCCCATGCAAGACAGTAAAGCCACTAAGACACAAGGGGCTACAGTGTGTGGATGAATTAGGAACAGAAACATTAATACTGAGTGGGAAGAGAAAAGAGTAATCAGGAGGACAATAGATAGCAATTGACATTGCATTTAAAGTTGGCTAGAAAACATGGAGCTGAAAGTGAAAAGCACAATTAAAGAAATTGTTAGCATAGAACTTACAGCTACATCTAGCTAGACTGTAAATTGATGAGATCTTGATGCAAGTCTAGTAGTGTGCTTAAATTCAAAGTCTAGGTACCATAGTGAAGAACTCATCTGAACGGTTAAGTATTTATAGAAAAGGCACAGAGAGGCAACCTTATGGTGGTGGGAAAGTGACTGAAGTCGAGCCACCAGATCAGGACCAATAATATCGCTGATTCTTTGGATTCTATCAAGGAGCTCAAGGTAAATAGCAGGGGCACCGGACCATATGTGGCAGTAATATTCTCAGCATGGACGAATGGTAGACTTATAGAAATATAAAATATGCTGTAAAAGAGAAATCTTCTCAAATTCCTTCACTATAAAACAAACATAAATTCTTCATTCCAGATTTTTAAATTGACAAGCAACAATTAACAAAGTAATTATTTTGATTAATGGCTTTTCTTTATCCATTGCACAAATAACCTGACTTACTATGACTGACTGGTCAATTTTCCCAAACCAGTTTTTAATTGGACAAGGCAACAGTTTTATTACTGCTACTAATTCATAAAGACAGATGTGATATCAATCAACATGTTTTTGGCTATGTTTTAGTGTTTGCCTCTTTTGGCCTTTGGTAAAGGCTCTCTCTATTATATATGGTATAAATATTTATTCAGGTATATTGGATTTTACTAGTATATGAGTGAATGCTATGTACAATAGGACCTACTACACTGCCTGATCACCTTGCTTATGGAATAATTTTTTTTTTTTTTTTTCTGAGTGATTATTAGAGTATTGTTTATTGTATTTTAAAATCTTTAGTGATGACTAAATAAAAATTGTCTAATTTTGCATCATCAAATAAATATTTTTCTCTTAAGGCAATTGTTGACAAGTTTCATTACTGGACTTCAGATGCGCTTGTCCAGTTCTCTAATTACTGTCCTATGGATATGACTGGCTGATATACAATATGCAGAAGAAATACATTCCACATAATGGTAAGACACTAGCCAGATGAAGACACCAGTGCCACTAATGTCTTACCATTATGTGGGAGGTATTTCTGTTGCACCTTTTCGTATAACTGGGATATGATACTTCACAGGTTTTTGAGAAAGGTCATCAAATAAGAGATTTTAATCGATGAACAGATTACTTTTCTTTTGTTCTCATCATATGCCTTGGCTGAAAGCCATGCTCGTATAGAAAATTTGGCACGATGTAGAATTAAACCTTCAATAAATAACACATCAATGCATTTAGAGAAACATAGTTCGATACACTAACAATTGTACTCTGATAAGTTTCATAACAAGCACACTAGGTGCCTCATCATGGATTAATGTCCAGCAAGGTGGTATCGGATCACTCCAACTGAGTTGTGAGTTTGGTTTTCATTGGGAGTTCCATACTATACTAAACCTAGCTTAATAACAGATATGTAACAGATTTCTAAGGAATTAGAAATAGGTAAAAATGAATGGCTGCAACTTGTTAACCTTTTCTTGACAGAACTTGTGAAATACATGGTTTTGAAAGATGATTTTATTAACAATTGATATTCTGTATTCATTGCATGTTTGACTTGAAACAATAGAAGTGTATATATATATATATATATATATATATATATATATATATATATTAGTTTGTATTTCCAGTCTGACATATGGATAGAAAAAATCAGGTTGCCTAAATGCCATCTTATTGTTTGTTTGTGTGACAGTAGGTGGTGACCCATTTGTGTATGAGCTATAAATGAGGTGTAACAGTGGATTACAAACAGGTAAATGTAGAAAGGCCCAGTTTTTATGGTATAGAACCCGAGTTGGGATATGAGATAAGGTTTGATTTCCTTTAATTATTAGAATTAAATGTTGAAAAAAAAAAAAAAAAAAAAAAATGAATTAAGTTAATTAGATGGGTTCCTCAACCCATCTAATTAACTTAATTCATATTTTTCTTTTTTTTCTTTCTTTTGGAATCTGAATGTTAAATTAGAGAACTTCCCATAACGGGGCACAATCCTCTACACTTGTCAAGTTAGGCAAAAATGATAAATAATTAATTTCTTGATCAAAATATTTAAAAAAAAAAATGTATATATAAAAAATAAAAAAACCCCTTCAGATTGTTTGCATAACTATCTACCAAATTGGTGTGGATTCTTAGAGTAATTTTGGAGGAAGAGCTTTCTAAAAAAGATTTGGCCAAAGGAGACCTTTAGAGAAATTAATGATTAAATTGTACCACTGTATCATTGGTGATAAGCTGGCAGGATGAATTCCATATGTGGAGGTGCTGGGTGAACTTTGGACAGTTCTGCCAGAGAAAGGATACATAGTCAGTGCAGAGATGATAGCAACAGTCACGAGAGAAAAGACCGCTCGATTATCTAATCCTAACTTTGTGGGAGGGTTAGCAGACAAACGTGCAGAACAAGTGATATAAAGTTTGGAACACCAATGTAAGGAACGATTAAACTTTTCTTAAAATCTTGTTAATATATGCTAAGGAAAGTGCTTGGATGAACTGCATTCCATGGTTCTGCCAGTTCTAACCTTCACAGCTAGGACCCGTCATGCTACTCGCATTGTAGCAAGCCACCCCCCCCCATTCCCTCTATATTCCATTGGTGAGAAGTAAGTTCCACTCTAGCAGCTTTTTCCCCATGAACCACTGCTCTTTGGAACAGACTCCCAAGAGGCTGTTTCCCTGATAACTACATTTTTAACCTGTTTAAGTCTGGGGTTAAACCTCATCTTCCCCACCTATCTGCATAAACCGTACCTCTTATTCTGTAACCCACTACCTTGAGTTCTCCCCACTACCTTGAGTTCCCCCCACCCAGGACTTGTACAGGTTGAACCTCACTGTAAAAAAAAAAAAAAAAAAAAGTTTTCTTTGTCATTATTCCAAGACTATCATCAATCTCTTATTGATTCATTTTTTTATGATTTATCAACCCTGTTTAGGTTAGCCAGCAAATATTATTTTAGATTGTAAGATTTTTTTAAATTTTTTTATTTATTTATAATAATGGGGTTTTACTAATTAACCCATAACTAGGGGGAGAAGTGGTGGATTCATACCTTTCTCAAAGGCATTTGCATGTAAGGGAAGATAACGAATCAAGTTGGAATTCTGCTTCCTGATTAACATTTCTAAATTATCTATTATACCACCCACACATCCATGCTTATAGCACCTGGTATTTTCAAGCGGTCACCCATCTAGGTACTGACCAGGGTTGACGCTGGTTAACTTTGGTAATCATGAGAACTGGTGTTTTAATGTCATGTCTGTAAATTTTCGTCATTCTCTGGAATTCATCAAGTTTAGTTTTGTATGACATTTAGCTGACTCTGGTTAATGTTTCAACCCTGAGCTTGGAATTTCTTCATATTTTATCTAAACATAACTAGGATGGTGGAGTCTTCTGTCTAGGATGTACTCACACCAATGACTTGGATAACTGGTGTATGCCCCTGGATATAGGCCTAGATCTAAGGGAGAAAAGTGAAATGGAGAAAACACCAGTGCAGCAAAGAAATGCCCACATGAAACTGCAGTGTTTCCAATTGGGTAAAGTATTATGACAAGGTTCTTGATGCCACTGAGGTTACCACAGAAAGAAATAGTGTTAGATTGAGCAACTGGAACAGTGAATCCATTCTTGCCATAAGCGTTACATTGGCAAGGGGGAAAAATCATGTCCAGTGAACTTGCTTTCATTTTTTTTTTTTTTTTTTTTTTTTTTTCAAACAGAAACCTTTTGGTAATTCGACTTTGAAGGGCACATCATGTTCATTACTGAAAATTCAGTTTTTGATGGCAGAAGATGTTGAACTAATTCTCATTCTCTACTTATTGGGACTGAAACATGCTTTTTTATGTCACCAGACAGCAGGTATTTTGTACCCTGATATTGATGATATATTAATCTATAAAATTGATCCATAAAAGTTTTGCCATCAGTTTTGTTTCTTAAATAGTAGTAAATTACTATCACTGTTAGTAAATTTAAAACAAAATGATTCAAAGGTTTTGCTTTGTAACAAGTTATAAAATATTTAAAAAGAAAAGTGTGCCCATCTCATTGCAAAAATGGGTCTAAAAGAAGAAATGGAAATGCTTATACAATTATCAGAAAACTGCAATAATTTTATTTAGTAGAGGAAGAATTTAAATGTATCTGATTTGTATCATGTTTATAATATCTATAAAATGATCCAGCCATTTAATATCTACTAAAAAAAATGCATCCACATTCATACTCTTTAGAATTCTTTCCTTGGGATCTCGCACTTTTATCCTCTCATTTTTTTCAAAATGGTTTAAAAAAAAAAAAAAAAAAACGAAAGGAAAAAAAAAGTCCTCTTTCATGGTTGTTGTCAACTGTCCCATGATCTTTTTCCTTGAACTGAAACCTCTTCCCTTTCAGTGGTGTGATAGATATATATTTATAAAGAAGTAATCATCCAAAGAATTAGTAAAGGTAATGTAATTAATGGTGAAATCACTTTGCTAACAGATCAATAAAATATTAAATTACTAACAAGTCTGATGCAATCCTTGTTTAAAATTATGAGATGTTCTGTTACAAGTGCTTTCGAAGAAATTCTCTTCATCGTCGGGTATTAATATTGTTTTCATTTCAGGTAAATTTCAAAGATGAAAATAAATTTACCTGAAATGAAAACGGTGTTAATACCTGACGATGAAAGAGTGAATTAATTTTTTGTTTTTTGTTTTTTTTTGTTTTAACCTTTTTTCCTGCATTCATTCTAATATTATATATTCATGACCAAAGTTTTTTCCAAAAACTTTGGTAGGGATTTTTATTTGATTAGTAGATAGGCTAAATTGTGAAATCCCTTCAGAGCTAAAAATTTGTTTACCCTGTTGTTTCCTTAATTTAATTTCATATACTCTCTTGAGGTGAGAGCTCTGAAAAATGAAAGGTATTCCCTGTTGCAGTGTTTAAAATATTGGTGCTATCTGTTGCTCTTGTAGTTTATTCTTCTGCCCATGATAGATGTTAATTGGCCATCTATGTTAATATTATTTAGGGACACATGTTACATAACTTCTATAAATGTCTGGAAAGTTTTTCATTGACTTTGGCAACTGGTTGCATTTTATTAAAATGCCTTTTAACATTTTCAATTTAATGTTTAATTCTGTGAAGATTTTTTTTTCATATGCCTTAATTTTTTTTTTTTTTTTTTTTTTTTTTTTTTTTTTCATGCAAAACCCACCAGTTTTATGAATGATAATAGCAGTTTAAAAAAAAAAAAAAATGAATAGTTAACATTGATGACAAAATTAACTTTTGTACTTAGTGGAAGTAGAAAAAAAAATTTAGTTTCAGAAGTTTATAAAATAAGAATTAAAAAAAAAAAAAAAATAAAGTGGATGTACTTGAATAAATCTTTCATTTTTAAATTAGCTATAAATCAAATGATCCCCCCCCATCATTTTTCTCTTAGATGTGCTCTCCTCGCTCTCCCTCTCTCCTTGCAATGAAACAATTGTGACATTTTGTTCTAGAAAGGAAAATTAAGTAGGGATCTTTGTCTAAAAAATATATAATTAGAAAACTAATCTCATGTTAAAGAGACATGCTTGTATTAAGTAAAGATTAAAATGACGAATAAAGATGGCTGTTTTATCTGAATATGATTATAAAAATTTAAAAAAAAAAAAAAAAGTCCCTTTGAGATTTTTTTTCTTTCTTTCTTTCCCAAGACAAATTTTTTTGATAATTTATCAGCCAGTTCCAAGTGGTTAAAATTTGAGAAAAAGAACTTAAATTAATTCTCAGTTTTTCCTTTTTCATATGAAAATCAAATTTTTCTTAATTTTCATAACACTTTAGAAGGGTGCAAAACAAAAAATTGAACATTTTCTGAAGCAAAATCCTTCAGTGTTTAATGAGTAAAAATAACTACAATACTCACTTATGGTCAAGAGGATATCTTTTTCTGTTGTACATTAGTCACATGGCTAAAGGTCAATTTTGCAAAGTACTCCTCTTACATATATAAGGCGTGTTCACATAAAACACCCTTATAAAACCAGAAAGGGTGATATTTAAGAAGTCTTGATGACAGTATTTGAAGTGGCATTAAAATAAATATGAATACTATTAACTTAGTTGATTTCATCGGTTCTTATTGAGAGTCTTTTTGTGAAGAGCCCTCTCCCACCAATTCATCTTGGATTAAAAAGAAGTTAGGTTTGAGTCAATATGACGAGTAAAAAAAAAAAAAAAAAAAAATTGTGAAATCTGCATAAGACAATATCTACTTTCAAGTTATCTAATTTTACATTATTCGGACTATTATCTTCATCTTTGTTGCCATATTTATTACAACGTTTCGGCTGTTGTACGCTCTGGCCTTCTTCAGGTGGTTGGAATGTTGAACTGAACCCTTTATTTCGCTCACTGGGGTAGACTGTTCTAGTTCCATGTCTAATGGATGTCAGTTATCAGTTATCTCCTGTTAATTCCCCTCTCCAAGTTCTCCTGCCTTAACAAGGTATTTAACTCACACTCTTTGGTTCCTGTCACTGGATCTAACCAATGTCTTTATCCACTGTGCCATGTGTCCTTGAGGATACATGGCACTGTGTATGAATTTCTGGGTATTATAAACTTAAAACGTAATAAATATGGCGACAAAGATTTGGACAATAGTCCAAATAATGTAAATAGTGTACATAATACCTCATCTCAGAAATATACATAGTGAAAATTTACTTTTTGATTTCTATGATAATATTTATTTTATTTTTTACTTTAATTAAAATTCAACAATTTACAGATAGACAAACTTTTTTGTCCTTTTTAAAATGCAAATAGTCGCCTACAGCTTTATCAACTGCTATTCATGTTTCTGCATAAATAAATATTTTTACTTTAAAAATGTTGTTTCTTTTTTTCTAATCTCGCTCACATCTACCTTCTACCTATTCATGCTAGTTTGAACTTACCTCTCCCTCCTCTAACAAACAGGTATTTTCACATATCTTTCTTGTATGACCACCTATGGCTTATTTCTTCATATGTTGGTGAACACGTGGATATCTCTTTAGAACCTGAATCCCGTTCTGTGTGTTTTTTATAAGTGCAGTGAAATCTCTAGCTTTTAAGATTTCCCATTGTGACTCGAAGTTTGTGAAATGAATTTTACCCTGAATTACAAGCTTACTGACTTTTTTTAACTTGTTTTTTTCCTTATGTTAGTCTTTCCTCACTAGTATGCTGACTCAGTAGCACAGAACTGAACTGCATGCATACACCCATTACTTGTAAGGAAAAAGAAAAATGCACCACTCTCCCACCCACTTCCTCATACTGGGGGTCCTCATCTAAACAAACACAAAGAACAGTCACTAGTTGCTAGTGCCAAGAGAGGAAATCACTTTTGCTTTTCAGCCACTTGTGGTGCCATCTTTTGTCATCTAACAATTCTGTTTCTTCTCTTACAGTTACCCATGGTTGTATAATTGCTACTGTATCATTATTTCATCCAGATGGACGTGAGGCCAAGCCTATGTGAGTAGCTCTTATTTCATTCTGTCAGTGTCTGTATGTGGGATTGAAATAGGATATGTATATATAAAATAGTTTGAAAGTGTTTTCCTCAATATAAACTTGTCACATGTCTGCCTACATAAAAACTTGATTCCTGTAAGTATTCGTTTAATAGCCACGTAACAGTAGCAGGTCTTCAAGTTGTATTGCTTTACTAATCTGTTAACTTGTCTTACCTCCTCCTCATACCATTTTTGAAAATTATTTTTCATACTTGAAATTTATCTACTGTTTTGAATTTTAATAATTAAAAAAAAAATTCTACTTTTTTTGATTGAATAATAATTTGCCTAGTCTATTCACAAATTTTTGATTAATGTTCTTTGATGGTGAGGTTACATTCCAGGTTTCAGCTTCTAATTCAATCCATTTTTATATTTATATTTTATGCAAAATTTTATAGATTGTTTACATTTTGTCAAAAGATAGATTGAACAGAAATATATCATCTTGGCAATATTTATTCTCTATATTATATGTTTAGCATGGGTGTACACATATATATACACACACACACACACATATATATATATATATACACACACACACCTACATACAAATAAACTTTCTTCAAATGTGTTTTACTTTAATGATTATCTAGATTCTTGTGTATATATTATTTCAATCAATTTGTGATAATTTTCAAAATTTAAACATTTCTCTATCCTTATTATATTCAATTTGTTCAATAAAATAATTAGCCAGAATAAATTGTGTACATTTTTTATATTTTTTCCAACAAAACATTTTGACAAACATCAACATTGTAAATACAGTTTTCTAACATATTTTGATGTGTGTCACATATTCTTGTCTGAGGTGTTCCTCTTTTTTTTTTTTCTTTTTTTTTTCTTTTTTTTTTCTTTTTTTTTTCTTTTTTTTTTCTTTTTTTTTTCTTTTCTTTTTCTTTTTTTTTTCTTTTTTTTTCCTTTTTTTTTTTTTCTTTTTCTTTTGTTACTAGTAGAAGTAGTGGTACTAAAATTTTCCATATAGATTATTTTTGTTTTTTATTCATTTAAACAACAAAAAAAAATTTAGCTTATTTATATACAGATTGAGCACTCTATCTAAGATTGGAATATCTGTGCTCTCTTGCAAGAATCCAAGTGTCACTTCTGTTGAAGATCAGACTATAGTATCTGTACACTTGTAAAAATTATATTTCCTTATTACTATAAATGTTAGATTTATAGTGGATACCTGTATTTGAGTATTTTTTTTTTAAAATGCAATTTAATCAATCTTCAAGCATTTTTAACAAAGAAAATGTTCTTTGGCTGGAAACGAACCTTTCTCTTTATATGGGGGGGGGGGGGCACTGTATATCCCAGTGTGCTTTTAAACCACTCAACCATAAAGGACTTTCACGGCAAAGCAAGACTTGAAATAAAATCCATTAATCTCACACACACACACACACACGTGATTTATTGTTGATATTGAGATAGTTAAAACTAATTAGTTTCTATGAGGCAATTTCAAAATTATTCTCTTTTGATATTTAAACTCATGGATGATGTATATTGTTGCATTCTTGCATGCCATTTTGGTTCAATTGTATGATCTTTAATGGTGTGAGGAAGTGACCTATAAAGTGAGAATTAAGATTAATCTTACATTCACCATCATTAAATTCCTCAAGAAGTGTTAATATTTCTCTGACATTTATAGAAAATTTTGCTCGTTAGAAGAGTTACATGGTGATGATTATATATATATATGGGTAATTTGGTGGCAATTTTTCTAAAGAGTCTCCATGTATGTTAAATATATAAATAATTGCACAATGATTGAAAGTTTCTAATGACAAAGTTTACAAGCTGAAACTTGTGAAAATCATAAATCCAAAATTTGTGTAAAAGGTTTCTTCAATTGATTTAGTGTCAAGATATTTTACCATGAATTAATATTGTCCTTTTTATTTTTCCTTTTTTTTTTTTTTTTTTTTTTTTTTTTTTTTTTTTATCAAATGTCATCTTCAGTGACCTATCTGACTCGAGTCATAGACATTTGTTAGGGCAAAGCAAAATCAGAGACAGTTAAAAAAAAAATAAAGTATTTTTTTTTATATTTCTATATTGTAGTTTTGTTACAAAAGATTTTAATAATTGCAAATGGTTTTCAAGGCTTGACTAACTACAAAAAAAAAAAAAATCATGAGAAACATGGGCTTGGGATTACAATTTGTTTTCATTCTGTCCTCGCCCATATTGAAGATATCTTCATTATCAAAAAGTTAGACAGCTCTAAATCAATTTTTTTCTTTGAAATTTTTGATATAATAAAAAAAATAAAACATACCTGGGTTTTTGATTTTCTTGTTTGTATGTAATGCAGAGGTTGATGATCAGTGATATTAATCAGCAAACTGAGTGCAAATTCCAGCTGGGCTTGTTTATATTCACTTAGTATGTACAGTAAGAGTAGTTGTAAAATGAAATGTATTCATTGCGGAAACTTTGTCATTCATTGACCAAATTTACTATTGTTTGAAATTTAGTCTTTTTATGAAAAGAAGTTTTTTTTTTTTTTTTTTTTTTTCCCCCAGGAAATTTGACTCCTCAAGTGCACTAATGTTATAGTTATTTCTAATACTGCTTTTTTCTGTTTTTTGTTGCCATGGAAAGTTAACAGCTTGATTATATCATTATTTTCTATTCAAGTTACATGTGATAGCCATTCCTGTTGTTGCTGCTCTTTGTGATGTTTCTGACTCCAGTCTATAGTGTCTAATGAAGAATCATCTTTAAGATTTACTGGATTAATTCATTTTAAGCATTGATTTAAAAAATTGTTGTTTGCCAATGGCAAAACTTTTTAGTTGCCGGATCATTTTTTGATACTTTTAAATTTTTTATAAACATAAATGAGTCCCTCAAATACTTACCGATTTATTTATTTATTTTTTTAATGAGAAACTTGTTGCTGTATCTTAGTTGCTAACGTTTTAATTTGAGGTTAATACTTCGTTGTTTTTAGCTGAACGCATGCAGCACTTGTATCCATATGAAGGTGATTCCTGGTGCTTGATTTTTTTTTATCTAGTTCATGGATGAAAACATTTCACATTAGTAAGAAGAACCAAAAATGGTTGGCATTGCTAGGGTCAACTTTTTCATTGATGCAAAAGAATTCAGCAAGGACTGCCATTCTGCAAAAATGAAGTTCTTAACTCTGCTTTCTAAGGGTTCGTTTCTTTTGTTACACTGGGCAATGATTTTACTTCCTTTTCTTGTAACTTCAGATTTGTTTGATAAATTTTGTCTTCCAACTGCACTTTCTCGGAAGTCGACTAATTCCATTTCTGAGTTATTTAGATCAAGCCAATCAAATATGCACAATTTAAGATCATGAAATTGAATAGTATGGAGGAATTGGATAAATTGTAAGGTGGTATCTAGTTCTTGGAATTGAGAAAATCTCTCAAAGTAAATGCTTGGCATTCTTTACTATTGACGAATACTTTTTGAGTACAGTTTCTTTTTCTTCTGCACCGTCAGCTGAAAAACTTGAAGCTAAGTTCCTCTTTTAATAATGGAAAATGTTTTCTTACAGATCTCTTGAAAAGATTTCTAGCTTTCTTTCAAAAGCTTTAATATGACCAAACACCACCAGCAGAACACTTCCATTATCTTCCATTATCTTGCAGTTATTGTAATGAAGTGTGAAATCTGCAAAAAAAAAAAAAGAAAAAAAAAAGAAATATTGATGTCATTCAACCATTTAATATCCATCAGTTCTGTATGGTCCTTTCCTTTTTCGCTTAAGTCTTATTTCTTCTAGTAACTTCATAAATCAATTTAACTCTTGGTCATGTCATAACCATCTGACATTGCTGTACAGGAGTAACCCAGAAAACTGACTGTTAACCTCATTCAATAGCTTGCTAAATTAATGTTGAGTACATGAGCAGCTATAAAATTGACAGTTTCTAGGTTTCTTTCGAAAGCTTTAATATGCAAGGCACTTGTCATGTTCTAGTAATTTCAAGCTAGTTTTTGCACACACTCTTGATTCAAAATGTAATGAAATTCAATTAAGTTGTAGTCTTTCTTGTTTCAGTAATTGCACAAATCCAGCATTTTTCCATTCCTCCTTGAAGCTCCATCTATTGTCACATATACAATATTTCCAAACATGATGCCAAACTCAATAATTTCCATCTTCAATTCATCCATGTTTCTCTCTAGTTTTCTTTGAAAGTGTCATCAATTTGATCAGTTCTTTCTTCATTATTTTTCTGCAATGAGCAACTGCTAAACGAGCAATTGATGTAATGTCCATACTTTCATCCAAGCAAATTGAAAACCTACTTGTATTTTTCAAATCTAGGAAAAAATGGATCAGTTAGATCTTTGTCCATAGCAATTCTCTCTTTTGACTGTATTTCTAATGACTGGAAATTTCTTTTGAGGATCTCATCTTTATTTTGAAAGTCATCAAACAAAGTTCAAAATAGCCTCTTTTAAATAATTACCATTAGAAAGTGGCTTCATGTGGTTAGTGATAGAGGCTAACTGAAAACTGTCTGCAGAGATATATATATATATATATTTTTTTTTTTTTTTTAAACATCCTTTTGAATTTATTACCTTGTTGTTGCTTTCTCTCCAAATAATTTAATTCCTTTCTTCATTTCTCATTAATTCTGATCATTGCTTTCAATATGGTGCTTAATATTATGAGTGTGCAAAAATTGACTCATTACATATGCAGCAAAAAGGTTTTTTTGTTTTGCTCAATAACTCCATTTTTTTTGTTTCTCACTCTATTCTACATGAAATAGCTTTCCATTACATTCTGCACGCCTTCATTTCTTTGTGGTCATTCTTATGGATTATTTTTTACAGTCTAAAAGGAACTGTCCCAAATGAATTCAGAATAATTAAGAATTTTAAATTATCTGAGCAGACACTAAAAATAGATGAGACTATGACTGATAAAATGCAAAGAGAGAGACACAAAAACCTTCAAATATAACTGTAAAAAATGTTATAAAACTGACTATCAGTTAGGTGTGTTTAGGTATACACAAAGCACTAACAAAGCTCAACAAATAACTGAATTTGATTGGCCAAGCTATATTTAATGACACCACTTCAACTCCTCATGGGTCACTAGAAAGTTGATGCTGGGTCAGTTCATGATCCATGGGTCAGTGGTTTGTCATCTCTGGTATAGGCGTTGGCTGCATACTGATGGTTTAGACAGGAGTTAGACACCAAGCATGCAGAGCTGGATTATAACTTTTGGGGTCCTTAGGCTAATGAAATTATGCTGCTATCCTCCCCCCCCCCCCTCAGTTGGAGCCACTTTCTAACTTGTCCACAACCATCTTGAATATTTTTCTATTCATGATGCAATTTAGCTACATCTACCTCATTTGAAGTAAAACTTATTGCACATTTTTTAAATAAACTAGAATAGCTGTCTTTTGTCAATAAAAATATAATACTACTATTTTATTTATTACAAACACAATTAGCCCATATTTTAACACAACTGTAGTAAAATAAACAGATTTTTTTTATATAACCAGCATTGTAACAGTAAAACAATCAAAATAAATGAGTTTGTCATATTGATAGAATTTCAGTTTATGAAACTATTTAGAAGTTATAGCATCTTAAAAATTAAAATCATTGTTTTATAAAAACTTGAGGAAACTGCAGCCTATACTCGCCTAAAGGATAATCTGTTTCTGCACACATGATATCCATATGAAAGTCTAGGCCTGACAATGCTAGAGTTTTCTGGTTGATGTTTTGTTTTTGTATCTTTATGGTACTGGACAAAAATACACCTAGTGCAACTTGTGTTCAACTTTCTTATCTTCTATACTAAATTTGTTTATAATTGATCCAGATACTGAATTTAGAATTTATTAATTCAGTATTCTGAATTTTTATGATGGATTCAGGCCAGGTTCTATCACCTTCAGAAAGATATGAATCCTCATCTTTGTGCACTATCTCATTGCCTGTATCACTTGACAAAAAAGAATTTATTGTTCATATGCCACAATTGTTGATGAATAGTTAGTGAACACTTTGACAAAACCCTCTCTGATAACCTCACCTGTCCAGACAATAGTAACATTAAAAAGACTTACACTATTTACATTGTTCGAACTGTTGTCTGCGTCTTTGGCCATTGTACGCTCTGGCCTTTTTCATGTTGATATTTGTTTTGTGATATTTGTTTGAATTTCGAACCAATCCTGAAATTTCAGGAAATAAACATGGGAAGAACGTCTACACGAACATCATCAAACAAGCGTGCAATGACCGAAATGTTGTGAATGTGACGATAAAGATGAGGACAACAGTTTGAACAATGTAAATAGTTAGAATACCTGATCTCAGAAATATAGACAGATATTAAAAAGATTGTTACACTCATTTTCAGTCTCAACAAGAGCCAGTTGATTTGAACTTAGTGCAGTTATAGCTTGAGAGGTGGTAAAAGGGGGGGAGGGTAAAATGGACATGGAGATTCAAGAATTACTGGAGATATATATATATATATATATATATATATATATTCTTTTCAGATCTGTGTTCAAAGAAAAATTCTAATATGAACAAATATGGATTCTTACCAACTCTTTAAGAGCTTTCTGTGTGCTTCTTATTACTCTCTTTTTCCATACTCAAAGCTACTGCAAGCATCATAGATATGGTGGTCATTAACTGCTTTGGGTTTTAAGTAACTTCCTCTTATTGTTGAATAAACCTAGCTTAGTTGATTGAAACAGACAAATAACTGGTCAAATACAAAATTGTGTATTAACTTTTATGAATGGGATTTAGTAATGTTTAAATTTAATTTTTATTTATTTTGAAAAACAAGTATTGAATAGTTAAATCGTTACATAAACTATTAAAGTAATAATTAAAATAACCATTAATATAGTTATCTCTCTGGATATTATTTATCCATAAAGCCTTTTTTTTTTTTTTTTTTTTTTTTTAAATGACATTGTTGATGAGATGGTGGAATATGACATAATGGCATTGTAATGGGAAATTTTGACTTAAATGAGCCTTGGGATCAGAATTGTGACAGATTAAAACTTTTTTTTCATCTCCTAATGGCATACCAAATGATACTGCAGTCTTACAAGAACCAGAATATTCTCATCACTGTATATGGTAGTAAATTTTTTTTTTTTTGTTTTGTTTGTTTTTTTGTTTGTTTCATCACCTCCATGGGTAAAAAAAAATTAAATACATCTGAAGATTTTTGGGGACATGATCAGTTAAGAGACTTATTGCATTTGTATTTAGAATGCTAGTCTTAATTCTCAACTATGGATTTCATTTCACTCTTTTGGCTCAAATTTTATTTTTGTTCTCACCTAAAGTAAGGCAATAAAGTCATTAAGATTCAAAGGGTTACTGATACTGAAAGAAACTGAGAAAATTTTGAGTATATAAGACAAGACAAGAAAAGGACAGGATTCAAGGAGACAGAAAATAGCTATTGCTGTTGCATTTAAATTTTTGATTGTAATTGACAGGAAAACAAGTAGCTGGAAAAGTTTCACAGGCAAGAAGTACGAGAAAAGAAATCATTAGAACCAATTTAGAATTATGCTGAAATTCATATGAAGTTGTTGTACCAAAGAGTAAAGCTCATCATTACCGTGAAAATATTTATAGAAAAGTTACAGGGAAGCTATACTACGGCAGTGGGGGTGAAAAGTGATTGACGCTGAGATGCTAAGTCAAAACTGATAATATTGCAGATTCTTCTTTGGAATTTATCAAAAATATCTAGATACATAAAAGTATTTGGTAGTAATATTCAATACATGAATGAACGGTAGACTTACAAATGTGTAAGATAGATTCTGGTAAGAAAAATTATCAAGTACAACACACTGAACCAGACATAGCAATTGACTTGACATAATAATTCTAATTCATGTCAGTGGAAAACATCAGACCGATAAGTGTGATAGACATATTGAGTGTACATAAAATTATACGTATCAATATTGGATTTTCTATAACTAGCAATCACAAAGTACTATTTGTGTGCAATTGTTTGTGTTATGGTTTGAAATTCACATCTGGAAATTTCTAAAGCATAATGAAAAAAATTCTGTAAGGTATCTTAAATGTGATTGTTTGGATAATTTTTTTTTTATTATCTATCTTATTAACTTGAGGTCAGGTAGTAAGTAGGTTGGATATAGTTAATGTGCCTCCCAAATTCAAAAGAAAGAAAATGTAACATTTTTAGTCTCAGGTGATTTATTTTGGTTATAGTATAAAGACATGGCATTTAACCAGCTGAAAGAGACACTCAAAAATTTCCCACATCCAACAAAGTTCAGAATTGCAAGCATTTTTGAAAATAGGGACTTACTATATTCCAAACATTTAGTATTTTAGTACTATTGCAACAGCTACTTGTGAAGCAAGCAAAATGGATTCACTCATACCATCACCATAACCAGGGGACAAGCATAGAATCTTGTCAGGGATTTCTAGAACTTAAATATTTATTAGTACATTTTGACCCAAACAAGGAACACACTGTGTGTGGTGTTGCACATTGAATATTGATAAAGAGCTATTGCATTGCTACCAAGAATCCTAGCAATTACCAAAAAATAAAGATCAACAAGGAAGATGCAGCTTTTAAACATTTCATCACTATTTTTCTGGTCATTCATTAATCTCTATCTATAAAAAGGTGTGTGTGTGTAACGAATGCACGGCTGAAATTTTCGACGGATTTGCACCAAAATTTACATGCACATGCTCCAAGTTAGTGGGAAGGCCAAGACCGACTTTGCATTTCCCAACTCCCATCGATAGTGGAAATAATTGATTTTTTTTCATGCTTCTACGGTAGTTTTCATGTAGTTTGCGGCCATTTTCTGCTGGCCAGAGTAAGAGCCTATAGCTGGCTGCCATGAATAGGCAGGAAGATTCTATTGGCCAGCGTGAGAGCCAACAGCTGACTGAGACAAATGTTAACTAGGATGCTAGCATGAAAAAAAATCGATAGCTGCATTAGTCACAAGTGGGGAAAAATTTAAATCTGCATGGCATTTTACTCCAATTGGCTCATTCGCTTGCTTAAACTCAATGTTGATTCTGATTCTGCAGAACTGGGTTGGGTGTGAAAAAGTATTGTTAACATTCTTTTTTCATTCATTTTTTCCAGTTACGAGTCCTTTTTTAAAGCTGATCATTTTGTGTTCATTTTGTTTAGTTCTTTTTTGTAACAGATTTAATGTTTAGAGGTTAGAAAAAATTTGCAGTGTGAGATAGGCAAGAAGTAAGGCATGTAGCAACATCAGCACGGCAAAGGGCACTCCTTTAAAGGCAAGGAAGGGCAAAAATATTTTAAGTCAAGTGATAGCGATTGCTGTATGAGTCGTACTATTTTTGAATCAAGCACGGGCAACACTGGGCGATGCTGCTAGTTTTTATATACAAATCATAAGCCACTTTTGGTATATTTCAGAGAAAATAAACATTCTTGAAATTGGCCCTGCAAAGATACAGAGGTGGACAGTAATTTTATTAGCTTATTCATCATCAATGTAAATTGAAACTAGGCAGTACTCAATCTATTTTCTTTTACCTATCACTGGTAAAGAAGTTCTTATTCCCAAAGAAATTATCATGCTCTTGGTGTACCTAGACCCCAGATTTCTATCACATATCATAATACTGCAATGTGGATTATGAATGATACAGTTCTTAAGCAAATGCTTATATATATATTTATATATATATATAGTAAATATTTCTCAATTAGCTGATTGATGTTACCTTCAGCAGCCTGACTCCAGAGTTTTGTAATTTTTTCAGGAGCTAAAGCAATAGTGATGACAATATAATACCAATATGCAACTCAGTTTCATGTAATGACAATCATCAGGTGGAAAAGTAATTTATTTCTGCCTGATGATTGTTGTTGCATGAAACCAAGTTGTAGATTGGCATTATTGAATTGATAATTATATTTGAGCTCTGTCGATTTTGGCATTGAGCCCTCACTTTATATTTTAAGCTTTAGCTTTTATTCTTATGAAAAAAAAAATATATATATATCAAACGTAGATGGTGAGACAAAATGTTCTAATGAAAAGGAATTGCATCCATACTTCAATAGGAATTATTAACTTGCAATGAAGGGGAAAAAAACTTTTGTGGTAGCGGGTGACCTTGATATGAGGAGGTGCTGAAAAATTCTTAGTCTGTGTGTATAGCAATTATTAAAAAATGAGCAAAATAAAGGTGAATTTTCTGTCACTATCGAAACATTTTTAAACTTTTTAATACCCAAATCCGTCTCAGTAATTAATAACAAAATGTATTAGTATATAAAATTCCAATCTGAGTCATTTTTTTTTTTTTATCTACGAGGAAAAAAAACAAAACCATGCACAATGTGCAACTCTAGATAAAAACCAAGTAGTGCCTAAAATATAACCAAACATTTTTTTGATTGGGCCAAAAACTTTTGAACATCCCACTCATAAACTTCTATTATAGAAATAACTAAACATATTAAAAACTTATTTTAATTATTAACTCCTTTGTGATGTTTTACCCATAAAAGTATTTCATTTTGTTGTGATTGTAACTGTCATATTGATGGAATAAACATGTTTGAATGGAACCTTTACAATGGGGAAAACTATCACATACCTGTTTCAGCTTTTAGCTCTTGAGTAGTGAAATAAAACCTTTGATGTTTCTAATTCAGTAATCTCTAATTTAGCATTGCCATTCCATAAAAACTGCCAAGAAAAAATAGCAAATGAAACCTGTTCTTTGTTTTCTCTTTTTGTTTGATGATTTGCTTTTTTTTCTTTTTTTTCCTCCTTTACACCTTGGGCTGTTTACTCACAGGTGCTTATAGATAGCCAGGTTCAGATTTCCTTGAAGATATTTGGGTCCAGGAATAGTTACAGGAACTTGTGGTATGTTGTTGGTCTCAGCATTGGCTGCTCAACTGCCAACACTTTTGGGGGGCCAGTTTCTGCAATATCATTTATACTCCTTTTGGTATTGGTTTTCTTTTCTACTGATATTGTTGATAACCTCACAAAAGTTTTTTTAAAAATTTAATAGGGTAGAAATAAAATGTTATATGCCAATGTTATATGCCAATGTTAAGCTTTATCTTGCAACTATAGAAAAGAGAACATTTTTCTACTGGTAAATTGTAATAATGAGTGCTGAAGTCTTATGTAGCACTACTTGGTTTTTATCTAGAGTTACACATTGTGCATGGTTTTGTTTTTTTTCCTCGTAGATAAAAAAAAAATGACTCAGATTGGAATTTTATATACTAATACATTTTGTTATTAATTACTGAGACGGATTTGGGTATTAAAAAGTTTAAAAATGTTTCGATAGTGACAGAAAATTCACCTTTATTTTGCTCATTTTTTAATAATTGCTATACACACACATTTTTTTGAAAATTGGAAAAATACAATAAAAAAAAAATTAAACATTGTCAGTTCTTTTTAATCACACCTGTTTGGAGACATAAAATATCAGGTGGTTTGATGACTGCACAGAACTAGCAATTGTAGTCAGTCATGTGCACACCAGATTATTGTAGGAAATATATAAATGCTCTGCTATTGTGATTTTGAGCACTTGTCACTGGTATGCCATTCTAGTCTACTCTTTTGGAGGTTTCTTTTCATTGTGTGTTATAAGCATAGAGATTATTTGTTCTTTTAAAAACAAATTTTAATTTACATTAAAAATTAATCTGGATCAATATATTTGAACAGATATTTATTTTAATGCCTACATGTAACCATTACTTCATTTTTCTTGTTTAATATGTTAGTGTTATTTAAATGTTTTAAGATAACTAATTTTTCAACAAGACTTATTATATCTATTGCCTTTCCCATTGTAAGATTTGGATCTTGCTACAATATCCCACTTGATAATAGGTGTATTGCCACCATTCTTTGATTACAAGAAATATTTAGAGAGCGGTGCTATTTATGTATTTTATATTGCCTAAAGTCATTTGATAATGGTAGAAATGAAATTTCCATGGATTTTCAGTGAAACCAAAATAAAATTTATCATTACTGGAATGTATGCTAGCTTGGTATACAGTATTATCAGTCATACATTGACCATTTAAGGGACAGATGACATTTTTTTTTTTTTTTTTTTTGACAGTTGCATTTATTTAAAAAAAATATGAACGTCTTTGTTGGAAATATATTTAATATAATGTTATATAGCTGATCTTAACATTATTTTTGTTAAGTATATTTTTTTGTGTGTGTTGGTAAATGATTAAAATGCTTGTGAATTTAGGAAAATTCTTCTGATATTAGTTTGAACATTACAATTAAAGGTGGATTAAACCATATAATTTTACGACTATGGTGTTTCTGTTTATTTTTACCTTGTTTTTTTTTCTTTCCTAAATCCTCTAAGTTTACTTTATGGTTGCTTAGTTCTAAAGCTTTTATATATATTTAATTTTATTATCAAATATGTACTTATTGTTGGTAGATAATTAAAGTTGGACTGATTTATGTAAATTATCTAGAATTTCATGATAATGGTTTGATTCTTTACTGACATATCTATTGTTATATAGATCTTTGTAATAACCATTATTAAAATCCAAGACCACATCGAGAAAGATGACCACTTTCATTGGTGGTAGTGGTAATATTTAGCTTATGATTTTTGAAAATCTTTTTCAGTTCCTTTCTCAATTGCTCTATATTTCTTGGACTTGTTTTACAGAGGAGAATTATACCATCATCGTTATAGAGTCTGGTGTCCTTAATGTTGAAAATAAATCTTAGTCACCACAACAAGATTCCAACTAATTTACATGCCTCTGTTGAATCATATGCTCCCATAGCAATATTAAAGTCTGGATTACTTGTTTTGGTCCACAGATAACCATTATGGAATAACACAGCTTTTTGTGTCTGGTTTATGATTTTTATTTTATGATCGCTAACACACTGGAGCACAAGTTTTGGGCCAACTATATAAAATGATTATACACTTTTTATTAAGAAGTTAAGATTTTTTATCAGCATGCTTTTATTGGTAGTATCTTTGGACATTGATTGGAAAATAACTCTAGTTCTCATAGGTACCATGTAATATAAAATACACCATTTTACTCAGCTTGAAGCTGAAAAAGGCTATGCAAAACTATTGAGCCAATGAAAGATTTGATATGATAAAGTAATGATAATGAGCAAATTTCTAAGGAAATATTGTTCCATTTAACTCCATCCAAAATTTGGAGAAAGTCATTCTTCTTCATATTGCTCAAACCCAACCAGTTAATACCAGTTTTAAAATTGGTGTATTAATGTGAAGTCATCTGCTAATTTCATTGGTTCCAACTCATTAAACTGTGGATGGCAATTGTTAACATTACAAGTCTAGTTTTGGTGAGGAACAATGATCAAAGAAATTATGGTGACTTGCCTTTTCAATAGCTGAATTCTATGATTGGTTTTACTGGTAACTTTAGAGAAATTCTGAAACAATAACCTTTGACTCATAATTAGGCCAATCTAAGCTTGCACACCTGCACACTTATGGGCGTTTCCCCCAAATTTGTTTCTCTTATAAATAATCACAATATCACAATCTTTTATGTAAGAAGAACTTTTTAATAAGATGTAATCATTACAGAATAGGGCATTGTTATTGAGTTGTTTATTTGAATGGATCTTCTATGTGTCATGTCCTGAAAGGACATGGGCAATCATAACTCTACACAGCTTCCTATCCCTTGTGGCCCTTAACAGCATTTTTTCATTTACACAAGCTCATCAGGTAGGTAGCCAACTGCCTGCCCTTATCTCTCTTGCTCTTGATATACCCTGTGAGTTAAATTTTCCAAACCCTCCTTCCTCATTATGTATCGAAGAAATTACTGCTTTCTCTTTCTGATTATAAGTGTTCTTTTCTTACCATTTTCTTTAAGACTTCCTCATTTCTTACTTGCTTCATCCATGTAATTCTCAGCATCCTCCTGTTGCCTTCAGTTTCCTCTTCATCCATGGGGAGATTGTTCAGCATTCACTACCATACAAGGATGGATATCACACAGCAATTCAGCACTCTTTTCTTTCTTTCAGTACATTTCTAATTCAAAGGCTGTGTGAATGAGATGACATTAAAATTATATCAGATTACTGTCAGCATATACCAAATTTTCTTTTGTTTATATAGTCTGATGATATCTGAACAGAATTAATCAAAAATGTATTTTTAAGCTGGAATCATTAGCTTAAGATAGTAATATTGTCAAGAGAAAGCAAGTATAAAAAATACAAACTGGCAATCTTATTTTCTTTTATGTAATTGAATACTTATCAGATGTATGCAATATCTGACGCAAATCTTCAGTCATTAACGACTGTGGAAATAAAACATGGACATCTCCACTTTTCAGTAGTAAAATAGATATCAAATACAATCAAGTATAGTAAGTATTTAAAAAGTAAGGTATTAAAGGCTAATATCAACTTTGTGTTGTATCTTAATTGTAAAATCTTTTTATGGCACTCGCTACATAGTATACAATTACACCCGCACTAAGTGACAATATCAGATGAGAAAAACAAATTCTTTCCATGGCTTTCGTAGAGGTCATACATCTGTTTCTATACTGGGTTTGACCATAAGAGAATTAATTCCCATTGGTTATGATTTCAAGTGGGTTTTGTTGAAGTTAGCTTGTGGAATGTGAAATTAAAATGTGGAAACTTGTTGCTTGGCTTATGAAAGCAGACCACCTTTTTCTTAGGTGTCTGTATGAATCTCTTCAGATTGGCCTTTGCTTATCCGTCCCCTTTGACAGATTTAGAAACATACAATTGACTCATTGTCAACATTTAACAAAATCTGATATATTTACTGTTTTTTTTCTCTTTCTTTAATTCTTTCATTTTAGCCTAAAAAAATCTAATGTTTCTTAGAGCATACATTGTGACTTAGCATTGTGACTTTTTTTCTTTTAAATAAAATCAAGGGAGTGCTGAAAAGTTCTTGACTTGACCAAATGAATAAATATGAAATGAATAAATTTTTGTTTTAAAAATTGTTGCCTATATAATTTTCAAAATGTAATAAAATTAATGGTTTTCAAGATGAGTTCATAGAAATTTGAATCCAGTCTTGATACTTGAAACTTTTAAATGACAGCATAATTTTGACAAAATAATTTTGAACACTCATAACTTAAATACTTTTAGTATATTGGTTTTAATCTCTGTGTAGGAACAGATAAGTAAATATTTAATTTTATTTGTTCCTATTAATGCTCTCTTAAAGTGTTTATCTCTCAGAAATATCCTAATTTTTTTTTCTTTTGTTTCCTCTTTACCATGGTTTTACACACACTAATATATATATATATATATATATATACACATACATAGACAGAGAGAGAGATAATTTCTTTTTAAAAAAAAATATGATTCCATCACAACACAGAAATTTCTGTGTTTCAAAACTGAAACTAAAATTGTAAATTTAATTGTAAAAATTAAACTTAAAATACAGTGTTTCATTCTAGTGTCAAGTGATGCTAGTAATAACTTTCTAAGAGATTTACTTAATTTATAAGCACAATCTTAATATTTTGAGTTACGGTTATTGAAAATTCAGTCTACTTTAAGGATGGTTGGGTTTTAATTTCCCTAGACAAACTTACATATCAAATATGTAACTCACAAAGTCAGGTTAAGTTTAGGTGGGGTGGGGGTGCCTGCTCACAAGCATAGACACCGTTTTATGTGTGTTGTCTGAGTTTTCAATGACAAAAATTTTTTTAGCATTTTTATTTATCAAAATTCCTATTTTCATACACAAAGATTTTCTAAAAGGGTCATGAGTAAGTCATATTTTTAAATTTTAAATTTTATTCCTACAGATTTAAAGTACCATTCCTCCTAATAGATTATATGGTATTTTTACCAATAAATATTAGAATTTAATTTTGTATTTTAAAAAATTCTTAATGATCAAATATAAATATGTATGTTTCAATGCTCTACTGTTTGTATTGAGCACTTTTTTAAAAATTGGCTAAGAACACTGGATTATAAATCTTACTGTTCTTATTTTAATATATATATATATATATATATATATATATATATATATATATATATATATATATATATATATATATAGCAGTGGTTAGAGCATTTGCTTTATAACCATGAAACCTATAGGCAATTGATTAGAGAGGTGACTTAATGGCCTGAGGGAGGCAATCCCAGTACATGGCACCCTTGGAAATTGTCTGAAAACATCCCATGGCTTAACTCAAACCTTGAGGGTGAAATTTGGTAAATGGAACTTTTCAGAAACTGTTGATGATTTTGCTCACACGTAAATTGCTGAGGGTTTGGGTGTACTGGTTTTGGTAAAAAAAAAAAAAAAAAAAAATTTACCACACTAGATTATGTGCTCTCTCCCAGAAACTGTAACTAAGGTCTTTTCAGCATAGTTGCAGTAGAAGTAACAGAACAGGCATCTGTAATGGGATTTGACTGGCCACCCTGGCAGACTGGTTTCAGTTTGACTATTGAAATGACATCTCCTTAATTAACTTGAAATGGGTTCCATCAAATATGAGGACACCAGAATTAAACATAATCAGTTGTATAAATATACACAGAACAATTCTTGAAAATGAATGTAGCAACATTTGAAAGTAGTTGGAAAAAAAAAAAAATGATATTAAATGAACATTGGCAAATTTACTGGTAGCATAAAACAACTAATTTGGAAATTTTAGAAAAATTCATTAAAAAATTTGATAGAACTTGTCAATATTATTTAATCAAACATGTCTGAAAATATATATTTATTATAAGTCAATCAAATAAAATGATTCGAAATCACCATAAAATGGAGTCAGGCTCAAAACTCTTTACATGTTGAAAAATTGCAGTGATAATTTGGATGGACATTTTGAGTAAAATATATTTAATTTATACTTTTCTTATAATTTGGGTGCTTCTAAAATATTGCTCTTCAAGATTTAGGTAAAAGGATGTTACATCTTTCTAAGAACAAAAGTATGATATCGTTTGACACATTTATCAATACAGAAAAAAATGCTTTTCTTTGGACATCTCGGTTATTAATATAAAATCATTGCTACTAGTGTGTATGCACTTTTTGAGATCATTGTGTGTGTAAATATTTACTTGCTTTAAAATGCATAAAGTTTATGTAATGTATTAATATTGTAGATATATAATTTTTTGCTTATTATCCTGTGTTTTGAGTGTTGTCTTAGTATAGGATGCAAAGAATCACAGCTGGCATACATCTGAGGCACAACTCACTTTTTGGTCTTATAATTCACACCCTTTTTCTTTCTCTCTTTGCAATTGTTTATCTAACCTCATTACGTGTAAATTTCTATCTCGGCAATATTTCGCTTTTTCTTTTTCTCCCACAGGAAAACTAATTTTATAAATAAATTTAATATTTCTGTTATAAAAATCCTTTTAGTATTGAACTTTTTTTTTAAATTTTTACTTTTGTCCTTATTAGAAAAGTTTCAATGACTTAGTATTTTTGTCACTGGTAGATAAGTATTTTGAATATATAATCTTCCTCCAGTTGATAACTGTACCTTTTGTCTATCAAATTGGAAAGAGCTTTAATAAATTGAAATAATTTTTTTATAAATTGAAATAATTTTTTTAATTAAAAAAAAAAAAAAATCTTTATTACAAGACTATTCAGTTTTATTTAAATTGTGACATAACTTTTAAACTTTTCTTTTTAATGCTTCCATTCAGATTTTTGCAAGTGATGTAATGAATAGCAGCTCAAAATGAGAAATTAGGGAGCTGAGTTCAAATTTCAGTTGGGTTCATTACATTCACTTACATGCAAATATCCTTGTGAAAGGTATGAATCCATCTCCTCTCTTCAGCTATGGGTTAAATAGTAGGACTATTATCTGGAAAAATAATTATTCTAAAAAAAAAATTATTCATACAATCCACAATTAAATAATCCACAAAGGTTGATAAGCCATAAAAAAAACAGTCCATTTTAGATTTATAAAAAAATATTTTTTACCAATTATTGCAGAGTACAAGAGTTAATATATTGGTATTTATTGGTATATTATAGAATTAGTTTGATTTTTCCTGCTTCTTAAACATTGTCCATAGCTAGATAGCCACACTTTCAAGTTTTTGAAATTAAAGGTTTTCATCTGGCAAAATACTCTTATTTCCACAGCAAAAATTGAAATTTTATGTTATTTAATTTCAGGTTAATTAAAAGTGGACAGTATTCGTCATTTCTAGGCTTGTAGTTTAGAGTTTGGATTATCATAATTTTAAAGGTTTGATATTTCTCTTCTCCTTGGTGATTAATTAATGAGCAATTCTCTGCATTAGGGATGGTGTCTTGTTTTCATGTTGGCTGCTGTATTTCATATAAAGCATGCTTGAAATTAGCTTTCCTTCCTTTTATTTAGTCTGTGAATTTATATATGATAAACAAAATCAGTTTTTGGATTTATAGCAAGTAGAGAGAAAGACAGAAATAGGAAGTTACAATTGGATGTTTTGTGCAGTTTCAGGCCACTCTTATGCAAGTGTCAGCCAATTTCTGGAAAGCCAGAACATTAAATAAAAAGGAAACCCATTTTGATATTGACTTGTATATATATTAGATGTCTGATTGATTGTAAATATGTTCAGATGATAAATTGTTTGAATGAAATGTTCTTTTGTGTTTTACTCTTTCTCTTCACCATTGCAGTTTGTTTGCATTTGTTCTCCTTTACAGAAATGAACCCAAATATAGAACATTGACTAAGATATTCTTTTTAGTCTGAATAAAATATACCAGCTGTATAACCTCTATCCAGTCTTTAGGGACTCTTTTAGTGAAGGAAAAACAGAAAACTTGATTACACAAGGCTTTTCATCATATCTAGTCTTTTTTATGATTGAGATTAGCAAGTCATTCTTCAGTGATTGGTTAACAGCTTCTTCTGTTTATCATAATGTGAATTGAGACTATCTTGCAACCTGGCATGTCATTTTCCTGTCACAGTTTCGGTATTTTTATTTTTCTGCATATTACTACTTTAACCTACTTATATTTCCTCTCGGGTAATAGTTAATTCATAAAGCACTCTATCTGTAGGTATTTCCTGTAGAGTTCAATAGAAATTCTTAAAAGTAAGAGCAGAAGTTGTTAATGTTTCGTCTTTTTTTTTTTTTTTTTTTTTCCTTTTTTTAATTACATAAAATGTTCAAGTAAATAAGCTAAATTGGCATTTCTATGCAGGTCAACTTTATTTTTGCTACGTCCTTTATTTTTGGCAGCTTTGCTAGTTTTAAAACGGTTATTTACTGTAATTATTTTCTTCTCAAAATATATAAAATGAAAACTTTAAAAAAAAATTTTTTTTTAAGACTAACTTTTTGGCTTGTTTTCAAAATATTTTGACCTACTTTTTCTAAATGTATTTTTTAAATTTCCATTAGAATTTGAGGCTTTTTTGGGTGTCCTCTTTTTTGGGTGTCCTCAAAGAGGTCAGTGCCAACATTTCAAAATAAGATCACATGATGGCCAGACTGAGCTCAAACTGAGTAATACATTTTGGCCTTCATATGATCTTAAGCTTAATTTAGTCATTTTTCTGTCTTTCTATATTTTTACATGTGAGTTAAAGATTGAACTTTTATTTTACTAAATTTCTGTGTGAGACCATTTAGCCATCAACTTGTGGCTTTATTTATTAAAATAATATTTCTTGGCTGATTGCCAACCTCATTGACTTTATGAAGTGATTTCTGGACTCTATTCATCTATTTTTTATTTCTATTTTCTTTTTTCTTTCTTTTTTTAAGAAAGCATGTTATTTTAAAGAATCTGTCAATTTTTTTTCATTTAGTTTTATTTCTCTTGTTTTATCATTTAGTCTTTTCATGATGAATATGATTTAAAAAATTTTTTTTTTTTAAGGAATTAAATACTTCATGCCATTAACATGTGCTTCTTGCCACACCCCAACATTTGCATTTTATGTGTGTGTGTGTGTGTGTTGTCTTTACTGAAGATCCCCCACCCCCACCATAGACTATTAAAAGAAGCTCTGCTAATTTCCCAGTTTTACTCCTAATGAGTTTCTCTTGCACATGTTTTACCTTCAAGAGAATCAATGTTAAATATTTGCCAGATGTTATCTCCCTCTTTTTTTATCCCCATTTTTTTATATACACAAATATGTGGCAAGTAACACCTTTCCTTATTCCTTATAGAGAAAAACATTAATGTTTTATCTTTAGAGATAATATAGGCACTTTCTCTTAGTCTCATACACACATGCAGTGATTTAGGAATTTTAAAAATTCCTCATGAAAACATTACCTCCAAATTTAGTGATTTTTTTTTTTTTTATATAAATGTACTTACACACACACACACACACACACATATATATATATATATATATATATATATAAATTAAATATTACCCTGAACTTTTAAAACACACACACATATATATATATATAAAATTAAATATTACCCTGAACTTTTAAAGTCTCCGCTTTCATATATATAGTCATCCACAAACACTGTTTTGCTGTATCACAGCTCTTCAGTGTGTCTAGACACACAATTGCTTCAAGCCAGGATTGAAACTTCAATGATCCGACATCAGTCGGAGACTTTTACCCCAAGGCTATCTTACCATACCCACGCTACGGAGATAGGGAATTTTTAATGCATTATATACGTGATATAAGCATTGCCAGATCCCAGACTCCATTAAAAAAATATTTAATAAAATCTTCCAACTTTCATAATAACAAACTAACAGGATAAATAATTTTTTTTATAATACAAAATCCCAGATTGGTGGTTTCTCTACTTCTTTTTATTTCTCTCCCAGAAGAGCGTATAATCCTGCATGCTTCTCACTAAATCTCTCACCCAAACACTTTTAAAAAATATTTGACGGTACAAGTTTAAGTTTGTAAAATATAAAAGGTGAATTAAAAATAGATCTTAACTACTTTCCATTTTTCAGGTTTCAGTTATACAGAAAAATTGCTGGATAACTTTTTTAAGATGCTTGAAAGCAACATTATTTATACATATTTTCTTGACATGATTTTAAACAAACATGAGAAAGTTGATTAAAAACTAATCACTTGATAACTTCCGCTGTTAAAGTATCATTTGAGTATACACCAATAATAGAATATTGATTTCATCGTATATCATCATACTGTCATATCAGTTGATAGATCTATTGTCTTTTATTTGTAAATTTCTATATTCTTGCATCCAGTCAGTCCATTAACTTGTATACCAATCAGAGTTTGCAAATAGGTTTTTATAGGGTGGGACTGCAAGCCCCCTCATCTATGTTTTGCTATTTTTACACGTAGCTGAAGGAGGGAATTAATTGCTTTCTCTCCTATTTGAATTCAAAGTCGTCATTCTCTTAAACTAGTTGCCAACCAAGGCTAAATAGCATAGTCTGCTTTACTCTTTTCCCTATAGTTGGGGTAATATGGCATTAGTACAAAGTGGACACAAATTATCTCTGCTAGGATTTGAACTCTGCTTGCCAATTTCATTTTCTGAGTTGTCAACTGTTAAGTATCTGTTTGATATTTTAACTATATAATTGTTACAATTCTTTGTTTTACAATTAAAGAGATAAAAAGAATTTTCTTCATCTGATGTGTAGGATTATCAAAGTGTAGGATTATCAAAGTGTAGGATTATCAAAGTGTAGGATTATCAAAGTGTAGGATTATCAAAGTGTAGGATTATCAAAGTGTAGGATTATCAAAGTGTAGGATTATCAAAGTGTAGGATTATCAAAGTGTAGGATTATCAAAGTGTAGGATTATCAAAGTGTAGGATTATCAAAGTGTAGGATTATCAAAGTGTAGGATTATCAAAGTGTAGGATTATCAAAGTGTAGGATTATCAAAGTGTAGGATTATCAAAGTGTAGGATTATCAAAGTGTAGGATTATCAAAGTGTAGGATTATCAAAGTGTAGGATTATCAAAGTGTAGGATTATCAAAGTGTAGGATTATCAAAGTGTAGGATTATCAAAGTGTAGGATTATCAAAGTGTAGGATTATCAAAGTGTAGGATTATCAAAGTGTAGGATTATCAAAGTGTAGGATTATCAAAGTGTAGGATTATCAAAGTGTAGGATTATCAAAGTGTAGGATTATCAAAGTGTAGGATTATCAAAGTGTAGGATTATCAAAGTGTAGGATTATCAAAGTGTAGGATTATCAAAGTGTAGGATTATCAAAGTGTAGGATTATCAAAGTGTAGGATTATCAAAGTGTAGGATTATCAAAGTGTAGGATTATCAAAGTGTAGGATTATCAAAGTGTAGGATTATCAAAGTGTAGGATTATCAAAGTGTAGGATTATCAAAGTGTAGGATTATCAAAGTGTAGGATTATCAAAGTGTAGGATTATCAAAGTGTAGGATTATCAAAGTGTAGGATTATCAAAGTGTAGGATTATCAAAGTGTAGGATTATCAAAGTGTAGGATTATCAAAGTGTAGGATTATCAAAGTGTAGGATTATCAAAGTGTAGGATTATCAAAGTGTAGGATTATCAAAGTGTAGGATTATCAAAGTGTAGGATTATCAAAGTGTAGGATTATCAAAGTGTAGGATTATCAAAGTGTAGGATTATCAGCTGATTTGCAGTATTTTGCTCAGTTTGTAGAATTTGTCTGTTAATAAACTTCCTAAATTACATTTTCGATATGAAAAAAGGAAATGAAATATCATTTTCATGGATATTAATGAGAGAAAATAATGTTCTGGTATTTTTTGTTGTTGGCAGTATTTCAGTTCCTGTTGGTTAATATATAAGAAAATCCTGAATCAAAGCTAGAAATAGCACTAATATCCAGCAATGACACAATCATACAATAATATATATATGCCCTTTACAAGAAGTAATGAATTTTTTATTTATTAATCTGAAAGATTTTTATCACTTAAAATATTCCTTTGTTTATGTTTGGATACAAAACTGAGCAGATATGATAATTTTAGCAGATTTATGACAAGAATGATTTCACTGAAATGCACTGTTCAGACCTTGCTTGATCACTGCTTCTTCATGGCTGACTCTGTTAAGACATGTCAGATCTAACGACAGTTACTCTCTGCCCAGAGGTGTCACAGGTTTGAATCCTGCCAGAGAATGCATATTTTTCTTTAATAAGATGTCTCAAATATTCAGGCCGGTAGATGGAAATAAATAAATATATTGTTTAATAAATAAACTGAGTGGATACTCAATTATAAGTATCAACTAAAAATAACATTTAAAATGATAAAAATATATAAAAAGTGCAACAAATACCTCCTGCTTGTACCTGTCCAAAATATCTGCCATATTCTGGCAAGACCGTAGCTAGATGAAGATGCCATTACCACTAATGTCTTGCCATTAGGTAGGAAGTATTTTCCCTTCAAACTGCATATGTATTTGATTTATCTTTCAAACAAGTCATGAAGAACAAACATTTCATTGAATTTTTTACTTTTTTCTATTTTTTATTTTTTATTTATTTTATTTCTAAACTAATCAAAGGACATACATTTTGATGTAATAGATATCGACCCAGAATGAGAACTTGTTGAGTTCAAATTCTAGTCAAGTTGGTTACATTCACTTATATGCAAATACCCTCAGGGAAAGGTATGAATCCATCTTATGGGTTGAATACCAGGACAGACTGGGTCCTGTAACCTTGGTTGGCAACCAGTCTATCACAGAGAAATGGTAATGTACTGTGGGGAAAATCTTCTGCCTAGTCAGTCATGTATCGAAGTAGGGTAAAGAGCCACGAGTCAAGTATTTTACAGATAAGTTTTGTTTCATTCAGTGAATTAACCGTTGTAAAGTTAAAATAGTAAAAACAAAACAAAACGAAAAAGACATTCTTTCCCCCATATACAGAAAATTTTTAGGTTTTTGGGAACATAAACCCAAAGAAATAGGAGCTGCCATTATAATCTCTGATCTCATGGGAAAAGGAAAATCTTGTCTGATTCTCATACTAACAAGACTAAATCCCTTCCTTTTGTATCTGTCTCTGTTGTTTTGGAAAATGACTGTTCTATGACAAATGTAGATATGTTGACATAATTATGTACCTAGCTGTGTGTTTGTATCAGAGTGAGAGGCGGGGAGAGGAAGACAATTATCTGTAAATTTGAAAGCAATTGGTTTGCTTGGAGTTATTATAGACTGGGCTGTTATACAGGGACTGGGTGATGAGGCTAGTGTGGTTGTAATCTCTCTCTCAGCAACATTATAACTCTAGGTTTAGTGGGTCATGCTGCCAGCCACTGGGAGTCACTTGAAAAGGAAGTGTAAAACACATTCTCTGTTTCTCTACCTCAACTTATACTGTGTGTGTGAGTAAGAGAGAGAAAGTAAGTAAAGATTAGAAAGAAAACCTTTCTATTTTAAAGAAAGGTAGTGGAAAATCTAAACATACTTTCTTCTCACATAAACTCTGCTTGTCTAAGTAGGGAGAAATCATTAATAAAAACTCTTCCAAAATTATTTGGATTATCTCTTGAGCACTCGCGTTGGGACCTTTTTTTTTTGTGCCAACCACACTGTTATTTTACAAATCAAAGACGAGGCTATCACTGTTTTATTTCCATTTACTGTTACAGAACCATTTCATTTCCTTTTCAGGTACCCCAACTGTAATACTCTTCTAAATAATCCAGCTTCACCAGGAGTTACGATACAGTCACAAGAACTCTACCAGCTGGCTCAATACCTTCAGGTAAGTACATGACAATAAGCTTTCAAAGGTATTATTTTACTTTTTGTCCATGGGGAAGCAACTAGCTTTCTAAACAACTCTATTTACAATTGACTCTTACCTGTGACCCCTGTTGATTATAATTTTACTATTTTTGATCATAATATTTTTTTCAGGTTTTACTCCTCTCCTCATCCAGCTGTTTGAGAAAGACAAGGGAAACACACACACACACACACACACAATTTTTTAGTATTTTCAGCTGCATAAATCTATTTTTTATTTCTTAATTTGGAACTGTGGTGTGGACTATTTAGGTCCCCCTCCTGTTTGTTTTTTTTTTTTTATCATATATTTATTATACAACACATAACATAAAAGAAATTTTAAGTATACATCTAAATTATTCCACTGTTGACAATTTCATATGTAGGCATGTAATCATCAGGTGGCAAAGACAAATCACTTTCTTTTATATAATATAGCAAAAGATTAGATTTTTTTAACTTTTTGTGGTGATGTGAATATTCATTTACAATATTCTGATTATTGATGTTAGAGGTTTAATCTCGCAAAAGAATATTTTAATCACATGTTTTATTTCTGGGGATCATAGTGAAATTGTTAAATATTTGTTAGGAATTTCTTTTCCACTATAATTTATCTTTGAATATTTTGGAACATTTGTTTTCTATTTACACTTTTGCTGGTAAAATAACCTAACCTGAGATTCTCTTTATTATGCACTGATTTCTTGGTTTGCATAGAAATTAACTTTTCCAAAACATTCTCTTCGTTTAATTATGTACAAATAACAAATGGAAATTTTGAAGTATATCAGCTGTTTAGCGAATATCTCGGATATTATGAAGTTTTCTTGTCTGAGTTTGATTATTAAAAGTACTTCATTGTATTATTAGTGATCAGATAGATATCAGGATATTGATCAACAAAATATAATTGTGTTTAAAAAAAAAAAAAAAATCTTTTTTGGTATTAAGAAAATATTAAAATCTCTGCATTAAATTTAGAATTATAAAGTTTAATGCATTTAAAATATAATTCCGTATCTAATTATGTTAATGAATTAATAATGTAGTTTTAAAAATATTTTCTATACATACATAGCAGTGTTTTTTTTGTTTTTTTTGTTTGTTTGTTTTTGTTTTTTTTGTTGAGGCCAGACCAGGATTAAACTTGCACAAAGCAAGGTGGGTCCTGACAGAGGATTTGTCAAAATGGCTGAAAGTAAGGTTTTACAAGGCCAGATCCTCTTTCTGATGCCCAACAATTGTCTAAGTATACTGAATGATTTTATAGACACACCATTTCTAGGAAGGTTGCCATGCAAAGCTTGAGACACCATCCTAGTCATATAATCTACATTTTTTATTTTTATTCAAATTTTATTGGTTTGTTAAGAATACTTCTTAATTATACAATGGTGCCACAAAATAAATACTTTTATTCATTTAGTTATATCTACTTTTCCTATGTTTTTTTTATATGAAAAAATTCCTTTTAAAGCTTTGAGAATCATTAACATTCCAAGTTCTGTTCAAACAGTTGCCATCCTTACTTGTGTTGTTGCCACAATGTTTTGGCTGACCTCTTCAGCCATCTTGGTGAATAGCCTGTAAGGTTGAAACCTTTTCTCTTTCTTAAGGATTATTTACCTTAAGAAGGCTGTACAATGCATCAGCCAAAATGTTATTTCAATAATATGAAGGAGTCCAGTTGTTCAAATTCCTTGTACCTTTAAATATTTTTGTGGGGAAAATTTGAATTTAGGCCTAAATATTAAAATAAATAAATCGCATTCTTTTTGTGAGACATTGTTCCCAATAGTCATTACATATGACATCATGCGAGACCTTTTCAAACGTCCTACTCCCCAAAGAGTACCCGGATGTAGACCCAGAAATTCTCCCTATCACACACACTAAATTTGTTTTTGATAATGACTGCAATCGTTGAAAGTTCTTAAACAAAAATAACAATATATGAACTACAGGCAGTTTACCTACAACTCTGAGTAACACCTTATCCCTAAATTTTAAAAATATAATAAAAAAAATTAGGCAGACCTTGTTGGTTATTTTTAATCAAGTGTGTGTGTGTATATATATATATATATATATATATATATATATATATATATATATATATATATATATCTCCCTCAATCCAATATTTTTAAAACTAATATTCACATGGCTGACTTGAAGGACATTGGATTGTTTGCCACAATTCCTAAACACTGTTGAAGTGCTTGGCTGAACATTACTTGTGAGGAAATTGGCTAGTAGAAAATTGTGAATTGAGGAAATTGGTAATCAGTAGCCAAGGAAAAGATGATAAAGAAATAAACAATACGAATCTTGCCTAAAGTGATAGCTGGGATACATCTGTTACAGAACCAGTAGGCATCCAGTTGAAATGGGAGAGCAAAGAAGGAAAGAGCATTCCATGGAAATTGGCCATCTTCTTTGGATTATCTCATGGAAGAAAGTGAAAAGCAATGCTAATGACTGGTTGGAATGAAGGGTTCTTCAGTTGGAGCAAGGGGAATACTCACTTATTTTGGATATTCAAGACCCTTCCATAACGAAAAGACATTATTTTCCCTCTTTTTTTAAGTCTTTTGATGATGTACACAAAGCCCATCCTGATAGGTTGGTTTTGTTTTGTAAACCTTGAGCTTATTATGAATAAAAAGTGATGCTGAAAAGTTTGTGGCCCAACTCGCTCTGCCAAAATCTGACCAAATGATCACGCATCGGATTGGGAATTTCTTAGAGGGACTGATAACTTTTCAGTAACCTTGTGCGTGCACATACACGCATGTGTTAGACACATACACACGTGAAACTGGCAATCATTTTTTACATTTCTTAATTCATATTATAGTAGCTCTAAACTGAGCACGGTTTTTAGACCAACACTGTGATAGCCAGTTTATCATTAATACCACATGTGTTATCTATTAGTATTATATATATAAAATCTGGAAATTTAGAGGGTGTCTCTAAAGTCTGGACACACAGGCAAAAATGCATATTTTCAAGAAATGAAACTTTCAACATTTTATTGAATTGGAATCTTAACAAATAACATCTTCAATATGATTGCCATCATTTGTGATGCAAAGGTTGATGTGCTTTGCAAGATGCTTGTGAACTCTGTGCAATAACTCCACATTGCCATCAATTTTAGCACATTCACTCTTTATGCGTTCTGTCATGTGTGTTGCATTGAGTACACCTTCTCCTTTAGCATACCCCAGAAAAAGAACTCGATTCTTTTTTCGACAAAACCATGTGGAGGTAAAAAAATTATAGTTAATGAGATTTCCTATGTTTCCAGACTTTAGGGATATCATGTATATTTTTAATAAATTGGATAACTAAAAAAACAGTTTTTTAAAATTTTATTTCAATAGTACAAATAAATCTTTATTGAAATTTAAGAATTCTTTGTACTGTTTTATTTTTGTAAAATTTTAATAATTTTTTTTTTTTTTTATTCCTGTTTACTTGAAATGAAAGTGTGCATTTATATTTAATGCAATTATTTTTCATTCTGGGGCATAGCAGAGACACACGTGTGCAGGTGGGGGGCAAAAAAAAAAAATTAGAATTTAGCCGTAAGTTATCAAAGGCTGCCAACATGGTTAGTGGCAAAAATATTTAAAATTTCCAGTACCTCTAGATTGACAAATCATCTTTGAAATAGAGAACCGTCTGTGTTAAAAATGAAAGAACTTTTCATTTTCTTTTTTTTTTTTCTTCTCTGTCTACTGGCAAAATATAGATTCATTAATGAAGGAAAATTTTTTTTTTTTTTTTTTTTTTTTTTTACTTGGTTCTTTGTTTAGGTCTGAAAAAAATAAAACGAGAACATTTTAAGCTATTGTCCTATCTGTATTTCAGTACTACATGTTTTAGTGTTTTTGGGAAGACCATGTCTTGAACATTTCCCAAATAGCAGACTTTGGTGCGATTTCCTTTTGGAAAATTAGTTTGCAGCTTCTATTACATCAATTTAATCAGTCATGTCTTTCCATCAAACTGCCAAATTGCTTTTCATCCATAGCTGATCGTAAATGTTTTAACTCTTTTAAGCACTGAAAAAATTCTTTCACTTTTAGTGTTTGCAGTGGGTGCTAAGAAAATGAGTTTGTGCTTTTACGACTTCACTAATAATACTTTGTGCTACACTTTCTCACCTTTTCAAATATTGTTAAATTTTTTAATTTGAACTGGTGACATTTTTTAGTCCAGAAAATTAACAGTAATTTACTTTAGTCTTCATTAAAAAAAATCTTCCAGAAATAAAACATACTTTTCTGAAACTTTATTTGAGGAATATTAGCTAATTTAAAGTATAATTAATCTGATTTAAAACAACTGTTACTTATTTTAAGTTTAAGATATTGTGGAAATGCATTTTTAGTCCACCAGTAGCTGTTTATTTAAGGAGTTAACATTCTGACAGTGTGATGAAAGATCTAATATTTTCTACAGAGACCATATGTGAAAAAACTAAATCATGTAAATGACATCATTGCCTTTTTATATAATAGTATACAGTAACCTTAAAAATTAAGGAAATTATTCTCTGTAATCTAACATTTATTGATATTAATAAATTTTGGCTTTAAATTTACTACATTTATTGCTTTTATTTCTTGTGTTGTGTAGGATCTACTATATTCATATATATGGCTGTTTATACTCTTAAAGAAAATTCCAAATTTTTTTAAAAAGCTGGAATTGATGGCATATTAATCTTTTCCAATTATGCTTAGTGAATATAACTCTCACTTAATATTATCATCTATTATTATTATTAAAATTTTCACATTATTTTATAAATAAATGTACTAAAAAAATATTAAAAAGAAATGTTATAGTTGAAGGGAAGTGTTGTGATTTATTTTCAAGAAAATGAAGTTAGTCATTAGTTCAAAGAAAACAAAAACAGGAAAAAAAAAACTTATGATTTACTTGAGTCTTGTGTGTCATTATTATTGGGCTGAGTGAGACCCCATTGTATTTTTGATGGCTTCTCTTCTTTAATTTCTCTTGATTCATCATTTTTCTACTTTCGGATATTTCAACTGGTAACACAAGTTGATATTCTGTATGATATTACCGAATCAGCTTGAATTAGTTACCAGAAAACTTTGGAAATAGAAATGAATGGAGTGAAGTCAAGTGTATAAACAAAGTACATTTATTTATTTTGATATATACTGGGTGCAATGGGTAAATTGTCCTCATTTTATATTTTTAATTTCATGCATGCACATTGTTTTTGTTGACTGCACAGTATAGTTGGGTCAGTTGGGCACCATCTGTAAGAAAAAGAGAGCACCATGACAGGATTCCAGAACTTTGAAAATGGCATACTGTATTGCTTGGCATTTGAACCGGTAGCTCCAATACAAATTTCAGAGTATTTGAGTGTTAATCTGAGGACCGTGCAGAGCATTTGGAAAGAGTTGGATAAGTCTAATGATGATTACAAAGGTGTTTGGAAGGATCACTAGTGATGGTGATGTTATGCATCCAGTTATCTTCCCACAGGGCCTCGCTCAACACGGAGACCTACATGAAGTACCTTGAGGAAGTAGTGCTGCCCTGGGTGGCTGCTGGAAGACCCTATGACTGGCAAGAGGATTCTGCACCATGCTACACAAGCAGGACAATCCAGTCATGGCTGTCAGGCAATTTCTGCAACCACATATCCCCCTTACATCTGGCCACCTAACTCCCCAGAGTGCAACCCCTGTGTAGTGTGCAGTTGAGCAAGAGATTAACAAACTCCTTGTAACACCAAAGATGAACTGAAGGTAAGGATTATGGCAGCATTCACCAACTTAAACAAAGAGACCATCTAGAAGATTCGCAAGAGATTCCGAAGTCGTCTGGGGACTGTGGTTGAAGCCAATGACAATTGAATAAATTTATTCTTTCAATATTTCAAGTTATATTTACCAAAATTACACAAATATATCTGTTAAAATGAAATGTCAGTGTTATTTTCATTTTTGTGTAATTTAGACAACAATTTATCCATCACATATAGGTGGCAAGTGAAAATTTGTTCACAAGTTAGTCTGTTTATAGCTGTCAAAGTGATCAATTTCAGAAACGGGATTGTCAGGTATGTTATTTGCCATCTCACTGGACTTATTCAACCTATACAGCGAATCAGTTCTGAGAGAACTGGAAATCCTACCAGGATTCATCATTGGCAGCCACAATATTAACAACATAAGATATGCAGATGACACAGTGCTGATAGCAGACACAGAAAGGGAATTACAAAATCTACAGAAGGTGGCAAAGGAGAGCAAGAAGGGACAAAGCATAAACTACAAGACAGAGTGCATGGTCATCAGTAAAAAGATGAGCCCAAAATGCAATTTACAGGTCGGGGACACTAAAATCAAGCATGTGCGGAAATTGAAATATCTGGTAAGTGTTCTGACAGTGTAATGCTGAAATCTGAAAACTATTGCCATAGCCAAAGATGCATTTCAAAAGCTAGGCAGAGTATTACGAGACAGGAGGATTTCATTGGTAACAGAAAATAATGCTGAACTGCTATGTAATATCTGTTGTCCTTTATGGCTATGAATGTTGGGAAGTCTCCTCAAAGATGAAGAAAGGACTCTAAGCAATGGAGGTATGGTTCTACAGAAGAATGCTGAGGATACCATGGACCAAATGTGAGCAACAATGAGAGGTTGCAAACAAGGAGGAAGCTTATACTTAACAGCAGGAAAAAGCAGCTGAAATTTCTGGGACACGTAATGAGAAAGGAGGGCTTAGAAAATCTGATACTCACAGAGTGGATAGAGGGAAAGAGAGATAAAGGAAAGCAACGCATGATATACCTAGCAGAATTAAGCAGGTGGATGAAGGGTTTGGGAGAAGTAGCAAAAGGACAAAACATTGAGAGCTACAAGGGATGGGGGAGGTGGAGAGCCATGATAGCATATGTCCTGAAGGGACATGGCACATAGAAGATTGTCAGGTTGCTGTAGAGCTGTTATCTGTCAAAACTGGGTTGGTCCTAAGGAAGATAGAAAATGTGTGAAGTGGATGACAGCTTAACGTGACATGCTTGGCTAGTTTTTATGGTGGCATTCCTTCAGCTGTAGTTCTTAATCTTTAGTATGTTCTGTCTTGACTCCTTCCTGATTCAAGTCCCTCTCGCTGCCTCCCTATGGGTGTCAATTTATATCCTTTTTAGTGAGGCTTCAAAAGACATGCAAATATCTTTTTGTGAAATTATTTGATTGACTGAAATTCTTTTTTGGGCTCCTTATTTTATATATAGCAGAAGTCATGTGTGGATCCTACTTCATTTATCGTAGGCTTTTGCTACAATTTATTTAGCTGCAGGACTGTCAATATCTGGGGGTTTTTTTCAGTTGGGGTTAATCTTTTCATCTTCTATTTTTATTTGTGAAAGATAAAGAGATGAGAATTTTAAGGGAAAGCAAATGATTTGTTTTAATTTGAATTCTTTTCTATTTGTTTGTACATTTTTATTTTTGTTTTATTTTATTGGACTCTCCACAATTCAAATTAAAGTGCAAATGTACCCATGCGATAAAGGAAAATTACCATCATTGTATACCTTTAAAGAATTCTTTCATCAGGTTTTTATGAAAGTTATGCTGTTCCTTGCTTTGATATTTTTTTTTTGTTTTTTTTTTTTCTGGCTTATATTTCTTTATTGTATTTAAAATTAAACCCTGTAAAAAAAATAAAAAAAAAAAAAAAAAAAAATAAATAAATTGTGGTGAGCAAAGCCTGGATTCCCCAGCTCCCACATTCCTCGTATTAACAAAAGAAATTAAGAATTGCTCTGCTTTATTTCCTTCAGTTTTTGATTTGAAGTCTTGGAATTTATTCTATTAATTATTCTATGGAAATGACCATGAGACCATTTCCAAGTTTCCAAGCTAAAATATCAAAAATATTAACTGCCATCAGTTTGAATGTAAATGGGTTAGTAAAATAGTTTTGAATGAAAAATATGATAGAAATGTTTTTTACTGCAATCTTTTAATCTGTCTTTTGTCACCATTTTATATAAGTCTGGTTTGTCTCAGATTTGTAGACATCAATAAAATTCTCATGTACAATTTTGTCCAATAATGAACTTTGAAATTTAAAGTAGGATAATTTCAAAGAATTTAGTCATAATACAGTCTTGTTGAAATCGATCTCTGTCAACCAATTATATATTCTGTGGTAACAATCTTAACAATAAAATCCTCAATGTTTTTGATCCCAAGCCAAAGTACTATAATAAGTAAAAATATTTTTGTAAGAAAAGAACCTTTAGTTCTTTGATCTGAGTTTAGGGTTTGTTGTTTTCCAAAAGCAGACAATTTAAAAAAAAAATTAAGTACTTGCCCTATCCAAACATTGAGGCTTTTAGCATTGGTTACCACACTTCTGCATTTGCTTATATACTGTCATAATCTATAATAGATGATGTTACAATATACATTTATATAATAAATTCTTTTTTATTTTAGACAAGTGTTGCTCTCATTGTTTTAATATTGAGAATATACTTTTTATATTGTAATATTCAGAAAATATTACATAGGCACCATAATTACATTTTTCAAAGTTCATGCTGTTTTTAAAAAAGAATTAAATGAATATTGATAAAAAAAAAAACAAATTATTAAATTAAAACAACAAATTAAGCATTTTGCTTTTTGGAAATTATGAAGCAAAGGTAATGTTGGGAAGATGCCATTGCCTTTGTGAGAAGTATCAGGTTTTATTTATTTTTTATATGCCAGTAGTCTGGTGAGACATTCATAAATTGAGCTTTTATCACTTATTGCTCTCTTGACTTTTGAACTGACTTGACAAGTGACACACCTACACACACGCACACACTTTTCAAAATCCAGTGAAGTAATTATTAAATCAACTTTCATTGATATTAGTAGTTGAAGAAAAAGTTGATAAACTTTATGCTATTTTCTTTCAATTAGAACATCACAATTTTAATTATAGAAATAAGTTTGAATTATTTTTTGTAAAAATATTGTTCATTTTTTATTTTATTTTTTATTTATTTTTTTATTTTTTTTACACCTTAGTTGAGATGAACAATATATGAATAATACTGCCTTATATGAACAAAATTTAGAATTGTGCGTGCAAAATATGAAAGGTTTATCTGGTTTACATTCTGGTCTGAACAAAAGATGACATTTTATGGCATATTTTGTGTATTACAATGCAACACAACTGGGATAGTCATTTTCAGTTCATTTTAAAATTTTGAAAACTGTCTTGAGTAATAAGTTGATGGTTAGTATAACATTCTAACCTACTTTTTACTTATTCATTGTAAATATATATTGGTTTTGGTTCAAGGTAGGTCTTTGAGTGACTGGTAATGTATGTCAGTAAAAAAGCTTGTAGGATTAATGTCCTTGAGGACACATGGCACAGTGGATAAAGGCGTTAGTTAGATTCAGTGACAGGACCCAAAGTGTGAGTTCAATACCTGGTTATGGTGGTGGAGAACTTGGAGAGAGGAATTAACAGGAGATAACTGATAACTGATATTAGACATGGCACGTGGAACTAGAACAGTCTACCCCAGTGAGTGAAATAAAGGGTTTAGTTCAACATTCCAACCACCTGAAGAAGGCTGGAGCATACAACGACCGAAACGTTGTAATAAATATGGCAACAAAGATGAGGACAATAGTCTGAATAATGTAAATAGTGTACATAATGCCTCATCTCAGAAATATAGTCAGATACTGAAGGATTTCTTGTATATGGAGTAATGTAGGATTTTGAATAAACTTTTTTTTTTGTACATTATGTAAAGAAGTTTTTAAAAAATTGAAAGAATTGGCTCTAATATGTTCACACACAAGTGTGTGTGTGTGTGTGAGAGAGTGTGTATTTATTGTATACTTGATCAATAATATTTATGCTTTTTTAACCTTTACAATAGCTATCCAATTTATTAATGTCTTCTGGGGGCTTATTTCAGGAGGCCCTACACAGAGAGCAAATGTTGGAACAGAAACTCTCTGCGTTACAGGACCTTGTACAACACACACAAGAAGCATCAGAAAATGGCTGGCAGGTAAATAAATTTTTTTTTTTTTTTTTTTTTTAATTTTCCTTGGAATTCAGTTAAAATCTTGTGACAATTTTGAATTCAATGTGTAGCATACTGTTTAAAAAGTTGATTACTTGGAGTAAATCTGCATTCTTTTTTGTGGAAAAAATTCAAATTGGCTTTTTCCCATCTTGACATTTTTAATTTACTTCATAGAACTTTATTAATGCATGTGATAAAAACTAATGAAGGTTTTCAAAATATACAAGCAATACTATTTAATATATGAAACCTTATTTTTAGTTACTTAATTCCTTAGGTAGAGATTAATGTATTAGTAGTTTTTATTTTTTTATTTTTTTCATTGTTATAAAAGACTAGAAAGTAAATAAGTTTCAGTGTTTTATTTTAATTATAATTTTATTAATTGACTTGTGCATTCTAATATAGGTCTCTGGTATAATTGGGACATACCTCTGTTAGCTAATGTAAATAGATTTTTTGTGATCCACTAGAGATTTTCTTGGGTTTTGCTTCAGTGTTTTTAATTCCCCCCCCTCATTAATATCAAATTCTCATGAAAACATATCCAATATTTTATATATGACATATACTGTGAAAAATTGATTTTTGATCTACAGGCTGCGGTGGGTAAATTGTCGCCATTTTATATTTTTAATTTCGCGTATGCACATTGTGTTTTGTCAACTACCATGACACATTTCACTCTGCTAGAACTTTGGAAACTGCATGCTGTACTGCTTTGGATTTGTGCCAGTAGCTCCAATACGAACATTTCATAGAGTGTTTGGGTGTCAAGCAGTGTAGAGGATTCGCAAAAGTGTTAGATGATATATCTAGTCAACATCATAGTATTTGGAGTGATCACTATTGATGGTGGTGTTACACCTCCATTCATCTTCTCACAGGACCTCAGACTCAACACTGAGGCCTATATCAAGTACCTTGAGGAAGTAGTCCTGCTCTGGGTCAAGAGTAGCTGCTGGAAGATACCTATGTCTGGTAACATGGCCCGGCATCCATATCATACAATCAGGAGAACCCAGTCATTGCTGTCAGGCAATTTCTGCAAACACATCACCTCTTACATCTGGATACCTAACTCCTCAAATTGCAACCTCCTTGATTATTATGTGTGGGACGCAGTTGAGCGAGAGACCAAAACTCTTTGTAACACCAAAGATGCACTGACGGTAAGGATTATGGCAGAATTCACCAACTTAAACAAGGAGACTGTCCAGAAGAGTTGCAGGAGATTCCAAGGTCATCTGGAGGCCGTGGTTGAAGCCAATGGTGAATTTTTTTTTTTTTCTAATAAATTTACTTTTTAGTATTTCAAGGTATTTTTGTGTAATTTTGGTAGATATATCTTAAAATGAAATGTTGGTGTTATTTTCAATTTTGCATAATTTAGGCGACAATTTATCCACACACACACACACACACATATATATATATATATATATATATATATATATAACAATTTTGAGTCATACATATAAGTATGAGGACTTAAATTAATGAACATATGCACAATTTTATATTTAGTTCTTTTCTTTGCAATTAGTTTAAGAATTAAATCCTTAACAAATTACTCCACAATATTCACTTCTTCAGGAAAGCATTTGATTGTGCTTTTGTATCTGTCTTTTTACTCGGTGCAATGACTTGTTATTGAATTATTTTCAGGCCTTGATTGATGAAGATAGATTATTATCCCGGTTAGAGGTTTTAGAAAGTCAGCTGAATACTTATTCTAAGGTTAGTAAGTCTTTGTTTTACTTGACCCAATAATAATCACTTGATTTCTTCATTATTATTTTTTATGTAAAAATGTGCTTATAAAATTACCGTTTCTTTTATTTTCATGTAGCATATGTAAAGCAATTCATTAGTCAAAACAGTTTTTTTCTCTCATTCTTGGTAGCTACTTTCCTTCTATACTTGAGTAGTTTCATTTTTTCCCTTCCACTCGTTTCAGAATCATGCTGAAGACACTCTTCGACAAGAACTAGTAGCTCTACAAGATGACAAGCATCATTATGAAACGACAGCAAAGGTCGGTGTCATTTTTTCCCCATTCAACATTTTAATTCTTTTAGTGCTGGCAATTAGCAGATACCACAGGCCTGAAAACAAAATGAAATGTTACTGAGGCTAAGGGCGATAACTCTGCAAGGCTTAAATTATTTCCTCCCTTTATTGCATATGCACTTGACCATTTGGCATTAAGTTTTTTTCTTTCTTTCTTTTTGTAAGAACAGAAGAATGAGATTCGCCAGATACTAAAGAACATAGCTGGAAAACAGGTATTAGTCTTAGCGAAATGAAAATGCCAGTAATTTCAAAATTAGAGGGGCTTCCATTATTTTGAAAAAAAATCTTTTAATAACTGCAGTCAGGATCATAGTCATTGTAAACTCCATGATCCTGTCATTAAATGCATAGTATGTGCTTCAGAGTTATTGTTCACCTAGTCTGGGTGTCGATCACAGCTAAAGAGCCCAGTCTCTTCTGCTATTTAACCCATGGTTGGAGGGAAAAGAGATGGATTAATACCTTTTCCAAGGATATTTGCATGTAAGTAAAGGTAATGAACACAACTGGAATTTGAACCCAGCTCTCCGATTCCTCAATCTGAGCCACTATCCATTACTTCACCATGTTATTAACATGCTTGAAATATTGAAAAATGTTAAAATCCTTTGTTACTGAGCATGTTTATTGTTTCAGAAATAATAAAGTCTGAAATTTAAAAAAAAAATTTATTAGAAATTGGTAACTGAAGCTCATAGTAATTTTTGCGATTTTATAATTTTGTAAGTTTTGTTTGAACAAAGTGCATCATTAATCAGGCTTGCAAGACTCTTGGTCTTGTCTGGCACTAAAAAGCTCTCCTGACAGATATACTTAAAACGTCATTTTATACAGAGTTCTATTCTTGTCTTTCATCGTTTCTTTTTATAGGAATCCTTACGGAGAGTGTTACAGGAAAAGTTAGAGGCTGTGAGAAAGATATCAGATCTTGAGGTGAGTTTAGTTTAAAAATCTACTCTATTTTCTGCAGGGATTTTATTTCACTTTTTAAATGTGTTTTTTATTTTAGTAACATAAGGTCAACTTTCCCTTTTTGACTCTGAAAAACGATAATTCACTTGTTTCAGTAAAATAGGGAGAGAAAAAAAAAATTAAAAGAAAGTCTATTCATAAGTGGACCATAAATTGTAACTGCTTTCCTAATCATTCTCAGTAAATGGTAGCCATGCTCAAAATTTGTTCTTCTGGACCATAACCTTTTCAGTGAAATAAGATTAAGCAATATTTCTTTCTTGCACTAAAAGCAGTTGCAGCAATTAGCTACTTTTTTTTTTTTTTTTTTTTTTTTAATTCTTGTGCCTTTGACAATAAATTAATAATACTGTATATCATATTATCAGACTGACACTATTAAATGTTATATAATGTATAATCAAATATATATATCAATGAGATTTTGAATGAGATTTATTTAAAATCAGTGTTTCTTTCTGACTAATGAGTATTGTTTGAAGATTTTTTTTTTTCCCCCCCACTTTTGAGATTCTTGCCTAATTGGAATTAAATCACAAATCTTTTTGATCTGTTGCTGGCCCTTTGAAATTGGTAAAGAATAGATCATCAGGGCCAAAGTTGCTTGCTGGATTCTAATTTTTATTTTTTGATTCTTGGATGAAAATAAGATTTTATAGCATTTACTGATTGTTGATAAATTCTTTTGGGACTTGGTAAATAAAAATCTGTAAGTTTTTAATTTTTTTATTATTATATCTGCTCAGAAATAGATTAGCTAAAGGTCATTAAGTTGAAAAGATATAAAAACAAAAGATGCTGAATTAAACAGATATTTTTATTTCTCTTATAAGAAGGTTAATCATTGTTACTGTCTTAAGAGATAAAACTGCAAAAAATCTAAAAGGAGTTTTGAGTTTCATAACATTGGATTGGACAGATCTAGAAATAAGTGTTAAATTTTTTTTTTTTTTTTTGTAAAATATCAAACTATACCTTTACTTAGTTCACTGTTAAGTGTCCCTCTATTTTTAATTTAAGAGAAAATAACCAATTTGCATGGCTTGATAGGGCATATCACTTTCTTTTTTAAAAAGAAAAGCCTTATTTGTCAGTTTCTCCAACTTGTGTGTATTGTAATTTCTCTTCTGAGACTTTTGTAAAAATGTTTTCAGCAATCGCTTGGCAACACTGAAAATGAATGCTGCTACCTGAAGGAGATCACAGAGAAAACTCAGAATGACCTCAAGCAGTTGGCAGAAGATTACCAAGAACAACGGAAAGAGGTGGAGCAGCTGCAGGAGAAGCTGGAAGTAAGTAACTGCAACGTTAGTAGTTTTGGTATTCTAATCACTGTGAAGAATGCATTTAGCAACTGAGGTACATTTTTGCTAATAAGCTGAATGAAAGCTACTTTTCTTTCTCTTTCTTCTCTACAAGCTCTTGTGACACTCAGTCTTTTCATCTTTGCTGGCTTCACTTAATGAAAATCTATTAAAAAGCAAGTTGCACAATTCATCTTTGAAACAAGACATAAGCAAATAAGTATTTTTAAGAGTATGTATAATGAATGATTTTGGTCAGTTAAATCAGTAAAAATGAATTTACTAACTTTGTTGAAATCAATGTATTAATGTATAATACAAGTCGCTTTTGCTTAATTTCTTTCTTTATCTCCACTCCCTGCTTCAGGAAACTGATCTTTTAGATGCTTTTTAAGTTCATAAATACCTATATAAGTCTGGCCACTTGGGATATATATATTTAGACTGTTTATTTTCATTCAAACAGGTTTGGTTAAATAATTTAGACATATGTCGATTAGTTTTCATTGTGATCCTTTCAAGTTCAGGTTAATTTCCCGGTAGCATATATATATATATATATATATATATATATTAAAACAACCCACATTCAACAAATTGTCCTGGGTAAGACAATAAACTACATCCAGCAGCAAGGCCTCTGATCAGGTGGTTTTGAGGGGTGTGGTAGCACCTGTTAGGGTCCCAGCTATGGGCAAGTAGTTAAATATTACCAGCAATACAATTTTGAAGGAAAAATATTATCAGAAACAGATTTTTGACAAAACAATATATTACCAGCAATAAAAAATGTTGCTGGCATTAAATAACCCGTTGAGGTTGATATGCCGTAAAACAAAATAAACCAAACCAATCTAAACCAAAGAATACATATTCTATTCATACAAATTTGTCCTAAAAATATTGTCAGCATTAAATAACCCATTGAGGTTGATATGCCGTAAAACAAAATGAACCAAACCAAGCCACATTCAACAAAATTACATTTCAAACCAGTCAAAACATAATACAATGCATTTAAACACATGGTTCTGTTAACATTTCTTTCTCTCACTTGGTCATGTATGACATCATAGAACTACATTACAAATTTATGACCTGTGTCTGCTATTCTGTGAGCATTATTATCGCATAGCAAACTTCTATGTAAACATAATAGGATGTCCACTTTGTTGGTGAACGTCTGTTGTAATGTAATATATACCCACTCTGATGATGGCTCTTGTGATCCAAAAGCTTAGATGGAGGAACAGCACAATTAGAAATAAAAAAAAATGTTGGACAGTTTTTTATTTTCTCCCAAAACTAAAGCCACTATATGAAGCTTAGAATGGCTCATGATCAAACATAACACACTCGCCTGTTATATTTTATAATATATATATGTGTGTGTGTGTGTATATATATATATATATATATATATATATATATATATATATATATATATATATATATATATATATATATAATAAAATTACACTGGTTTATGGCCACATGTTGAAATGCCAGTTCCCATACAATCACTGAAGTTAAGCAATATTGAGCCTGGTCAGTATCTAGATGGGTGACTGCTTGGAAATACTAGGTGCTGTAACTTTGAATTTGCAGGTGGTGTAGCATATAATGGCTCAGAATTGTTAATTGGAGAGCCAGTTGAATTCATTATATTCACTTACATGCAAATACCCTCAGGAAAGGTATGAATCCACCTCTTCTCTCCCTAGCTATGGGTTAATTAGTAAGATTTGTATCAATAAACCGTTATCTCTAAAAATAAATTAAAATTAACCCATAGAGGTTGACCTGCCACTAAACAAAAACGACCAACAAATCGGAATACAGAGGAGGTAGAAGTCCTTTGTATATTTGTCTTTTGCTCTTTGTGTTTGTATTATTTTTTGTTTTTTTCTCCACCTTGAAATGCACTAGCAGGCTACCTGGACTGAAACCATTTGATCGGCTCCAATTTCTAATGTTTTTACCTCTTAATAATTATACATATGATGCAGGTAATTTTGACCATAACTACAAGGCAAGAAATAGCTTCACTTTTGCCTTGGAATTTATTTTTCCTTCAAGAGTCGTAACAGTTTATAGTTTGAATATACTTTTTTCTTTTATCATTTCACCCCAAGCAAGGTGGGAATGCCACTAGTACACAAGGGGTTACAGAGAGTGAAGGTTGGAGAAAAGACTTGGTGTAGGGGGGACCAAAGGAAGGATAAAAGCTGAACGGAGTTCAAGAAGATAGATGGCAATTGAGGTTGCATTTAAATTTTTGAAGATTGTAGCTATCAGGGAAGCAAGGAAATGGAAGGAGTTCCACAGGTGAGAAGTGCAAGAAAAACTGTTGGAGTAAAAGTTGCGGTTACACTTAACTAATTCAACAGTAAAAGAGTGGGACCTAGATGCCAATCTCGTAGCACACTTAAATTCATGTAGTCTGGGCTCCAAGGGAGGGGGAGCTCATCAGAAAAGTAGCCATGAAAATATTTGTAGAAAAGTCAAAGGGAAGCCATGTTACATCAGTGAGAAAGTGACTGAAGTTGAGACACCGAGTCAGATCCTTCTTTGGATTTTGTCAAGAAGCTCAAGATCAGTAGCAGGAGTACCAGACCAGATATGGCAACCGTATTCAATGCACGGACGAATGGTAAACTTGTAAATGTGCAATACAAACTCTTCTGAGAAAAACCCTCTGGCACAACACAGTGATCCAACTTTCCTTGCAGTTAGACTGTAACTATTCTGCAATTGTTTTCTCATGGTAGAAATCAATTACAAACTCAACTGATGTTTGCAAGCATTTCTAATTTCTTATTTTTTTTATTTACCAGAAAACAGTGAAAGATTAAATAAAATGAATATTACAATTTTTCAAAGTTTGTCGAGTCCTTTAGATTTCTTAAGAAATAAATGGTTTCTCTTATAAACAATATTAATACTTATTTGCATTAAACCGCAGAGTAATAATAATATGCAAATATCGTAACATACTGTGTGTGCATTTCTGGCCAAAAATTCAGGAAACATTACAAACATTGTACCCCCACAGATCTTCCTTGCTATGTGCACTCTACAAAACACTTATTAAAAATGATCTATTTCCTTAGACTTATTATAGACTTTGTTTTCTACATGTGTCATGTAGAAATTAGATAGTAGGTCTGAGAGGTCAACCCATTACTACACCATGCCGATGTTACCATGTGGTGTAGGTGGTACTTGTGCTGTGCAAGATAAAAGTTTATGTAGGGTAGTTGGTTTAATTTTAGGGAGTATGAATGAGAGGTAATTGTATATGTTTTGTAAAATTATGCATATAGTTTCTTTGACTGGGACATTAGTGAATAAGCTTTCAATGTCTAAGAAGGCGCTTTATTAAAGTAAACCAGGATGTAGTTAATACCTACGACGCAGGAGCCACCAGATTTTTTAAATGATTGAGACAGTTGAAAGTAATTTAACAAAATAGAACAGACATGAACTTCAGTTTATCCACAATTTCAATCCCAATAACTGGAAAAAATGGAATAAGAAATTAAACCGACAAACCTTGTATGTTTATATATATATATGCCTAAGAAGTGATAATGGCACTATTTATCAGTTGTTATTTATCTTGCAGTTGGACCATGACTTCTATCTTAACACCTTGTTGGTTGTATTCACCCAGACCTGTTCGGATATATATGTTAACTTTTTGTTTTACAATAACCTTTTTCTGTTTATTTCATTGCTTTCCACACAAATCACTTTCTGTCTTGGCTACATTAACTTTTGCCTTTCAGCTGTTGTACACTGACCAATATCTGTTTAGCTTAAGTGGGAGTCTTTGTAACATAAATTTTTATTTCTAAAATTGATATTACCATGAGAGTTTCGTTTATTTTTCAGGAAGCTGAACGAAAGCATCAAGAAGAACTGGAAAAAATTGAGAAAGAAAAACAAGAGCTGAATGAAAAACTTGAAGAAATGACAAAGCAAGAAAAAATACTTTATGCTAAGGTAAGGAAATCTGTTAAACGCATATTGCATTAATAACCTTAATATCTTCAACTTTTTATTTATAAAATTTATACTGTAATTATTTGTAAATGCTAGTTATCAATAAGCTTCAATGACTCTTTTCTGGTTATTCCTATGATTTTCTTATAAAAAAAAAAGAAGCTAAATTTCTGCAGTTAGCCAACCTGGAGTTATCTTCCTTGATCACTGCCACAATTTATATTAAATTAAAAATTATTTGGAAATGTTTGATTCCCATTAATAATTGTATTGCGCTACAATGTTCTGATTTTTTTTTTTCATTAATTGTAATAGTGGCAGAAATTCAATTCTTGTTATGAGAATTTTCTTTTGCTATCAAATATTTCAAAAAGAAAAAAAAATTCTGAATTTTAGTATATTTGGTACTGAAGTATTTAATAAAAAACAGCATAGTATGATTAAAAAGGTCCCAAATTTATTTAAAAAAGAAAAAGTTTTATTGTCAAAATGTTTATTATTAAGAGAAAAGATCAAAGTATTTTTTAATTATTTTAAAATCTTTTTGAAGCATGTATAACTCAATGTTCATATTGATACATTGACATAAATGTCAATTCACACCTCCAAAACCAATCAGCACGGTTATACATGCTTCTCTTATTTTCAACTAAATGTTTTCTGCTAAAAAATTAAGTATTCTTTGTTTCCAATTACATTAAGTAAACTTCAAATTTTCTAATTTTCCTCAAATAATTTTTGAAAAGGGTATAATTGATTTTTACAAGATTTTTAAATTGAGAATGTAAGTTTTTGTTTACAAAGTTGTCAAAAATAGTGGACATGATTGATTTTATGGCAATTTTGCCGACTCAAAAAAATAAAATGATTTCTAACTAAAATTTATGTGTTAGGAATTATTAAAAACGTAAGTAAATAATAAAAAATACTTTGGTCTTTCCTCTTAATGATAACATGACCATTTAGATGATAAAAAATATTGTTTATAAAGTTTGGGGGCCTTTTTTCATCAGGGCATGCTTTTTTTTTGCTTTTTTTTTTTTATAGCGAAGTAGTGAAGATACCAATATTATAATATTATTAAAGTATTTTATATGAAAGAATGAAACTCAAATCAGATATGCACATTAGTGACTCAATTAGCTGCCAAAAATAAGCTGCTGGTTCTAAAATTTAGTTTGATAATTTGTGAGATTTATCAAGATCAAACTATTCTTGAGTTCTGTTTTGTGCACCTGTAAACAAACCAATTATCAACCATTCTTTTGGTTTACTAATGATACCTATAGATGTTGATGTGCCAAAATTATACTTATAGTTATTCTTTTAATGTACTGGTAAATTTTTGAGCAAGCTTTTACTATAAGCACTTGTATAGTACACATGTAAGTTATGGAAAAAAAAAAAAAAGATTGTCTTTTAATGAAACTTACACTGACTATTCAGTGTATTGCTTTTAATAAAATTATTACATAATAATTGCATCAATTTACATTTGTCAGGCATAATAGAGCTGTCATTTTATGAAAAGTATGAAAAATCTCGGCATTAGATTCACTTGTTAAAAAGACATATACAAGAATCTGAACTTGACATCATAATAAATATTGAGTGAATTCTTGATTGAAGCATTGATTTAAGGACATGAACTGATTATTACTATAATCCTCTCCTCCATCAACTGATCCATCCTATATTCTCAGCTCATCACCTTTCAAAGTTTCACAAATAACTGAAACAAAACATAAGCCTCAGAATTCATACAGTGGGGTAACATCTTGTTCAATTTTACATAGGTTTTTTAGTCCATTCTTTATTAGGCATATATTTATATTACACATGATCATTAATTCTTATATTTTAATATGACACAGCTGAGCGGTTTTCCCTGCATTTGTCATTAGTTCTTGCATCTATAATTTATTTTGAAATGTCTCTTGTATTTTCCCCAGGTTGAGTCTTTACAAGCTGACAATGATATCTCCAAGGAACAGTTGACTGCCATCAAAAGTAAGTTTTCTTCTCTGCTTTTTCTTTCTCTCTTTAACAATTCTTTATTTTTATTTTGAAAGTATCTTTTTCATAATGTCTTCTTTAACAATTACTTTCACAAAATAAATTATTATAAAATTAGTTATATTAAGGTGCGTCAATTGTTAGGATTTCTATGTGGCATCTTTGAAGAATAGATAACCTTTCTTCTTTTGGTATTTTTTTTCTTTTTCTTGGATGTCAACTGATTCTTTAAAAAGTGCATTTTGCTTCAAGTTCATCCTACAAGTATTTCTGCATATTTGTCAGCTTTGTAATAATCCTTGGAAAGACTTGTAATATATTTGTTTAGCAGAAAAGTAAAACAAAAGCAAAAAACTGTCCATTTCACATGTCAAAGCTTATTCAAAGGATGAGTAGGTTTTCTTTTTAGAAAAATGCTTATCAGTGAGCAATATTTATAATCTTGATTTGATAATGAGCTAAGTCATAAAGAACAGGCAATGGTTGCATGCCTTGATAATTTGATAAAAGTACATCACTATGTTTAAGCAGAAGAAAAGAAAATTCTATTTCATACAGATCTCCAGTTTTCAGCATAGAAAGTATAATTGAGAAAACCTGACCTATATTGAAATCCATATATAAAGCTCTTTATTCATCATGGATTTCATTTGACTGACTGCGCTAAGGAGAATGTATAGCGGTGGTGGGGCACCTTGAGGTGGTGTAATGGTTAGCAAGCTTGTCTCACTAGAACAATTATGACGGAGTAGTGTGTTCGATTCTCACAGGGTGCTCCTTACTTTCGGCTATGTGCCACATCTAAGCTACGCTTGGGAAATCAATATATAGTGGTGGAAGAGTAGTAAAATGTGATATAAAATACTTGTAATTTAGTATATTTATATTGACATGCTATTATTCTTGGTCATTCAAAGGTCTTACTCTTGTTTCAAATTGACATTAAAGAAATCTGTTTTGTCAGAAAAAAAAAAAAGTGATAATTAAATATAAACAGTTTGGTTCTTGTGTGTGTATGTATGTATATATATATATATATATATATATATATATATATATATATATATATATATGTGGTTGTTAATTTCAACATTGGAGAAATTTGGAAAACAAAAAAAATATCAGGTTATGATTTTAAAAAGAAATAAAAAAAAAAAAAATTAATTTTGGTAATTGGAAATCTCATTTTAATATTAAGTGGATATGTGCATTGAAGTTTTACTTAAAATGTTACTAGTCTCATGTTAGGTTCACAAAAACAAATTTTGCCATGCTAATCAGTGGGCAATATTTATAATCTTCATGTGATGATGAGCTTGATGAAATTAATAGCAACAATTACTAAATTTTGTGGGGACATAGGTCAGTACAGTTAACCTCTTATTGCTGTAATAATTGGTGTACCAAGCATTTCAATTTTTTCAGCCTTAAAATTTTAAACTAATACTTCTAATATTTGTTCCCTGTGGTGAGAGAAGATTTCTAAGGTTACTTGTGAAATTATGTTTGGCACATATATTTAGGCATATAGATATATATATCTTTACCAGTAAAGGTGTTATGGCAACCATTGCTGGTCTTTTATTACTTAGCACACTGAATAGAAGTAATTCTTGTAACAGTAATATATTTGGAATTCATGTTTGAGATTAATTTTTGTTTGCAGAATTACTCAACTAGAAAAGATTCAACAGATATTTAGTTTTATATCAGATGAATTATACACAAAATTATTAGATTCTTTTATTTTTCAATTTATAGTGAAGCAAAACACTCTGCATGGCTCATTTTACTGTTTTGTTTTTTTTTTTTTTTGTGGAGGGGGGGGCTCTAAATTTCATTAAAAAATCTCCACTTGTCTTATAATTGTGCCGTTTGATTTTAGTTTGGTGATCTGTTTTCTATGCGATTTTGGTTGGAAAGTCTCATAAATGTTTCTTCAGCACATCAGCTTTTTGTACATTTAAAGAAGAAAATTGTTAGTTTCAAGTTTTATTCAGTGTTTAACAGAAAATCAGACAAATAGTTCATTTTTAGCAAATGTTTTGTATTTTTTTAAAGAAAGTATTATGCATCATTATTTTTCTATGAAACAATTTTAAAAATTATTAAAATAGTGTTCAAAAATAGTTTTTTTTTTTCCTCTCCTGATTGCTTTCGTGACAGCTGGTATACAAACTGAAAATCGGTAATATTTAAAGAAAAAAAATTGCTGTCTTTGCAATTATCACCTTATTTATTGAAAAGTTACTTAATTATGCTGCTTTAGATTTTCATTTATATAATTTATAATTTATTAACATATCTTTCTGCTCAATTCGATATCAGTTGACTGGCTAATTTTTTTTTCTTGTGATTCTACTGTTAAGTAATTTTTTTTTTTAGTATTTTTTTTCTGTGACAATATGATATTACATTATTAGCAAGGTTATGACATTGCCTGGCTGTTAACATCCTTATTTCTTACACAGGTGCACTTTTCTTTGGTTAATTTTCATGTGGCCAATTTCACTTTTCAGCATTAAAAGTAAAAATGAAATTAAACACTGATTCATGCACTCCATCTTGTCTATCATAAAGTTTCTGTCAGATCACATTTTCATTTTATATTTCATTAAATTATTTTTAAGGGTATGACTAAAAAAATATTTATAGATATCAACTTTGTGTGTGTATATTATATTATATATATATATATATATATATATATATATATATATACACACACACATACCTACATTTAAACATAGGTATACGTGTAATTATTAATGTACTTTATAGCTCTTAACTACATTAAGCACTGTTTTGTCTACACCATTGATTAAATAAATAGTTATTTGTTCACCTGTATGTGTATGTAATTGCTATAATTTATTTATTATGGGTTTTAATGTGACACTACTGCAGGTTTCTCATGAGACATGATTTTTCCAAGTAGTCTTTCTTGCACTCCTGATTACACTACCAGAGTTACCTGCCCTTACTTTTCCACTTCCTTTGGTCCATATACATTTTACTCCTATCATGTGTCACATGCAAACAATACTTATAACTTAAATACACAGGTATTAAAAAACACATTCACACATTCCTTACTTATAAATATATATTGTTATCCAATCGTTGTGTGCTAGAAAGTGGCTTTTTCAAATATCAGATTTCTGTATGTGTTTACTCTTGTTTCCTGAACGAGTTCTGTATTTGTCAGGTTGTCTGGGCATATGAACTTTGATATTTGTGGAGATATATAATTAAATAAATGGTAAGCTCTGCCACACCAACTGACATGTGTATAAGCAGTGGAAAGGGATTGTTTTAAATTTAAGAAAAAAAAAAATTCTTATGGTCCATGTATTTTGAAAGCTCGTAATAGTTCAGCCCTGTTACAGGAAATGAGAAAAACACAAGATCATGATTTTCTTCTTTTTCCCTCCTACTCTTTATTGCTTAATTTTTGAGCTTGTTGGTCATTGAAAAATCAACGTGTGATGTTGTTAGCTAAATAACCTCTCAGTCCCATTTTGTGAGATGTCATTTAACAGTGTTTGTTATTGCCTTTTATTTTTCTCCTCCAGCAATCAAAATGTCTTCAAAAAAAATCTAAGGAAAAAAATATCCAAACCCACCCTGAGTTTATTTATTTTCTGTATCTTTGCTTTTATTTATCTTTATTTCAATTTCTTAAGATTTATATATTCAAATTTGTTAACTGGCTGGCATGTAAATAAGATTATTTCTCACACTATATTGATAATTATTTCAGATAGCATTATAAATTCATATTTTTAAATAACTTTGCAGAATTTATTTTGAAATCTCTCTGTCAACTCCTTCTTAGTGCCATTAGACATCACTCTCCATGAAGAAAACAACAACAGCTTCATCATGCTAGGTGTTGCCACTGTGGTTTCTCTAGCAAGTAGGTTTTTATGGTAGGAGTGGATTTGCCAGCCCCACAATCAACCAGTTTTCAATTTTTGTTCTCCTTATAGACTGGTTGCCAACCAAGGCTAGAAAAAACTCCTCTGCCTTTCTATTTAACCTGTAGATGATGGGAGAAGCTGATTCATGCCTTTCCCAACGACAATAGTGCGAAAGTAAATGCAACAAACTTGGCTGTAATTTGAACTCTACACTTCAATTACACTTTCCACTATTTTGAAATAATCCTTAGAATGTACTTAAAGATCAGTTATCTATTAATGCTGTTCAGAAAGACGACTTGTCTTCCAGTCTGTGTAATCCTTTGTTCTTATATTTCAGTACAGATGTACTCAAAAATTAAAAGGCATAATGTTGATTGTTTTGTTTGTTGCTAAAAGAATGTCAGACATCTTGGTATTTCATAGAAAACAAATATGAAAGCAGAGATTGCTTAAAACTTACATGTAAAATATTTTTTAAAATAATAAAAGTTCAAATTTTGATCAAACTTAATATCAAACTGTAACATTTGAACATTTTGTAATATTATAAAATGAGTTTTTACCCTTGCAAATAATATTATTTATCTAGTTTTAATAAAACAAATATCAAATAATTTTAAAAATCACATTAATTTAGACAACATTTTATATATCTCAAAATTTAATCAACTTTGTCATGGTTGTTGCATACAAGTGTGAACCATATATTTCTTTTGGTGGCTGCTTGAAACAAATTAAGTTTTTGTTAAAGGATGCAATTTGTGAAATATTTAACATTTTCTGATGGCCTTAACTTTTTTTCTTTTTTACTGTTAGCAAATATTTTTCACTTACTATCTATAATTTTAATTATTCTAAGATCTTTGTTACTAGAATCAATTTTAAAGTTTAATTTCATTAAATACCATAAAAATAAATTGACATAACCAGAACCAGTTATTTCTCCTTTTTCTTTTCCTTACTTTTTATTTCCTATAATTTTTATCTCTTTAGACATCTTAAATGTTGAATTTGAATCATTTCTTTTTTTTTTTTATTATTATTATTATTATTATTTGTGTTAGTTATTTCTATTGGCTTTTAATTAATAAGAATAATCATCTCGATTCCCCTTAAGAAAAGAAAAAAATAAAATGTTTTGATTTACTGAAATGTTCCTTTGGCAATTCTTCCCAGTAATTGGATAATTATCCTTTTATTAAAATTTGCTGTTTTTTCAGCAAAATGGGAGAATATCAAAGAGCTTGAGGGGGATAATAAGATTATTCCTTTGCATGGTAAGTTAATGTCTCATTCTTTGATCCCTCCTCCTTCTCCTCCTCCTCCTCTAACAACCCCTTCCTTTATTTCCTTGACGCTGCTGCTGCTACTCCCCCCCTCTCTGTGCAGATTTATGTAGCACAATAAATTTACAGAAATGGTTGGATGACAGATATTCAAACTTGCTGGGAGGTTGATAATCAAACAGCGTTTATTGAAAAAATGCATGATACAAAGTGTTTGCAATGTTTTGATGGCAAATCTGTTCATGAAGAGAAGGATAAAAATTACAATTATAATCTGTCATTAAAAACTGTGTGCACATCCATCCCAAGTGACTTGTCTTTCTTGCTTCATAGGTACATAGTTTGTTATTTATAAGTAAATATCTCTTGAAATACAATCCAGTTTTCTTGTCGGATTTAGTTCAGTCTCTAAGTAATTGCTTCTACTAGAGACTTACTGCTTTGATATGTTTAGAAGAGAGAAAGAGACTGTGTATACTTGAATATTGTCAGTTTACTCTTTTCTTTTTACCTCAAGGCTTTATTGGTTTTAATTAAGCACTTATTAAATAGAATAAGGCTGTTATATAATACAGCTCTGGTGATCAGTGAAATCTACTGTTTGCTTGCCTGTAATGCAGTATCTATTTTGAAATACCCCTGTTAAGTGCAATACATACTTGGGCGATCATCTCTTTTGATTCCTGACTGACTAGGCAGAAGATTTTCCCACAGTAGGTTGCCATTTCTTTCTGCAGTAGACTGGTTACCAACCAAGGCTATAGGATCCAGCCTATTCTGCTATTCAACTCGTAGCTGTAAAGAAATGGCTTGATACCCTTTCCCAAGGGTAATTGCGTGTAAGTGAACGTAATGATCCTGACAGGAATTCAAACTATGCTCTCCAATTTCTGTTATGCTGTACATGTCTTAAAAGACCTTTTTACGCTTGCCGTAACTAAATCTGCAACTTGAGTTAGTTAATGACCTCTTATTAATATACCACTTCTTGGAAGCTATCAAAATATTTGGATACTATTTATGGTGAAATTGGTATTAACCAACCAATGTTGGTAAGATTTTCAGGATATATTGATATGATAAATATACAAAGTGCTTTTCTGCTTTTTGTGTTTTTATTAGATATGTTTACAATAATTTATTGCTAGTGTGATAGTCTACAGGGTTCTCAGTAAAAAAAAAAAAAAAAAAAAAGTGGCAAATTTAGTCTTTGAGAAAATAGACCATCAGCTCTAATTAGTCTATCTTAGTGGCCCTGTAAAAGCCTAGATCTGAATGTTATGGATTACTGTATCTGGAATATACTCCTAACTATTTGCAAAATCATCATCGTGATATTGTCAATATTGATTCATTGAAGTGGAACTTAACTGAAGCTTGGAATGAAATTCCTCTTGACACTATCTGCAAAGCTACTGCTTCCTGGTTACACGTTTATAACTTTGTGTTGAACATTCAGGCAAACATTTTGAACATCTACGATGATTGTTCAGTTTGTGCATGAATCATGATAGCTAAATAAATTCCTTTCTTAATTTACCTCTTTCTTTACTGGGCGCTCTGTATTCTACAACTCGAGGGTTGTTCATCATATTGTAAATGAATTTATTGAATAGTATAGTTATTGATATTTATTTTTTAATTAAAGATGTATAAATATCCTCATAAAAGGATATACTGCAAAAGAGAAATTAAATATTGTAAAGTTATTGAGTGATGGGATATAAAACAATTGTATATGCATATAGATAAGTAGTAAGCTATATGCCATAGTTTTATAATACTATGTGTGAGTGGACAAATGTAAAAAAAGACCAAAAACAAAAAAGAAAACTTAATATCTAAGGTTGCTCAAATCTTTTACACTAATGGCCTAAACCTCCAAACTTTATTCCTTTCCTTTTTCTTGATTTTGTTTTGATCAGTGACACACTTTAGAGAAATGGTTTTACAAAATACCTGAGAACACTTATTTACTCTCTTATAATAATTTGAGTAGGCACTAAATTCTTCAGACCTAAATTTGCAAAGAAGTGATCAGTTACTTGTTTCCTTTTTTTTCTTTTTTTAATACAAAAATTGGTTAAATGAAAGCGGAAGAAAAACGGTGATTATTTTCATTTTAAATTGAAAATTCTACCTCAATATCTCTACAATATAATCTGGCCAGCTGTCTTTAATATAATAATAAAGTTGAAAAAAAAGTTAGTCTCTAAGATTGAATATAAATTCATCTGAGTAAGATGATAGTATACTTTTATTAGCACATCTGTAGTAGTAGTAGTAAAGAACATGAGTTGCCAATCAAAACATTGTGGATATATTTTTCATATTTGTTTTATTTATTGATAGTTGCATATAATGCTGTGTTATCAACTTCCTATTATGTCAAGACTTGTAGAAAACACATCACATTGTACTTTCCTCTCTTAAAAGTAGTTTGTGCTGTTATTGTATTGTCTTCAACTATTGGCTTGTTGAAATGCATTTTCAAAGCATGTCATGGCTTTTTTTTGCCACTGTTATGTCTTGAGGAAAAAAAATGCTCCTTATATGTTAATCCTGTAGTTTTCTCCTCCTGCAGTGTCTGTCAGTATATCCTTTTTGTATTGCTGCTGCTAATATAACTACTGCTACATAATAATGATAGTAATACTGCTATTTATTAATTAACCCCACAATTGACTGCATTATTTCTTTTTTTTTTTTTCTTTTTTTTCTTTTTTTTTTTATAATTAGTCTTATACTGAGGTCTTATTTTCAGGGAGCCTCATCTTGCAATAACTGTTAGAGGGGGTGTTTTCATTTAGATACAATGGCTTTCCCCATTCTCAGCATGCAACCACTACTGTTTTCAGCTATGCCATCTCTTTTTATACAAGCAGAACTTAAAATAATTTTAAGTGTTCTATCAATCATACAATTTTAAATTAGAACAGCTTCACTATAGGATATTAATGATATATTATCATCAAAAATTGTTTTTAAAATGAATCTGGTTTGTGATATTCTATTTCCAGATTTAAATTCATCTTGTATGTTTTCATTTTTAGACATCTAAATCTGATTCATGACTTTCTTTCAAATATATATTTGAATTGAATGCATGGATGAACCTTTTAAATTTTGACTTCTTGAAAATAGTAAATTAATGAAGAATACAGCAAAGTATTTGATATTTAATAATATTTGTAATAATTAATATTGACAGCTATGCACACAATTTTGTTGCTTTGAAATCAATATTTGATCAACAGAGCTGAAATTTTCAGGGTGTTATCAATAATCATTTAATTTCACAATAATTGATGACAATGAAATCTTGAGTTTTACGTCATTAGCCACATTATCACATTTTATCATTGCTTCATTGAACATGTAAGAATATTACACCTGTTGCTGAAAGCAAAAATATAGTTCCAATAGTGTTTTTTTTTTTTTTTCTTTTTTTTTTTTGTATTTGCTTTAAAAGAGGGAGAACCATTTTTTTTTTTTTTTTTTTCCATTACTCCATGAATGCTCAGGGAAAAAAAATGACTTTTGGGGTTTTATCTGATATTGGTTAAAATTTAAGTTTAAAAGTATCTATCTGTAAAACCAAACATGATACTGATGATTTTATAAATATTGGAGAATTGTGAGTTTAAAAACCTATACTGGCTCACTAGATTTTTATTCTGACTCCATCTTTCTAGCAAAGTTTTGTATGAAAATTAATCTTGGTAATAAAATAATCATGCTGATGCTACATTCTCTATTTGGTCATCTTTAGACATTGCTTTTTTCACTGCTTTTCCAATAGTTTAACTGTTTAACTTGCTACCAAATAACAGAAACCACATCAATTGAGGACTACCAATGGCAGCAACAACTAAAATGGATAGCACTTGTAACTCAAATAGAAAATAATGACATAATCAAGATGTTAACCTTCCACACCAACCAAAAAATTAGGATGGAAACCCCATCAATACTGAAAGTAGCTATAACAGCTACTGGACTTAAAACTTTTCCTGAAGAATTGTTTTAAAAGAAAGATTTTATAAATTTCAAACAGCAGTACTGGCTGCTTGGTCAATGAATGCCAAATGTTTCCTTGTAGGGAAACAGCTGATATTACCATTTATCTGGTCAATATTCTATCTTAAAGAATTTGTTTGCAGTACAGAATTTAATTATGGCATAAAAACACATTAATATTTTAATACAAAATTAAAAATGGGAGAGAAGTAAGGACAAAAGTTATATTTTATTTTATTTCTCATTTTGTTGACTAGTTTCGCTTCTCTCTTATGAAAACTTGAATGAGGATAAAAAATATGTACCAATTAAAAAGAAAAAGAATACAAATGTTAGTAATATACTAATGAAAATATGTTGGATGAAGATCACATGAAGACCAAGCAAACATTCTTTCTCTTTACATGGGAAAGGCTACTTAGCCTAAAGTGTTGGAAACAATTCTTACTAAGATTGGGAGTACAAGCTGCACAACATAGAGAACATATTCTCCTGGTACACAGCTGCATACTGACAATTATTAGGTGCTCTGCAATTGCAGAAGCAGCCTTATACAAACTATCAATCAGATGACCTTTCCTGATAAATACTGGAACATGCTGTGAAATTCTCCACTCTAAAAGTTGAGTTACCCTGCCTATATATTCAACATCAAAATGACATTTAAAAGAATTGAAATAACTGAACTAGTTTTTAAGACAGGCAGGCTGTCCTTATAGATTTCAACAATGGCCAAGATGATGACCTTGCTTTTGGATTAGCAGAAAAATAACATTGCAAAATACTGGACGAGATTTGTTTAGCAAAAATCTCACCAGTTTCACCAATCCAGGATAGTCTTAAAGAGACAGGACATTTTTCAGGGCTAAAATTGTTCAATTTTCGCACTTACACTGGATTGCACAGTGTCTGAAGGATAGCCAACATCACAAAATATTTCTGTAATAAATTTTAATTCTTGTTCTAACTTATTAGGAGAACAGACTATAAGAGCCTGATTTCTTTTTTTCTGACTATAATATCTCAGATGATAGAAATGTTATCAACTAAACAGTGAAAAGAATAAATATCAAAAAATGTTATCTGATGCATAGTCCTAGAAAGAAGCAGTTTTTATATTTACTCTCCCTTACTCATGAAGAGTAGTTTGTTATAATAGAAACTAATATCTTTTGGACTTGTTTTGATACCCTTTCAATAATAACAGTAGTGGACTCCAAAGAAATGGAAAAGATTGAAAATATGTGGATCTGGCCAGGGAGTTGTAGAAGTTATGGAACTTGATTGTTGAATTCCTGCAGTAACGTAGTCTTGGAACACCACCTAGAAACTTGAAATTGTGTAGGAGAAATAAGAATTGAAACCAAGATTCTAGATCTCCAGAAAACTTCCATCATTTATTCTGCAAGGATTCTCTGAAAAGTACTTCAGTTCTGATGGGTTTTGTTGACTCCATACCCTAAAAATCAGTACATGTGCAACACAGCATAATAAAAAAATCTCTGGCTGACATGAAATCTATTCAATTGACATAGTTGATATTATGGATGTATAAATTTTACCTTGGCTCTTTACAAACTATACTGAATGCACTTTCTATCTCACAGGTGAAATAGATTCCTTTATCTTGAGGAATTGATGCCACAGGGATCACTCTAGAAAATGGAATTGGCTAATTAAGTTCCAATTTTGGTCACAATCATTAGCAAAGAATTCTTCTATTGATGCATTTTCTAAAGACCTGATCTAACCAGGCCTGTACTATTTTTATTGTTACCGAGTTGTCACGATTGATAGATTAGAAAAGAGAGATGGGTTATGTTGGGCGAGTTTCAATCCTTCAAAAAGTGACATATCACCTTCAGGAACATAGCCGTATTTATCACGCCATCACATTTCTCTATTTAGTCTGCTACTTGATGCTAGATAATAATAAATGAAGGATAATGAATTCCTGGTGTCAGCTTGGATGAAATCCACTTTGTGTTTGGCTAATTTTTGTCTTGTTATCTGTTAGGATGTGGATAAGAGAAAACGCACACACACACACACACACACACATTTTTGACACTGCTACTTCCATGATAAGAGCTTGGACAAACTACATTCTCTGATCTTGTCAAGGCACACCTTCACACCAAAAACACACCATGCCACTTACATAGTAGCAAACCACCCACATTTCCTCCATATTCCATCGGTGAGAACTAAGTTCCACTTGAGCAGTTTTTTCCTGTGAACACTGCCCTGTAGAATTGGCTCCAAACAGGATGTTTCCCCAATCACTACAATCAACCTATTCAAGGCTAGCGTTAATCGTTATCTCCCTCACTTATACGCACAAATGGCCTCCTAATGTAACCCACTACCTACCTCAAGTGGCCCCTGGTAAATGGTGACTATCACTGTAAAAAAAATTAAAAAGATAAATCCCCATTCACCCACAGCTGGTAAATGAATAACACTTAGCATTTGATCACCATAACTGATATTGATTTGTCAGTAAGTCCTATTTATGTAATTTTCTTGGATACCTCCACTCCTCAGGCTATGAATTTGCTAACTTACTGGCTTTGAGCAAACAGTCAAAAGCCAATTTGTAAGAGATTTCTTTTTCCACCATGAAACATGACTTGCTCCTCATATACACACTTGATTTTTTTTTTTTTCTTTCTTTATGCAAGTCAATGTGTTTATGGCAAAATTGGCATCAACCAACCAATGTTGGTAAGATTTTCAGGATAGATTGATATGATAAATATACGATATGATTTTCCATTTTTTATGTTTTTATTAGATATATTTACAGTAATTTTTTGCGGGTTTGATATTCTATTCTACAACTCGAGAGTGGTTCATCATATTGTAAATGAATATATTGAATAGTATAATTATTGATATTTATTTTTTAATTTAAGATATATAAATATTGTCATAAAAGAGGATATAACTGCAAAGGCAAAATATTGTAAAGTTATTGAGTGATGGGAACACAGTGCAGAAAATTGCAAATAAAATCGGACAAAATCCTAGAAAAATTAATGAAGTAATTGTAAACCTGGGCAAGAACAAGAAAACATCTTGTTTCCAGAAATTCACAAAGATTTGAGAAAAACTCAGAGCAATAAAAAAGGGGACAATAAAATATGAAGGATCTGGTGTTTTGAATGAAAACGGAAGAGTTGCAGAATGCTAAAAACATGAAAGCAAAGAAACCATTAATGATCAGAAAATGTAACACAAGTAGGACAAAGAAGTCCATGAAAACAGATTTGCAATAGTAAATTTTAATTGCCGAGTCAGGCATGAAAATAGTCAACCAATACAGCTTAGAAGACAATGATGAGAAAGTGGAGTAATGTATTAGTATTGTAGGCAGTGAAATTAGAGGCTTCTTCACAAATGTAGAAGATTATCGTAAGTTCTTTTTTTTCTCTTTTTTCTTTTTTTTTTTTTTTTAAGTGGTACAGGTCACAACTTTTTAACCTAAAGAGTAAAGATCAAACTCTGCAAAGTTGATTATTGCCTGCCTTACCCCACCCCCAAAGAAAAAGAAAAATTAAGATCTCAAATTAATCGAAGGGCCTCCAGCCTATCTAGATATCATAGAAAAGTTGCCTGTCATTAAGAGATGTATATGAGAACTGAAAACCGTATTCAAGCAAATATTTTGGGGGAGGTAATAAAAACTTCAAAGAACTCAAGATGCAGGCAAAAGTGAATAAAATCAATAAATGAAACGCTGATGAAGGTTTTAGAATATCCGATGACTGATATTATTTATAAATAAGCATTTATGTTGTACTTAATTTGTTTGCCTTATAAAATCGGAATCCACTGAAACAAATTATCGGTATTTTTAATAAGGATAAATAGAAACTAAAGTATCAGCTGTAAAAAGGGTGACTTGCATAATAAAATCTCGTATTGTGTTTGTAGCCGAGTGGTTTAGAGCATGCAGGATCAAATGGTGATTTCTCAAAAAAAAAAAAAAGTGGGGGATACAGATTTGAACCCTAAAAGAGAGCGCCTTTTCTCGAGTGTGCAGGCCAATAGACATATTATACACAGTTTAAAATAGAAACAATAACACAGGTATCCACTAGAAATGTTTGAAGTAAGGTAACATCAATCAACTAAGTGACAAACTTTTACTTAAATTAATTCTATTAATACTCTATTTTTGATATTGAGTACTTTATTGCCTTAAATGTCTTTTCTCTTAGTATCCCATTGACTGTCAGCATTTTTGGCTTTATACTATCTTACACACACACACACACACACACACACACACACACACACACACACACCAAAACAAAATTCCTTGATCAAACCAAGAATGAAGAAGCCTAAGTTATATTTGGTCAGATTTTGGAAAGTGGCTGTCATTGAACTTTTCAGTACTCTCTCATATGTACTTTATATAGGCCGAACAATTATGTACAGCATGAAACAGCCTGTCGCCTCAATGTTCACTTAGATATATATATATATATATATATATATATATATATATATATATATATATATCTCAAATTTGTATTTGAAATTTTACTAAAAAATAAATGTTATCATATAGTTAAGTACTTACATGGAAGTGTTGCTCAAAACTTTTTGATAGTGCTTCCATCACAACCAAAACTCTTTTAGCTCCATAAGGGACACTAACCTAAAAAAGTAAAAACAAAAAAAATTATTAAAGAAGCCGATAGAATCAAGTGAGACTTAGGCAATTTTGGTTGCTTGTTGCAGCTATGATGCTTTGGCTGTATTGGGACTTGGATGCTTCTGGAAGAATTTTTTCTTTTTCTTTTTTTTTTTTTTTTTTTTTAATGAATAACATTGATGCTTCTGCTTTACAACAAATATCTCTTTCAAATTGGAATCTAATTATATTTTTTAAAGTTTTTACCTTTTTTACTCTCTAAATGATCTTATAAATTGTGCAAGTTTCTACAAAATTGCTTTAACCTTTCAGTACCCATTTAAGACATTTTTTTTTTTTTCTAATCAGATAAGCATAAATTTTAATTATTTTATTGATAATATATAAGGAAAAGACAAAAATAAAATCTGTGCTTACACATTGCTCAACTGGTATTAAATATATGTCCTAAAATGTTTTACTACTGGAACAATGGATGCTAAAAGGTTAATATTCTAAGTGTAAATTCTTTCCAGCTGTAAGCTTTTCTAATCTTTTATGTATTAGAATAATAAAAATGCTTTTCTGTATTGGTACTCATGTCTGATCTAGTTTGTCATTTTGCCTTTTAAGTTAATTCACCTATCATTTTTTTACCAAAACATAACTTTTAATGTTGCTATAATTTTTAATTTTTTTTTTTTTTTTTTTTTTTTTAAACAATCTATTTCAAAGACACTGTATACCATAGGCTTAATTAATTGTATGCAAAACAGTTTGAAATTATTAATTTAGAGGTATTCTAGTAGTATGAATTTATACTACCGCCTTAAGCTTGAATCTTAATTTTCCTTTAGGTTATTTAAATGAAGCCTGCGGGTTTGAACATGTTAAGTTTTCAGTGATCTTTACAACACTAACATAAATAATTTATTGTATAATATGAAACAAAATAATTTTATATTATTATTCATACATCCCTTCTTCCCTGTTTGAAATCATTTTCTGTTACTCCAATAAATTCCAATAAACAAACGTCTTATATTAACGACAACTATTTCAATCATAAGTAGGGCAGATCAGGCCTGTTATTTCTTGTTTTGGGCTAGGTTTCATTGGGTATTTTTACTTTTAATGATTTAAAAATCAGAATTTGTTCTTAAATGTAACATTGATTGAAATCCTAAATTACTTGTACAGAAACTATAACCAATAAAATTGTAAAATTACTTAAACATTTGTGTCATTTAGTGACCTTATGATTAAACTATTTGCCAATAATATATAAGTGTTCATTAAGATTCAAAATTATTAATAGCATAATTTTTATTTACTAACACACATAGTTCCATTTCTTTTCATTGGGATTAATGATTATTAAAAGAAATAGAAAATATTGGGAAATTGTAAATAACAATATGTAAGCCTGAAAAGCTAAAGTTTGTTAAAATAAATTATTTAAGTAAATTTATCCACATAATTACTAATAATACCCATGAAGATTTCAGTTTTCCTATTTGAATTCTGACATAATATTTAATGGATAAATAAGCTCATTGCAAGTTCTACAAATACAAAATACCCATGGAATTTCTCCTATTGCATCATTTAAATATTTGAGCTTAATATTGCAATAAGTCATATGTATGAATGCAAGTCATTAAAGAAATAAGAGGGTACAAATGTAAAGATTTAAAATTGGCAACTTTTTCTGTTTTAATGAAACAGATATTAAATGTGTTATTACCGCCTATCTTTCCTTTTTCTTTCTTTCACTGAAACCAAACTGCATCTGTCTTTCCATCTTTCCTTTCCTATCAAAGCAGAATAGTTCATTGTTTATGAGGTATGGGAAAGACCTAAGGAAGAAGCAAAATTATAATACAATTATAATTTGCCCCCATAAATCTTTGGAAGGAATTTGTTGATTATTAAGTTTCAAATAAGGTTCTGCTTAAAATTCAGCTTAACTGGGAAAATAAAGCCATGAAACTTTATTAAAATCCTGAAGTCAAAGGCAAGTCATTCAAACTTTGCATGTCAATGTTTGTCTCATCCACATTTTCATATCGAATTGATGAATTGACCTGCTTGTTACTAATGCTGATACCTTTTGTCAATTAATTCTCTTGATTAGCACCTTCTGCTTTCATCTCTCTCTTTCTCTCCATCCATCCATGTACTTATGTGTGGAATGCAATGATTTTGCTGTTGGGTCCCTGCCTTCCAGTATTGTGATTCTATTTTTTAATATTTTGACTTTCCTTTTTCTTTCAGATGACATATCAATTCTCTTGGACAAAAACAAACTAGGTATCTATTGGTATTTCTAACAATATATATATATATATATTTTGTCTGATTTATTTTTTTTAATCCTTTCACCTCAAGCAAAGCAATTAAGACACTAAAGGTTGCTGAGTGTTAGAGAATATGAGGGAAAAAAAAATTAAGGAGAGAAAACAATAAAAGAACAGGAATTAAAAAGACAAGTTAACAATTGACCTTGCATTTACATTTTTGAAGATCAAAGTTGACAGGAAACTAAGGAGTCATAAGAGTTCTACAAGCAAGAAGAGCAAGAGAAGAAACTGTTAGCATAGAATTTATGGTTATCTCACCATTTCCACTGTAAAATGATGAGACCTTGCCACCAATCTAGTACTGCACTTAAATTCATAAAGTCTAGATACCAAAGGGCAAAGCTCATCAGAACAATTACCACAAAAATATTTATAAAAATTCACAAATTATATTACAGTGGTAGGGAAGTCTTAATATCCTTATATACTGTTAATTTGTATCTAAGCCCAGATTTGATCAATTGTCAGTTATACAAAATATATCAAGGCAGCAAAGTTTATTAGTTAAAAAAAAAACTCTGTTTTTCATAAGTTTTTTTTTTTTTTTTTTTTTTTTTTTTTGTTGGATTAGTTTCCATCTATTGGTGTTGAAAGTGTATAGGAACTGTCCACTCTTAATGTTGATTCTTGTTAAGGTTCAGTTTTCAAATCATTTTGGTTATCAAGAAAGAAATTAGGGTCTGATGTTGATGCCTTTGTTGACACTGTGTACAATAAGAATTGAAGTTCAAACATTGTCTGGTGAATGTTGGCTTATCAAATATGAATATCTTGGCTCCATACTCTGTAAGTTATTTGTACATCTAGAAAGGTCAGTTGATCGGCTCCTTTTCTTCTGTTGTGAACTGGTCTCACATTGATGTCACATAGTTCAGAATTATTTGCACATCCTCCTGGTGGGGATAGTATGGAAGTTTTTAGTTATCTAAGTTACATGGTTGGCTTTAATGGTGACAATTCTATAATAATTTCCTCAAAGTATTCCATGTATATGGTTGCCATTGCTGGAGATAATGGTGATTCCATTGCTAAGTCATCTTCCAGCTGGTATATGTCAAAATCTAATTGGGGTGAGAAGAATCTACCCTGTAGACTTGAGTAAAGGGTTTCAGCTCAAAATTCTGAGAAGGTTACTGAGTTTGTATGACAACCAACATCTGATAAAAGCCGGCGAGTAGTACCTGGCATTGCTTGAGTGTATATGGCTGCATTTGTATAACTGCACCTCCCTGTATACCCACACTCCACTGTCTGGAAATGTTTTCCGGCGTCTCAGCTTGCATGTATCATCCATTGGTATACTAAGCTACTCACCCCACCCCCCAAAACCCTCATCTTTTTTACGGTATGTCCTTCACAAGTGTTCTTAAAGGAATTCTATTGATAAAACCTTCTTGTATGGCCGTTTCTTGGGGTTAAATTGTTTCAATGTTTTAGATATTCAGTAAATTTCCTAACTTTCAAATAGTATGGCATTGTTCACAAATCTAATAAGCAAACAAAAACAAGGATGAAGCATCAGAGCTTGATTAAAAAAAAACCCAAAAAGAAACTGCAAGTGCAAACACATGAATGCATGCCCCTCTTTTATTGCACGTTTACTGTAAAACTGAGTTAATAGAAGGTTCTTTGGGAATTTTTCTCTTTTAACACTTCAATAATTCTTCTCAAATAATCTTTACATCAAAGGTTGTTTGAATGCCAATTTAGGATGGAATCATATGAAGAGATTAAGTAGATTAAATGGCAAAAGCCAATTTTGGACCTAGTTTGTTGCAGACTTTGTTCACTTAACTGAAATAATCTAAACCAAACATTCATGCAAGAAATTTGTGTGTGCTTTGTAATTTACATATCAAATTTGGAAAGCATGTGATGAAAAAAAAAACACGGGATTATTCATGGTTTTTCATTATACACAAGGAAGCAAGCAGAACTAAAACCACATTATCTTATTTCTTGCATGATGGCAAATTTCTTGCGACATGTTTTGAAGAAAATTGGATAAAAAAAAATGAAGTTATTCAAGTTTTTATTTTAAGTAGTACAAAAAACCCATCCCCCTCACCATTTTCTGCAAGTTTTAGTGTAAAGCCAATGTTGCAGGAAAACTATCAACACTCTACATAAACCTTGTAACATGAGCTATTTTTTGCATTAAGTACAAAGGACATCAGTTTATCCAGTAAAAAATTTGTTCATATGTAACTTTGTTTTTGCAAAAAGTCATACCCACCTTTTGGTTTTATCGAATTTCTTTTTCTTTCTTTTTCCTGCCAAATCCAGGGGGCCTGGTGGTTGAAAAGTTGGTCTTGATGTACCTTGGTAAATTTGCAACATGTCTGTACAATTTAATCAAAATCGGTTAAGAAATGTGGACATGTATAAATAGCACACACACACACAAACATCTTTTGTTTTATAGATTGTTAGAGCTGTGTTATCAAACAAAAGAAAGTTTTAAAAAAAAAAAGATTTAAAACAATCATTAATGCTTCCTGTTAGGGATGCTAATTTACTTCCCCTATAAAGGATAATAACTCAAAATGCAAAGTTTGTCACAAATATCTGTTAGAGCTGCTCAGTAACCTTGACATTCAGGAAAGACATTAGAATAATTAAGAATCTCTACTGGCAGCAGACCTCCTGCATAATGACAGAATACAAGTTCAGCAGATATACAAAGATAGAAAGTAGTGCAAGACAAGGATGTGTCTTCTCACTGGATTTATCCAGCTTATACAGTGGGGTGATTCTGAGAGAATTAGAAGTCCTACCAGGGTTCATTATTGGTGGCACAATCTTAACAGTATAAGATGACAGTACTGATAACAGACATGGCAAAGAAACTACAAAACCTCCTACAAAAGGTAGCAAAGGAAAGTGAGAAGAAAGGACTAAGCATAAACTACAAGACAGAATACATGGTTATCAAAAGGGTGAGCTCAAAATGAAAATTAAATGTCGGGGATACTAAAATCAAGCAGGTACTGAAATTTAAATATCTGGGAAGTGTTCTAACAGAGGACTGAAAGTGCAACATTGAGATCTGAAGACCTATTGGGATGGCCACAGATGCATTCCAAAAGCTAAGCAGGGTATTAAGAGACAGGAAAATTTTGTTACAAACAAATAAAAGGGCACTGGACTGTTACGTGATATGCAATGTAAATATATGGGAAATGTTCTGACAGAGGACGGAAATAGCGACACTGAGATCCGAAGACGTTTTGAGATGGCCAAAAACGCATTCCAAAAGCTAAGCAGAGTATTAAGAGACAGGAAATTTTCATTAGAAACAATGAATACGGGCATTTGACTGTTACGTGATATGCAATGTAAATATCTGGGAAGTGTTCTAACAGAGGATGGAAATAGCGACACTGAGATCCGAAGACGTATTGGGAGAGCCAAAGATGCATTCCAAAAGCTAAGCATGGTATTAAGAGACAGGAAAAATTTGCTAGAAACAAAGAAATAGGCACTGGAATGTTACGTGATATGTCTTCCTGTATAGCAGCAAATGCCAGACAATCTCCTCTAAGATGAAGAAGACTTGAAGCAACAGAAATGTGGTTCTACAGAAAGATGCTGAGGATACAATGGGCTGAACATGCAAGGTTTTGGAGAGAATGGAAACAAAGTGGAAACTTATACTTAACATCAAGAAGAGGTAGTTGAAATTTCTGGGGCACTTCATGAGGAAGTAGGCTTTAGAAAATTTGATACTCACAGGAGAGAGGGGCAGAGGAAAGCAGCACGTAACCTTCTTGATGGGCTTGAGCAAATGGATGGCAGAATGGGGTTTGGGAGAAATAACAAAAAGACAAAACTTGTTGAGCTACAAGGGACAGGAGGGAGTGTCGCGGGGGTGGGGGTAATGGTTGCCTACATCCTGAAGGGACATGGCCCATAAGTTTCTATATCTTGGCAGCAGATATAAGACTAAGACTACTTATTAGATTTGAAGGGAAGAAAAAAATTTTGTGCACTGGAATTACTTTGTATTGAGATGATTCTACTGTTTTCTCTTGCCTCCTAATTACATCCTCACTCCCCCTTTGTAAGAAGGAAATATCACTCAGTCAGCCTCTTTCCAAGGATGGCTACATTGTGGAATAGATGACTGAGAGGATGCTTCCCTGATTACTACAATCTTAATCTCAAGTCTGGTCAACTGTTATCTATCTTACATATCCTCATAATCTGCACTTGCTTCCTCTGTTGTCTATACAACAAACTCATTCAGTAACCCTCTGCATTGAATGGCTCTTGGGCCTTGTAGTAGGTGAACATGTAATAAAAAGTTTGAAATTCTCTGTAGGTTGTTATTATTATCACCATTATTTAAGAGCACAATTTTAAAAAAGTGTTTGACAATGTTAAACAATATTTTGACAGTATGTTATGAAGTTTCATTCATTTTGATGCATTCATTACCAATACAGCCATTTTTCATTACAAGACAAACAACGTTTGTACAAAGATGTATACTTTTTGTAGATTTATATATTTTTATATTTGAAAATTTTAAAAAATATAACTTGAAGACATACTACCGAAATATTATTTAGCATTGTCAAACACTACGTTTTTCTTTTCTTAAATTGCACTTTTCTCTTAAATGCTGAAAAATATTGTAAGAGTTATGCCAATCATTTTGTTTATTATTATTATTAGTTATGTTCAGGCTATTTTCCTCATCTTTGTTATTGTTATCACAATGTTTCATCCATTGTGCCCTCTTCCCCTTTTCAGGTGATTCTCACTCTAGTTAACCATCAGGAAATTTTTAACTGCCAACCCCCCCCCCCCCTTAAATAAATGGTTCAGTTCCACTACTTAGGGGAAGTATCCTTTCAGGAGTCTGTTCCGCAAACACTAAAATCTTAACTTGTTTAAGTTGAGGGCCAACTGTAAGCTATCTTCTATATCCTCATAATCTGCACTTCATCGTCTTATGTACTTACAACAATCTCGCTCTGTAACATTCTACCTTGTGTGGCTTTTAGGTTTTGTAGCGAGTAAAGTTTTACTTTTTAAAAAAAATGCATCTTGAATTACATTTTAAATTTTAATTACATTCATGTTAAAAAGTAAAGTGTTCAATTCATTTTACTGTCATGCTGTTTATATGTTGAAGATATTTCATTGTACTGGATCTAAAATGATTATTTCCTTCAGTCAGTGTTCAATATTTGAGAAATTGCATTCATATTGCTTGCTTGTAGATGCAATGTGTTTTTACCAGGCCATTTGTTCATATTAGAAAACAATCTTTTTTTTAACTTTATTTTAAAATTTTTAATTTTTTTTCCCAAAATATGTATTGTGCATATATAACTGAATGTAAATGGGAATAAAATATTGTCAACTGATAACAAATATACATGTAGTTATATAAAATAGCTAAGAAGTTAATACTAAAAGTACATTTTAAGCACACACACACACAGTTCTTTTTTTTTTTTTTTTTTTTTTTTTTTTTCAAGCAAATGTATTTATTTATTTATAAAATTACTTATTTCAGATTCAGCTAATTATATATATATATATATATATATATATATAAATAAATTGTGCATGTATGAGTAATCCATAATGGTCCCAATATTTTCTTTCAAAATAATTTTATCAACTTATTTTCCATTGCAGGTGAACGGCGGATGGAGATCATTCCTATCACCAAGCTTGGCCAGGAACCAGAGGAATGGCAAGGTATACACCTTTTTTGCATTTTTTTGCATCTCTACAGAAGATGAGTAATGCTGTCATTTGAAATGGGCCAATAGGCAGCTAAGAGATTTGCTATTTTTGCCTTAGTTTGGTGTTGGTGGGGAACTAAGCTAAGATTTGTGAAGGTGACAAAAAACCAGTCCTTTTGGCTATATAAACAATATTTATTAGTCTTATTGTTTTTAAAAAAAAAAAAAATGAAAACCCATTATTTATTAGTACGATTTTTCACTCTTTTCTTTTTTTTATTGTATTTCACATTAAAATATTTACAAAAATAGAATATTTGATCTCGGAAAAACCTGATATGAATCATTTTTTTACTTTTTTTCATTTATATTTTTTTGACAAATATTAATAAATTTTAATTTACATGAAATTACATGAAATTTTTTGCAGAGATTTATACCAAACTTTTAAATATCAAAGACTTTGATTTTGGTTCTAAAAGCATCTTTTTATATCTCAGTCTGAAAACCGTAGTCTGTTCTATTTGACCAAATAGAAGTGAGCAGTAAGCATTTTAAGAACATTTTAGGGCTTGGTTTGCTAATACTTAGGTGTGGATGAAAATTATATCAATTGATAGATATAAAGCTATTCTGTTAGGCAAGAAAGAAAAATTCAACTTTTCAATTCCTTTATATAAGTTTTAGTATTTTAAGATGATAGGCAGTCATCTTAGATTAGCTATCTTACCTGGCATATTTCACTTTTGAATCCCCAAAAGTTTTTATTTATTATGAACCACTTAATAATTTGCTAACTACTGTTTCTTTTTCAGAAAAATTACGAGATACCCAGTATCAAATAGTAAATTACAAAGGTATTTTTCTGTTTTTTAAATTTCCAAAGTAAATAGCTTGTAATACATTCTTCGGTTTCTATCTCTGCATGGGGAGGCGATTTGGTATGAAAAGTAATTTTTAAAAAATTTTTTTTCCTCTCCCCCCCCCCAATACTTGTGCTTGCTTCCAAAAAAAAAATATTTCCCATATTTACTTATGAATGTTAGATTGGAAAGAAAGCAGCTTTCTTTTATAAGGCAAGTATTAAGTTTGATTTTTTTTTTTTTTTCCCCTCTTTCTCTATTCCCAAAGAAATTTAGTTATTATTGCTATTAATATTTTCTGCTAATAAAACAAATTGCTAAAAGGATCTAAACAGATTTTCTGCTTTCAAAATAATGGTTATTCTTTGAAGTAAAGTCTTCTGGAGTAAATATCAATTCATCTACAACAAAAATAAAAATGGATAATTAAAAAAAAACAAAAAACCTTTATATCTTCAAAATGTTCTCTCTTCTATATGATAGTCAAGCTTTTTGTTTATTTTTCATATTGCATAATAAATTCAATCAAAATGCTACCTCAAAGCAATAATTTAGTTTTTAAAAAAAGTACGCACAAAAGCTAAGGAGGCAGTATGATCTGCCCCTAATAGCCATGAATTAATTGGGAGTGATGATTTTGTTATGGTTATTTGTTTTGCATCTGCTCCTAAAATGTTTTACTTTCCTCTGATTTCATTTTGGTCAGTGTATTTATATGCTGAAAATAATATGAAATTTTTATTTTATTCATTTTTTATGAAAGTGAATAGAAGCGAGGTTGCTATGTAAACTAGTTTTAAATTGAGGAAGGCAAAACAAATATGCTGAGGTGACAAGGATTTCTTAAAATGTAATGGATGTGTGGGTGGTGTAATGGACAGTGGCTCAGAATGGGAAATCAGGTTCATTATATTCACTTACATGCAAATAAGAAAAGCTATATATCTATCCTATGGGTTAAATTAGGTACCTCCACGAAATGTAAAAAAAAAGAGCATAGCATGATGTAAAAGACGCCAAACTTGATGAAAACAAAATTTTATCGTCTAAATGTTTGTTATTATTAAGAGGAAAGATCAAAGTATTTTTGTGGTATTTTTTTACATTTTCTAATCGTTCCTAACACGTCCGAAAATTTTGTTAAAAATCTTGTTTTTTTTTTCGAGTCAGCAAAATTTAACATTTTTTTCCATTTTATAGAATCAATGAAAATCTCAGTTTGAAATTTTTTAAATATCAATTATCATTTTTTCAAAACTTATTTTAAGAAAATCAGAAATTATAATGTTTATTTAAAATATTTTGAACCAAGCTTAACTTGGCTTTTGTGCTGAAAAGATGTAATTTGAAAATAAAACAAAGCAGGTCATAAACATTCGCGTCATTTGACAGGTGTTGAATGACCTATTGATGGATTCCGTGAGGATAATTTGTTCTACGGAAGGAGAAAAGTGAAATATTTTACATTTATGTGAACAAATTATTTACCTCGTTATTTTTAAGGAAAACTTTCAGCGCTCTAATTTTTTGTTTTTTTTGTACTTACCTTTACGTTTATGATGCTTTATGGAAAATATATTATAAAGAAATTAAAAAAGACTGTTACGAATGAAATTAAATTTCATAAGAAAGGTATCTAATTAATTTATAGGTACCTTTCTCATGAAATTTTATCAGAAGTGTACATAAAATACTATAATTTTATGTACATTTAATACATTTTACTGTGTTATCTGTATTTCCATTCATTTTAGTATTAATTTTGATATTTCATTTATGGAAAAAATGTCATAACTGAGATTAATATAAAAATAAGATCATATAAATTTCATAAGATGATACTGATACTTGTAGGTACCCTTCTCAGTTGAAATTGAAAAATCAAATAAACTTCACGTGTTTCACAAAATTAAAGGCCTTAACAGCGGAGAACAATGCTTAACTCAAATAACGCAACTTAATTGTATTCTGGTTGGTCTTCCGTACTTTATAATTAGAGCCCGATTATAAACACAAAATTACATTCTTAATTACTTCCTGTCTTCTGATTAGACAAAACGATACAATTTACAAAGCGCTAAAAAAGATCTCTCATAAGGACACTTAGGAAACCTGACACGGCTTTTAACTAATTTTACAATATTTTAACAACTTAAATGTAAAAATCTATTATAATTAGATAAATAACAAATAACTGTATTTAAAATTCATTTTTCATCGAAAATTTTTTTTCCTTTCAGAAAATATTGTCCATATTCATAAAAACAACTAAAAGCATTTGGAATTAAATAATATATTTGTTTTATTGAGTTTTGTATGTTACAATTCCGAGCTGATTTTCAGGTACAGGCAGTCCAATTAAAAAAAACCAAAAAACATGATTTGAATTCTTCAAAGCCTTGTGCTTTTAACTATTGTGATCACTAAACCCGACGCGGGCGAATTTCTAGAGTTTTCATAAAATTAGTTAGGGGTGGGGGGTAATAAATATAAAAAAAAAAATTTCTGCCATGACTTTAATAAAAAAACATAATTTCGATCATCTGTGAATACTTTCTGAAAGTTTCATTAACATCTGACAATTATTTTTATTTTTGCAAGATTTCCCAAAATAATGGGTGTCATACAAAAAAAAACGTGCTAAAAATTGTATGTTATTTTACTAGTGCTGGTGATACAAAGATAATGTTTTTTTAATCAAAATTTAGAATGTTCTAAAAAGGAAAATTTTAAAAAAAATAATGAAAAAAAACTTTGGTCTTTCCTCTTCATGATAACATAAGCATTTAGATGATAAAATTTTGTTTTACTCAAGTTTGTCGTCTTTTTCATCATGCTATGCCATTTTTTTAGTGTTTTTTTTTTTTAGTGTTTTTTTTTTTTTTTTTTTTTTTTTTTTTTTTTTTGTGGAGGTACCTAGATTAAATATTGGTTTGTATCTGGAAAAGTCATTTGTTATTCTCAAATGCAATTTTCACTCCTCAGAAAACAAAAAATTACCAGCTTTAAGTAACCCACAGAGTGAAAAAAAAATAAAATTGTAATATGCATTTTTTTTTTTTTTTTTTTTTTTCATACTATCAATTAAACACTCCAGATTATGAACTAATTACATTTTTTTGTTTTTGTTTCACACTTTAAGAAATGTTGTCTTTTTGATATCTCATTCTCTGCTGAAGCTTTAATAAAAGTGAAACCTGTTAGATTGATAAACGTTTCCTATTTGTTTTTTTTTATCCTATGATTTTCAGAAATCACATATGAACATATTTGTTTTGGCTTCTGTAAGGGAGGGGATCCAATTTTCATAGCAAACTAGACAACCTATTAACTTTTATGAAAGCTAAAATTTTTTTTAGATATTTATAGCTGAAATGCTTTATATATATATAAAATTTGAAAAATTTTTTCTTGTCACAATGGCTCTTGTAAAACTTCACCATTTTTCCTCCTCTAATTTAATTTGAATTACTGCCTGAAAAATTAAACACTTTGTCTTTGTAATCCTACAAGGGTGTATAGAAAAGTTCTTTGTCCATCCAAGAAGAAATTGCAAAATAAATTCCTGATGTATTTTGTGAAGTGGGTTGGGCTGAGAACTTTTCAGGGTCCCTTGTGTGTGTGATTTTAAAAAGCAAAAAAAGAAAAAAAAGTTTTTAATATTTCTGTTCATAATCCATACTACCTCTGTTGGATTTAGTGCAAGAAATGTATATGCAAATATAACAGTTATTTGACAGAGGTTGTATTTTTTCGTACTTCTGAAGTGGTGGGGAATTGAATTTCAATTATGAAAGACATTACCCCCCCCCCCCATCTTAAATTGTGATAAGATATAAAATGTTTCAGTTAACAATATTTATATGAACACATCATAATAATTGCTATATTATTCTTAAAAATAAAATGAGTTTTTTTACTTTGCAAAAATATGGCCAAGAAATAATTCCCTTCAAAATACTTTTATGTACCTAAATCTTCTGCAAACTTTTGTACACATCATATAGCAGTTAAGACATTTTTTTTCTTGTTTTTGGTATTTTCATCTTTTAACTGAAACTGTACTTGACAATGTTTGCGTAAAAGCCTCCAGCAGACAAGACAGATTTATATGTAATTATCTGTAAGCTGATGAAACAATCATAATTCTTTTAAATTCTGCTTACATGAAATATAAGGCTTCACCAAACTACAAACTTCTTTCTGATCAAGTTTGTGACAAAGAAAATTTTTCTGTTTTCACAATAGAATAATTTATAAATATTAAAATCATTTTGTTTTTCAACAGAAAATATTTTGAGTTCAATATTTTATCTTGTCACCACTATCACTTTATACTCCCTAGACAATGCTAATTATTTTAAAAAGCAATCTTTAGAATTTTGATAAAACCCAAACACATGAAACTAGATTTATGCAATATTTTTCTTGAGAATTGGCAGCAAAAATGTTACCTACTATTTATATTAGGTTTTCATAATTATTTGTTTATAATATGGTAGATAATAAATATTGCATTGTAGATAATTTACACCTTGTAATTAGAAGAATAGTATGACAAATTGGAAAAGTTTTTGTGATGCATTTCATCCGTTAGGATTTCATTGTACTGGGCTTTGTTGACGTTGCCACATCTACACATGTGCATGCAACAAGAGATGCTGGTAGTTTCAAAATCTTATAAATATAAAATTATTCTTCAGAGTCTGTCTATATTTCTGAGATGAGGTATTATGTACAGTATTTACATTAGTCGGACTATTGTCCTCATCTTTGTCGCCATATTTGTCACAACGTTTTGGCCGTTGTACGCTCCGGCCTTCTTCAGGTGGTTGGAATTTCGAACTCTACCCTTTATTTCGATCACTGGGGTAGACTGTTCTAGTTCCACGTGCCATGTTTGATGGATGTCAATTATCAGTTATCTCTTGCTAATTTTCCCTCTGAAAGTTCTCCACTGCCTTAACTGGGTATTGAACTCACACTCTTTGGGTCTGTCACTGGATCTAACCAACACCTTTATCCACTGTGCCATGTGTTCTTATTATTCTTGTAAAAAAAACAATCTAATAAAAGGTTTAACATTTTTGTTGTCAAATCTCAAAAAAAATATAAATACAGTCTTGTGTGTTTGGGTTTTATTTTAATTCTAAAAACAGTTTTATAAAAGAATAAAAATGATTAAAGGAGTGTAATCATAGCAGTGTCAAGAGAAGAACCCTCTCTCTCTCTCTCTCCCTCCTTCTCTTTCTCCTCCTTACTGTTTAGCAGGGATTGCACCCCCCTCTCTTTCCCTTTTTTTTCTTTTAGCTGCGACCTTTGTTTAACTCTGCCATAATTTCTTGTATGAGTCTGCCTATTTACTTTTTCTTTAATAAGGCTTCATTCCTTTTCTATTATTTTTGTTCTTCTTGAACGAAGAAGCTGCTGCTTTATTTGCAACCTAACATCGATAGGATTCTTTTTTCTTTATCTTTTTCTCAGGCAGTTCTAGATGCACAGTGCAAAAAAAAACAGTCAATGTATTTGAATATTGCATCAGGTTCCACTCGAATATTCAGTTTTGACTTGGCCAAATTTTCAAAAGCTAGCATTCTCTTGGGTTTTTGGTTTAAAAAAAAAAAAAAAAAAAAAAAAAAAAATAAATGCAAAAAGTTAATTTGTGATGCTTTTTAACCCTCCTGCATGTTCAGCTCAATGCACACATTTCAGAATCTATGCTTGTGGTAATGTTGATGCAAAAACAATAATAGTTTGTCAATGAAAATAAGGAATGAAGGGTGGGGGAGGCAAAGACATTTTCTTTTGTTCTCAATATAACGAATAGAAGATTCTGGTTTAGAAGACTAATTTATCTACTTTTGATCATCTTGTGGACATGAATTCAGCCTTTTTTCTTCTGCATGCTTCTTTAGAGGATGAAAAAAAGGACGTCTGGGTTTATAGAATAATTTGGAATTGTAAGTTTGGCTTAACATATTCAGGTCACCTTTGCAAGTAGAAATAAAGTTTTAAAAATGAAATCTTTCAAACTGACAATTGTTTGGCATCACATGATCATTGTGTCGGAATCAATTGATTCCCTTTTGACGAAACGGTCAGATTTTAGTGCTTTAATTAGAAGATTGAAACGGTTTCATGCTTTGCTATGTCTGCCATAATTTCATAACAATGTTCTAACATCTTCACCATTTTCAGCTATGCTAAAGTTGTATTTTATTTTTGTTTTCTTTCTTTAAATTTTCAGAATTTCAAAAATTATACTTTTTGCTTTTATGAATCAAAATATTTTGTTTAATAATTATCAATTTTCCTTTGGAAAAGTATTTCTTAACTTTTAGATAAAATATTCATGCATGTCATTTTTGTCTGAATTTCTGGGATGAGGAATTATTATTTACACTATTTATATTTGAACTATTTTCTTCATCTTTGTCACAATGTTTCAGTCATTGTGCTCTCCACCCTTCCTCAGGTGTAGATCTATCTAGGTAACCTAGAAGGAATTCTGAACTGAACCCTTTTATTTATTTCATCTACGGCTCTAGACTGTTCTCATTCCCCTGCTCAAGCAAGCAATAACTGATCAGTACTAAATAAAAACTGTCTACCATTATAGATTAAATAATGGGTTCAGTTCAGAATTCCTTGTAGGTTACCCAGATCAGTCTACACCTGATGACAGACGGAGGCACAATGACAGAAACATTGTGGTAACAACAAAGATGGTCAATAGTCCAAATTGATCCAAGAGCTCACTTGAAGTGCATTCTTTTTATTACTGTTATTAACTTATAACCGTTTTCAGCATTTGGTCTGGAAAATTTTAAAAGAAATAAATCTTGATTATCTCAAAGTATTTTAATTTTGCAGATTATCATTTTCTTGTCTGTTCTCTTTTTAATGATACATAAAACTAGACATTTTTAGCACAGAATGGACAATTGAGTTGATGTTTGGATTTGTAGATAATGATTTAAAGTGACCAAAGCATCTTATCTTGTTGATGCTTTCAGGATTGATGTGGGAGGATTTTTTTTTTTTTGTTTTTTGTTAATGGTTATTGAATGGTTTTTTGTTTTAAATGGTTATTGAATGGAAGTTCCTGCATTGCTTGGTTGCTTGATGGCTTTTTTTTTTTTAATATTGCTTGTACACACTTCATGATTTCAACCAATTAAATTTTTCCAATCTGAAATGATTACATATGAAACACTAGCCAAGAGTCTTCAAATTACTTTCATTATTACACTCTTTCTACTTTATATAAAGATGCAGCTATGTGCTTTTTCTAATACCATCTCTGAGAAAATACATACCCATTTGATGAAGCTCAGAGATTATGCATTGAAATATTGTGATTTCTAAATTTGAATTTAGAACAGACTGAAAAAATTGTTTTAGAAAGCAGCTAGTGTTAATTCTTTGCTTTTCAGCATAAAGCAGGAATAATCTTTTATTGATATCTCTGTCTTCATATTCAATGAAAAAAATTTTGATCTCTTGCTGAATTTTTCAATCACTGAAAAAAGATTGACAAAGTTTGAAATAAAATGTAATTGTTTCTCATTTATTTAAATTAACATCCTTCTCTCCATGAGCTATGAACAAAAACAATCGGCATTTGATTCACTTTGCCATGCGATTGAAAATGTTTGTCTGCAATAAAACCCTTACTACTTCTGTAATTTATTTTTCATGTGAACATTTCAGATTTTTCTTTTGCTTAAAAATGATTAGAATGTGTGTATTTAAAAAGATCTGTATGCTAAAAGAAAAATTGATAAATGAGCTCAGGGTGATGCATTAATAAAATAAATGTGAAAGATTTTGTTTTAACCAATTTCTTTATAGAAAGCCATCTTGGTTTTTGATATAGAAATGAGAATACTAAAAAAAAATCAATGTCTAAAGTTGCATGTGTTTGTGTGTGTGTATGAACATTAAGAGAATTTTGTTAAACTTATTCAAAAGAATAATCAATTTATTCTTTGATTATTGCAAGTGTTTTTCAGATTTATTGAGTTTGCTTAAACTTGTTCCAACAGGGTGTGTATTGGACATTATAAAATACCCACCCCCTTTCTTCTTTTTATTAGTCTCCAAGCATTTTGCCTTTTTTACAAGCTTAGGCAAAATCTGGGTGATTAAACAAGTGTTTTTCTGAAAAAAATTTAATTTACTTTTATTTTAAAATATTTTTTAAATTATTATTATTGTCAGTATTTGTTTATTCCTTTATTTCATTCTGATTAATTTCTCATCTTGATATCCCAAACCAAATGCTTATCTTCTGATTTTATCTTTCTATTCTATTTTAGTATTGGGGAAAAATGTTTACTAAGCAGTTCAAAGTTTTGCCTCAAGGCGGATTAAACTTTGTACTTTTGCAACATTTCGTTATATTTTATTCTTCTTCAGTGGTGAGAAACTCCAGGAAAACCATAATTTTGATACAATTTGGTTATAATCTTTGAATATGTCTCACTCCACACTCGTTCAAATATGTTGAAGCATCTGTAAATATCAAACACTTATGCATACCTTGTTGCTACCACTTGAAAATGAAATTAAAAAATTTTTTTTTTAATATAGCAATTGGGAACTCTACACTGGCATCTTGATAAGCAATTAAAAAGATAGCTTCCTTCAAGGATTGCTTTTCTAATGTTAAACATCTTTTCTCTGCTGAATATATATATATATTTTTTTATCTTGATGATAATTAACCTGTATGATCTCCCATGCACATTTGTTTTTGAGCTGGAGTAAAATTTCAGAATCAGTTCAGTTCATTTGCTTGTTGGATTTAACTCCCCTTGATATCACTGATGAAAATTATCTTTTCAGAAACATTCCTGTATCTATACACATTTAAATTGTTTATTTTGACTGACTTTTTTGTACCTTCATTAGCTTAAATCTTTCAGCAGTTTTTTTAATGAAAGTACATTTGTTGAGGCATTGTAAGCAAATAATTTGCAAGGATTTTAAAGGATAGAGAATTTGAATAGTAAACATTTTAAAAAAGAAAGTTTTGTATAAATAAATGATACTTCTGTAATACACTCACCTGTTTTTTCTTTTTTCTCCCCATATTTACAGAAATATCCTTTCTCTCTCCCAACAGTGTTAGATACATTTTTATACTTAGCACATATCAGTTAAGTAAATATTTGGAATTTAATTTATTGGAAGGTGTTGAAAAGATAGGCTTTACTTGAGTCTCTTTTGAGAAGAGCACTGTCCAATTCAGTCTCTAGGCTGTGTGCTAGTGGTAGTTTCATTCAACACCACATATTGCTTCAAGAGCAAAACATTAACCTAAAAACTCTTGTAATATTCTTAAATAGCTTTGTCAGATTGAGGCATTTATATGGAAAGCATTTATGACTTCAAACTCCTTCAGAAATATGTCGGCTGTATACAATGGTTAAAAATGGCACTGAGTGAAGCTTGTAGGTCTTAGCAAGGACCACCCTCCTTTGAACCTTGTGGGCTAGTGCTAAAAAAAAACAAAACATTCCACAATATTTCAAATAAACGGTTAAGAAGGAATCCTGTAGCCATACTGAATAAAATAAGTTTCTGGATTTGAGAAACCTATTTTCCTATTTTAATTTTATAAATTTCAACTGGAAGTACCACCGGCGGTTCAATCAATGAATGCTGAATGTTTCCATATTAGTAAACTGCTAATAGTACCATTACAATTTTTAGGTTGCATAGTTTACAGGAAAATAAAAATGTTCAAAAGCTTGAAATCTGTATTAAACACCTAAAAATTGATATATTGACTAAAATGAACAAAAATACCTACTGAAAAATTTAGTAAAGATTTATATCAGATCAGGAAAAAGGTAAAATAGTCACTAACCTTTGGGCTTCCTTTGCGGAATATTATTGTGACATGCTTGTCAAAACAGTTGTCTGCTTGCTTTGTATTGTGACAGGTTGACAGAAGAAACTGTGTGTGATAAAATCAGGTTATTTTGTGTGGTGTTTGGTTTTGCTTGCTTATCTTCAGTAAGACAGTGTCATTACCAGCTGTGGCAACTTTTTGTTCCTCTTTCAATAGCTATTCCCTCTTTTTTTTTTAAATTTTATTATTTATTTTTTAATTTGTAAGTACATAGGTCTTTAAATAAGTGAACCCTTCCTCCAAATGTACATTGACATTTTTAATTTTTATGTCAGATTCATAGACAGAAAATGTGTAGGGAAAAATAAATTTGAATTTAAGATGAAAACAATTTCACTTTTTATACATGCATCTAAATGAACACACTCGGGAACTGTATTGATTATAACATATTAGGTTAGAATATGAGTTAAGTACAGTTTAAATGTGATGACTTGGATTATTATTGTGGTTAAGCTAATTTTTACTTGTCCTTGTAAAAAAATTTTAAAATTGGATACTTAATGTTTTAAAGAAAAAAATACATATATGAGTCACTTTGAGATAATTCTTTATATTTTATTATGTTGGCACATGTCAAAACTAGATGTTGGTGGCATTGCAGTAGAGATTGAAGCTTCCTGCAAGTAACCCATACTTGCAACTTGTTACAAATCTCAACTGAACAGCATTCTGGCAAAATGATGTCTGACATGAAAGTACATGCAAAGGTGGTGTGTCAATGAATTTCTTCATATGGAAAAACTTGCACCCATTGGAATTCATTGATACTTGCTAAATGCTTACTAAATAATTTCTGTGAGCATAATAGCAGGTGGGATTGTATCGGCAGTGGCAATAATGAGGTGTGTGAGAGAGAGAGAGTGACAAACTGCATTTATAAGCACCGTGTGCAGTCTCTTGTTGGTGAAAATACTTAGCCAATGTTAGTGATTGCAGAAATAACATTTTGTAATTGAAAAAAAAAAACTTTCCTAATCCAACAGTGTTGTTGTGCTCCCTGTATCTGTTGCAGTTTCCATGAAAATAAATAGGAAGCATTACTTTCCTAATATTTTTAAAATATTTGATTATCTAGAAAGGTTATGTAAATATTATTACGTATTATATTTTCTTGTGTGAAGAATGAGATATTTTGAACAAATATTAAAGACAAAAAATACGTTTTCAGAGATTTTTGCTTGACTTAAAAACCTCTTATTTGAAACGGCAAGATTGCAAATATATTCAATTAGCACAATAGATAATAAAACACAAAGTAGGCAGGTGTTGATAACAATTGTTTACAAAAGGTATTTTATATGTTGACAATTTGTTTTTCTCTTCATTCTTAATGAAAGACTTTTCATTGTTTATTAATATATAGAAATGTAAGAAAGTCATATCAAATAGAAAAGTATGATAAATTAATTAACACCTTAAAATGTATTTTACCAGGTATGTATAGTTAGCAACTTTCCCTGAAAATTCACAAAGAAATTTTGAAACGGAAATTAGAAAAAATGTACAATGGTTAAACATCCAGTTTCTGTTCTTTAATATTGTGGGAAATTAAATATTTTAGTGAAATATATGTATAACATTGAGATCTTAACAGAGGGCACAACTAGTGAAAAGAAATTTACATAGGGGTGGATGTACTATGGGATTGTATTATACTCAAGGATGTAATTTATTCCTTGTTTTAGCTTCAGAAACACTGTGTCTTATTATATATAAGAAACTATGGTAAACAATTTTTTTCTTCTCCATGCAAGATAATTATCATATCTGATCTTTGTGTGCCATTGAAATTAAGCAGTATAAATGAAATGCTTCATATACTGTGAATTCATTTACATTTAAAAATGTATTAGAAGTAATACCTGCCAATTGATGTAATACCACCTGATCACCTATTGTTGAAACATTAAGCCACTTTTCATCATTTTTCTTTTACATGTATTTAACTGGCTCCTTTCAGTTTTCTATTCCTTGCATTATCCTGAAATGAAAAAAAAAATAAGATAAAAACATGGACTCACTTTGTAGAAATATGGAATAAGCAAGACAAAAGTATTGATGCCTTTTCATTGATATTTCTGTCTCTTTTAGACTCGGGTATTCTCGTATTTGTTCTGTGTTCTTAAAGATTTAACCTTTTTATTTTCTTCAGCTGTACTTAACATTTCAATAGGTATTATGTGAAAAGTTTGAAGTAATTATCCTGCTACAACTGGTGGGTTTTTAATTCAGCAGTATTTGAAGTATGGTGTCTTTATTTTTGCCTGGCTTTTTGCTTATGTTTAATTTCTTTTGTTGTAGCCAAAATTCAAGAACTGGAAACTCAGTTAAAAGAAAGCCGAGAAAAGGTTGAACAGATACAAAGTAAGTTCTTAAAGATTTTCTCTGAATTTAGAAAAAAAAAATATATCAAAGTATGCAAACTGTATTTGTTGGCTAATTTTGATTGAAAATTTTATTCTAAAATTTTTTTTTTTTTTTTTTTTTTTTTTTAAATTTAAAAAAAATTTTTTAATGAAATTTTTTTTAATGAAATTTTTTTTTTTCATTATCCTTCACTTGCAGCTTGATATCAAGGTATTTAATACTAAAAACGTATTGAATTAACCTTTAATGCAAGTCTGGGAAAATGAAGTATAAAAATTGTATAAATAGTATACCAGACATGACTTAGTGGATTAAACATTTTGGGTTGTCTAAAAATCATGAATTCATCTCTTGGATCAGATTATACCAAAATCAATATCAGTTCAATGTAGATCAGTATGATAGGTAAGAAGTTACAAGTTAGGAAATTCTTTTTAAGAACATTAAATATGATGGGTGCAGGAATAAGAATAGCATCTCTTGTGGATTAAATAAAGGGTTCTCTTTGAGGTTACCATATGTAAGATACCCTAAGGAAGGGTAGAGAGGTGAAATTGATAAAACAATAAACAAGGAAATTTAGTTGATGAATAATTGAAGAAATAGCTTTTTTTATTTTGTTTTGTTTGTTTTTGCTTGATGACATACAAGTGATTGTGTTCAAGTTTAATATCAATGAAAATGAATTTCACCTGCATAAAATGTTTTGAGAATAAAGTCAAATAAAGTAGAAAGGCATGATGAACTGCTCCCATGTAATAAAGCTAAGTTCTTGTTAAAAAAAAAAAAAAATCTATTGAACACTTTAGCAATAGTTTAAGATATTATGCATACTGGAGTGTAGGAGTCAGTGAAAAGTTCTTCATTCAACACACTTTTTAAAATATGAACAAACATCAGAATTTTTTTTTTTCTTATTTATAATTCCTTCTTGGTGAGCCAAGAACTTTTCAGCATATTTTTTTCTCATATTTTTAAAAGCTGACTTTTGGCATCTCGTTGCCTAAAAAACATTAAGTGTAGTTAAAAAGTGTGATATGAAATTTAATAATTTGAATTTTCATCATCTTTTTACAGATGAGCTTGACTTGGCCAATGAAGATTCCAACAAATACATTTTGAAAATTGCTGCCTTGGAAAGTAAGCAGTCCTTGTCTGAAAAATATTTTTTGACATTTTTTTTTTTTTTTTTTTTTTTTTTTTTTCCTTTTTAATCATTCTTAATAATATCAACTTGTTTTAAAACAAATCAAAAAACAAATTTATATAATCATGTTCCAGACTTGTGTAAATTTTTGTTTTAAGTGAAGATTTCATAATGAATTTGATCAATCATTGGATATTTTATTTTTTTTTCTTAATCATTTACAATAAAAATCAATGTAAGTTGAAACTACCGAAGACAATTTTTATCAATAAATTGACTGTTAACTATACAGACTTAGAAATGGCCATAATTATTATTTATCTCCGTTTTCTGCCAAATATCAGTACAGTAGATTGTGTGCCAAAGATGGTAATTAATGTTAATTTTCTTATAATATATTGTTTGAAGGCATATATTTGGCCTCTGATTTTTCTTTTTTTTTTTCTGTTGAAGTTTCATGCAATAAATATAATTTTGATTTTGTTACAATTTAAAATTCATTCTTATGATGACTTTCTTTTAAGTATCAGTTTTATAATTTTTTTTATTTAAGCTGTAAATACTGTTTACATCTATAGTTTCAAATATAATAATTTCTGTAATTTTTCAAGATTGACAAAAGTACAGGCTGTTGCAAAAATATCTCCTAAATAATAGTAAGACATTAGCTAGATGAAGACGCCATTGCCACTAGTGTCTTACCATTATGTAGAAGTAGTTCTGCTGCACTTGTATTAGGAACAACAATAATGGGAGTAATCATAAAAAAAAAACTGATTGCATCTGTAACCAAAATTTAATTTATCTTTTTGAGTATTCATAACAAACAATAACAAAAATAATAAAGAATTTAATGTACTTTGAGGTTGTGACATATTTTTGATTTTTAGAATTGTTCAAAAATATTGATTAGCAGCAATGGCTTCAGAGAGGGTATGGATCTTTGTCATACAATTTTAAACTACTGCAAAAATATGAATAGACTTTCTCGTTATTTTTAGGAACATATAAAAGAATGTCCTGTCAGTTTCATATTGTTTCCATTGTTAACACGTGGGGGGGTTGTTTATTTAACATTAATTTTAAACGTATTTGGTGGTATATACCCCATGCAGATTTTATTGTGTCAGATTCTTTTTTCATTTCTTCCACCTCCATAAAATGTAATGTGCACACATGCAAAAATATTTTCTCTTTTAGTGTGTAGATCTTGTGAATTAAAAAGCAAAAACAAAAAAAAACATGCATTACAATTTATGAAAGACTATTTTCTCAACAAAATTAGTATTAACCAAGCAATGTTGGTAAATATTCAGGATATATTTATATGATCAATATCTCATTCATATAATGTTCTTATTAAAAATATCAATAATAAATAGCTTTGGTAGTGTCAGGTTTTATTATACAAAGTGCAACAAATTCTTATTAGTTAAATAAATACAAAATATACGGAAGCACCGTGGAGTAATGGATTGCAGGTCGGATTGAGCAGTGTTTGAATTCCAATCAAGTTCATTACATTTATTTATGTGCAAATACACTTTGGAAAGGTATGATTCCCTCTCTTACCCCTACCCAGTTATGGGTAAATAGCATGACAGACTGGGTTTTATAGCCCTGAGTGGCAACCAGTCTAAGAGAACAACTTTGAATTCAAAACTTCCACCTATGGGCCTCACCAACTTGTGGTGAGTACAGCTACAGCCCTGAAGACATTGTCAATTGGGTTCCTACAACAGAAGTGAGAAGGCACTGGATTTGGAATTGAATGAAGTATATAGGCTATTAAAACACAGTTGATTAAAGCAATATCCTAGATATCAGTTTAAATTATTTTTGCATGTTAATATGGGAGTCTTTGATCTGCTATAAATCCTTTATTTATTGACCTCCCCCCCAAATACTTTTCTATTTTGATTTTAACATTACTTGCAATAGTTTACATTGCTTCCCAGAGGTCTTTGGACATGGTTTTCTATTCACAATCCTTTTAATTTTTTCTTTTCTCATATATATTTTTTTAATGATGGCCTTTTAGTTTGTTTCTTTTGGCTTAATATTGTTAGAGGCTGAGGGCCATTCTATTAATTTGCTGACTTTGGCCCAATTTGCAAAAGTTTTCAAAGTCAGTTTTGTAGAATGTGAATGAATATCGTCTTGCAGTTATATATATATATATATATACACTCTTGAGTTTAAAGTTTCTTCATTGTGACCTGTGCCACTCAAAAATGTCTTTGTTCAAGAACTTAGAATAATTCTCAGCATTTATCCTCCATTAATTTTACTGCCTATTGGCCCCAAACATTTCTCCCCCTTCCCTCTCATAGTCTTTTAAATTGTGTCTATTGATCTGTGTGAAGGACCACATCTCTAACAAAGTGATCAGGTCTTTCTAATGTAGCTCTACATTCATCACTAAAAATTACTGTTCAGAAATCAGTTTTTTGCACTTCATTTAACTTGTACGTTTCACTTTCTGATGAAAGGTGGTGGTTTGATCGAGTTCATTTCTTCAGCCATTTTTAATTTCTTGATATTCTGTATCATTTCCGTTTACGTTTATAAAACTAAATTTCTTGCTGGTCAGTTCACTTTTATTGATTATTACCCTTTATTTTTTTTTCCTTTATTCTTAATAATACTTCTCAATTTCGTTTTTTACTCTTCTGTCATTAACTCTTTGGCATCTTCACATTTTCCAGCATATTCCCATTACTCAGTTTTATGTTGCATCTTTTCTGATCTGATACAGGGTGCGCTCGATAAATTGTCGTCTAAATTACGCAAAAATGAAAATAACACTGACATCTCATTTTAAGATATATTTACCAAAATCACTCAAAAATATCTTGAAATACTGAAGTAATTTTATTCAATAAAATTGCCATTGGCTTCAACCACAGCCTCCAGATGACTTTGGAATCTCCTGCAACTCTTCTGGATGGTCTCCTTGTTTAAGTTGGTGAATTCTGCCATAATCCTTACTTTCTGTCCATCTTTGGTGTTACAAAGAGTTTTTTTGGTCTCTTGGTCAACTGTGCCCCACACATAATAATCAAGGAGGTTGTAGTTTGAGGAGTTAGGTGGCCAAATGTAAGGGGTGGTGTGATCACAGAAATTGTCTGGCAGCCATGACTGGGTTTCCTACTTGTGAGGCATGGTGCAGAGTCCTGTTGCCAGATATAGGGTCTTCCAGCAGCCACCCTGTTGATTCAAGGCCCACACTACCTCCTCAAGGTACTTGTAGTTGAATCTGACACTCTGTGGGAAGAAGAATGGAGGCATAATGTCATCACTAGTGATCACTTGAAACACCTTCGTAATCACCATTAGACTCCTCCAACTCTTTCTGAATTCTCTGCACTGTCCTCAGGTTGACACCAAACACTCTCCAATGTTTGTATTGGAGCTTCCGGCACAAATGCCATTTTCTAATTTCTGGTGGAGTGAATTGCGTCATGGTGCTCTTTTTCTCACAGACAGTACCCAACTGATCTTACTATACTGTACAGTTGACAAAATCAAATACAAACAATATGTATGTTTGAAATTAAAAAATATAAAATGGCAACAATTTACCCATGGCACCCTGTACTTATGGCTAATGGCAATCTTTACATCTGAAACTTTAAAGTAAATATCATTAACTATACTATTTGTGTGTGTGTGTGTGTGCGCGCGCACATGTGTGCATCTAATCTGCCTGGTACTTTGTGGCACATAAGGCTTCATGTTGAGATTTCTGTAATCAAACTATTCCATGGGGTATTCTGATTGACCCATATCCAACATCTGTACTCAAAGGAAGTATTTTTTGTCAGTTTTCCTTTGCTTAGACAATCGTGTGTTCCCGTACTATCAAGTACCATCTACTGGTTTTGGGAATTCAGTATTTTCTTTCTCCTAGACTGGTTGTCAGTCATGGCTGAATAGTCCTGTTTGCCCAACTATTTAACCCAAAGCTGGGAGATATATATATATATGTGTGTGTGTGTGTGCGTGTGCAAATATATTGATAAAATAGGAAAGAACTGCTAGATTGATTTTTCCGAATTTCTTTAGTATTTTTGTTTTTATTTTTAAAAACAAGTAGAGCCTAGATTTTATTATTTTTAAAAAAAATATGATTCCATCACTAATGGAATCATTTTTAAAAAAATATATATATATTTCAATAAAGCAAAAGCTAACATGTCTTATCTGGTTAACTGACTTGCCTCCTTTTCTCAGTTATATATGAGACTTGAATTTTATCATTAAATCACACATAAGCATACGAGTTGTAAATATTTTCTCATGAAAATATAAACTGAAATTCACTTGGTATATTTAATTTATGGATTTAAGTATATATGTTAGCAAATGATTGATTGATAGGAATTTTCTTTTGCAAACTTGCATAATAAAATCTGACACAATGTATAAAGATTTGATAACTGATGTCTGCAAGTGATAGTTTCGCCTATAATGATGGGGGATCACTGACTTCAGTACCACTTTCCTTTGTGCACCCATATGTTCTTTCATGTTCATCATCAACTTACAATTAAACCGACATAATATACTATCAACCATGTCCTCTTTTGGCACATGTCATAACAATGTCATAACAATGCTGGTTGATTTGTTAATAACTATTATTTTCTCAATATCCCCGGCTTTTTTCTTTTTTCTTTCCTTCTATCATCTAAATGTGCGTGTTTTTCATATATTGTATGTATGAGACTGAAAACGTTGTGTGCATATTCGCACAATAATTATTGTATGTTTATAAATACAAACTTTAAACTCCTACATAGTGAGGGTAGTGATTAGGTATAAATTTATCTCGGTCTAGTTTCTTTATTTTGCCCCCACCCCCACACACACACAGCTCGATTGTATTCTCTTAAGTTACTGCTGCTATTTATTTTTTGACCTGCATGTGTTGAAAGTCTTTCTTTTATTTTTTATTTTTATTTTTTTTTTTAATTCATTAGTATTTATTGTAGATATTTTTTCATTTTTTTTATTTTTATTTTATTGCTTGTATATGTTTAGCTGTACTAAATACTTGGCCTTGTCTTTGTTTATACAGAAAAGTTACAACTGTCCGATATGCATATGAATCAAATGGTGGATAACACTATGGATAATTTAAAACGTAAGTCTCTCTCTCTATTTTCTTCTAGTTGCCCTTCAATTTCATATCCTCATACTTGATTTTTCATTTGTTTTCAGGGTTTTTTCCTCCCACTTACTGTTAACATTACAATCACCACCAGTAAGATAGTATTTCGCCTTCTGGGAAAAGCAGGAATTCCTGTTTTATGTTATCATTTTTTTTTTAAGTCATGGTTTGTTTTTAGTATGTTAAACAATGAATCTGATTGGAAATGTTACATCAACACTTAATGGACCAGAATGCTTTGCAAGACTAATAATTTCCTTTTTAGTTTTGGATATTTTATCTTTGTATATTCAGTCCCTGTATATGTAGGCAAGCTGATTCAGAATAATTGTAATTTCATGAGATAGTTCATAAAATCTCCACAGATCTTAGTTATCTCCCTAAATTCATGCAATTTGAATCCTGATTTCTCAATTATTGTTTATACATTGTGTTTATAAATATAAACAAAATGGCTGATGGCATGACTTGCTAAATTATTCCTTCTGATGACTTTCTCAGTTTTGTTTTCAAAACATTCATAAATTTTATGATGATAATCAAAATTACAATGAGATGAAGATGTTGAAAACTATAAATCCAGATTATGTAATCTGGTGTAGAAGTTTATTGATCCTTTACAATTCATCAATTTATGATATAGTGGGCATGTGGGGAATTAAAAAAAAAAATTTAATATAAAATTAAGAATGCTGTAAAGAGCTTTTTAGACTGAACTTTCATATTTGTTGAATTTTTGCAGTTCTGATGTTTCATGTGTTTTGTAAAGAACTTGTTTATTGGGGTGATTATATTTGTGTGAAAATTTGTTCAGTTGAAGAAAACTTCCTGTTTTCATCTGATAAAAATTTCAGGAATATTAACAAATTGTATATTGAACATGTTCATATTTTTTTTTATTAGTAAGGATAACATTTTGTATGTAAAGTAAAACTTAACAGCATGTCTCTGTGTATGTTTTTTTATGGTATGTTTTTTTATGGTATGTTATTTTATATTTTATTAGTGATTTCACTATCTCCAAATTAGATTTTAGCTTATTTACTGTTGATTACCTGAGAATCAACAATTTGCTGAGCAAGCTCTTAACCAGTTTTACAATTGTTTTAATATTCTGAAGTTAAAACAGTTATCTCCTTTAGATATTTTAATAGTTTTAATCTCTACATTAAAGGGAATCATCAATTTTTTAAAATACTGTAATTCTCTGTGTATAATATGCCTTCATTCATAATACGCACCCTTAAATTTTGCTGTAAGTGTGGGGAAAATGCTTCTACTCACGCATAATACGCATCCCTTGTTTGGTAATCAAACCCTATAAATTGTACGTCTCCAATTTCCTTACGGCCAACATTTCCTACTCTTATTAAAAAAAGAAAATAGTTTTAAACATAGAATAATATTATTCTAATTTTGTTTTATGATAATTCTTATTTTATTTTACATTTATAAGTATTATTAGGTACATATTGTATGCGACCTCCTTATGGGGTCGCACTCGCCAAATGTTAGTGTCAAATTGTCATATGCTTGTGGTGTGTAGTCATTTTGCAACTGAAATCGACCTATGAAATGGCTTTTTTTCTTTTTTTTTTTTTTTTTTTTATATAACTGTACATAATACACACCCCTAATTTTACTTTCTTTTAGAAAAAAAGCATATTATACATGTGAATTATGGTATTTAATGAAAATTTTACTTTCCTGTTTTTTCTTTTGAAGTTTAAGCTCATCATACCTGCATCATGTATTCTTACTTTGATATAAATATAGTTTATTTTTTAGTAACTTTTCCTGTTGCCAACACCTGGTGGCTTATGTATAATAAATTTAGTTTCTGATTTAGAAAATCTTTTCAGCTTTCAATATGTAATGTTGGCTTTTCACTTTCTATGCTAATTTAATACAATTATATTCCTTTTTCTTAAAGTTCAACTGAAAGAGTCACAAAGACAGACAGATTGCAGTAGTAACTTAAATACACATTTAGTAGGTGAGTATCTTAAATACACTCCTTCAAGATTTTTTCCTTTAAAATAAACAAAACTTGATTCAAACTTTGTTTCAGTGTGATTCTTTGCAGTACCCTTACACAATGCACTATTTAATTTAAGGAACTTTCATCTTCAAGATATTGATTTTAAATAATATACATATATTGTGTGTATTATATAAAATCTCAGTTTTTATATTTTTTTCTATGAAAACTAATTTGCTGTTTTTTTTTCCTTTTCACTTTGTAGCAGAAATTGAAGAATTGGAATCTGAGTGGACATTACAACGTCCAGAAAAGGTTGACCAGCAAGGAGAGAAATTCGACAATGACACTTTAACCCATTCGCCCACCAATCAAATGGCTAATCATGTTGATTCTGAGAAACCTCAACTCATTGATGTAGAAAAGCTGAAAGGTTTGATATTGAATTCTTTCTCTTTAAAATTTGCTAAAAAGTTTTTCTTATTAGAAATTCTTTATTTCCATGTGAATTGTGGCAGTCCACACTACTCACCTTTTAACAAAACTTCAGTCGGTACAAAAATCCATTTCAAATTCCTGCAATTTTTAATAAATCATTGCATTTAAAAATAACTGTTAAGTGACTAATGGTGAGATTAACCATTCTCTTATATGGAAACACAGCATTCATTGACTGAACAGACAAAATTACTGTTGGCTGAAACTTATAAAATCTTTCTTTCAAATGTTTTTCAGGGAATTAGATTTCTCAAATCCACTGTTATTCTTTTTAGTATTGATGAGGGTGTTATGAATTTAAAAGCAATTCAAAATTACAGGAAAATGAAACAATAACATTAAAGGCTTTATTCAACAAGAGCAACTGACCCAAATAACACTATCAGTGTCTGTCTTCATAAATCCCCTCCCCGAAATACAGCAGAATTTATAAAAATGTATGTTCATTTGCATACAAGAAATTTACATACAAAATACCAAAGAATTCATTTCATCACACTCTACCCTCCTGCGGGATGGAGAAGAATGTTTTACTCACATTAGTCTTCATTCTTTGTTGGTGCCTTTTGTGTTCTTGAAGACCTCCATAGAACATTACCACCTTCAGGACTAGGCTGAAATTGATTAGAGGCTGGTATAACATCATTATAAAGACTGCCCCTAAATTATCATGCTGGGGCACAGTTGAATGTGTATGTCGGCCTCCAACTGGATCCTCAGGAGCATGTTGGTTATTTGGGGTACTTATTCTCCCATTCAATCAATGGATGGATAAAGTGCCAAATCTTGAAAAGATACTGTGGACTCTCATCCATCAGGGTACCTAATAATTGTGTATGTAGAATTCTAACCTGTTGACAAAATTATAATTTTTACTTGACCGGACAAAGTTCCTCAGAAGTAAAAGTCTGGGGACAAGCCACAATGGTAAAGATGAGCCAGCTGAAGAGCGCCAAGAGGAAATTGAAGAACTTTTTATGTGGAGTAGCATTGGTATATATTGAAAGTAGGGAATGAAAAGAATGGAGAACATTTGATAGAACTATTTCCCAAAGTTTCATGTCCATATTGCATGTTCTCTAACGCCAGAGGTGAATTTTTCTCCAAATAAGTTCATTGTAGCATTCAACTTGTAAATTGGCTGGTATGGAGTAGACGTGCTTGTGCTTATTCCCTTCCGAGTTAGGCAGGACTTTAATTCTTGGCTAATAAAGGATGAACCTCTATCAGTGGGAACATAAGATGGGGACACGCAAAGGCTGAAAATTTGGTTACGGCATTTTATCAGTGTTGCTGAACTTACATCTGGACATGAAATGGGAAGATTCATCTATCGCCGTCAACAAATACCTATGAGTATTAGACAGTAAGGGCCCTTTAAAGTCTATGCTTAATCAGTCCATGGGACCTGATGCCCTTATTAATTCTCCTGAAGATTGCAGGTTAAAGTTGGCTAGAAAACATGGAGCCAGAAGAGACTTTCACAAGAAAGTTTTGGCTCTGTAGCATCTTGCAGTTCATTCATATTCTGGTTGTTTTATTGTTAAACTCTTATCTACTTGTAGGGGAATTATAATTGAGTAAATAATTATAAATCCCCTAGCATTTATATATATATATATATATATATATATATATATATATATACAAAAATACTCATTAAAGTTGAGAAACCGCAAGATGTGGAAACAACAAAACATGTATTATTTATTATGTGGTTTTGGAGAAACGAGAGACAGTAATACTGAGTAAAATTGTGAGTTTGGGGTCAAATGTAGATCGTATACGGATCGGAATCTGACAGAATAAGATAAAGAATAAGTAAAGTGTATACAGTTTTTCTTGTATGTTTTTTTTATAGATGTGTGTAATGAGTGTCCAGATAATTTAGTTGGAAAAATACAAGAAGTGCCTGAGGTTTTCTTAGCTCAAATTTTTATTGTGTGCTAAAAGATAAATTTTATTATTATCGACTGAAAAAGGAAAAAGAATCAAAATTTTCATCGCTGCACATGTTGACAGATTGCTTGCCTGATGGTGAGAATGTCATGTTTGTGTGTAGAGGAGAAAAGTGGGGTCAATTCTCATTGGTTTAGAAAGTGAATTAATGATAATTATAATTATTTTATTATAAATAGTTTTGACACTAATTAATTTTTAATGTTTTTTTTGTTTTTTTTTTGTTTTGTTTTTTTATAGATGTGACATGGTGACAGTGTAATTTTTTCTATTTATGTATTTCTTTATGGACACAACATGCTCATGAAAGTAATTCACAATTAGTAAAGAACTGTAATTAAGGGTTCAAAAGTTATTTTTCTGTTAATGATAATTATGCAAGTATCAGTTTGTTTAATATTCTTGGCACACAATAATCGGTAAATTAAATTTATAATATGAGAAAATTACTCTACAATATGATCAGTATGATGTAATTGTAGACAAAAACTCCGGCATATCTTTTAGTGAATGTTGCTACATGTTTCAAGGCTGCTATTTCCATCATCAGCTTTGACATTGATTTAACTGTATCCGAGTTCAAATGCATTGTTACAATAGATTCTTGTAGTGGAGAGTTATTCAAGATTCTTAGAAAGAGAAGATAAAGCATTTGTCTACAAATGAGAATACATTTTACATCAGAAAATAAGCACAAACTTGATTTAAATGTATTCTTTTATTCTTTATTGTAATCTTTTTAATTGTAATTCTCTCTTATCTAGTTATATATATATATATATATATATATATATGCAGAAATATAGTCTTAAAGTGCGCTATATTTATGGGGTAAAGTGCTCAATATCAGAGATAGAGCGTGTGTAAATATAAAAGTGGACATGGAAGTCAGCACTTAGAGGCGACAGCATGAAACAGACTGTCGCCTCTAAGTGCTGACTTCCATGTCCACATATATATATATATATAATTTTTGGAGGCATGGGTGGCTTGATGGTTAACAGCATAGAAAATGGAATCTACAAACTGAATTCAATCTCCAGCTGCTGGGACAGTTTGTGTTCATTTTCCTTTAAAAAAAAAAAGGCATAAATCCACATCTCTCTCTAACGCTGGATAAATAGGAAGACAGAAGTACTGCCAATTCACGTCTATTGTCCTGAGTGATGTTATGAAAAGGAATTACTTGATGACCTCTAAGCAAATTTCTCTCACTTGAGCGAAAAGTTATGAATATTGAAATAAAACTGCTAATTTTTACTTTTCTGTTAGATTAATTTATTGCAAATAATTTCTCTTTCATTCTAGAACAATTAAGGAAAGCTGAAGCAACAACGAGGGATGTAAAACAACAAATCTTGGATTTACGTGGTCAGTGTTACTCTATTTCTTTTTGCTGATGAACAATTTATTAGTTCCAGGAACTTTTTAGAAATACTTTTCTATCGTTTATAGATAAATTTTTCATAATATTTTTTTAAAGTTTTAGAAATGTAGATGTGCTTGATTATTTATAGTTTAGCATTAATTTTTGCATGCCTTAACACCTTGCAAGTTCATGGAAATTAAAATTAATAAGATTGGTAAGTATAAGGTTATAAATGTGTGTGTATATATATATATATATATACACACACATATACATACACGCACACACGGTTTGTCAAAAAATGTATACACACTTCAGGAAAGGAAAAATTTGTATAGGTATTGTAATACTAAATTTATTCACACATCACAAAATTAATGCAAGTTACCTTTGGACTCTACAATCACAAGATATGCTCAAAATGGTGGCCTTTAGATTCCACACCTTTATTAGTACAGTGTACTACTGCTTGGGCAATGTGTCCACTAGCATTGTTGTACATTCATTTTCAATATACATCACTTGTTGATGCTACAGCCATGAGGGTAATGCCATCTGTCAAGAAAATACTACAGTAAACAGTGTTATCACAATTTGATAAAACTACAAAAGACAAGTTTTTCCTTTCCTGAAGTGTGTATACATTTTGTTGGTGGACTGTGTGTGTATGTATATATATATATATATATATATATATTCAAGTTTTCTTCTGAATTTTATTGACTGATTTTGGGGTGCTTTGGCCCCTCGCAGACAGAGGCTAAGTTTTCCTGGTTTAGATCACTGCACTGTATTGTTTACTTACCTTTCTCAAATCGGTTTGTGCATGCCTAATGTTTTCTTTTATTTTGATTTTCTTAAATCTGTTCTAATGAACCAGGCACAATTGTTTTCTGAGATGACATATATTCTCACCATCCCGTTTCTTTTTAATCTATCATCTTCATCGTCTTGATGACCATGACATTATCCTTCGGCTTTCCTCGAGCACATATTGCATCTAATGGTCTTTAATACTAAAGTAACTTCCAGAAAGACAATTGATAACATGCTACTGTAAACTGCAACAGTGACAAATCGATCAGACGAGGGCAGTTACTTTTGCTATTGAGTGTAAATTGTGTTCTATGTTCAGTTTTTAAGCTTGAAGGGAATCTGTGAAGTGAGAAAAGGTCTTAAATGACAAGCTGAAAATCACTGTGCTTGGAAGAAAATATTCTCTCATTAGCCATGCATTGATTTACTGTAATTTTGGTAAGTGCATTACATCAGTATAGAGTTTAAAATTGCTTTCCATTTTGGAAAACCAGCAGATTTAATTTCTGCTTACAGCTCAACCTAAGATAAGTATGTATAATAAATGTAATTTGGCTAGGATCTTTAAGATATATAACTTTCCTCAAAACATTAGTAGTCACTAATCAGATTCAAAAAATTATTGGCAGGTCTAAAGTAGATATCTTTGTCTACAGTGTCCATATTACTTGATAGAAGTTAAAATAAAATATGTATATATTCATTTGTGTCATAAAAATGTTATGAAACCAAGGAAATATGTCTAAAATTCTTAACATTTCCCAAATTCTTGAAGATCTATGAATTTGAACTTATAGAACTTTCTTACATAGACAAAATCTGAGGAAAACAATTAACTATAAATTCACTGAAGCAATTGCTAATCAGAAAAGTTCTGCTTTGTTCATTAATTTTTATGGTACTTAAATTCTGTTTATAACAGTTGCACCAACTTATAAGCATATTTCAAATAAGTCCCATACCCCATGTAAATGTTTCATTAAAATATTAGTCTTTAAGTGTTTAACTTGGATTGCTTTCCAAATGCCAACATTATCACTTTATTTTATATATATATATTTTTTTTTTTTTTTTATAAGAACAAATCATTTTCCTGAATTTCTTGGAGTGAACATTGGAATTCCTGTTAACTGAAGGAATTTTTCTTGTTCTCAGACTCTTGCGTCTAACCATGGCCTCTGATTCTATTTACTTTGTATAAGGATGCATCATACGAGTATAATAGACTCTATCCTGTCAGCTTGTCCGTTTCTCTCTCTTAGAATCTTCACTTTTGTTACGTTTACACAAAGTTCTAATATTCAAAACTGCAGATTAATGATGATATGAATTGAAAGAATTCAATTTCAAACTTTTAAGTGGTAACTTTCTGGTTGTCTTGGTCTATACTTTAGGGTTGAATCGTTAGAAACAGCTTTTCCTTGCTAAATGTGAAAATGTAATTTTATATGAAACTTTTTTGGTGGGATGGCACCTAATATATATCTTTAAGTATAATTTGCATTGATTAAAATAAAATAGTCTGCTGTAAACATTTTTAATGTATTTTCCACATACATATATATATATGTGTGTTAAATCAAGCATTTTGTAATATTTTGTATTTAGTATAACCACTGTAAACAGCAAAACTTTTTTTTTCTTCAAAAAATTAGATTGATTTTAGGCAAATATTTTGTTTCTTTTACATTTATCAAGGCATATAACTGATATATAGAAATTTTATGAAATGAATGAGTTGAATAGGAAGATTGTGTTGCACCAATTTTTCAAGTGGAAATAGTTTGCTTCCTGTCTGCCCTTAAAAATGAGCTTTCAAGCTTAGTTTTTCAGTTTTAACACCAATCAATAATACTTGTGGGTGATATCAAATAGTACCTATAATATTCACACACGCACATATAAAAGGTGTCTGCATTCATATAAGCAAACTGTTTGGAAATACTGTGCCGCCATAATTGCGCTGAAGCTGCTCAGTCTTCATTTGCCTGGCATAAGGAATGTGGGTGATGAATTATTTTCCACTTTGCAACCCCTTCCCCATAGATGAAATATCACAAGCCTCTCACTACTCTATTGCTATTCCCATGGTAAATGTTCAGAGGTCCTACCAGTTCAGACCTTCACAGCTAAGACCTGCCATGCCACGTATACTGAACCATCCCTACTCCCTTCATATTCCAGTAAAGAGGAAGTTTCATTCGAAAAGCTTCTTCCCAAGAACTGCTATTTTGTGGAACAGACTCATGATAGGATACTCCCCCCCACAAATCACTACACTCTGAACCCCCTTCAAGTCTAGGTTTAACTGTTATTTTTCCTGTATATCCTTATGAACTTCATTTCTTACCTCTTCTGCTCCTATAACCCTCTACCTTGAGTTGGTCTTGAGCCTTGTATTGGTTGAGAAATTAGTTTAAAACAAAAAAAAAAGTAATCCAGTAGCATAAAATTAACAAAAACATACTCTACTTAGGTCAGTGGGACATGTCCCCCTTCGTTACTCATTGTGGTCGCATATCCCAGTGCCCCTTTCACTTTTGAAAACAGTTTGCAGAATCTTCATTCAGGATCACCATTCTCATTTTAATGACAATTTTGTCTTTGGGAAAAGCCAGAAATCAGAGAGAACCAACTTTCTTCTGTCAACTGACAGGCCTGGATGATGTGATGTTTTGCCAAAAATAACCCCAGATGAGATAGATGGCTGGATAATTTTTAAAAACTCTAGGAAATCCAGAGATTTTTTTTTTCTCATTCTGTCATCTGCCAATTTCCTTTGATTGCAGCCTGCACATGTTTTAGCATTTTCATGTCTTCTGCTGGTTAGAGGTCTTCCAGGATGTGGATTGCATTCAACAGATTCCTGGCCAAAATCTTATCCAAATTTCAATATCCCAGGAAACCTTATTAATCACTAGCATCATGGCCCGGCGTTGTCCGTGCTTGATTAAAAAATCGTACGACTCGTACAGCAATCGCTATCACTTGACTTAAAATATTTTGCCCTTCCTTGCCTTTAAAAACCGAATGAAAAAAGAATGTTAACAACAAATACTTTTTCACACCCAACCCAGTTCTGTGGAGTCAGAATCAACATTGAGTTTAAGCAAGCAAATGAGCCAATTGGAGTAAAGTGCCATGCAGATTTAAATTTTTCCCACCTGTGACGAATGCAGCTATCGATTTTTTTTTTTTTTTTTTTTTTTTTGCATGCTAGTTAACATTCGTGTCAGTCAGCTGTTGGCTCTCATGCTGGCCAATAGAATCTTCTTGCCTATTTGTGGCAGCCAGCTATAGGTTCTGACTCTGGCCAGTAGAAAATAGCTGCAAACTACATGAAAACTGCCGTAGAAGCATGAAAAAAATCGATTATTTCCACTATCGATGGAGGTAGGGGAATGCAAAGTCGGTCTTGGCCTTCCCACTAACTTTGTGCATGTAAATTTTGGTGCAAATCCATCGAAAATTGCGGCCGTGCATTCGTCACACACACACACACACACGCACATCCTGCCTTTTATAGATAGATTCATGCAGATGAATGACAAGATTCAAGCAAAACTTGATGTATATTTGTTGTGAATACAAGTTGTGCAATAGACAAGTTCAATGGCCTATCCCTACTGATAGTAACCTCACGAGAGTGCTTGTTCACACTTGCACAGTATCCTGCACTCCCAGTTGCTAAAGCTGTGCAAAACAGCTTGATACTTTTCAGACAGATCTCTGTTTTTTTTTTCTTTGTGTGTGTGTGTTTTATATATATATATATATATATATATAAAAAACACACACACACCCACACACTTTTCTCTATGGATTATCTTTATATTCAATTTCACAGCTTAAGTTATTCTGTGCACCAATTTTATCTTTAATTATTATCCATGCTTGCTGGCTTGCTTTTAACTATGCACAATGCCATCCCTGACAGTTATTACTGCTTGGGAATACCAGGTGCTGTAAACTTCTATGTGTGGGTGGTGTAATGGATAACAGTCTGTAATTGGAAATCATCAAGCTGAGTTCAAATTTCACTCAGGTTTGTTATATTCACTTATGCACAAATACCTTAGGGAAAAGTATGAATCCACCTATTCTCCTCCCCCCCCCAGCTATGGGTTAATTAGTAACATTTGTATCAGTAAATTATCATATCCAAAAAAATTATCTAAAAATATTTCCTGGCTTTAAATAACCTTTAAAAGGTTGATAAGCCATAAAAATAAAATTAAAAAAATGAATCGATCCACTATAAAAACCTGACAATTATTTTCATGGCCTTTTTAAACTGCCAGTCATTATATGATCAAGTTATCAAAATGGATGTTGTCTATTTTTCTCATGCGCAACAGGATGACGTGTTCATTAACTTCCAAGTTTATTTTCACTTGATAATTACTTTCGAGAATTGTTGAAATTATTTTCAATATTGATATTATAAAGCATAGTTTTCTTGGGCTCTAATTTTTAATTTTCTGCATCTCTTTTAAAATAATTTTTCTATACAATGTTTATATTCTAAACAGATAATCAACTTAGTGAGTTCTTAAATCATCTTTCTTTTTTGGTCAAACCCTTTCCATTTTAAAACTCTCCAGAAGTTTTACTGTAAAATTTTAAGCTGCTTCTATGAAAAAAACAATTATTTAACCAGTTAGTTTAAAATAATGTAGATACTCAGAAAGTTACTTTTTTTTCTTTTTTTTTTTTAATATATATATATATATATATATATACACACACACAATTTCATTAAAAATGACTGACGGTTAATTTTTTTATTTAATTTTTCTTGTGTTCTTATAGCGTTCTTTTCTGGACATAAATTACGTACAACTTGTCCGAATGTTCTGTATGTCCGAGTGCTTTTGGCTATACTTTTAGCCATTATCAAGGATGATTTTATTTTTACTCTTAGACATACAGAACATTCGGACAGTTTCTACATAATTTTATTTTCTGGACATAAATTATGAGAACACAAAAATTTAAAAATTAAAAAAAAAAAATCTTAACTGCAGTACTTGTTAGTCATTTTTAATGGAATTTGTATAAAAGGGACTGCTGCCCAAACACACAATTATATATTAATCATTTCATTCCCAAGCAAAGCAATAATGCCATGCCACTAAGGTGCAAGGGGTCCTGGGAGTAAAAGAGAATTAGAAAATTTTAGAAGAAACTAGAAACCTAATTCTGAACAGGAAACAAGTGAAAAAAAAAACCTACTTATGTTCAATAGGTAGGGATGGAGAGTTAACGAGATAAGTGTGTGTGTATGTGTGTGTGTATATATATATATATATATATATATATATATATATATAATGAATACTTTTCTTCAGGTGGGAAATCATGATGCTACAAGCATCGTGATTTACCACCTAATGAAACGTTAGAATTTTTTTTTTTAATGTTGAAACAAGATGTACAGTTTTGTAGTTGGTATGTGCATGTTCTAATGTAACACTGCATTATATATATATATATATATATATATATATATATATATATAATCAGTTTTTGTTGGAAAGCTTATTTGTTTGTTCTGCTTATTGCTTAATGTTGGTGCAACTTCCAATTTGGTAATTAACTGTTTGGTCTTCCCACCTAAGGTCTGTCAAAAAGTTATGCTTGTTCTTCTTTAATTACAACAGATTTAATTGTAGAACCACACAAAACATACCAAGATGATCAAAAAAGTTTCAGTATTCCAAATTTGCTCCTCAATATAGTCTCCTTCCTTCTCAATCGTGATATTCCACCTTAGAAGCTTGTTTGCTGCTGTAGCCATATGCTAAGTTTTCCTCTTTCGGTTGACAATCCTTGGAGAACCATTGTTATCTAAGTGTCTCTGTTATGGACCCCCATATAAATGAAAGTCTGAGTGTACAGGGTAAGGACATGAGAATGGATGAAATAAAGTTATCCAACCATCTCCTCTGATTGCTTGTGTGGTCTTTAAGCTGCTCCGAGGCCTTGCAGCATCCTGCTGCCTTGCTCTGAGATTTGATAATGTGCTTACATAGAAGTCAGAATTGATGCTGGAAATATTGGGCATAAATTCTAGCAGAGTGACTTCCCTTTTGGTCCCAAAATGAAATACTTATATTAAGTTACCATTTATTAATCTCTGTGAATGTTTGCAGCAATCTCTTTCCAAAAACAGAAATCCTGTTTCAGCTCTTTGCCTTCTTGTGTCCAGATGGGTAGCCATTTTGAAAGAGGATTATGGGTAGAAGAGAAGGTTACTCCACAAATCCCTACCCCAGCTTTTTGCCAGTGTGTGGGTTACATTTAAAAAAAAAAATGAAAACTAGAAATTCTTATACTTTTAAATTTGAACAGGCTTCACTTTTTGACTGACCCTTATCTTTACTACTTATATACACCTACCTAATTACTTCAAACCAGTCACTAGCTGCATGTTTGTTTATACCTTAATTCCTTGCTTGCTCACCTACCTACCTACCTGTATGCGTGTGTGTTGTGCCTAGCAGACCGCATGCTTGAAGAACAAGAACAAAGTCACTTAATACAGGAACAAGCTGACCATGTCAGAAGTAAGTTTTACCTCAAACTTTATATTTTAAGCTTTTTAAATATATATATATTTATTTGTTTTTTTTTTTTTTTTTGCTAACTCTTCACAATTCATTATTTTGTTTTCTGTGTTAGGTTTATTCATTGCTATTTCTTTGTTTGGTCGACATCTTTGACAGCTCTGCTCTTCCGGCATCTGTGTTGAACATAAAAAAATTCAATTCAACATTGAATAATACAAATGCTATTATGTCAAAATAGGATCATGTACCTGAAAATTCTGTTTCTTAAACATGAAACCATAAAAAATGAATTCTTTAATCTAATTAGGAAATAAGATGTGCAATTGTTTAACTACTCCAAACTAATTGTTGAATATATTTTAAGTTCTGTGAAAATTCTTTAAAATCTGGCTGCCATTTTACATTTCTACTAGATTTTCTTGTGAATTATAAAAGAAAAATAAAGGCAAAAATGAAGGGTTGTATTGTACACAAGTACACATTTTTCAGAAATTTTTACTCAGCTTAAAAATCATTTATTTGAAACTGCAAGATTGAAAGTACACTTAGCATTCTCTGGTATTTCTGAACAGGAGTAGAGGTTTATTCCTTTTTTTCCTGTTTAAGATTGGGTTTCCAATTGCTTCTAAAGTCTTCTCTTTCACTCTCCTACTAAACCACATGTGTATCAGTGGCATTATCACCTTGGGGTAAATTGAATTTAAAAAAAAAAAAAAGGTTTATAAAACAAAGTAGGCAGGTGTTGATAAAAATTGTTTACAAAATGTATTTGATATGTCGGCAATGTTTGTTTATCTCTTCATTCTTAATGAAAGACAATATTTTTTTGTTTTCGTAGTATATAGAAATATAAAGTCCTATCAAACAGAAAAGTATGGTATATTAAAATGTATTATTATTACCTTAAAATAAATGCCCTGTATGTCTAGTTGGCACCTTTCCCTGAAAATAAGTTTTGAAATAGAAATTAGAAAAAACATTCAATGGTTAAATAACATCTTATTCTTTAATATCATGAAAAATTTAATTATTTTAGTGAAATATGTACAAGACCGAGATTTTAATGGATAATATGGTACAGCTTTTCAGAAAAACTTACTCAGGAATGGCTGTACTACTGATCATATTATACTCAGAAACATCATGTTGTCTTATACACGCCAAAAAAATTGTATATATGGGTCGTGTGTATTCTGGTATTTAATCCTCATTTGAGACGCAAAAAAAGCTATTCTGATCTTTTTATCTAGACTTCTGGCTTTGTGATTACTTTTTTTAATTTTTTTTTTTTAAGCGTATCACCCCAAGCAAGGCTGGAGGCCACTATCACGCAAGGGGTTATAGTAGGGTTGAAGGAAGAGCAGATAGGAGTGGTAAAGGAGAGGATGTGGAGAAAGAGAAAGACAGTGGATCGATCAAGGCAAGGGGGTTACAGAAGATTTGGAGCGAGAGCAGATAGGAATGAAAGGTGAAAGGATGTGGAGAAGGGAAGTGGATGCTGTTGCTTTAGTTTTTTTTGTAAGGCCATGTCCCTCCAGGATGTAGCCAATAATCATGACTCTCCACAGAGTGTTATTTTTTTATTTTTTATTTTTTTTTTACCTGTGAATTGCCCTACATTCTTGCGTAAGATAGCTGGGTGGTTTCCCTGTTGCTTTTGGAATTCAGTTTTCCTTCTCTTAGGCAGGCTAGAGAGCCCAGTCTACCCTGCTATTTAACCTATAGTTATGGGCTTGGGAAGAAGAGATTAATTCATGCTTTCTCCCAGAGAGCATTTGGCCAAAAGTGAATACAAACTTGGAATTTGAACTGTACATGCCAATTCCACTTTCAGTGCCAATAGCCATTACATTACGCAGATATCCTAATATTATATTGCTGTTATGTATTGACGTAATTTTGTCATTTGTTATCTTGTCCTGGTTTACTGTATATTTTAACAATTATAACTAGCACTTTCTATAGGTAACAAAGGCAGGCATCTTGATTGTTCTCAGAAGAAAAATAGCAAGAGCAACATTGGTTTCTGAAGGTTTCAATGATAAATGGAAATCTCTCAAGATATTAATTAACAATGCCTGATAATAGAAATGTTAACATGATTTACCAATTTGTGATAAAATGAAGTAATGTTGAAAAGTTTTTTTTTTTTTTTTGTTTTTTTTTTTTAGTTCTGTGCTCTTCAGCCTTTGATAACATTTTCTCATTTTGTATCAGTGTATTGTCTGGGGGACAGTTGTATCTCTGAACAATGTAAGAAGGAAAAAAGAAATGCTGGTTCAAACAACAAAAATAGTGGACCAAACAATTACTAAATTACTATGTTATTCCATATTATAATGTTTTTTTCTTAATCATTTTACCCAAAACCAGGCAACAAAAGCCACTAATATGCAAGGGGTTACTGAGAGTGAAAGAAACACAGGATAATAAAGGGACTGCAGGATTTAAGGAGACAGAAGATGATAGTTGACATTGCATTTAATTTTGTTTTTTGAAGATCATAGTTGACAGAAAAACAGAGTTCTACAAGTAAGATAAGAAACTGTTAGCACAGAACTGATGGTTACAACTAGCAATTTCAACAGTGAAATTATGAGACCTAGCTGCCAATCTAGTATGGCATTTAAATTCATGAAATCGAGATACCAAAGAGGGAAGTGATGTTACGGCAATGGATAAGTGACAAACTTGGCCGATTCTTCATAGGTATTTCACTTTAAATATTTTATATATGGAGAATCTTAACAAATTCAGGACTATAGCTACAACGGTGTTTTAGATGATTCAGTATATTTTTTACTTGTTGAACTTTTTAAAATTTCTCTATATTAAATTTTATACACTACTATTGGCCTAAAATTTTTCTGTTGCTTTTAAAAGGGGTAAAATGTTTTAGTTGTAAAAGTAATAACATAATTCTTAACTTGAAATTGTTAAATATTACAAGAGAATCCGTTCACAAAGATTCTATCTGCTAGAATTTACAGAAGCTTTTTTTTTTTCCCTCTTTGTCTTGCAAATGTTGAATTCTGACTTTCTTTGACTTTTGTTCTTCCTAAACTACATGCAAAATCCTTCTCACTTTTTTCTCTCTACCAAATTTTCCTTAGAAAAGTGATTTGAAATGATTTAAGAAAGTAAAATAACTTTATTTAAATTGTAGGTGTTTAACTTGTGATTTATTGTAAAAGAATTAAATATAGGAATAGTCTTGATTTTTGTGGTGTTTTGTTTTGTTTTTCTGATTCTCTAATCATGTTTGGTTCATAGCAGAAAAATGTAATTGATTGGCTGGGGACTCATCACTTCAAAAGATAAAGATATTAATAGTTGTAATATTTTTTTCTTAGTCTATTCTCCTAAAAAATAAATTCAGTCTTTTAAAGCTGTTCTTTTAAATATATTTTATGCTAACAAATTATTTACTGTTAATCAGTAAAGATTTTAAATTTGTACTTTTTTTTTTTTTTAAGATAAGCATAAATGTTTCTATAAAACTGTAACAAAATAAATTTTATCCATTCATTACGCCCTTTGCTTATGCACGGAGTGAGTCATTGTTAAGATTCAAATTCATGCCTGCAACCTTTTTGGCTTGATGCAATTACTATTTACAATAACCTAAATCCAATCAAGTTATTGTAAAGCATTCACAAACTAATAATCATATGCATGGTTCAATATAATATGGTGGCGGGAGAGAGAAATAATTATCTTTGTCAGAATGTAAGTAAGAATATTTACCTTTTTAATTAAACTCCCATTGTATCTTCAGTCCTTTGTAAGTAGAATAACTTGAATCTGAAGTGAATCCTAAAACTTAATGCCCTGCTGTTAATTAATAATCTTTAAAATAGATAAGAATTAAAACTTCTAATTTGAATCCTTGGGAATTTTTGTTTTCTTTTATTGACAAACAAAACTTTGTTGTTTCTTAGTAATAAATTGTGCTGTTGCTGTACATGCACAATACTTTAGTTTGAATTACGTTAAACTGGCTTAAAGCCCTATCATGTTGAAACATCTGATCACCAGAGTTAGGCAACGTTGAACCTGTTCAGTACCTAGATGGGTGACTATTTGGGAATACCAGATGCTGTAAGCTTGGATTGGTGGGTGGGGTAATGGATTAAAGTTTGGAATGAGAAATTGGAGAGCAGTGTTTGAATTCCAGTCGGGTTTGTTATATTCACTTACATGCAAATACCCTTGGGGAAAAGAATGAACCTGCTTCTCATCCTCCCAGCTATGGGTTAAATAGTAAACTTGTATCAGAAAATCATTACCTTCCAAAAATATTGGGATGTCATTATTAGTCCCATTTGACTACTATTTTTGCCTGTTAGAAGAAAACTCTAAAGAAGTTCATTTATAATGTATGAAATTGAAGGCGCACACACACACACACACACACACACATACACATATATATATTTTATTTATTTTTTTTTTTTCAGTGACTATTAGTTTCTTAAATAGCAAAGAAATTGGTGTTTGGAAACCATTTTGGGAGAAAGGACATAATGTATAAATGTGTATTTTTATTTTATTTTAAAAGAATAAAAGTGATAAATATATGATGTTATCAATATAGATTCTTGTGTAGAAAATCTATTTCATCCTCACCTTATTGAAACCTAAAGAATTTTTGATCTTGTAAACAACTATTTACATTATTCGGACTATTGTCCTCATCTTTGTTGTCATATTTATCACAGTGTTTCGGCTATTGTACACTCCGGTCTTCCTCCTCAACAAAGATGAGGACAATAGTCCGAATAATGTAAATAGTGTACATAATACCTCATCTCAGAAATATAGACACTGATCTTGTAAACAAATATGACATATTAGCTTGAAAAATATTCAGCATTAAATAATGCTTATACTTATATAAATATTAGTATATATATATATATATATATATATATATATATATATATATAAAAATGACTTATTTAACATTACAAAGTATTCTAAATGTCAAATGGTCAAGGACAATCATAGCAAGGATGACCAGAAAAATGTCTTAAACACTTAACAAATTAAGATGCATAACTAGTTAATGATGAGAGTAATACTTAAGTAATTCATTTAGTCCCTACAGTTTATTCTATGGAATGGAATTGACTGCAAGTCCTTCCAAATTTAAGTGATTAAAATAGTTAAAAAAAGAAAAAAAAGAAAAAAAAGTTTAATAGTATTTTAAATTCATTTGTATGTCAAAAATATTTTCAAAACTGGAAGTTCCTTTTTCTCTTAATAGATAAGTTTTTAAAATGGATATTATACAATGTTATTGTTTTGTCTTGTGACTCCCAAATATTCCCCATGACAAATTATATTGTGGATTAATATCAGTGAGGAAGGAGGCATTTACAATTCGTGTAGACAATTCTTGAAAACAACAGCACAAAAAAAAAAAAATAAAATAAACCTGAGCTTTGTTATCGCAAGAATTAGCTGCTCCATTTTGTAGTCACATCTCACTTCTCTAACTGCATTAGGAAGAAGACTTGATATTTTGCACAAAAGGAGAACTTGATAACTTATTTGTAATCTTATTTTGAAAATTTTTTCTTTGCTTTTAACAATTAAGAATTGTCTTTTTTTTTTTAATTTTTATTATTGATTGCTACTTTTTCCCTCTCTCCTCAAACCTAAAAGATCAACTTGAACATGAGAAAACAAGGCATAAAGAGACTCAAGATGAGCTTATGGATAAAAAGCGTAAGTGATTGATTCTTTTATTTTCATTATTCTATCTATCTCTCTCTATTTTTCAATTTTCTGCAAATGGATACAACTTAGTGAATCTTAAACATGTTTTCCTTTCACTTTCATCATGTACATCAGAAATGTAAATAAATATGAAGTGCTGGATTCTATTTGCTATAAATTTCCATTTTGAATTTTCTGTGGAATTTTTTTTTGTTTTTTCAATTATAATAAATATTGCAGATGACCCTTAATGAAAGAAATGTGTAAATATTAAGATAAAACAAGTAAAATGAAGCCAGCTATATATATATATATAGTTAGCTTTATTGTTGCTTCCACAATGAAAATATAATACATGAAGTGAATTTTTCACTTACAGGTAGATAGCAAAATACTTATTTTTATCAGTAGTTAAGAATTCTGAAAATATAAGTATCTGTGCAATGTGAAAGTATTTTGAAATTTTTCTGAATTGAAAACACTGGTAAAAATGAATTATAAATTAAGTGATTTTTTTTTTCCCCCACAAACTTTAAAATATTAGATAAAAAAAAAACTAATTTCTTGTTGCAAAAATATTTAAGTTGGTGATTTGCTACAGCTAAAAACCTTGACTCATTTCTTTCAATACTGGAAATTACAAAAGAAAAGTATAAACTAACTTATATAGTTTTGTTCCAAATTTTGTGACTGTCATATTTAATTATCTGACATACATTCTTACTCCAAACAGCAGAATATGAACAAATAAGAATTTCACTAATTGATGGATGTTATAAACATTTGTATACATTTTTTTCCTTGGGTCTGATACAATCACACACATGGCATATCTTGCTAGGTTTTTGGCTGAATATTATTTATTCAGTGTCTCATGATTATTAAGGGTTGTTCAGTTTCCTTTGGCATACTGACGTGTGGCACAATCATGTGTACCTCACTTTGCCTTGTCAAGGGTCCCAATTTTATATTTGGGATATTAAATAAAATACAAACATTCTTGAATATTTAGATTAAAATTGATAATTTTTTTGAATCCTTGTAAACAGAAAATTGTAAATATGATAGTTTAGCTAAGAATGAAATTTATTTGTTTCTGTATTTATTTATTGGTTGTTTTGAAAAATGTGATACTTGCTTGTGTCAATTCTTCTTGAGTTTCTGAATTGTAAAGATGTTTAGAGCACTTCAGAGTTATTGAAAAGTTTTTGAAAAGAGATTTTGCTACAAATCAACATCTCAGCATAAATGCAAGAATTAAAAAAAGAATATTTTTGTTGTAATTCACCATCATGAATTTGTTGATTTTATTTTAAGATTGAGTTTCTCTTGTCAGCTCTAAGTAGTATGTTCATTGGTTGATTTTATTGGTTGAAAATTAAATGTTATTTCTTTCTCTGGTTGGTTGAATAAAATGTTTTTTGGCTATTACAGGACAACTCCAGGAGGCACAACAATCTGCCAAACAAAACCGAAATGAGGCAGAACAGCTCAGAAGTAAGTACAATGTACTTGTTCGTGTTCTGTGTGTACACACACACACACACACACACACACACACACACATAATACCATTTTATATTTTTAATTTTGCACATGTGTGTTGTTTGTTTTTGATTTTGTCAACTGCACAGCATAATAGGGTCAGCTGGGCACCATCTGTGAGAAAGAGCACCATGACACAATTTGCTCTGCCAGAAGTTTGGAAACGGCATGCTGAACTATTTGGCATTTGTGCTGGGAGCTCCAATATGAACATTTCAGAGTGTTTGGATGTCAATCAGGACAGTACAGAGGATTTGGAAAAAAGTTGGAGTCTAATGGTGATTACGAAGGTGTTTGGTGTGATCACTAGTGATGGCAATGTTATGCCTCCATTCATCTTCCCACAGGGCCTCAGACACAACACGGAGGCCTACACCAAGTGCCGTACAGTAGTCCTGCCCTGGGTCAAGAGGGTGGCTGCTGGAAGACCCTATATCTGGCAACAGGACACTGCACCATGTCACACAAGCAGGAGAACCCAGTCATGGCTGTCAGAATTTCTGTGGCCACATCACCCCTTACATCTGGCCACCTAATTCCTCAGACTGCAACCCCCTTGATTATTATGCATGGGGTGCAGTTAAGCAAAAGACCAACAAAACTCCTTGTAACACCAAGGATGAACTGAAGGTGAAGATTATAGCAGCATTCACTAACTTAAACAAGGAGACTGTCCAGAAGAGATTCTGAAGTCATATGAAGGCTCTTTAATATTTCTAGATATTTTTGTGCAGTTTGGGTAAATATGTTAAAATGAGATGTCAGTGTTATTTTCATTTTTGCGTAATTGAGAGGATAATTTATTCATCACACCATATATAAATGGACTATAGATACAAATATTTAAGTAAATGCTCCATTTATAATAAACAGTATTAACGACATTTACCGACCTGAATATCCAAGAACTTTCATTGAAAATTGTGTCCTTCGGCAAAAATAGAACCTGTATCCTGCGCAGACTTGTCATATAGCCTGATGTGCTATACTATTTAGCTACAATGGACACATATTTTCTATGAAATTTCTCGGACATTCAGGCTGGTAAATGTCGTTAATACTGTTTATTATAAACAGAGCATTTACTTAAATATGTGTATAGATAAAAATAACGTATAAACAATATATACACACACACACACACACAAGCCTGACTATTTGAGAAATTTTGTTAGAAAAATATGCATACCCTGGCAGAATTTGAATCTGCATCCCCTAGGGGAAACTGTCATTAGATCTGACATTCCTTAGACCAACTCTGCCACGGTAAACTCTGGTGGACAGACTTTTAATCATCAAAAAGATCATGTTCTTTCAACAAATTGTCAGTCAGTTCCCGATGCTTTAGGAAAATACCCCCAAACCCAGTAACTGGCAAGAATTATGGTTTGGGCAGTCATTTCAGAAAGAGAAAAATCTCCTTATTTTCGTGCCTCAAGCCGTAAAGATCAACAAGGAAGTGTACATGGAGGACATCTTGGTAGGGACACTAGAGCCGTGCTGCAATGCCACTTATGATGATGAACATTGGACACTTCAACAAGCCATACTGCTCGTATAACACAACAGTGGTGCAGAGAGAATTGTCCTGGTTTCATCACCAGGGACAAATGGCCTCCCTCATCAGCAGATCTCAATGCTCCTGATTGTTTGTGGGTAGTTCCTGAGAGTGAGGCTTGTTCTATTCTGCACCACATTATTGAAGCTCTGAAGGCAAAATTGAAGAGTGTATGGGACAAAACACCCATGGAAACTGTGCGTACTGCTAAAAACGACTTGTGAAAATTTTTGACATGTGCTGAAGGCAAAAGGGAACTATATAGAATGAGATTTTCTGGTATTATTTAGCAGATTAATTCTTACAAAAATTGTATGCTGATAAAATAACTCATTCAGGAGTTATGAGCTTTTTCTTTTGTAACAGGATTTATGCTGCACCCTGTAGAATTGGTGAATCCAATTCAAATTTTGAACTAGTCTATTGTGTTCCCTTTTTGCATTAATACCTTTTGAGTAAGGTCTGAATCTATCTTCTGTCTGTCTGTCTCTCTCTCTAAGCTATAGGTTAAATATTGAGATAGACTGGATTCTCTATCTTTTGAATGGTTACCTGTCTAGGAAAAGGGAAAAATCTGAATTCAAAATTGTGAAGAAAGCAATAGCAAGCCAGTCTAATATATTTCCCAAGAAGTCACAGAAACTGACACGTGATAATAAAAGGAAGAACCTGTAAAGAGTAGTGATTGCCAACATCCTGAAGAAACATGGTACTTACCAAAAATATAAAAGAATCAAAAAAATTTTTTATTTTTTTTATTTTGTGGTACAAAAAAAAAAATCAAATATTTGTGGGTTATTTGAATCACAAAATGTGATGATTTTAAATCCATCTGTGATGAATTAATGAAATGATTGATGACACTGGATATTTGTCGTGAACTCTTTGAGGATTTGATTGTTTTGGCAATTTTTAACTTTTTTTTTTTTTTTTATTTAAAAAATATTACTTTTTGCACAATATACACTTGATAACCTTGGTGTTAATCTAATTAAGCTTAATGGTTTTTTTGTTTTTTTTCTTCTCCAGATAAAGTGAAAGTTCTACAAGAAGAACTTGAAACTGAGAAAAATACTCGTCAAAAAGACACGCACCATGGTAAGAGCACGCACGACTCGACGCACAGGCCCACAGCAAAAAGCAAAAGTAAATATTGTTTGGGTTATTTCCCCTTTATTTTTTCTTGGAAAATCGAGAACCCATCTGCAAATGAAAGTGCAAAACATTCAATCGCATTTCTTGTCTTTCTTTTATAACTTAGAGATGTGGGATGCTGTTAAAGTTTATTTAGGTATTATAGTAGAACTTTCATTTGTGTTTTTAAACATCCTTAAAATATTCTTGACACATACCTAAACTATAATTTTGGACAGTGAATATGTCACTGAAATATGTGAGAGAATTTTAAGTTTTCATCTGAAATCAATACAAACTTTAAGCAAAATAGTCTCAATATATAGGGAAAAATAGTTTAAACTGAAATTGCATTTAACTAATAATGATACGATCATCATCATTAGTCCCGTGACCAGGTGTGGTCATGGTATCACTGTGCTGCTTGGCACTTGGCCAACTCCCTCCACACCATCTCTCTTGGTATTCATATGTAGTATGTATTGGAGAAAGTAGACCTGGCAGATCCCATCCATTTTCAGATCAGACCACAATCGAGATCCTACCATTTATTCAGAGAAATGGTGAGATGTGAAAACCAAGACATTAGCCTAATACCAAATTAGTTGTATCAATATGGATGACTTAAGAACAAACTAGCTTATCCAAAACTTGGATATAGACATTGCAGATTTTACAAATACATAACTGAATTACAACTAAATATTTCTAATCATTCTCCAGATTAGTAGCTATGATTTTTGTAGCTTTCAACTGAATGTTTTAAAATTGATGAATGTCAATATAATTAAACTTCAAAACTTGGAAATACACACCAGTCTGAATTGGGGACTGTCATGCAAAATTAGCTCATGGTTCTTCATCGCATATAGCTATAATAATAATGATTTGCAAGCCAGGATTTGTGATTTCGACCATGGCTGAATTTATATATAGTAAAGATGTTTTATAATAAAATCAACTTTTTGTACCAAAGCAGCATGGTATCAAATGAGCAAAGATTTCTGAAACTGTTTGCCTTTTACATCATCTGACTCAATACTGTCTGGTCATCAGAGGTAAAGTTGTTGAAAATGTTGCTGTTATTTTCTTAAACTTTTTTACTTAATACTAGTTTATGGCTCCACAATCATTCTTCACTGATGTGTCAACCATCAAATTCTACAAAAAAGTGACAAATGCTTAGACTTGTGCACAACTTGCATTGAAAATGTCCAAAGAATCTGAGAAGGCCATGTGCATGATTTTGTTCCAAAAAGAATAGTATCATACTCCTTTCAGAACAAAATATCCAGCTACAAAAATGTCACTTTTTATGAATAAATTTGAATGCATCACAATTACAAGACAATTATTTAGAAGGTAACTTTTGATTTTTCTCATGCAAGTAATGAAACATACCTAAACCAGAATTTGTAATGCTTGACAGTTCAGTATCCAAGAATTTCAATTTTGCTTGTTAAGAAGAAAATATTTTGCTTCTTGGAAGAAGAAAATATCCTTCAAAATTAAACCAAGACATTTTGTGTAAATAATTCATTCTTGCTTTTGAATTCCAAAAGTAAATTTACTTTTCCATCATCAAGAAAAATGAATAAAAATTGAATGTTATTTTGGACAGTTAATATTTTCTTTTTCTAAAATATTGCTAGGTCTGCTGCTAAGTCACTTCAGTGTCATACTAGACAATTTCTCTAACCAGGATCCATCTTGTACAATTATAAATTTCACCATTCTTCTGTGCATTGAATATTGTTGTCACATCTGGTCTGGTTATTTTGTTATGTATGCAGATTCTTGACAGAATCAAAAGAAGTCTGCAATAGCATCTCAACTTCAATCACTTTCCCACTGTTGTAACGTAGCTTACATGTGCCTTTTCTATAAATATTTTCATGGCAATTGTTCTTGAGAGCTCCTCTTTAGTACCTTGACTTCATGAATTTAGGTGTATTAGTAGATTGGCAGTTAGGTTCCATCATTTTACTGTTGAAACAGCTAGATGTAACCACAAGTTTTATTCTAATCACTTCTCTCAAATTTTTCACCTGTGGAACTCTTTCAGCATTTTGCTTTCTCATCAATTAGTTTTAAAAAAAAAAATCAGATGCAGCATCACTCATCATCGTCTTTCACCTCCTTGTATCTTGTACTTTTTATTGTCATTTTTTTTTTTTTTTTTTTTTTTTTTCAATAACATTGTTTTCAGTTTCCTTCACTCTAAGTAACCCTTATATCTTAGTGGCTTTATTGCCTTGTTTGGGGGGGTGTAATTATAAATAAGTGGTAAATATTGTTAATGCTTGTTTGCTTATTCATTGCATACTCCTACAACTGATATCTGTGGAGACAGACTTAAAAAAGCAGGCAATTAAGTAGAATTACTGTATTAAAGGAAGAGAAAGGCTCTTATGCTCTTTAAATACATAGGATTTTTACTCAATCTTAAATATTGTTTGGTATATACTAGTAATGAGATTTAAAAAAAAAAAAAAAAAAAAAAAAATTGGAATCAATGTTAGATCTGGCTTATGGCCATATCATATTGAAACACAGGTTCTTGTATGTTCACAAAAGTGAAGCAACATGATCAGTAAAAACATTTGGTGATCTCTTGGGGATACCATTTGTTGTAAGCTTGAATATGCAGGTGATGTAATGGCTAATGACTTGGAATTTAAAATTGGATTGAGGTCCAATTCCACTTTGGTTTGTTATATTCACCTATGTGCAAATATGCTTGGAAGTTATCCAGTTATGGATTAATTAGTAGGGGTTATATCAGTAAATAATTCTCCATAAAATTCATATAGTCTAAAATATTTTCTGCCTTTAAATAACCTACAAGTGGTTAATAAGCAGTAAACAAAACAATCACTCATTGTTAAGTCCAACCCTTGTTAGATAAGAGGTTTAATATTCATCTCTAAATTAAGGCTCATTATCTCACAATAGTAAAAGGCATGTAAGTAGTTTATGCTCGCATTTTATTGTGCAAGTCAATTTTCTATCAATAAAATTGGTATCAACCATCCAACATTGATAAAAATTTCAGGACATATAATGCGAATTTCATTTTGTAATATTTTTGTTTTTATTAAAAACTAGCTTAAAAGCTGGCCTATCGGGTAGAATTTAAGCTAGCTCCTATGGAGGGCCTTTGGCTTGTTCAGGAGTTTGAGAGTCCTTAACTGTTTGCATATTCTCAGCATTGGAAGCTCTCCTGGCTGCTGTTTGATCTGGGTTTTCATTTGCACGGGGCTTTCTTTTCCTCGCTACAGCCTTGGCTCTTTTGATTGCAATCGGGTTTTCTGTTGGAGATTTCTTTTTGCGAGGCATAATGCTGATGTATGCAATAGGCAACAATAAACTACAGAAGAACTCAAAATTGATTGCTGCATTTAAGTATTGCATTAATATTTAAGCTTGCTTTTTAAAGTTCAATGATAATTCTTCTACCACCATTTAATTTAAAGACAACCTTCCATACAAACAATTACTTTTATTTCATCGGTGACTTTCAATGGATTTCACAATTAATTTCAATTATTCCTAAATTTATTTACAAGTTATAAAAATTATTGTACAAGAAACTTTTTTGCAAAAAATCCATGTAAAAAAAAATAAAAAATAAAAAAATTGCCAAAATTGCAGTAATGAAAACTTGAGAATGAAAAATTTCAGGATTGCAGGTTCGGATCCAACCTGGAATGTTTTTAATTTGCTCACGGAGTCGGCCTGATTCCAAAATGGTATATGTTGGGCTATGGCCTCTAGGAGTAAAGTTGAAAAAGTGTGATATACTGACAATGTTAATTGGTCATAATATAGTAAATAAATATAGGTATTATAGTTACTATTGTCAGACAAAAGAAAAGAAAAGTTGTTTGTATTATTACAAATTTGGTCAACTCCAATTTTTATGAGGGATATCTTCATTTATATTTTCTTAAATTTCTTTTCAAGGTGAATTGAATTCATTGAAAGAAGAATGTACAAACCTGAGGAAGAGGATACAAGCTATAGAAGCTGAGATGAAGTTGTAAGTAACAAATAAGATTCATATGAAAATGTTTTATTGCATGGTGAAAATTGTGTCTCTTGTTTTTCAATTTGATGTGTGGGTCGTATAAAGGATATTTGCACTGGAAGTGTAATTCACTTAATGGGTTCAAATTATGGGCTAGTTTGTTGCATTCATTTTTGCACAAATACCCTTGGGGAAAGACATGAAAACATCTCTTCTCTTTTGTGCTATGGGTTAAATAGCAAGCTGAACTGGGTTCTCTGTCTTTGGATGGCAACCAGTCTAAGAGGAAAACTATGAATGCTAAGTTGTAGAGAAGGCAATGGGGAAATGAAACCACTCTACAATCTTTCCCAAGAATAAATGGCAATACATAAATATAGTAAAATAATTTTTTTCATTTTTTAATTTATTTTTTTAATTGGCTTGTCCATTCAGGACATAAGCAACAATGACTTCTCTCCTTTTTTTTTATTTTTTATTTTTATTTTTTTTTATTAATTTTTTTTTTTAAATTTTTGCCTATGTCTTGAATGGATAAGCCATTAAAAAAAATATATTGAAATAGATTTTTTTTCTTATTACTCTTGGCTCATGTCATTTGTGCATCCAGAAAATCTTTGAGATATTGTCATTGAAATTCCAGTTAAATTAGATCTATGCTTTCGAGTGACTACCTGCTTGAATTGCCATCACTTTTGTATAATGAACTTTCTTGAGCTTGATAAAAACCTCTTCATTGCACTGTAAAGAGATTTCTAACTATTTAAGCTGTTTGTTTTTGTGGTTACAATACATATCAGAAAATCCTCATGTCCTGGACTTAAACTAATTCTCTCTAAGAAGATCATCCATTTAACAATCTTGTATTCTGACTCCATGCATTCTTTTCAGATCAAGGAAAGAAAATTTGCAGCTGTCCTCTGATTACAACAAACTGCAAGAATCTTACCGAGAGTTGGAGGCATTAAAAGACAAACTGGAACACAAAGAGATCCTTTGGAAGTCCAACATGACTGATGCCCAGAAAGAGGCTGAGCAGGCCAAACAGGAGGTGAGCGTCAGCCCCACAGTGCTGCTACTGCCAGCCGACGGCAGTAGTGATTCTCCTGCCATTGAAAGTATCACCACCACCACCACCACCACTGCTGCTACTACTACTTCTACTCCATGCTGCTCTGCTGCTGTAAGAGAGCCAGGGCAGCTCCAGCTGCAACACCAGCAGCAGCAGATTGGTGCATTTACTTTTTCTCTGGGCAGCAGGTTAAACCTTGACCAATCACCACCTCAGGTACACTACAACGGAACTGTGCATGGACTCTCACACTTTCAAACTTCAGCCACTATTGCTGCTGCTGCTGCTGCTACCACAGCCATTCCTCACACAAACCTTTTCTTCTCCCCCTTCTTGCCACTGCTATGTCCTCTTTGACCTTTTAACTCTGTGAACTCACTAATCTGTTCTGCTTTGTCTTCTTTCTCTTTGTTACTATTGTTAGTTTTCTGTGTTTCCATTTTTTTTTCTTCCTCCTTCTGCCATTTTCATTGGGAATTCTAACTTCTCTTATCCGAGACTCAGGAACTGGTGGTTAGAAACCGTTTCTTTTTTTTAAATGGATTTCTTTCAAATAGTGAATACAGTATTAATATTTATTTTTTTTAATTTTTTTTTAATAGTAACAAGCCTAATAATTTTATATTTAAATGTGACTTAATAAAATTCCATTTTTGTTGTGGGAATGATTGTTACAGTTGTTCAATAAGTACTGCGGCAAAAAAAAAATCACTTTTTCTAATCTCTTTTTATATTACTATAGATTAAACACTCCAGATTATGAATACAAAAAAAAAATTAAGTTTTCTAAACATTAATATGGGTGTCTAGTTTTATATGTAAATTCATTGTAAATTAATCTCTCAACAGAAACTGAAACAAAATATGCTTATAACCATGTGATTTCTTAAAGTTAAATGAATCATTTTCTTTAAATTGATAGAGCATGCAACAGAATTAAACCAGAAATAAGATAAGAACACAGATTTATTAAAAGCAAAAGAATGTGATATTTATGCTCAAAATGATATCAGAAAAAGCAATGCAAAGGGATGTATATCTATTTTATGGATTATGCAAAAGTGTTTGACAAGGTTCATCACAAAGAACTATGTGAACTGCCAGCAAAGCTTGATTTATTTGGGAAAGATATTGGAATTACCCAGAGCCCATACTGAGAGCAAACTGCCTGCATGAAGATAGAAAATGAATTCAGTAAATACACAAAAATAGAAAGGGGCATAAGACAAGGATGTGTCTTCTCACCAGACTTATTCAACCTATACAGCAAGGCAATCCTGGGAGAATAAGAAGTCCTACTAGGGTCTTAAAAATGTTAGATATGCAGATAACACAGTGTTGATATCAGATGCAGAAATGAAACTAAAGGAACTCCTACATAAAGCAGTAAAAGAAAGCAAAAAGAAAGTATTAAAAATTGACTGTAAGAAGAGAGAATGTCTGGTTGTCAGCAAAAGGGACAGCCCAACATGGGAATTACAAATTGGAGATGCCAAAATTAAACAAGTACAAAAATTTAAATATCTAGGAAGTGTTTTAATAGAGGATGAAAAGTGTGACACTGAAATCCGTAGGTGAATTGGGAGGGCAAAAGGTGCCTTCCAACAGCTTAGAATTTTAGAAACTGGGAAAATTTAGTTAAAAAAGAGTACTGAACTGTTACGTAATATATCAGTCCTCTTAAATGGCAGTGAATGCTGGGCAATCACCTCACAGATGAAGAAGAGACTTGAAGCAGCAGAAATGTGGTTCTACAGAAGGATGCTGAGAATACCATGGACTGAATATGTGAGCAACAACAATTTTAGAGAAAATGGAAACAAAAAGGACACTAAACATCAGAAAGACGGTTGAAATTTCTAGCTCACATAATGCGGAAAGAGGGCTTGGAAAATTTGACACTTACAGAACATACTGAAGGCAAAATGGACAAAAGAAAGCACCACATAACAAGTTTGTATAAATGGTTGGTAGAATGACGATTAGGAGAGGCTGTATATACATCGTGTATAATGTGGGCTTTTAGTAGTTTTTTATACCCGAATTAGGTGGTTGCACTATACACAAGTAATTTTTTTTGAAAAGGTTAAGTCATGCATTTTGGGTAAGCAATTGCACAGGTAAATTTTCTTCTTGAGGGGATTAAAATTCATGCAAAAAATAATTCAGGATCATACTATGCATGAAAACGTCTGATATCACGATTATATACATTATAGCAAAATGACAGGAAAGTTGTGGAGGGCCTTGATCGCCTATATCATGAAGGGACATGGCATATAGAGAAAGAAGAATTAATTTACATAGCAAATTGCCGCCACCCTTACTAATTTTCTATAAAATGAAAAAGAAAAAAAATGGATATTTATAGTGTGTTTAATCTCTAGTAAAATAAAATAAAAAAATTTGGAAAAATGATTATTTCTGGTCGCAGTGCTTCCTCTTGTACAACACCAGCAAATAATTTTGCAGTATTCTGCATCAAATAGGATAATTGGGAAATTTTTAAACTAATGGCTGCAGTTGCTGCAACCATGAAATTTCTTTATCATACAATGATTTAAAGCTATCTTTAGAGAGTGTGAGGCAATTGGTGAAAGCAAGGAGTCTCTTGGAACAGCTTACAAAGATAATTTTGCTGATACATCACTCAAAAAGCTTGATCCCAAATTGTTTAGAAATTTAGTTTAAAAAAAAAAAAAAATATGAAACTTCCTTGAAGATGAAGACATTGTGTATGGTTTGGTTACATTGTCAGACTATTGACTTTGAGGTACTTGGAGATTCATTATTTTTACCTCTAAAGCGTGTTCGGGTGCTGGTAGGTTCATTATTTTCACCTCTGAAGAGAAAATATATAAAGCCTGTTTGCATTGATTTATCTCCCAAGAATTGTTTATCATATCTGAACGTTTGTTCACAATGATTAATACAAGTCACATAACTGCTTGTAATTGACATCCTTTCCCTGTGTGTCTGTATCTTCATTGATGACTTGTCTCAATGTAAAATGTTGCTTCTTTTCTTTACTGGGGCTAAAGAAGGAAACTTCGGTTTCAGTTTCAGTTAAAGGACAATTTTGTTTGCAGTATATGTTCGTTACTATACAAGAAAAACTTGTCAACATCAAAATGTTAACCCATCTGATTGCTGTTATTAAAACCCAAACCAGTAATGTATTCTCTTACTCTAATCAAAATACTCCACAAGAGCTTGAAAAAAAAATTTAGTAGTGTATTTATCATAATGTAATTACTAAGGAGCAGCTTGATTTTAAAATGAAAAAAAGAAAATACCTTTAAAAATTCCCTGGTTCTCTTGTGAGCTAATCCTAATTCTGGAGGCTTACGGCCACATCACACAGAAACACTGGTTCCTGTACAAGCACTGAAGTTAAGCAACAGCAAGCCTAGTCAGTACATAAATGGGTGACTGCTTGGGAATACCAGATGCTATAAGCTTGGATGTGCAGGTGGTGTAATGGATAATGGCTCCGAATTGTTAATCGGAGAGCAGAGTTCCAGTTGAGTTAATTATATTCACTTACACACAAATACTCTTCGGAAAGGTATGAATCCAACACTTCTCCCTCCAGCTATGGGTTAATTAGTAAGACTTGTATCACTACATTATCTCAAAAAATAAGAATTGTGTACAAAATATTTTAGATTTTGGCATCAAGTGGCCCATTGTCATATAGGACATAAATGAATGGAATCCTCCGTTTATGTAAATAAGCGAGATTAAGCGGATTTGAGCAGTTAGCATTAGGTCAATTGCTTAGTGTACCTTTGTGTAGTAAACCTACTTCATTACTTATTTATGGATTCGCCTTCCTTATTTATTTCTCTCTGTTATCACAAAAACATGAGATAGAGGTTGATAGGCCGTTAAACAAAAACAACCTAATTCTGGAAACTATACTTAAGATCTCTCTATATTGATTGTCTACAGAACTTATTACAGTTAGATTTAAACAGTTTTTGACTTATTTATTTATGTAGTTACTTTGCCTCGTCTGTTTGTAGGATTGTTCTGTAAAATAAGTGTCTCCTTGGTAACGTTACAAAATAACTAGAAGAGTCTCTGCCTCCTCTTTTAAGTTTAAACGATTTAACACTTTTTGCTTTTTAAGAATTCTTTTATTCACACCAACACTTCATCTCTGTTGTTTTATCACAATACTTGCTCCCTGGCAGTCTTCACTTGTTATCCCTTTAGTATATCAAAGGGGCCAAAAATGTTTATTTATTAGATTTCATATTCATTATACTAAATCTGTAATCTCAGCTGTTACCTACATCACAGAAATTATATCCATCTGTGTGTGTTTTTTTTTTATTTTTAAGGCTACAAAAAAAATAATTTTTCAAGTACAAATGAAAATAGTGGATGTTTCTCGCCTTCAGAGATGTGAAAGTACTAAAAATAAAAACTGTTTAATGAAAAATTATGTGATAGGAGTTCTGGCTAAGAATTGAACTTGTTAGTTTTTCTTAACATATGTAACATGGAAGGCATCATTATTTTCTTGTATACATAAACATAGGTATGGATAAATATATAATTTTAAAACTTTAATTTTTTTTTTTTTAATGCAAGTTTTTTAAAAACTTGTAGTTATTAAATGTAACATACAATAACTGATCAGTATTTATCATATTTCATAGTATATATGACTCCCCCCCCCCAATAAATTTTAAAAAGATTCTCCAAAATTGGAATGTCTGGTAGGCTTAATGCTCTCTCAGTTACCATAGGCTGTTAGTACTTAGCCTAACTTTATAATAGTGTAAATGTTAATTGAAGGGTGGCAGATTTTATCTGCTATTAAGTATGTCATTTTCTAAGCATAGTTTAAATGTGGCACAAGGCCGAAAATATGGGGCACCTAGTGAGGATCAAACTCACTACTCTGTCATAATTGTTCTCGCAAGACAAGCTTAGTAACTATTATGCTACATCAAAGTGTCCAATCTGCTCTTAAGTATGGTAAATTGGTAATTCTAAATTAGTTACTGTTTAGTATTTACTAGTTATCTTTTGGATCTGAACAGACTTTTATTCCACTGTGAATCCTCAGATGGCTTGGTCACCCAACTCTGGCAGTACAGAATCTGGAATAGTGTAGGTGCTCAAAATTGGTTATCATTGCTGGCTGTGTTGTTTTGTAACTATATTTGCCTGTCATGATCAGCCTTTGGTGTTGGGAAGTTTCAAAATTTGCAGAGGCTTCACCAGCCATGGCTCCATTTAAATACTCTGACTTGCATTAACATTTTACATGACGCAAGAGATAAAAATACAAAATTATGAAATCGGGCTTTTTATTTTAAATATGTTTTTAAGAAACGGGTAATTTTTAGGAGATATCTGAAGACATTTGGAGAACAAAGTTGTGATAAAAGAACTGAGGATCTTGGCCAAATTATTTTCTGAATTGCTTTCTTTATGGATGTCAGTCACTTTTCTTGTCTATTTCACTCTTTCTCTATGTTCATTGTAATCCCTCTCCCTGCCCAGCCAAATTTGTGTTGCCTGTGAGGTGTGTGATGGTCTTTACCTCCTGCCCAGCCCTGTTTGCATGTTGCTCTTCAACCCCAGCCCCATAGACCTGATTTAGACACATAGACAATCCCCACATTGAGGTATTGCCATTTCCCCATTCACTATAATTTTGTTGTTATATATCTTTCCAGCATTTCCTCCAGAAACTTTGATTTATTGTCCAAATATTGTCATTGTTTTAAAAAAAAAAAAAAAAAAATCAGAAAACACAAAAACGTTTCATAGTACAGATAAACCTCTCATCTACACCCCACCCCTATCAACAGACTTAAGATGCAACAGGCAAAATCTGCAGGCAAAATAAATAAAAAAACAAAAAAAAACAAAAAAAAATCTGCAGGGGAAAAAAACAAAAAAACTTCTCAATTGTCAGCGATGTATTTCAAAATTTGTGGACTTATAACGAGTTGTATTAATTGATGGCAATGCTGAGCCTTTAAATTGTAAATAATGAGTGTATGAGAAAGTAGCTGTGAGAAATCTATTATTTTTGCTATTTTGATTAATATATTAATTGTTCTGCCTTCATCCTGGCATCGAAGCAGAAGGAAAGTGTAAAAGGCAAGCGTACAAACCTAAGTATCAGCGACAAATTAGAGCTTCTTCCCTCTACGGACAATTGGCTTTAACCCCCTGTTAGTCCATTGATGAGAGGTTTGTCTGTAAAAGATCAAAGTGCTAGT